>CM016619.1:88378314-88978314 GCA_005393395.2 Gossypium australe | reverse complement strand
AATAAGGGTATTTTGGTAATTTGTAAGTCAGGGGTAGTTTGGTAAGTTTTTTCAAACAGGGGCACTTTGGTCATTTTTCAAATCCAAGGTAGTTTCTACAAATCAAAGGGGTAATTCGATAAAAAACTAGAGATTTTACAAACAGTGTGGCTGGTCCCTTTCGGGTTTTAATTATCAAATTTAGCATGTGAATAAGTCCTCTTGGTTATGGTGAACCGTCACGACGCACCAGGTAGGGTTCGAGCGAAGAGGAGGTGAGTCTCTTGGACTGCTAAAATACCAAGGTCTTCCTAAGCCCAATCCTAGACATGCGCATGACCGTTGCCACACCCTAACTCGGCGACTTTCTCACAGGTTTGTTTAATTAAACTTAAGTCTTATGTAATTAAAAAGTTGTGTAAACTAACCCTAGGGTCCATCAGTACTATCATGCTTAACTACGTCTAAAGCCCACAAAGCCTAACAAATATATCACAACAAAAGTTAGGGTACTTACCTGGGTGGATCGGCGCCGGAGACTCAGGTGCCATGCTTTCCGAAAAATTTCGTTTCACCTACTTTTAAAACATATTTTGGGCCCTATGCCCACAACTGAGTTTTTGAACCGGGCTCTGATACCAAAATGTAACACCCTAAACCCGGTCAAAAAGCTACAACCAGATCTGGCGTGCCACGGAAAAGAAATTCTTTTTGAAACCGATTTGTCGACTTATTTTAGATAGAAAACCGATGTAAGATTTTAGAGAAAACGTCGGTGTATTTTGTATCGTATAAAACATGTTGAAACTTGGTTTGAAAACTTAGTGGTCACATTGTTACTCCGTATTGTTTACTGAGTCATTGCATAAAAATAAACAAATATTTCTTTAGCCTTTGAAAACAACCAATTCATAGTCTAATCAACATATTAAATAGAAACTTTAAAATCACATAAGTAAAAGAACCCAAAATAAAACTTCAGCGGCCTTATTACATAACTGAAAAACCAAAATTTAAATAAAACAGCTAAATCCAACAGAAAACTTTGATATAAAACAAATGTTGTGCATGGCCACCTTGAGTCCACTCCGACTCCATATCCACGATCTAAGCCTGATCTGCAAAATATAACGGAAGGGGTGAGTCACCGAGACTCAGTGTATAAATCCCCATCCCAACAAAAATTATGCTCTTAAACAAATTCATACAAAAATATGCAAGTCATGCAACCCATCCAACCTAAGTATCCATCCGAGTCTCCCAAGTCTACCCCTTGTGGTACCAAACCACTGGTGGTGCCAAACCACTGGTAACCGAAGTTACAAAAATAACATATGTAGTACCAAACCACTGGTGGTGCCAAACCACTGAGACTTAGTCACAATTTTATAATATGTGGGGCCAACCCACTGTGTGATACCAAATCACTGGTGACAGTCTGATAGATCAGACTTCCCCCTCCTCTCATCACCCATAACACATATTTATGGTAACGACATCAGTATGATCATGCTTAACATACCAATTTATGTATACAGAATAACATGCTTTCATATATCACATTCGTCGCAAGTAATAATAACAACTTATCTGGCATCCACGCTTTTACCCACCAGGGGTATTTAAGTAACCATTGCCGTCATTCCGGCTTTTTAACAACACCCAACATTAACATATTAAGTAAGAAAGTGTGTAAAGTTACACACATAGTTTTTGTACTAACGCTTTTACTGCCTCTACGCTACTGTCACTCGAGACTACCACTATCAGCCTATGATCTACTTCCGATGTCGGCCCACACCCCGATGGCCAATCTCGCACTCCCGATATTGATCATTTCTTGTACTTTGGCATTGGATTTACAGATCTAACCTCTCCTATTGCTTGGCTATTATTCGAGTCCATAGTAATCCCTTAATCACTAAACCATTTAAACGATGAGATCTAATTAATAGTAATAGCGTTAAAAAAGAACCTTTACCTAACTATCGAATCCCGAAAGTCTTCACGAACACGTCACCTTCCAACCTACATTCGGCCAAGCCCAAAACATCAAACCCACCGATAACCACAACCCCTCAACACCTTATGCTATTCGGCCAAAAAGAAAAGAACAGGAAAGGGCCATTCGTCCGAACCTACCATCAACCACCTAACTTCGGCTTTTCCACAAATCGGCAAAGGAGACTTTAATGAAATAGATTCGGCTTCTAGGGGTAGAGAATGAAATCGACAGGGCCTCAGATCACTGAGGAGTATTTGTCTTATGATGCACCTTCGGGAAAATGAAACCACTCTTGTAGATTCGACTATGGAGGAAGATGATGGGGACCAGGGTATTCGGCTTTTAAAAGTATGATGGAGAGGAGAAAAGTGATAGGGAGTTTCGGCTAGAAGGGAGAAAAGTATGAGAAGAGAAAAGAAAGGAATTTCGGCCAGGGAGAAAAGATGAGGAAGAAAGGGGAAAAAATGAAAGAAAGATGGACACTTTGGCCTACAAAATTCGGCTACCCATGCACACACCTCAGAGTTGGAGTTTCGGCCAACTCTCCCCTTTCTTGATAGCCTTTATCCCTTATCTCATCCATCTCTTATCACATCCCTTATCCCCTTCCCTTTATCATCTTTTTATCACTTTAAATAAAAAGAATTAAAGCTCCTAAAATGTAGCCTCTATACCATCCACCCCCTCCCCTTCTCAGTGCCGAAATTTGACCCAACAACCTTGGGCTCCAAGCGGCCATACTAGGCCCAATTCCTCCCCCCTTTGTGACGCCACCTTAATGCCCACTTAAAGCACCTCCCAATTTTGGGCCACAAGCCCAGCTGGCTACTAAACTTAATAATTTCAATTAAATTACTACTAACTCTATTTTTAATCAATTTAACCTAGATTTAAGCCCAAACCTGAGCCCAATCCACACCTCAAAGCCTTTACCTACTAACCTAGCCATGCAACGCACCAAATGCACAGACCCACAAAATTAGGATATTACAATGTTACTTTTACGGTTTATCAGACCCTATTACATGAGCATGTGCATCCACATGGGTGGGCACCCGGGCATACTGCAGAGCCACACGGTCGGGGCTCTATCACATGGCCTGGCGACACGGTCGTGTAACCCATGTTTTCTATACTTTTCTATACTTTTTGTTTTGTTTCAAATTTGTCCCTGATCATTTTTATTTTATTTCTAAGACCTCCTAAGCTCGATTTAAGTCTCGTATTTATATGAATAGCATGATTAATGAATTATGATTTGTATGAATGATTGATTTGAGTTGAATTATGAAATGTTATTGCATAATCTAGTCTTGTTGCTTGTCATACAATCTTGTGACCTAAATTTGGTGACGAAGTCGAGGTAAGGATGTTACAGATAAAATAAGATCATTTTTGGAGAATAGGTTTATCCCAAAGAGATTAAGGATATCCTAAAGGGTAACACACTTACGACAAGGTTATTGGACGAGCACTGATCAAGTTGCTTTCATAATGGTATGTTGTTGGGGAGAGCTCAGTCATGATACTTTAGTGGGATAAATTCATGACTACATGAGTTTATAGTTAACAGCCAAAAAGCTAAAACTTAAGTATAAATTATTTGGGACCTAACCGCATATATCTAATTAGTTCCTTTGCTAGATCATTGAAACCATAAATGAATACCAGTTGAATCAAATGAACAAAATGGATAGAAATGGTAAAAATGGAGAAATGAGAAATATTTGGAAATGAATGTGGTTTTCTCCAAAATGAAAATGACTAGGAAATGAATTTATGGTTTTCAAATGAAATGAAGTTCGAAAATGAAAATAGCTTTTTTGGTCATAGTAAATCTGATAAACCGTAATTATAACATATTTTAATCCCACGTTTAGCTTGTTTTTGGATGACTTATCCCCAATTTATGTAAAAAGGTGCTCTTAATCCTTTCTTTTCATGTTTTATACTCAGGAAAGCACCTAAGGATGAAAAGAACGAGAAAGGGGCTTAAAACGGACCAATTTGGGCCAAGAAAGAAATCGACACGGCCTGGCCCAAAACTAACATGGTCGTGCCTCATTAATAGTCCGAGCACGGCCTGGCCACGATCCACACCGGCGTGTGCCATGGCCGTGTCCCTGTCCCAGGAAAAAGAAATTTCATTCGGGAAAGGATACTTGAGGCAAAGAAACACATTCCAAAGCCTATTCAAACACCCCATTAGCAATTCTACTTGAATTAGGATACTTAGGGGCCAAGTAAGGCATCACAAAGTCTATATAAACACCCAAGGGGGCAACGGGACTTCGACAGAAGCCGAAACAAGCGTCAAAGCTAGGCCAAGGAGCCAAGCCGGAAAGGTCAGAGTTAGGGAATAACGCAAGGATAGCCAGTTGATCCATCCCAAGAAGCCGGAGTTATACTCAAGACGGCGGAATTCTCCTTCAATTCCTTCAGGGGGTTTTAGGGTTTTCTTATATTTTGTTTTATCTTTTCTCTTGAGATGTTCTTTTTATTCATTATGAACTAAAGCCCTCAGATACCCGAAGGGGATGAAACCTAGATGAATTTTGTTATTTGATTTCTGAATTTTATGATAATTACTTAGTTTGTTCTTAATTATGTTGCTTAATCCAAATCTGATGTGCTTAGGTGGAGGAAGAATAGACTCTGCCTAAGAGTAGATCTAACATAATTAAGCGGAGTTGATCGAACGCCTAGAGATAGGGTTACGAGATTTTGCCGGATTAGGGTGAAACCTAATATGGGAGTCCATTGATCGATTTATTGCTATTCTAGGGGGTTATTATAAGCGAACGAGAGTTCCACTAATTAACCTAGGGTTAGACGTTATTCGCCTCGAGAGAGGGTTTAATATAGGTTAGGGAGTCCTATGGATCAAGCTAAGTAAAGAAATCGTATAATTCAGGGTTAGGTAAACAAGTGAAGTCTAGGTGGATTCTTCCTGAGGGTATCGTCGTAGTCAACTGAGTTTTTCTTCAAAGTTATTTCCCAAATCGTTCTTTTCGTCTTTGTGTCCTTAGCTTAGTCTTCGCCAATTTAGTTTAAAAGCACTTTCACTCCGTTTTTAAGGCTAAATAATAAAAAGAAAGTTAGTATTAATACTTTTAGTTCCTTTGGGTTCGATAATCCGATCTTGCCTAAGCTATACTATTGTTCGATAGGTACACTTGCCTTTAATCATTGTCAGAGTTAGCCTCCTTGTTCAATCATTCTTTTATAAATTTTTAAAACTCTGATTTCAGCGATCAAGTTTTTGGCGCCGTTGCCGGGGAACTAAAATATTAAGAACGCTTAATTTTTATTACTTTAGCCATTATTATTATTATTATTATTATTATTATTATTATTATTATTATTGCAATTTATTTTCATTATTATTTTTTATTTTTCATTTTTTTGCTAATTTTTTTAATTTTTTGGCAGAAAATTTTAGAGATGGCACTAAATAATTATCAGTGGCAATTCATGAGGACAGAGCCAACAAAAGCAGCCGATATCTACAACCTCGACCCAGAACATCCAGTTATGCAGTACGAACCAACTGGAGGCGTGGCGAATCCTGAGTTCCCACCCTACGGATATGGCATGGAGAACGAACAAGTCCACTATATGGGTAACTATCCTAGACTTCAAAATAATTTTTATGGTAACACTTATAATGCAGGTTGGAAGTACCATCCCAATTTCTCGTGGGATGATCAAAATAACCAAAGACCGGAACTTCCTCCAAACTTTCAACAACCACCTTACCAACAGGAAGAGGAGTCGCACCTTGAGGAGATGCTGACAAAACTCATGGTAGCCACAGAAAACCACTTCCAAGAGTCTGAGAAAACACTCAAAAGCAACGAGAACTGAGTCGGGGAACTTACTAAGTCAGTCAAGGAAGTCACTAATGCAGTCGAACAACTAGCAAAGATAATATCAGAACTACCACAAGGAAGCTTGCCAAGTAATACTGAAACTAACCCGAGAGAGCAAAATCAAGCCATTTACGATAGTGAAGGGCTAGACAAACCAAACCCAAGGGGAGAACCTGTGGTAAGTGAAGGTAAAGTTGAGGTGTGCCATGATATACCAAAACCAGCAATTACAGAGTACCAACCTCGTGTGCCATATCCCGATGCAATAAAGAAAGACCACACAGAGGAAGAATTCGGTGAACTCACACTTCGTGTAGACGACGAAACAATCACTCTTCAAGCTCTTGACTCAGTTAGGACATCGAGTAATAAAGGTACGAACATTAATTCTATTGATAATCATTTGGTTCAAACTTCTTTACAGGAAGCATCACGAAATCACCTAGCTGAGCTAGATCTTAGACCTCGTACCAACAAAGAAGAATCGTATGAGGAACGAAGCCTTAGGGTCGACAAATTAGAAGAGTGGAAAACAAAACTTAAAGAAGAACCGAAACCACACGAAGTGAAATCAAAGGAGCCTCCAGACGAGCTGATAGGAACAACGAATCACTTCAAAGTAGGAGATCAGGTATTATTGAATAAGGAAGACCCTCGAATCACCAATTCAGACCTAAAGACAAACGAAGAAATCACTTTTGAGGTACTTAATGTCTTCCTATACGGCACAGTCGAGGTAAGCAATCCTAAATTAAACACTTTTGAGGTAAATATTACTCGATTAAATTATATATCCATAATCGAAGTGATCGCATGAGAAAGGATTTTCACCTCCTCAAACCACCATGACCATACGAATGAGAGGTAAAGTCTAGCTTAAGACTATAAATGAGCACTTCTCGGGAGGCAACCCGAGCACTAACCCCATTTTTACATTTTTTATTTTTATTTTTTATTTTTTTTCTTTTCTTTTTCTTTTTCGCACCTAACCATAAACTAACAAAAAAGCATATTTCTAGGCCACACGGCCCTACACATGGGCGTGCCCCTGGCCGTGTGGAAGCCAGGGGATGAACCATGGGCGTGCCAGTAGCCGTGCACGACATAGAAAAATTTCTTTTCCCAACACGGGTGGTGATAATAGTCCACACCCGTGCCGACGCCCCGTGCGAGGTTACTGACTTGTTAAGCACGGGCTAAACACGGCCGTGCCTTCCAACCGTGCCAACATTTTGACTTATCGAACACGGGAGGAGCACGCCCGTATTAAATGGCCGTGTGAAGAAAGACACAGGCGTGCCACTACACCCATGGTCGTGCCCGAACACCTTAAACGCGCCAAAATTCAAAATCCCAAAACACGGGCTACATCTCTATTTAAACCTCATTCTCTCTTTTTCTAGTTGTCTTTCATTTTCCATTATTTATTTTTATTTTTATTTTTTTTCATTTCATTATTTTTTTACTTTATTTTATTTTATTCTTCTTATTCTTTATAATATTTAGATTTAGCTTAGGATACAATAAAATCAGACCGGCTGCTTCGAGGATTCAATTTCAAATAGTTCGAGACGCTTCCCCACGTTCACCTCCAATCCTATCCGATTTCTTTTTGTAACACCCCAAACCCGGCCCATACGTTTCGACCAGATCTGGTATGCTACGGGTTGAACGTTAAAATCTTTTGCTAAGTTGGTTTTAGAAAATCATAAGTTATTAGGCAATATTTGAATAAATAAGTGACATTTGAAAAGAAACCTTGTATTATTATTATTTGGTATAAATAAACCCCTGACATAAATTCATAAATTGCAAATATTAAAAAAACTACTTAGGTGAATATAAACTATGGGGCCTTATTACCTAAATATTCCCAAAACAAAACTTAAAGGAAAACCGAAAATAATCTATAGAAATAAAAACTTGATGGCCCCTCGAGTCCGTCTCGGCTCCCATGTCCATGATCTACTGCTCATCTGAAAAGTTAGGGAAAAATAATATGGTGAGTCACCAAGACTCAGTGTGTAAATCCCGAAAACACATAAAAGGCTTGGGCCCACAAACACATTATGAGCCCTGGCCCATACACAATGGCAACAATCATAATCACATGATAGATAATAAATGATGCAAAGCCCAACCCATCCTAGAATTCTATCCTCTACACACCAACTCGTACCAACAATCACACCTTGGGGATTTCTACAATCAACCCACCAACCGCTACACACCATATCGACAGTCATACTGCCTACTCCTTATCAATCAGGAATTTTAAGGTGGTTTTCTACCACCGATCACCAAGTGACCTAACATTTCATTACGTGGGTTTTCTACCACCGATCACCAAGTGACCTAACATTTCATTACGTGGGTTTTCTACCACCGATCACTATGTGACCTAACATTTCATTACGCGGGTTTTCTACCACTGATCACCATGTGACTAATCATGCTCTTCCCCTTTCCATATCAAACCCATCCCATGCATACATTCGTGCAAAATTAAGCAATATACTACCTAAGAGATTTCAGTCTTTCACATACATCGATACACATAGAGAAGTTTCTATGGCACATACCTGGCATCCTTTGCCTACCCTTTCTGGGTAACCCGTCTATTCATACAGCCTATTTTTCGGCTTTTAACCATCACATATATATACATACAGATTATTAGTGTGTATAGAGATCTACACACTTGATTACCGTTAGAACGAGACTTTCTAAGTCAATGCTATCCGTAGCCAACACAGCTGCTATCTGCCCCATGTGTTGTTCAGAGGCTTGAAATCCCAAAAAGTGATATGAGATTCAGGAACTAGTGTTTCTGGCTTTTAGATCTAAGAGATCTTACTAGAGAAGATTCGGCTACTCCTAGAGGATTCCGGCTTTTTGCGAAAATCAGGAAGAGAAGATGATTCGAAGAAATCTATAGAGATTCGGCTTTTAGAAGAAAGAAGAGAAAAGAATAATGGAGTTTTCGACTTTTAGAAGAAAGAAGAGAAAAGAATAATGGAGTTTTCGGCTTTTAGAAGAAAGAAGAGAAAAGAATAATGGAGTTTCGGCTTTTGAATCAAAGTGAAGATGAGGGAATAGGGTTACGAATTTCGGCATCTACTCAGAGGAGAAGAGAAAGAAAAGATGGAAACCCTAAATGCCGAAAAATAAAGAAGAGAACCTCCCTATTTATAGAAATTTCAGCACTTACCTATGAAAAACTAAAAGTGCCCTTCCTGATAACTAAAAATTAAGCAAATAAAAAGGGAAAATTCGGCACCCCTTTGCCATAAAGAAACCGATTTCTTCCCTCCTCTAGGTGATGGAATTTCGGCCAACACCTAGCCTTGCAGATAGCTCCTATCTTTTCTCTTTTTATCTTCCATATTATCAACTATAATATCTATATTATCCCATTCACATAAATCCTCCTATTTTTTAGCCTTGTTGTCATCCACTCCACCTAACCCTAATGCCAAAAATTAGCTAACTTAAATTAAAATAATTGGGCTCCATGAAACTTAAATTTGGGCCCCTTACTCCCTTGTGTGGTGTCACCTCCTAATATTGGGCCACAAGCCCACTTTGGTATTTTAAACACAGATACTACCTTTTAAACCCTATAATGCCCAAACAGATAATTTTAATCAAGGCCTCTACCTAAGCCTGAGCCCAATTTGGACCCCTAACACTTAGATTAACACATTAAACATATCCACCCATTAAACGCATAGGCCCAAAAATTCAGGATGTTACAGTTCTACCCCATTAAAGAAATTTCGTCCTCGAAATTTCCAACTAACTATTAATCGTACTACGCAAGTCTCACCACTATGCTTTCGTTGCGCACTCTAATAATATATAAACATTGCACGCATACAGTCTCTATACCCAAAAATATAGCATCCACACAAAACATACCCGACTTAATGGTGATTGAACAATCCCGAGCCTTATGCTCATCAGACCCGCATCTTAAACACATTCCTGACTTCCTCCAACATTCACCCAGATGACACCTTCTGCAATATTCGCAAACCCGGAAGTTTGGACGTACCTTAACATGCTTCACAGAACGAGACTGCAACCGTAGAAAACTACGATCTCTTTTTTTCTTACAGTCCATGCACCCAAATCGAAGTATTTCACCGATTTCTTTAACCTCCTTCAGTACCTCCCTAACTAGCTGAGTCAGCACATCAGTTCTAATACTTCCACGGCCTCGGCCGCGGCCTCTTCTTCCTCTTCTAGCGCTCATCGTTGATTCTCTAAATTAGAAACTTTATCAACTATTAATTTCTTTCACTGATTAACCACGAACAATCTTATGGAAATTAGTTTTAAGAGTGGTTCTTTTGAATTCGAACATATCTACAGTTTCAGTCTCAAGTTTATCTCCTAATTCTAGAAACCACATACATTCATTGCATAAGGGTTTTTTTTTTCATCATTTCTCTACCCGGGGGTATTTCCATAGTTTTTTCCTACAGGGTATTTTCCAAAATAAAGTATCTTGGTGATTTTCTTTGAATTAGAAGTACTTTGGGTACATTTTTTTCTTTTTATAAAGCAAGGGTCTTTTGGAAAACAAGTTTTTTTTCGAAGTAGAGATATTTTGATGTTGTTGTTGTTTTGTTCCCTTTTTTTTTATAAACAGGGATACCTTGGAAAGTTTTTTTTTTGCAAACCGGGTTCTTTTGTAAATCTATTTTCTAGTAAATTTGCAGAACTTAGGTATTTTATAAAATCACGGTTGTTTGGAAATTTTCACAAACCAAGGATATTTTGAAAATTTTGCCAAACGAAGTGTTTCGGTAATTTTCACAAATTTTGGTAGTTTTACAATTCTGGGGTATTCTGGAAATTTTCACAAATCAAGTGTATTTTGAAAATTTTACAAAACTTGGGGGTATTTTAGTTGTGAAATAGGGTGGCTGGTCCCTTTCGGGTTTTAATTATAGATTTTGGCCCGTCAACAAATCCTCGTGGCTAAGGTGAACAGTCACTAAGCAGTAGGTAGGATTCCAGAAAAGAGGAGGTGAGTCACTAGGACTGCTTAAGTACCAAGCTCTTCCTGAATCCAATCCTAGACATGCGTATGCCTGTTGCCACACCTTAACCCAGCGATTTGTTCACGGGTTTGTTTGGATAAATTAAGTCTTATGAATTTAAGGAGTTGTTTAAACTAACCCTAAAGTCCATCAATGCCTAGCATACTATTCTACGTCCATCAAGCCCATCAAACCCAACATATACATCACATCAAGAGTTAGAATACTTACCTGCGTGGATCGGGTGCCGGTAGACTCGAAGGCCATATCTTCTTCTGGAAATTTTTTTTTCCAAATTCACATCAACTTTACAAAACATTACTAGGCCCATTTCACAGCCCGAGTTTTGAACTGGGCTCTGATACCAAATTGTAACACCCCAAACCCGGCCCATACGTTTCGACCAGATCTGGTATGCTACGGGTTGAACGTTAAAATCTTTTGCTAAGTTGGTTGTAGAAAATCATAAGTTATTAGGCAATATTTGAATAAATAAGTGACATTTGAAAAGAAACCTTGTATTATTATTATTTGGTATAAATAAACCCCTGACCTAAATTCATAAGTTGTAAATATTAAAAAAACTACTTAGGCAAATATAAACTATAGGCCTTATTACCTAAATATTCCCAAAACAAAACTTAAAGGAAAACCGAAAATAATCTAAAGAAATAAAAACTTGATGGCCCCTCGAGTCCGTCTCGGCTCCCATGTCCATGATCTATTGCTCATCTGAAAATTTAGGGAAAAATAATAGGGTGAGTCACCAAGACTCAGTGTGTAAATCCCAAAAACACATAAAAGGCTTGGGCCCACAAACAAATTATGAGCCCTGGCCCATACACAATGGCAACAATCATAATCACATGACAGATAATAAATGATGCAAAGCCCAATCCATCCTAGAATTCCATCCTCTACACACCAACTCGTACCAACCATTACACCTTGGGGATTTCTACAATCAACCCACCAACCGCTACACACCATATCGACAGTCATACTGCCTACTCCTTATCAATCAGGAATTTTAACATGGTTTTCTACCACCGATCACCAAGTGACCTAACATTTCATTACGTGGGTTTTCTACCACCGATCACCAAGTGACCTAACATTTCATTACGTGGGTTTTCTACCACCGATCACCATGTGACCTAACATTTCATTACGTGGGTTTTCTACCACTGATCACCATGTGACCAATCATGCTCTTCCCCTTTCCATATCAAACCCATCCCATGCATACATTCATGCAAAATTAAGCAATATACTACCTAAGAGATTTCAGTCTTTCACATACATCGATACACATAGAGAAGTTTCTATGGCACATACCTGGCATCCTTTGCCTACCCTTTCTGGGTAACCCGTCTGTTCATACAGCCTATTTTTCAGCTTTTAACCATCACATATATATACATACAGATTATTAATGTGTTTAGAGATCTACACACTTGATTACCGTTAGAACGAGACTTTCTAAGTCAACGCTATTCGTAACCAACACAGCTGCTATCTACCCTATGTGTTGTTCAGAGGCTTGAAATCCTGAAAAGCGATATGAGATTCAGGAACTAGTGTTTCCGGCTTTTAGATCTAAGAGATCTTACTAGCGAAGATCCGGCTACTCCCAGAGGATTCCGGCTTTTTGCAAAAATCAGGAAGAGAAGATGATTCGAAGAAATCTATAGAGATTCGACTTTTAGAAGAGAAAAGAATAATGGAGTTTTCGACTTTAGAAGAAAGAAGAGAAAAGAATAATGGAGTTTTCGGCTTTTAGAAGAAAGAAGAGAAAAGAATAATGGAGTTTTCGGCTTTTAGAAGAAAGAAGAGAAAAGAAAAATGGAGTTTCGGCTTTTGAATCAAAGTGAAGATGAGGGAATAGGGTTAGGAATTTCAGCTTCTACTCAGAGGAGAAGAGAAAGAAAAGATGGAAACCTTAAATACCGAAAAATAAATAAGAGAACCTCCCTATTTATAGAAATTTCGGCACTTACCTATGAAAAACCGAAAGTGCCCTTCCTGATAACTAAAACTTAAGCAAATAAAAAGGGAAAATTCGGCACCCCTTTGCCATAAAGAAACCGATTTCTTCCCTCCTTTGGGTGATGGAATTTCGGCCAACACCTAGCCTTGCAGATAGCTCCTATCTTTTCTCTTTTTATCTTTCATATTATCAACTATAATATCTACATTATCCCATTCACATAAATCCTCCTATTTTTAAGCCTTGTTGCCATCCACTCAACCTAACCCTAATGCCAAAAATTAGCTAACTTAAATTAAAATAATTGGGCTCCATGAAACTTAAATTTGGGCCCCTTACTTCCTTGTGTGGCGTCACCTCCTAATATTGGGCCACAAGCCCACTTTGGTATTTTAAACACAGATACTACCTTTTAAACCCTATAATGCCCAAACAGATAATTTTAATCAATGCCTCTACCTAAGCCTGAGCCCAATTTGGACCCCTAACACTTAGATTAACACATTAAACATATCCACCCATTAAACGCATAGGCCCAAAAATTCAGGATGTTACACTTTTCATTGACTTCATCCAAACTTCAGGAAGTTTCACTTCTCTCCCCATCTTATGATTTTTATGATTATTTTGCTAATATCTATCTTTGTACATTGAGGGCAATGTACATCTTAAGTGTGGAGGGGTTAACTATAGTATTATTAGAAAATCCCTAAATTGTGCCTTGTTCAAAAGTAAAGTCTCTCATATTATGATTAGAATGAAATTTCCTATGATTTATGATCTTTGTTGATATGTTTTGGAGTAAGTCATTGATAATTGTGCATTGATGATTAAATTTGAAGGATACTAGAGAATCAAGCATGATAAAGTCTATTTTTCAAAAAAAAATTTAGGTTGTCTACCTGAATCTGAATATTACTTTGAAGTTTGAAATTTACGAGGTTGACATCAAAATACCCATAATTTTTGTAAGATTTTGAGCCTTTTAGAGCATACATCCTTTCATGCTCAATTTTTATTATGAGTGTGTCAACATTTATTTGTTATTCTAGAACTTGCATTGATTATACATGTCAAGACCACACCTATGATTTGATATACCGAGATGATAAAGGCAGCTAGGTTTTAACCCACTTACTCCATTAAAAAGCCTACCTTAACAACTAACCCCTAGTGAACCCCGTTGACCCTAACAACCCCTTTTTTTTATTGACTCGCCCACTAATATTAACCCAAAACCTTTTGTATTTGTCATCACCATTCTTTTTTACTACCCTTATATCGAGATTTGATTTGGTCAACTGCCTAATTATATTATTTCAGTGATCATCCTTTATTATTAGTTTGTTCTTAAAAAAAACGAAGTATATTCATTATTAGCTTTGCTAAGTGAGCTTACATGTTTAAAATGCAAATCTTGAAGAAAAAGCTCATATTATTAGTTTTCAATTGATGTAAATATTTAGGATTAGTTCATTATTCTAGTTAGGTAATTTGTCAGGTCAATCTCGATTCTAACCTTCTAATTCAGCCTTTATCCACACCTTTAACCCAAGCCCCGTTACAACCCTGTAATGACCTTTTGATTTGTGTATCATCTCATATTTTAGTGGTGGAGATTTGATTTTCATGCAAGCCTATGGGATTAACTTTTCATGTTCGACTTTTGAGTGCTTAATTTTGAACCTTAAACACCTCGAGTGATTTGAGTGAATCTTTAGAGAGGATGTCAATCCTTGTTGATTTCAAATCAAAGGTAATTATTCATGGTAAAGGGAAACACCTATGTTTTCATACTATAAATATCATGACTTTGATTGTTTGAATCTTTAGGACTCTTTGAGTTGAGTTATCCATGTATGAATTATCTTTGAATTATGATAAAACATTATTGATGAATACTATGAATCAAGGAAGTCCGTTTTAATTATGAGTTGAGAATTTTGCTTGAGGACAAGCAAAAGCTTAAGTGTGGGGGTATTTGATAAACCGTAATTATAACATATTTTAATCCCACATTTAGCTTGTTTTTGGATGAATTATCCCCAATTTATGTAAAAAGGTGCTCTTAATCCTTTCTTTTCATGTTTTATACTCAGGAAAGCACCCAAGGATGAAAAGAATGAGAAACAGGCTTAAAACGGACCAATTTGGGCCAAGAAAGAAATCGACACGGCCTGGCCCAAAACTAACACGGCCGTGCCTCATTAAAAGTCCAAGCACGGCCTGGCCACGATCCACACGGGCGTGTGCCATGGCCGTGTCCCTGTCCTAGGAAAGAGAAATTTCATTCGGGAAAGGATACTTGGAGGCAAAGAAACACATTCCAAAGCCTATTCAAACACCCTATTAGGAATTTACTTGAATTAGGATACTTAGGGCCAAGTAAGGCATCACAAAGTCTATATAAACACCCAAGGGGGCAACTTGAAAGGGGAGTTCGGCAGAAGCCAAAACAGGCGTCAAAGCTAAGCCAAGGAGCCAAGCCGGAAAGGTCAGAGTTAGGGAATAACGCAAGGATAGCCAGTTGATCCATCTCAAGAAGCAGGAGTTATACTCAAGACGGCGGAATTCGCCTTCAATTCCTTCAGGGGGTTTTAGGGTTTTCTTATGTTTTGTTTTATCTTTTCTCTTGAGATGTTCTTTTTATTCATTATGAACTAAACCCCTCAGATACCCGAAGGGGATGAAACCTAGATGAATTTTGTTATTTGATTTCTGAATTTTATGATAATTACTTAGTTCGTTCTTAATTATGTTGCTTAATCCAAATCTGATGTGCTTAGGTGGAGGAGGAATAGACCCTGCCTAAGAGTATATCTAACATAATTAAGCGGAGTTGATCGAACGCCTAGAGATAAGGTTACGGGATTTTGCCGGATTAGGGTGAAACCTAATATAGGAGTCAATTGATCGATTTACTGCTATTCTAAGGGGTTATTATAAGCGAACGAGAGTTCCACTAATTAACCTAGGGTTAGACGTTATTCACCTCCAGAGAGGGTTTAATATAGGTTAGGGAGTCCTACGGATCAAGCTAAGTAAAGAAATCGTATAATTCAGGGTTAGGTAAACAAGTGAAGTCTAGGTGGATTCTTCCTGAGGGTATCGTCGTAGTCAACTGAGTTTTTCTTCAAAGTTATTTCCCAAATCGTTCTTTTCGTCTTTGTGTCCTTAGCTTAGTCTTCGTCAATTTAGTTTAAAAGCACTTTCACTCCGTTTTTAAGACTAAATAATAAAAAGAAAGTTAGTATTAATACTTTTAGTTCCTTTGGGTTCGATAATCCGATCTTGCCTAAGTTATACTATTGTTCAATAGGTACACTTGCCTTTAATCGTTGTCAGAGTTGGCCTCCAGGTTCGGTCATTCTTTTATAAATTTTTAAAACTCTAATTTCAGCGATCAAAATCCGTTGAATGTTGAAATATTAAATATATTTTTCTTGTATATTCTTTTACAGTAAAATCATCAATATTTTAATTGTAACACCCTCATTCCCGACCCGATCGCTAGGTCCGAGCTAAAGGATGCCACATTCGTTATCGGAGCAACTACAATTATTTTAGATACAAATACATATCACAATTCAAATAAATTACTTATGAGCATATAATAACACTATTAACTAAATTCAATAAAGACTAATTTGATACTCAAGTTCACATAAATATAAAGATATACTAACGGTGACTTAACTAGATAGGTACATGCAAAACTATTCAAAAACGTAAATACACTAACATTGCTGAGTCCAGGATTTTCTCTAGATGTTGAAGCCAAAATTCAAGATCTGAAATATAACATAACCTACGCACGGAAAACAAATCATATGCTGACTAATTAACTTAATGGTATTTCTACAAAGACAATATCAACACGAATAAGTTAATGGAAACACTCAATAATTATATCTATGCAAAACATACTACTAAGTACATCATTTATACTGCTTATGTTCATTTAAATAAGTTCCATAAACTAGTTCAAAAGTATAACATGTTAGCATACTATATTCCTAATCGAGTCGATTAATTCATCCCAATTTCATACCAACCTTCCAGATCATAACCCGCTATGCATGATCTTTCACAATTGCAACTCATGTTAAATCTCATTATCAAATTTTATATTCTAACACTGTCCAATACAATATAGCATACTTATATTCATATAAGTTCTAATATTCAATGTACATAAGTACTAACTTACCATGTAATATTCAAGTTCAAATCATAACATTTCTACTTCAATCACAACTGTCACCAAATCACATCCAATTCACTAACCAAATTATAAATGCTTACTACCTTAATTGATAATCTAAAAGTATGTTTAATTATGTTCATTCATCAATTATCAATTCAACTTAACCCTTCAAAGATATAACTCAATTCATTCAATTATAACCAAACCATTTCTACCATATATCCAAACATTTCCTTTACCAACTGATGACATTATTATCATGCTATTTGTATATCCTTTTCACTTACCTAATTACAACTTTATTCCTACCTTAGTCAATAATATTATTGCCAAACACCATTTAATGTCCTTGAGCTACCTACTATATGATCCCATACTCATTTCACACTTCAAGCACATCACAACATATTTATATACACATGATTCATAATTTGAATACATAACAATTTAAATATAATTATAACATATGAACTTACTCACATTTAATTTTCCAATTTTACAACACAAACCACCTTAAACAAAACATTAAATTAACATCACAACAGTTAACATAACCAAAATTTGGACCGCACCAAAATAGCCTCATTGCAATAATTCAAACCGGTCATACCAACATTAATATGTCTCCCATTAAACAACATTAAAACACGGTAACTCAGACACAACCTCGGTACTAATTTAAACACATGACTGCATTTTTTATACACTTTAACTACCTAAAAAAACATTAACGTCTTATATCATTCACAATTTACAGTATAATTAAGACGCATTTAAGTATAAGGGAAATGTTTAAATTTCAACCTTTGAACAGCCTCCAATTCACTTGTTGTACAACAATCATTATATCAATTTGAACAACAAAATTCTCCCAAATCAGACAGCAACAGCTTAAAGAAAATATACGTTTTATTTTACTCCAAGCATGGTTTGAAACGCCATGAAAATCGAGAATTTCCTGCAACTTAGAAATTAGTCAAGCAAGAAAAATTATAAATTAATTAAGAACTCTCACAAGCATATTTAACTTATCTCAATTTGGACCATAAACAGTATCAATGCAGGATATTTATTAAGCAATAAAGAGTTTAATTTATCCTATATTGAGCAGCATAAGACAACATTAAAATAGTGTGATTGACCAACTATGCCTCATTCAAATTGTCCCTACTTTCAAAAACATCCCTACTTTCAAGGAAGGCTTAACCTAAACAGTGCAGTACTCTATTGTAACAGTCTGATTTTCAATAGTCTCAGAAACTGTAGTTTTGTGACCACAAAACCGACGAGGAAGTTTGTATAATTAGTATTTAAATTATACGATTCAATAATAATTTTTATATTTAATTTTGATTTGAAAATTTTTAATTAATTGAATTAATAGTTAATATGAGTGGTTTAGTCCAAAAGTCAAGTGGTTATTGAAAATGAGGAATTGGGGCCTTGTTTTCATAATTTAAGGTCGTAAATATTTTATTGAATATTTATAGAGTTGTATTATATGTGAATTGAAGTTTGGTCTAGAAATTTTGATGATTTATTGCTTAATTAAGGTAAAAAGATTAAATTATAAAAGAGGTAAAAGTTAATTGCTATAGATTTAAAATAGTAAAGGGAGCAAAATGGTGATTAAACCATTGCCAAAAAGTCCAAGCGGTGGTGGATGCCAATCACTCCGCTAACTTTTGGGTTATTTATTCATTTAGTCCTAATTAGTTTAAGGCTAAATTGTAAATAAGCTTGTTTAATTGGAATTTAATATAATTGAAGGACCAATTGTGTAATTAGACCCTCCATAAATGGCCTAATAATAGAAATGATGTGGAATTCTTTACATTGTGGTAAATTACAATTAAATCCTAATGAAATAAGGATTTACGAATTAGTCTGCTTTCCAGTAAGATCGAAAATGGTGGTTACGGGGCCATAACTCCTACACTCCTACGTTTCAGGTGGTAAATATTAATTGTTTAATACTTAAGAGGTCATTAGTGTCGTATAAAAAAAATTAGGAAAATTTAACGTTTGGATGGTTAATTATGTAAAAAGGATTAAATCATAAATATGGAAAAAGATGGATTTATTAGTTAAAAGGGGTTTGGATGGTAAATAAACCACAATTACTCATAGTGGACAGTTTTGGCTTTCATTTAACTAAAATTTCTT
The DNA here is from genome assembly GCA_005393395.2 of Gossypium australe. Classification (NCBI taxonomy): domain Eukaryota; kingdom Viridiplantae; phylum Streptophyta; class Magnoliopsida; order Malvales; family Malvaceae; genus Gossypium; species Gossypium australe. The sequence continues at coordinate 88,959,044 of CM016619.1, read as the reverse complement.
GAATTAATTAAGGGTAAAATAGTAATTAAGTAAATAAATAAAATTTAAATGAAATAAAAGCCAAATTGGCTATGAAATTTCATTGTTTTCTTCTTCCAAAGGCTGAAACACCATTGTTAAGGGGAGAGCAAGCTCAGGCTAGCTAGGGTTCTCCATTGGATCAATAATAAGTGGAAAACCGAGGAAAAGAGAAATTACCAAATAATCCATGTACCTTTTTCATTGCTACAATTTAGTCAGGTAAGTTCGTTCAGTTTAATTTTAATACAATTTAAGTGTATATTATATGAATTTAATTGTTGAATGTTGAATAATATATTGATGCATGTAATTAAAAATGGAAATAATAAATTGATATGGTATCGATCACTGATTGAGATATTCTGAGCCGAAGAATGTTTGGTTGTTGAACTAATGATTGCATATGAAATATGAGATAGTGAGATATTCACGTATTGTTCTGTGATGGAATGCTCTGAACCGATGAACATAGGATAGGGTGTGATTGGCATGCCAATAGGTTATAATGCGTGCGGTACAGGGTTGATTTGAGTAATGAAGATGATTTTGTATATTCTTTGTTTGCTGGATATGTCGAGGTCCTGCATTTGTTGCAGACTTTCGTGATATATTACTGTGTTATTTGGTGTGATGGATGGATCGGCTCATACGAGCATTTGGTGTGCTAGATGGACTGCCTCATACGAGCACTTGGTGTGCGGGTTGGTTAACCGTGTAATCATATCCACTAATCGTTCATCAGGTTATCTTTATTGATCTCTAAAAGTTATTGAAATATGGAAACGAATTTGTTCTATTGAATTGTGCAATATTCACATGTTGTGAGATGTGATTGATAGGAACTCTGATAATAACCTTATGATAGAAACTCTATTCTTTAATCTTGTTATTTGATTTGTTGAGTTTTAATTCGGTAAGATTTATCGTTCAGTCAACGAACTTACTAAGCCTTACGAAAGCTTACTTGTGTTATTTGTTTTATTTCTTGTAGATATGTTTTGTGGAAAGGGAGATCGAATCAACTCGAAGAAATCACACTATCTGTGGATCATTTGGTAGCTTTTGAATACATCTTGGCTTATATGGCACGTAATAGGAATATCTGGTTATGTTTTGTAATGGTTCATACTATTTGAAAAGTGTGTGCATTGTGCATTTGATGTTGTGACAGGAGTAATTAAGTGAAGTATGCGTGTTTCATCCTGAGTCCAAGCAAGAAATGGTAAGTTGAAATGAATATGGCATGATAAATTTGGTTTGAGTTAATTATGATATTATGGGAGCCATAGTAAGTCAACTGAAACATGTTGTGGCTTAAAAATGTAATAGGCTTATAGTGAATGTTTGGTGATAGTTTTAAACACATATGGTGTAGTTTGATGTTCTTGAATCGTTGTTGTGCTAAGTAGCTATTTGAGGCTTGTATGCTTAATTCTAGTTTAGGCATGAGTAGATGATGCTAATCAAGCATGAATTGATAAGTTTTGTTATTAGTGATGGTATGCATTTATGTTTTGAAAGTTTAGCTTGATAATGGATTTGTATATAATTTGAGATGTGGTGTCAATGATGGCACATTGGTTAGGCACATAGGTTGGTTGTTTAAGTTGATTTGGAGTAGTTTAAAATGTACTTTAAAGTCTTGTGAACATACGTGTAATTGTATAATTAAGTACTTACGTATTTGTATATGAAATGAGCATGTTGTGGGATATTTTTGCTTACACACGGCCTAGGACACGGGCTGTCACATAGTCGTGTGTCACACATGGGAAACCCACACTGTCGTGTGCCCTAAACTTGTTAGGTGCAGGTTTTACACAGTCTACCACACGGTCTGGGACATGGCCGTGTGAGGGCATTTTGAAAGGTAAACAGCCTGACACATGTTTGGCCACATGGCCATCTCTAGAACCACACAATCTGGGCTCTGTCACAAGGCCTAGACATACGGCCGTGTGACCCCTATTTTGAAAATTTTCATAATTTCCCTAAATCTTCTGATTTGTTTCAAATTGATCCCTGATTGTTCCTAAACTAATTTTAAGGCCTCGTAATCTATATTTAAGGCTCATAAATGTATGTATGACTCTTACATAAATTATAATGAGATTCTTTTAATTAAATTGAAAACTTGATGCTATCTGCTATTGATTGTTCTGGATCATATGGTAATACACCATAACCTTAATCCGACGACGGGTACGAGTTATGGGTGTTACATCTATCAATTAGAAGTAAACTCATGATAACATTTATATTTAAAAGTTTCATTATGAGCAGCATAAAAGACTTGCAACACAGTTTACTTACTGAAATTTCATCTCGTTTAAAGGCTACTTTGGATAGCCTCAACCATACAATATCCGGTCCTCATTATCAACGTCATGTCCAGATAATATAACATTCATTAACACTACGAGACCACATTGGAAACAACACACTTAAGTAATGAAATTATTCATAATCAGACAACTTATTTAGACACAACGAAACAACCTTGAACGTGTCATTCAGTCAATATCAATCCAACAAATATTCAGACCACTTTCTAAAATACAATTCGAACAGCCCATTTATTTACACTTCAACAATACATAATTAAAATGATTTTAGCAACATTAACTCATCAATTGAGCAAGGACCTAATTTGTAAGGTTATACTTAATATACATAATGTTTTGGAAAGAATAAATCATCCACAATGCATTCATTAAATCAAAATACCAACATCACATTCGGACAGTGTCTGTAATAGCCCGTTTTTCAGTGTTGTCGAAAATAGGAGTTTTGGGACCACAAATTCGACAAGTACGTCTATATTATTATTTAATTAATACAAGTCAATTATAATTTTATATAGTATTTTGATTTGATAATTTTTAGTTAATTAAATAAATTAGGTATAAGTGGTTGTCCCAAAAGTCAAGTAGTTTCGGAAAACAAGATAACGAGACCTTCTTTTTAAAAATTGAGCCCTTGAATATTTTTTATTTAACATTTATAGATTTATTATTTTGATAAGTGAAAGTTCAATTCGAGAATTTTATTGTTTGGTTTGTTAATTAAAGAAAAGGACTAAGTTGTGAAAGTTGTAAAACCTAGTTATAATTTAAATCACATAAGGGGAATGTTTTAAATGGAAATTATACCATTCTTATTTTAGCATGGACAGTTAAGGCATGAAAAATGCTAAAATTGTATGTTTAATTGAAGGGTAATCTTGTAATTGAATAAATATAACTTAAGTAAATAAAATAAAAATAAAGCATCATCTTCCTTGATGTTTCTTACCACCAAAAATGGAATTGGGAAACACCATTGAAGGGCTTGAGTTTCGGCAATAGCAAATTCCTCTTGCATGGTAAGAATTCTTAGCCCGTTTCTTATAATTTTTATATTTTTGAGATCGTTGCAACTAGGTCCAACTAACCTGTACCTTCATTTTTGAAACTGTTAAAGATTTTGGATTTTATCATTAACTAATCTTAGTTATTCTTGATATTAAATGATAAATTTGTAGCCTTAGTTGTTGATTAAGATTATTTTGTAAACTGATTTTTGTTAGTTTTTTAGTTAAATGACTCAATTGTTAAAATATTAAAATTGATAGGGAATTCTTGTGAATTTGAAATAATTATGAGCTATAGTTGTATAAGTTAAAATTCGGTTAACATGAGAAATTATGAAATTTTGATAAATTTGGAATTTTGGGTTTAGGGACTAAATTGTGAGAAATGTAAAAGTTCAGGGAAATATGTAAATAATAAAAATTAAGGGTCATATGCATAAAATGAGTTGGAATATGTATTTGAATTTGATATATTAAATTTAATTATTATATAGATTAAGAATCGAATCGTACGGAGGTTAACCAGGGAAAAGTGAAAATTATGGATTAGTCTCTACGAGTCAACTGAAAACATAAATTAGGTAAGTTCATAGTGTAATGATTTGTAAATGTGTATTTCTTTATAATTATATTATTTTTCACTATTTAATTGTACAAATGTGAAATTTCATTAATTATACATATATTATTAGTAAAATTGTACAATTCAGAAGTTGAGAAATAGTTGTGAGAAATGAATGATATTATCTCGAACGAATGAAATAAACATATGGTATGTGTACAGATATTGTGGAAGTGACTCTAATTTTCTAATGTGATGAATTTAGTTTAAATGCCCGTTTGAACGTAGTAAATGATTAGGATACAGTTGGCATGCCAATAGGGTTAGAACGCGCGCTTGTATGGGATTGCTCTTTAGTGCCTCTGTTTGCACTTCGGTGCCTCTGATTGCACATTTGTGCCTCTTTCTGTACTTCGATTCCTTTGCTACGAATCTTTGATGCCTTTGGTGCGGTGTGGTGTAGTTACCCTAGTATCCAAGTCAAGTTACTATAGTTCACCAGGCTATGTATTATTTGACTTAAAATTTATTTACTTCTTCCATTCTATTGAACATTTAAATTGCTACTATGTGGTAAATGGCACTATGAAGTGCCTGTTTATAAATGTTCAGAATTAATTTGAGATATGGTGATTGATAGAATTTGGTTAGTTCTTTTGAAAAGTATCATTTAGGCTATATATGATTATATACTAATGCAGGCTGCTTTTGTAATCGATTATCAAGAATTAGAAATTTATCCTCTTAATTATCTATTTGATTAAGGTAAGTTGATATTGAATTCATAAACTATTTGAAGATGTTAAGTGATGAAATTGAATAATTAATGACTATGTGCTTAAAAGTTGTTTGTAACAATACTGAAACGAAGGGAAAGTTTATGCTTATATGTATGAAACACACGCTTTGTAAATGTGATATTGGTGACAAAGTTATGTATTTAACTATCAAAGGATGATTTGTTTTTATTTGAACTATTGTGGTTTATGATCGCTCAATTGAAAGTTTTGGTACTGGCATTATGTGATTTTAGAACCAATTGTCAGGTTTAGAAAATTTAATCCTCTTTTAGTATTCATTTATGGATTGAGGTAAGTTGGTTTGAATTCTTATCTATGGACTTATTAAGCTCCTTAAGCTTACTTATTTGTAGTTAATGTTTTGCGAAACTGGTTAGGCAGATCAACTTCGGAGCTCACACTATCCAAACTCTTTCGGTAGCTATTGTTTGAGTTATCATAATTTGTGGCATGTACATAGGGTTTGATGTTGTTAAGATTAAAATTTTAATTGAATTGAAATTAAGCTTATATGGTTTGGGATAGGTAATCTATGATTTATGTTGATGTTATTTTGGATGTGGTAACATTCGGTACACTTGTAATTTGTCATTGTTTTGGTTTGATTTCTCTTGTGATGATGAAATATGGTCAATTTGGTAGGTAGATAATGATAATGGACATGTTTGAGGTGTCTTTGGTATGTGATTTGGTATTTGGTATTTTGGGGCTTTGTTGATAATTTATTGACATGAACATGAATGTGATGTTTTAGGTGAATTACTTGATTGTCATGTATAAAAATTGCGGTGTCAATAAAGGCACATTGGTTAGGCATCTAGGTTGAATGTTTTTAACATGTTTTGGGTTCGTTTAGGTGTGTTTTAAGTAGGTTTAATTGCTAGTAAATGAGTTGCTTGTAGTCTAAGTAAGTTCCATTTGGTAAATTTGCATTCAACAATTCAATCAGGGCCACACGGGCTGTCACACAATCGTTTACTGCACACGGCCTCTTCACACGATCGTGTGTGTAACACCCCTAACCCTTACCCATCACTGAAACAGGGTTTCGAAGCATTACCAGAACATTCAAAACATTTTTCTATTAAACTATATAAATTTACTATTTATTTACCGAGATCATCCACAATGTCCTTTGATCGAGCCCTCAAGGCCCAATACAAGCATTAGAGTTGAACCGGGACTTAATCGGAACCTCTAAGAATTTTTCACAAAATTACAAAACTTTTTTAAGGTGCAGGATTCACGCGCCCGTATGGTCCAAGGGACACGCCCGTGTGACCCTGGAACACGCCCGTCCTACAGGCCGTGTTCGATTTAGGTTGCTCTCTAACTTACGCAACACAGCCATGCCACACGCTCGTGTGCTAGGCCGTGTAGTTAATTAAATTAATTCGAATTATGTGCAGGTTTCACACGGCCAAGACACACGCCCGTGTTCTAGGTCGTGTGGCACACACGGCTGAGACACACGCCCATGTCTCTACCTGTATGCCCAATTCTGAGCATTCTGTTTCTCAAAATTAAGGTGCAGGGGACACACGGCCTAACTATATGCCCGTGTTACCAGGCCGTGTATCACACATGGTCTAGACACGCGCCCGTGTGTCTGCTCGTCTGGACAAAATGAAGCCATTTCTAGCTTCATTTCTCACCCAAAATTTCACCTAAGACCTGCACTTGAAACACACATCCAATACCAACCAATTCAAGCATTCAAATTGGGAAATTTCTATCATTCACAAGGCATATCACTACAAGCATACATGATCACAACCTTACCTTAGTTTAACTTCGGCATTCCCAACATTGATCACATATTTTTAACATAACACATGTTTATATATGTATATCATAATAATCTACTTAGTCATACCAAAATGAACCAATACTAGCCATTCCAATGGCTAGGTTACAAAATAACATTTTAAGCCACTATTGGCCAAGTTGTCCTATACATGCCATTATACCCAAAATGATTTCACTAAATATACCCAAAATGCTAGTTGATAGTGTGACGATGCTCCAATGATCTTCCAACCTTCACGAGCTTCTAAGCACTATTAAACAAGGGAAAAATAAACAGAGTAAGTATTGCATGCTACCCATCCTGTTATTAAATTTAAGAACACAACATTATGTTTTCCATCTATTAGCAAAATTTCCTAAGCACATGCCTTCAATCAAACATGTTACTCACAACACTTACAAACATGTCTAGTAAAAATAGATGAGCGCATCATGCAATGTTATTTCAAGTCATTATCATTACATCTTAAGATTTTCATGCCAAGTCAAGAGATACATGCCCATTGAATCATTGAATTTCGATGGATGCTCAGGTAGTACACTCGAACTATACAGTTCCATAATCCATCAATTTCTTATTCAAGGTTACCCCTTAAGGCACTTAACCAAGAAACACACTCTCTAGCCACATATCGTATAACAGGATTACCAGTCCAGGCTAAATCCTTTATATAACGTAAGCTCGGAGGAGCTTAATTAGGATTACCAGTCCAGGCTAAACCCGAATCTTAATGCATACTCGAGAGGTATTATATTAGGATTACCCATCCGGGCTAAATCCTTTATATAACAAGATCAATGGGACTACTCGTTCGAGCCTTGAAAGATGATATAAAATAAGATAATTACTTACCCAATTAAGCCTTGAAAGTTTCTTCTCTCTCTCCTAGGGTTTCCATGTGTTTTTAGGTTGAAGATGATATAAAATAAGATGATTTCTCTTATCATCTTTTTAATTAATTAAGTTTTTACTGTTTCCAATTTAGTCCTTGACCTTTTTCTATAATTCCATGGATGAGTCACCATGAAAAATCTACATACTTTTCTTAATGGTCTAATAACCATATAAGGACCTCTAGTTTTGAATTCCATAGCTATTTGATCCTTATAGCTACTAGAATTCAACTTTCACATTTTATGCGATTTAGTCCTTCTCATAATTAGGCACTAAATCGATAAAATTTTCATGTCAAAATTTTCACATGTCACGTTTATCATATTATAAACCATATAATAAAATAAAAATAAAATTATATTCTGGGTCAGATCTGTGGTCCCAAAACCACTGTTCTGATTTCACTAAAAAAATTGGGTTGTTATAGTGTGTTTCAAAATAGTATGTCACACGGTTTGGGACACAGCCTGTGACACGATCATGTGACCTAACATCGAAGCTAACATGGACAGGCACACGGGCTGGCACACGATCTGCAACACGGTTGTGTGACCTTATTTCGAATATACACACGGTCTAGCACACAGCTTGCGACACGACCGTGTGAGGGAATTTCGAAAGTTACACGATTTGTCACACAATTGGCTACACGGCCATGTCCCTAAGCCACACGACCTGGGCTTTGTCAGACGGCCTGGCCACACAGCCGTATGACCCCTGTTTTTCAAATTTTTTTTAAGTTTTTCCATATTTCTCTTTTTCTATTCAAATCATTCCTTGGTTGTTTCCAATCTATTTTGAGGGCCCTGTAAGCTTGGTTTAAGGCCCATAAATGTTATTTTTCTATGAATGAAATGAATATTTGAATGTTGTTATTGAAATTAATAATTGAATGGACTAGTGTTGTAAATTGTTTGTTATGCACTGTAATACTCTGTAACCCTAATTCGATGATAGAGAGGGTTAGAGGTGTTACAGTGTCATTAGCCCAAAATAGACAACTTAATTAACTCAAAAATTGGCAGCATAACAGCATCTAAATTTTACATTGAGCAGCACATTTGGACAACTAAATATAGTAAAGAAAATCAATATAACTTATATACATTAATAGCTTAATTTAGACATGTGAATAGCATAAATAATTGCATTTACAACAGGGGTGAGACACATTAAAACAGCAAGATAAATTCTGAATTACCAATATTCGTATAGCCACCATTTTAGATCAAACAGTAGTTACAATTGACATTCAAACAACAAAGATTTCCTTTCATTTGAACAGCAACAAACCGATTTATAGCAATTTAATATAACATTTAATTCATAAATTTTTCCTTCTTTCTGGACAGTAGCAAATAGCAATTACTTATAGCATTTTATATCCTAAAGTTTTCTTCATTTCGTACAACAGCTAAACCATGCAATTTAGCTACTAAAACTTGGTTTAAATACACCTTATAGTCGAGTATTACCTACACACATAACAATTAATTAAGCATGAAAATTTAATAAAACCACCTTAATTGTTAGTTTTGTACTTCAGGACTAAAGTGAATAAATTGAAAATTTGAGGTAAAATTTCAGTAATAATAGATATTAGATGGTCTATAAGGTATGTAATTGAAATCAGATTTAAAACCAATGCTCAAAATTGAAAGATATGGTTATTTCGATTTCAAGTACTAAATTGAATAAAATGTAAAACTTTATGGGTATGAAAAAGATGAAATTTATAGGTTTATACATGTTAAGGTAATGTATAAATGTTTAATATTGATGAATTGAATGAAATAATTGTATAGATCAAGAATTGGATCAAAACGAAGATAATGGGGAAAAGCAAAAATTGTAGATTTGTCTATGAAGTTTCAGCTTATTTGTTGTTTTTGCCACGTAAGTTCATACGGAATTTACTACCTTATTTATGCTATGTTGAATTGTGTTTTATTTCATGAATGTGCTTGGTTTGAAGTAAATTTAGTGCATTTGGCATATTTGGCTTAACATGGATTGAATTGAAAATTATGAGATTACTGGCTATTACAAGAAGGTATGGAGTATCAATATAAATGTTGAATGTTTATAGGACTTGGAATGGAATATGTAAACTGGTACCGGGTTTGTTAATGATATGTATACGACAACGATGCCCTTGTGAACTTAGTAAAAGATTAGGATATGTATGGTATACCATTAGGGTTATACCTTTAATTGATCAGGGATTTACATGATGTTACGAGATCTAGCATTTGTTGTAGATTCTCGAGTTATATCTATCGTTGGATTAGCCTATACTAGCAACCTCAATACAATGTCAACTTGTGTGAGCAATTCCATTAAAATGTCAGCTTGTATGAGCAACCCTGATATATGTCATCTTATGTGAGCAAAACATTCTTGTGTATCTGAGTTCATTTTACTATAGTTCCCTCAGGCGAAATTTCAATCTAATGAAAGAGGAAACTTGAAAAGATTTGGAAATGGATTTCATATGCATTCAAATTGAGATATGTAATATGATTTATTGCTTAATGTTTTTATATGCAATTTGACTAACCTACTTGGTTGTATATGATGATATGCATTAGTTGAATTAATGTATTTCAAGGAAAGCCATATTGTAGCTTGTTCAATTGATCAGGGTAAGTTTTAGTTTCCATATGAGCTTACTAAGCATTTTATATGCTTACCCAGTTGTTTTCCCTTTTCCTTGTAGATCGTTACCTTGCGGAACGCATCAAGTCGAATCATTTCGAAGCTCACACTATTCTATCATTGAGTTGGTAGCTTTTGATCATTTTGAGTCAAATATTGTGGCGTGTAAATAAGGTGTCTTATGGTACAACTTAACATGTAAATATGCTTTACTTATGACAAGTTTACTTTAGCCTTTACATATCATGTTGAATTGGTGACTTAAATCATACATGTTGTTCAGTATATAGATGTGATGACTTATAATTATAGATATGTCATATGGAATGGCAACGAATAGGTTAAAATTGGTAGTTGGTAATGGTTGAAGCTTATGTGGAATGGCACATGTAGATGTCATGTTTGAACTTTTTTGGCATGTATTTGACTTAGATCATTTAAATGTCAATGGCCATTAATATGTGAAATGTGTATAAATGCATGAACTAAAAAAGGAATGATATGTATCAAGATGTTATGGCATAAGTAAGGGATAGCACTTAAATGGTTAAATGTTGATATGAATAGTCATTTGAATTGTTTAGTTGGTAATTATGTATTGAATGCTTGTTTAAATGTTAAATCGAATGTTTGAGTTGTTTGGCATGATTTTGGCAAGTTTAAAATCAGTTGAAAGTGAAGTTTTGTTGATCATAATTGTAACGCCCCAAAATTTCTATCTTTATTTCTGTGAAATCTTGACACAAATGTGTAAATGTTTCAGTGGTTAAGTGTTCTGGGTATGTATGGGAGGTCCTAAGTTCAAGCCTTAGCTTTGGCAATTTTTTTTTATTTTTGGAATTAAGCCCTATCTCTGTTCGGTGGGCTTATATTTAATTGTCTATAATTCCATATCAAAATGAGCCTGCTGGTTCGAGTGGTAAAACTGTTGGTATGTTAGAGGTCCTGTGTTTGAATCCCTATGTTTGCATGGGTAATTATTTTTGCTTTGTTATCCGGCAGAGTTTCGGTTGGGTTGGATTTCTAAAGTGGTTGAGTTGTGGGGATAGTGGGAGAAAATTAAGGGATGTGTATCATATCTTCTTTCTTTTCTTTTTCCCCTTTTTTCCCAAAAATTCAGTTTCTTTTCAAAATTCTTTTTTCTTTCTAACGTCAACTCCTTGTTCGATTTTCCTCTGCTTTTCATTTTATTTCTTTGATTTTTCTTCATTTTGATTCGTCGTTAACCTTGTTTTGGGGTTTTTCGATTTCTTCTTAGCGTGCAGTAAATCGTATAGAACGGGACTCTCCTCCTGTGGAATCGTAATGGAAATCGTTGTGGTATTAAAATTTTTGGAGGCTCGGGAGTGGTTTCGCATCGAAACGATACCAGGTGTGTACTCGAAACGTAAAATAACAAGATTCGATGAAAGTCGAAAAACCCCACTGTCGACGCCACACGGCCGTGTGGTAGGCCATGTGGGAGGACACATCCGTGTGATCAACGAAGGCTAGGCCGTGCGAAACACATAGGCTAAATCAGACTAGGCGTGTGGGCCACACAAGTGAGTCACACGAGCGTGTGATATATGGGCCAAGCCGTGCACAAGTCACGGCCATGTGATGGCTAGAGTGTGGCCGTGTGGGCTACACGGGCTAAATCAGACTAGGCGTATGGGCCACACGGGTGAGTCACATGGGCATGTGATAACTGGGCTAGGCCATGTGATCCATACGGGCTAGGCCAATCTGAGCATCTGGGCTCATACGCCCATCTGAAATTTTCCCTAGGGTTGTATGGGTCGTCCCAAACGGCTATAAGCCTACTGTAAGGTCAGTAAGGGGCAACAAAACCCTAAACTGTATGATCTATCTGACTGATATTCAATACTGAGCATGATAGTATATACATGTTATATTTGTATGTAAGCGTGATAAGCATGATTTATTTGTTAATTCCGCATGCTTGTTATGTTACTGTGACTAGGGTGGGATGATGTATATATTGGAGGAAGTGTTCTGAAAGGAAGATTTTGCCTAATATCTGACAGTATAGCTGCATTATATCTGATATGTGCCGCATCGGTACAACATGGTGTGTAGGATTGGTGCGTGTTTTAAACCCCGCATGGTGTGTAGGGATGGTCGGAGATGGTGTGTAGAGGATGGGGGTAGGATTCTGTTATCTGATTTGCATATTTGTAACTGTATCTGCATCTGAAATAGGCTCAAGCCCGAATCTGTATCTGTATTTGACATAGGCTCAGGCCCGATTATGAATCTGTCTAATTTATGATATTCTATATGTATACATGCTTAACTCTGTTGGGTTACACACTGAGTTTATATAAACTCGCCCCTTTTTCTGTTTATCTGTACAGGTAACCCACAATCTTAGGCGGATCGGTGCAGCGGAGGACTCGACAGTGACCACCTAACTTACTGTTTCATTTTATTTTGGGGTTATTAAGTTTTGGAATTGAAGTCGTATTTTCTGGGACTCTGAACTCTTTTAATATTCTGACATTGGTTTTGGGTTTTTGGTTTTTACTTATTTAAAATTGTGATGGTTTTCTAAAATCTTAAACAGTTTTCTGGGCACAATGTTTTTTTCGAGCTTCTACTACAAACACAATTTACCTCTAGATGATTAAAGGAACAAAAGCTTTGAAATTAATAATAACTCTTAAGGCTAACAACTGGAAAGGTTTTAACTTAACGACAATGGTTTCTCAACCCATTTCATGTGACACTTCCGGGTTTGGCCATAACGTCTAGGCCGGGTTTGGGATGTTACATTTAGTGGTATCAGAGCTAGGTGGCAAAACTCGGCTGTGAATTTTAGGTTCCGAAATTTGGTTGTAAAGAATTGGCTTTCAAATGATTTTAAACATTCTCATTAAGTATGTGGTTCACCGAGTCTCCGGCGCTGATCCTGTAAGTATTTTTTATACTTAGTTAAAACTATTCTGAAACACTATAATTAGTACCCTTAGTACCCTTGAAATTGTACCGAGCTAGTTAGAAGACTGAAATTTCTGAAACGATTTTTAAACTTCTAATTCTTGATGCATAAAACATTTATTAATAAATATCGAAACTAATGCATAAAATTTTTTATGTAGATAGAACTTCTAAGTCACAATGAGCGTAAGAGGTGTCCGTGGACGTGGTATTTGAGGCCGAGATAGAGGCTGTAGGGGGGCTCGAGCTGAGTCCTCATCTTTGGGCAGCATGCCAAATCTGGACACTAGTGAGACACCGGTGTCACCTGCTACTAAGAATGGGTCTTAGAGTCGATCGGCTGGGGACAACGCACTGTCCCAAGCCATGCTGAGGATATCGGAGAGGATCGCTGGACCCAATTCTAGATTTAGGGGCCGAGGGTCGGTAACTGAGTAACTCTGGTCCAATGGAGCTGAGATATTTAGAGGTGTCACAAGAATCTCCCCTAATGTGGTTGAGTGTTGGTTGGAGGCCATAGAAAGGATTATGGATGATCTGGACGATACCCCTGAGCAGAAATTAAAGGCTGCAGTCTCCTTGCTTCGCGACGAAGCATATCAGTGGTGGTTGATAGTTAAGGAGGGCACTCAGCCTAATCATCTAACTATGGAGTTCTTTAATACTTCATTTCAGAGCAAATATATGGGAGCCAGCTACGTTAATGCTTGCAGGGGTGAGTTTCTGAACCTCACGCAATGTGACCTATCTGTGGCCGAGTATGAGGCTGAATTTCTGAGGCTGAGTTACTATGCTCGAGGTATGGTGGCATCGGAATATAAGAGGTGCATTCGTTTCAAGGATGGGCTGAGAGATAATCTAAGAGTCTTAATAGCTCTGTAGAGGGGGCGTGAGTTCTCTATCCTGGTTGAGAAGGCGAAGATCGCCGAAGATGTTAAACGCGCAGAGCACCAGAACAGGGACCATGAGAAAGGTAAAAACAAGAGGGATTCGGAGCCCTTGAGTTCTGTGCAAAGGCCTAAGAAAAAGGTCAGATCTGATGGGCCAGTTAGAGTGGAGGCCCCTATTGCTTCTGTTGTTCCTACTGGGTTACAGCCATACAGTGATTATGGGAAACTCCATCCGGGCGAGTGCTGGAGGAGGATTGGGGCGTGTTTGAGGTGTGGGTCTCTTGAGTGTCGTATTAGAGAGTGCCCATAGTGTACAGATCAAATACAAGCTTCAATTCTAAGTACTGTACAGCCTCAGAGAGCAGTTCATCAGCCACCTAGAGGCCGTGGTCAGGCTAGAGGTGGTAATGGTATGGGCCGAGGACAGAGAGCACCGAGCAGAGGTACTGGTCAAACTGGGGTGAGGCAGCCTACTTTGGTTAATGCTACACGTCACCAAGAGGACAGAGATGCTTCTGACGTCATCACTGGTACGTTCTTTATATTTGATGTACCTTACATTTCTTTGATAGACATAAAATCTACTCATTCCTATATAGCCTGTTCTATCTCTGAAAATCTGGGGTTATCGGTTGAGAGTATTTCTAGTGAGGTTACTGTGATAAGTCCGTTGGGGCAGCCTGTTCAAGTTAGTAAATGGTATAAGGATGTTCCGTTAGAGGTGCAAGGGGAGATATTTCTGGATAATTTAATGGAGCTTTCGTTTAGGGAGTTCGACCTGATTTTGGGTATGGACTGGTTGGTAGAGCATCGAGTCAGTTTGGATTGCGCGTCTAAAAGGGTCATTCTGAGGACCAAGGATGATGTAGAGGTGGTTATGATTGGTGAGCGTCGAGACTATCTGTAATATGTGAATCTCCGCACTGGTAGCTAAGAAACTAGTCCGAAAAGGTTGTAAGGCTTACTTGGCCTAAGTAAGTGTTTCGGATTCTTGGGACTCTTCTGTTGGGAACATCAAAACAATAAAGGACTTTCTAGACGTCTTTCTTGAGGAGTTACCTGGATTGCCTCCGAACTGAGAGGTTAAGTTTAGGATCGAGCTTCTTCCGGGCATAGCTCCAGTATCTATCGCTCCCTACCGTATGGCACCGAAAGAGCTTACAGAGCTTAAGGCTCAACTGCAAAAATTGTTGGACCGTGGTTTCATTTGTCCCAGTGTGTCTCCTTCGTTAAGAAGAATGATGGGACCATGAGGATGTGTATAGATTATTGGCAGTTGAACAAGCTGACCATTAAGAATAAGTATCCACTTCTGAGGATCGATGACTAATTTGATCAGTTTCGAGGGGCTTCTGTGTTCTCTAAGATTGATATCTGTTTAGGGTATCATCAGTTGAGGGTTAAGGAGGTTAAGACGGCATTTAGAACTCGTTATGGACATTACGAGTTCCTAGTTATGCCTTTTGGGTTGACGAATGCACCAGCCAAATTTATGGATCTGATGAACCGAGTGTTTCAGCCCTATCTGGATCAGTTCGTCGTGGTCTTCATCGACGACATTTTGGTATACTCTAAGACTGAGGATGAGCATGATGGGCATCTTAGAGTAGTGCTTCAGATTCTATGTGAGAAGCAACTCTATGCTAAGTTAAGTAAGTGTGAATTCTAGTTGAGTGAAGTGACTTTTCTGGGGCACGTAGTTTCTGTAGAAGGGATTCGTGTCGATCCTAGGATGATTGAGGCTGTGATGGGTTGGAAACAGCCCAAGAATGTGTTAAAAATTTGCAGTTTTCTGGGTTTGACGAGATATTATCGTTGATTTGTCGAGGGGTTCTCTCTGATTACAACTCCATTGACTAAGCTTCTACGTAAGGGTGTCCCGTTTGTCTGAACTGATGCACAGCAAAAGAGTTTTGAGAAACTCAAGACTGTTCTGACTCAGGCTCCTGTTCTAATACAACCTAAATTTGGAGAGGAGTTCGTAGTGTACAGTGATACGTCGTACGTTTGTTTGGGTTGCGTCCTGATGCAAGATGGTAAGGTTGTGGCTTATGCGTCTCGTCAGCTTAAGACACACGATGGGAACTATCCGACGCATGATCTTGAGTTGGCTGCAGTAGTCTTTGTGTTGAAAATCTGGAGACACTATCTGTATGGTGAGAGGTGTATTATCTACACTGATCATAAGAGCCTGAAGTATCTCTTTACTCATAAGGAGTTGAATCTTACACAGCATCGATGGATTGAGCTGCTCAAAGATTACGGCTGCACGATAGAGTATCATCCTGGTAAGGCTAATGTGGTGGCCGATACTCTAAGCCGAAGAGCAATGTCTAATTTGAGGGCAATGTTTGCTCGCCTTAGTCTGTTTGATTATGGGAGACTGTTGGCCGAGTTGCAAGTTAAGCTGACTTGGATGGAGCAGATTCGAGATAAGTTGTTGGGGATGAGTCTCTGAGGTTACAGTTCCGTCAGGTTAAGAGTGGCAGCACTTCAGATTTTGGACTGAATAATGATGGGGTACTCTGTTTCCGTAGTCAGATTTGTGTACCGAATGATATGGACCTGAGGTAGTCGATTTTGAGAGAGGCGCACAGTAGTCCTTATGCTATGCATCTCGGTGGTAATAAGATGTATCGCGACCTTCGTGAGTTATACTGGTGGTCCCATTTGAAGCGTGAGGTTACTGACTTTGTAGCTCGATGTCTGATATGCCAGCAAGTTAAGGCTGAGCACCAGTTGCCTTCGGGTTTATTACAGCCAATCAAGATTCCCTTATGGAAATGGGAACGAGTGACTATAGATTTCGTTAGTGGGTTGCCCTTGACACCCATTAAGAAGGATTCTGTTTGGGTCATCGTGGATCGGTTAACCAAGTCTACATACTTTATTCTGGTTCGTATGGGCTTTTTTCTTCAGAAGTTAGTAAAGTTGTATATCTCTGAGATAGTTAGATTGCATGGGGTTTCAGTGTCGATCATTTCTAACATCTCGGTTCTAGAAGGAATTGCATGAAGCTCTGGGGTCGAGATTGGACTTCAGTATTGCGTTCCATCCTCAGATCGATGGTCAATATGAGAGGGTGATTCAGATCCTGGAGGATATGCTTCGTAATTGCATGATTGACTTGCGAGGTAGTTGGTCTAGCCGAGTTCACCTGCAATAACAGTTACCAAACTAGTATTCAGATGGCACCTTACGAGGCTTTGTATGGTTGTCAGTGTCGCAGTCTGCTATGTTAGACTAAGTTGGGTGAACATCGAGTTCTGGGTCTTGAGTTGGTTTCTGAGAATGAGGATAAGGTTTGACTAATTCGGGATCGTGTGGAAGCGGCTTCTGACAGACAGAAATCGTATACAGATCTGAAGAGGCGTGAGATTAAGTATTCTGTGGGGGACTTCTTAAGGTTTCTCCATGGAAAGGTCGTAAGGGCAAGCTAAGCCCTAGATTTATTGGGTCGTACCGGATTCTGAAACGTGTGGGGCCGGTCGCTTATCAGTTAGAGCTACCTCCAGAGTTTGATCGTATCCATGATGTCTTTCAGGTCTCGATGTTGAAGCGGTATCGATCTGATCCTTCCCATGTTGTTTCGATTGAGGAGATCGAGGTTAGGCCAGACTTAACTTTTGAGGAGGAGTCGGTTCAGATTCTGGATCCCGATGTTAAAGTTCTGCGGAAAAAGTCTATTCCATTAATGAATGTGCTGTGGCGGAATCATAGCACTGAGGGGGCCACGTGGGAACCTGAGGACTCGATGCGTCAACAGTATTCTCATCTGTTCTGATCAGGTAAATTTCGAGGTCGAAATTTCTTTTAAGGGGTGGGTATCTGCTTCAACGGTTAAGTGTTCTGGGTATGTGTAGGAGGTCTTAAGTTCAAGCCTTAGCTTTGGCAAATTCTTTTTCCCACTATCTGAAGTGGTTAAGTCTTCTTTCTTCTCTTTTTCCCCTTTTTTCCCAAAAATTCGGTTTCTTTTTTCTTTTTTCTTTCTAACGTCAACTCCTTGTTCGATTTTCCTCTGCTTTTTATTTTATTTCTTTAATTTTTCTTCGTTTTGATTCGTCGATAACCTTGTTTTGGGGTTCTTCGATTTCTTCTTGGTGTACAGTAAATCGTGTGGAACGGGACTCTCATCGTGCGGAATCGTAATCGAAATCGTTGTGGTATTAAAGTTTCTAGAGGCTCAGGAGTGGTTTCGCATCGAAATGATACTAGGTGTGTACTTGAAACGTAGAAAAATGGGATTCAGCAAAAGCCGAAAAACCCCACTGTCGACGCCACACGGCCGTGTGGTAGGCCATATGCGAGGACACAGCCGTGTGATCGATGAAGGCCAGGTCGTGCGCAACACACAGGCTAAATCAGACTGGGCATGTGGGCCACACAGGTGAGTCACACAGGCGTGTGATATCTGGGCCATGCTGTGTGATCCACACGGACTAGGCCAATATAGGCGTGTGGGCCCACACGGGTGTGTGGGCCCATTTATTTGAAATTTTCTCTAGGGTTGCACGGGCCATCCCAAACAACTGTGAGCCTACTGTAGGGTCGGTAAGGGCTAACAAAACCCTAAATTGTATGATCTGTTTGACTGATATTCAATACTGAGCATGATAGTATATGCATATTATATCTATATGTAAGCGTGATAAGCATGATTTATTTGTTAATTCTGTATGCTTATTATGTTACTGTGACTAGGGTGGGATGATGTTTATATTGGAGGAAATGTTCTAAAAGGCAAATTTTGCCTAATATCTGGCGGCATAGCTATATTATATCTGATATGTGCCGCATCGGTACAGCGTGGTGTGTAGGACTGGGTGGGTGTTTTAAACCCCACATGGTGTTTAGGGATGGTCGGAGATAGTGTGTAGAGGATGGGGCTAGGATTTTGTTATCTGATTTGCATATCTGTAACTGTATCTGTATCTGTATCTGACATGGGCTCAGGCCTGATTGTAAATATGTTTTATTAATGATATTCTGTATGTATACATGCTTAACTCTGCTGGGTTACACACTGAGTTTACGTAAACTCGCCCCTTTTTCTGTTTGTCTGTACAGGTAACTCACAGTCTTAGGCGAATCGGTGCAGCGGAGGACTCGACGGTGACCACCTAACTTACTATTTCATTTTATTTTTGGGTTATTAAGTTTTGGCATTGAAGTCGTATTTTCTGGGACTCTGAACTCTTTTAATATTCTGATGTTGGTTTTGGATTTTTGGTTTTTACTTATTTAAAACTGTGATGGTTTTCTAAAATCATGAATGGTTTTCTGGACACAACGTTTTTTTCGAGCTTCTGCTACAAACATGATTTACCTCTAGATGATTAAAGGAACACAAGCTTTGAAATTAATAATAACTTTTAAAGCTAATAACTGGAAAGGTTTTAACTTAACGACAATGGTTTCTCAACCCATTTCATGTGACACTTCCGGGTTCGGCCATAACTTCTAGGCGGGGTTTGAGGTGTTACAATAATGACAAGAATGTATAGAAGCTTTGAAATAGGTACCAAATGTTCATTTTTACCAAAAATAGGGCCATGTTCCAGCGAGCAACCTACCTCGTTCCAACGTCGGTTGACAATGAGTCATGTTGCGACATCGAGTGGCCTGAGGTCACGACGTGACATACTTTTATGGCGACGTCACGACGTCAGCTCTGAACTTTTAAAACTTTGCAATTTGATCCTATTTCGTGCTTAGATTGATAAAATATCTTTTGTAATCTCAATTAAGACTCGATTTTGATTGTTTATCTATAAATGAATGTGTTTGGCATTGAATTACATGTGTTTAAGAATATTCTATTGTAAATTGACTGTAGTTGCTCCGGTAACAAATGTAGCATCCTGTAATTTGGACCCAGCGATTGGGTCGAGCGAAGGGTGTTACAAGGCAATTAAGTAGGCAACTTTTAACTGAATACAAAACTTGATCAACACACATAAACAAAAATTAATGTAACTAGGTGACTTGTGTACCTCTCTATTAAGTTGAGTAGTAAAAAATACGATATTTTTTATTTAAAGGTTCGAGTTTTAGTTTTGTGAACGAAGAAAACAATGCTAAGAAAGTTTTACCTCACTTAAAGAGTTTGATCCGACTTAAGTTCGGATTTATTCAAGACCCACTGTAGCTATCGAACCCTTGAATGTCATATAACAAACCCAAAAAAAAGTAAGTAGGAACCTCGAGTTAGATCAAATTTTAGCTAGTCTTCGACAAGGATGTTAATATGGTAAAATTATAATTTTTTTATTTTATTATTTTTAAATTTTTAATTTAGTATTTGTATTTTAACTTGACATAATTTGATATAATATATCATTTTTTTCTAATCATACTAATTATTTTACTTATAATACATAGGGTAGAGCACAAATCATTTCGATTTTAATGGTTTAATGGTTGAATTAGTTGTAGGATCTGTTTATTTGATTATGTCAATTGATTATTTGTTATTGAATTTCATAACAGAACTGGCTAATTTAATATTTAATATTTATGATTATTTAAATATATTCATATTTTATTATAATATATAAATTGATTAAGTCAATTAAATATATTTATATTTTCATTATATTTTATGATATGTTCATTTTAAAAGTATTTTATACTATATTTAAAATAAGTTGGTTAATGGATTTAACTAACTGATGTAAGACGATTCGGTCAAATCAGTTTATAACATATAAGTCGTTCTATTAGATTATTGTATATGAAGGTCGATTTAATTGAAAAAAAATTGACTCAATTAATCGTTCGCTCATCCCTAAAGATACTAACTTGGACTTTTTTTTCTAAATTGTTGTCTTTGTAACTAGACTTGTCTGTGGATCGGGCTGGGCCAGGCCTTACCCGAAAAATGGACCTAAAATTTTATCTAAGCCCAGCCCTGATAAAAATGTTAAAACTCAGGTTTAACCCGGCTCGCCGTATTAAATTTTATATATATTAAAATATAATACATCAAAAACTCTAAAAATATTAAAATAAATGTTTCCCAACAAAATTAAAATAAATTTTAAAAAATCTTTACACTTAAATAACACTAACATAGGATGTCTCTAAAATAGTAGCAAAATTAACAATAAAATAAGAGTTATACTATATCTAAAAATAACAAGAAAACAGTAGCAGCATAATAATGAAGTGACAACAAAACAGTGAGAAAACAGCAGGAAAACAATATTTTTTTTTCTTTTTGCAAATTCGGGCCGAGCCCAAGGCTAAAAAAACCTTACTCGTTTTTTAGCAATATATTTTTATTTTTATTTATAAAATTTGTATGACTTTAAATTTTTTGTATATATACTTTTGATTTTTTAAAAAAATTAAAAGGTTTAAAAATTAAATTATGACATCATAATGGCATCATTATTGTCATGTGTCACTGTTTAAAAGTATCACAGATTTAAAAAAAAAAAACTTACGAAATAAAAATTTAAAAGATCAAAAAATCATATGACTAATTTGAGAGAAAGTATAAGAGGATAAATATATATTTAAGCCTTAATATTACTATTAGACTTGTGGCAGCCATGTAAGTACTTGGGCCATTTTCCCGTTTTATTTACCTTCCTCATTGTACTAAGCCCATGTTTTTGGTGGTAGAGAAGGATGTTAAGCCCAAATGATTTTTTTTTTCCTTTGGGGTGAGTGGGGTCGATACGTCGTGCATTGTGGTCTTATTGTTGCTATTTGCTTATTGGCTATCAACCTAAACCCGTGCAGAAAAAGAATAGCAGCATGTTTGGTTGGCTGTAATATCAATGCATTACAGCTCAATTTAGTTGGCCATCATTAAACCATTGTTTGGTTGGCTGTAATAAGCTATTACAGCCCTATTCCATACGGGCTAATTCAGGGCAAAAATGTTGTTTACCATTCAGTGGTTTCCCCACAGAATGATGATTCAGGGAACGGGTGGGTAAGAAATTAGCTAAAGCTTTCCATTTTACCCTCACCATTATCCTTTCTTTCTCACGTCTGAAATCTTTTCCTTTATTTTTCATGCTTCTTCCTTCCACTGTAATATCAATAAATTCCCAACTTATCAATTTAAACCCTTTTTTAATCCCATTTCCTCCAAACCCAATCTACATTTTCTCTTTTTCTTCAACTCTTTTTCTCTTCAATATATTGACAAAATTGGAAATTCTTGACAGCTTAATCCATTGAAAAAAGAAGTGAAGCGTTTTTCAGGTCGTGTCGCAGGATCCAATATCTGGTAAGTTTTAATTCGGATCCAAATTTCAAATGCCCTAGACCTGTATAGGTTTTAAGAGGAAAATGGAAGGGGGATTTCAGATAAAACTCTCTTTCGCCTTCTATAGATTCACTATCTAATTAATTTCCAGGAAGGGTTTCTATTTTGCATTTTTGGGTTTGCTTCTTTTGCTGGGTATTTTATTTTATTTTTGTCTTGGTTTTGGATTTAATGCCCTTTGGCTTGCTTAGAAACTCCGTTTGGTGTCTGCTAACTTAAACTTACTATCATTTTGGATTCACATGATCTTCATTTTAGTTTAGTGTATGGTATGGCGTTGAATTATGTAATTTTAGCTGAAGTTGTTAATGCTTTAATGGGCTTTGTGTGCTTAAAACAGTAATTTGTTCACTGTAAATTATTGATTCTAAACTCTGTTGATCTTTCTAAGGTTTGATATGTATAATATTTTTTTTTTACTATATGTTTCATTTATACCATTGATTACATCTATAGAATTGATGTTTCATAGTATACATGTTTCCTGGTGTTGGAATCTTGGATGTTCATTTATACCATTGATTGCATCTGATTTTTTTTTCTAATTTCCACTGGTTCAGTTAATTTCTTGTAAGAATGGCTGCAGCCAAAATGCAAAGAATAGAATATTAAAACAAGGGTATTTAGTTGCTTTTATTTTACCATTAACTCTACTTAATTTCATAATATCTAACCAAGGGCATTTTGTTACTTTTATTTTAGTTTGTGCAGCCCATACATCTGATGTAGAGTTTTAACTTCATTTTTCCAAGGGTATTTAGTTACTATCCTTCCCGGAAAGGGGTGCGGCCTGTGGAGTTTCTACATAATGTGCTTAATCTAAATACCCTTATTCTAGATCTGGTATGAAGAATTCTCTAAGTGCTTATTCATTTATCGATAATTACATCAAAAATTGCAGAATACAAACCAACTAACATTTCTTTTTACTTTTGTGTGGGAGTTTAGGTTGATGGTGAAGAAGGATTGGGGTCACTACTTATACTTTCTTGTTTATCATTTCATGTCAAGGAGACCAAAATTTCTGGAGTTGATGAAAGCAAATATGCGTTTGAAATGATTAGTTATTTCTTGAACCATGCAATGGTTCTAGAGAAGCTCATATCGAGAATGATTAACCTGCTCGAAAAAGATGAATTGTGTATCTTGAAAAAACTATTGAGGTTACCAATGAATTCAAAGAAATGTGAAGTTGTCGTACACTAGTATTTCTTATGTTATGGTTGGAACTGTTCACTATCTCTATAGGTTTGGTTTAGTGTAGCACTTTTGAGAAATTAAATGCCATACGGTGTTATGGTTAGAATTGTTCATTGTCTGCTATTTGTGTATTTGGTTTATGTAACAGGTTAGAACAGTTTGTGGAATGTAATGGGTTTGATTTTGAGTAGCCCTTTTTGTTGGGTTCAGATAGAAGCAGCTGCTTTGCATGATAATAAGATCATTATTTTGTCATTGATATTCAACGTTTCGCTTAATCATAAAAACATCATATTATGTTTGGTTTTTTTATCATTTTGTAATCATGGAACACCATTGATGTATAATATGTCACATTGGAATGGTATCCCAAATCATAGAGCAACAACGCTTACTCTTGGATTCTTTGGTACATTGTTCATCAGCAGATTGAACATTCACATATTACCCTACATTGTTTCCTAACCTTTTCTAAGGTTGTATAGTAATTCTCCTTAAAAACTAATGAAAGCATGATCATATTTTGTACCTATCTTCATCTGTTTTATGCAATTTAAATTAAGGGTATCCTTCATAATGTTGATAGTTGATTTATAACTTGATCACCAGTCCATCGTAAGATTTTTGTATTGAATTGCAGGCAATCGTAGATTATATATTATTTTTATAGTATTATATATTATGATTTTTTAATTCATATAGTAATAATTATATTAAGAATGTTATTAAATTATATATTATTTTATTAAATTATATTTAATAATAATTATGTTAAAATATGGTTAAATTATTTATTATTTTTTAATAAAATATATTTAACAATAAATTTATTAAAATTTAATAACAATAACAATAATCATCTACCTAAAAAAAATTTCTGCTAAGGGTACTTTAGTCATTTAAGTCTTTTTTCTTATACTATTACAACATCTATTCCATTCAACTAAACACAAGAATTCTATTACAGCTCTATTCCATTTCATTCAACCAAACAATTGAATTACTGATTACAGCTCTATTCCATTACAGTTTTATTCAATTACAGCCCTATTCCATTACAGTGAACCAAACGTACCCTAGGTGTTTTGCTTACCTCTACTCAATTCCAAGAATATTCTCACTTCTCCACACTTTGACATCATTACAGATCTTACAAGTTTTTCTTCGGTCCAGCAGTAAGAAAATTTAAATTGGATGAACTTAAGAATTTTACAATGGTGAAAATTGAATTATAAATTTTTAAGATGTTAAAAGATAATTTTATTATTTTTTAATATTTTATTATTTTTAAAATGATTAAATTATTTTTTTCATTTTTAAGTTATCAAACTACAAATTTATTATTTATAAATTTATAGAAGGCCAAAACCTCTGCCTATTCCATTAAATTCGTCCTTACTTTTAAGTATGAATATTGTGAATGTAACACTCCACACCCGACTCGGTCGCTGGAGTCAAGTAATAGGACGCCACATCAACTATCATAACTTACACATACACATAACATTCAAGCAACGTCAATTCTTAATAACTTAATCAATTACAGAGGTGTTCACGGCTTAACAAACATGAATCGTCACTAGAAACAATTTAAATACGTACTTAGGGACCATTTAGAAAGATTACAAAGAAATCACGTAGGTATCGATACGCAAACACAAGTATTGATATTTATCAAGACAGGTATCGATACCATCAAGAAAATCGATACCATTTTAGCATTTTGTTTTTCCTTAAATTTGAAACCAAACAGTTTATCGATACCTAAACAAAGGTATCTGTATTTTTACCCCGAGTATCAATACTCGTAAAAGAGTATCAATACCAAATTGAGCTATTATTTTCCTGCACATACATTACAACATCGAGGTATCGATATTTGTGCCCTGAGTATCAATACCTCTATACAAAATGAAAAAAAAAATCAAAACAGAGGGCACACTTATAATCAACATAAAATCCTTTCAATATGCATCATTAAGCACA
The DNA here is from genome assembly GCA_005393395.2 of Gossypium australe. NCBI lineage: Eukaryota > Viridiplantae > Streptophyta > Magnoliopsida > Malvales > Malvaceae > Gossypium > Gossypium australe. Next base: position 88,933,644 of record CM016619.1, on the reverse strand, counting down.
ATAGCAATCATCAAAACATTCATAAATATAATTCCAAGCTATACCAAAACTCCATTGCCCATAATCATAGAAAACAAATAAAATAATTATGATAATCAAACGAAATTCTAAACCCACATTCCTTTTATTTCAAATGTCCAAAATAATTTTGAAGTCACCTCTCAAACTTATTGCATAGCTTGGATAACTTTGTTAGTCGCACCACTCACACCTATAATGCTAACTATCTACAAGGATTTAGTGAGGAGTGTGTGAGCTTAAACATGCTCAGTGAATGTTCAGAATTACCACAAGCATACACAACGACATATGTTTAGCAAAAGCATACTACGACTCATTCGCATTCATATTTTCATCAAGTCAAAATATCATATTCATGCTACATTATCTCACATGTCTAGCTTAGGTACTCCCATGCGTCTACATACAACATATTTCATAGATGAATCATTTAATGATAATTTGGCAACTTGAGATTACAAAACATAAAAGTGGTCTCTATCACCACACATTGGATACACGGATCTCCATTATACCAATGACTCAAAGAGTCTAACATATCCCATAATTGTAGCAAAAAGCTAAACACTCTCCAACACACCAACATGTCCCGATGAATGGAGCTTAGCTCGACATTCCCTTATCTCTCCAACCTGTCTCGAGGCCTCAACGCCCAAATCACAAAACTCAAAGGTGAGTACTCACAATCCTATGGCATGCCAACTATATAAAAGGGTTTCAAGATATCATAAGGCCAAAAAAATCGCAAATACACACATTTAATTAATGTTTTAATGCACATAATCTCTGTTCATAATCATTAACTCACATAATAAACTTGTACACAATGCATGCTTATCGAGTTCGCATTTAATTTCACTTTAAGTGCCACAAATATGCTCATTGAGCCATCACATATCCAACCACATATGTGTGCATTAAAATCAAATTATATCATACCACATACAAGTGTTCAGTTACAATACCTGTCATAATAGCATCACATTCCACAACTCGATATTTATTAAGTGTAATTTCACAACAAGGAAAAAAGTATAAGAAAGACCTATAGTCAGAACTTAGGATAGAGGTTTAGGCTATTTCCAAGCTATTGATTAACACTATGAATCGTCCATACCAGCAGTGACTCCAAACACTCACCGTTTAAGCTTCCGCTTGTAAGTCGAAAGTTCAAACTAGCTTTTCCTTGCCTTTTGCCTTGCTCAAAGAATGCTCCAACGGTTCCAAAACTTCACAAGCATTAACCACACAATATGTACAAACAATTAACAGCCAAAACACATCTTAATCAAACCAAAAACACAAGTCTAGAACTAGTTCCTCTTATAATTGAAATTTTCGACTAGATTGGGCAAAACTCGAATATCTTAATCCAAATTCATTCCTATCGTTTAAAACCAATTCAAAACAACTAATTATTCAATAAAGAATGAATCTCAACCCTCAAAACACCCAAAACTCCTTAGACTTATGGTTCCAAAAATTTCTACATCCATGGCTATTTTTAATGAAAACTCAACAAAACCTTCAAATCTTTTAACGAAAGTTTAAACGAGTTTAAAAACCTTCTAATCTCATCAAAACAAGTCAAAAAACACTAAGAAATAACAGTTTAATTGAAAAACCTGAAATGGTTAGTAATTATATGTGATGATATATCATGTTAATTGATAGAATTAACTTGAATAAAATGATTGGATTTGTTGGGTTATGAATGCAAGATGTGGTGTAGGATTATGGAAAAGATTGGGGTGAGAAATGAAGCTAGGAATGGCTTTATTTTGTCCACACAGGCAGACACACGGGCATGTGTCTAGACCGTGTGTGACATATAGCCAGGTAATACGGGCATGTGGTTAGGTCGTGTGTCCCCTGCACCTTAATTTTGAGAAACAGAATGCTTAGAATTGAGCACATGGGCAGAGATACGGGTGTGTGTCTTGGCCGTGTGAAACCTGCACCTAATTCGAATTGAATTAAATAACCACACGACCTAGCACACGGGCGTGTGGTATGGCCGTGTGGCGCAAGTCAGAAAGCAACCTAAATCAGACACAGCTTGATGCACGGGCGTGTCTAAGGGTCACACGGGCATGTCCATTGGACCACATGGGCGTGTGAGCCCTACACCTTAGAAAATTTTTGAAATGTCATGAAAAATTCTTAGAGTTTCCAATTAAGTCCCGAATCGATTCTAACGCTCCTATTGGACCTCGATGGTCCATCTAAGGGATGTTACAAAGGATCTCAGTTAATGAGTAGTGATTTACATGATTTATCTAAAAATGTTTCTGAAAAGTTTTGGTAATGCTCCGTAACCCTGTTCTGACGATGGATACGGGTTAGGGGTGTTACAAAAATACTTACTTATTAGCTGTCTAAACGCACTCTTCCAAAATGTAGAGTATGGATCCAAGATTTACGAATATCACTTCACAAATACACAATAAATCATAACATTAGAAACGTCCTAATCGAGTATAAAAGTAAAATAATATATTGTAATCGTAGGATCTTCAATACTTATGCAATATCGAAAGGGTAGGGTTAAACGGTTTCCCACGACGAACTCATTAGGGAGGAGGATTCGCAACTAATTAGAAAGAAATGGGACATGAATAAATCCCTTTTAAGATCAAAGTACTAAAATTGAATGATTAGAAAATCGATTACAAGTAGAGGAGGAGAAGAGAATGAAAAACAGAGAAATTTAATGGTGGACAACAGCAGCACGGCGGTGGTGCGACGGCGTGGCGACAATATGGTGACGGCAGTTCAGCAATGGTGTTGTGGTGGTGGTTTGGTTGGCTAATAGTGGTGGTTAGGTGGAGGAAAAAGGAATAAAAAGGGTGATTATGTGATAAAAATGAAAGAAAATGAGAGAAAAGGGTAGAAGCAAGAAAGAGGACGGCAAAGAGAGGGGGGAGAGCAAAATGAAAAAATTAAAAAGTTAAGTATGTGTCTACATGCATTGGATGTCTACATGCATTGGACGGCATCAACTAGTCAATGGAGGGGAGAAAGGCAAGTTTGGGGAAAAGGGGAGCAAATGGTGGATCATAGAGGAAATAAAAGAACAAAAAGGGAATGTTGACCATGCAAACAAGGAAAGAATCTTCCCAAGCATGGAAACTCATGGGTTGGACAGCAAGGATGTTGACTTCATGCAAATGTTGTCACAAAATTTTAATTAAAAAGTTGAAAATGTGGGGGCTTGATCTTAGGACCTTTTACTCATTTAACCACTACGCTACTTGAATTTATTTGTCATGCTCTAGCGAATTAAAGTAAATAAAATATGGGGTGTGACACCTCTTGCATCGGTACCTCTCAGAAAGAACCATCCCATGTGCATACTAACTGAGTCGCACAAACTTTTACTCGTAACCAGCCACAGTCAAATTACCTTGAACTAGGTCCAGAAACTCATGTTTACGGGCTTCCATGTATTGTTCGCCCATAAACTTCCTTTTAAACACTTCCAAAAAATAACCGCAAGTTAACTGGTCTGCAATAGTACCTCTTTTTACAGTATTCCACCAACGATGACCCTCACAGTAGAGTAGGGACACAGTACAACCCAATTTCTCCTCGTCAGTATAGGACATCTATTCGAGGATTGTTTCAACACCTTCAAGTCAGTATTTCGCTATAGTTAGATCAACTCCTTTCACTCTAGTAAACTCTTTACCACCCAACGCCCGTAGACATTTAAGAGGCGTTCCTCGATTAACAGGTGCAGGCTTGGCAGGTTTAGGAGTAGGGTTAGCACCAGCAATTCTTTGAAACGCCTCAATCATGGCTTCCATCAGAGGGACAACACCTTCATCAAGTATATTCTCTATGCGACGACACAGGAGGTGCATAGGATGTATCATCCTCTTGAGTGTTCGCATTCACATTCACACGTCTACGAGGCATTTTTTTTTTTATCTAATCTAACATACACACACACAAACCAAGAGTATGAGTGGCGGGAAAATGATCCAAGGCATGCTCCTGAAATAAAAAAAAATTAAATAAAGGCAATGCATTTTATATCCTACCCTAATTTCAATCAAATTCATATAATTTCAAATAGATATATCAAAATTAGACAGTTCAAGTATTAAGAAAATTTAAAAACTTGGGTTTTTGGATACATGGTTTACGTAACCCTAATCCATACATCAATAACCTAGGTCCAAGTGTTAGAGAACCTAGGCTTTAATACCACCAAATGTAACACCCCACACCTGGCCCGGTCGTTGGACCCAAGTAACAAGATGCCACATCAACCATCAGAACTTACACATACACACATAACATTCAAGCAAGGTCAGCTCTTAATAACTTAATCAATTATAAATGTGTTCACGGCTTAACAAACATGAATCATCACTAGAAAAAATTTAAATACGTACTTAAGGACCATTTAGAAAGTTTACAAAGAAACCATGTAGGTATCGATACGCAAACACAAGTATCGATATTTATCAAGACAAGTATTGATACCATTGAGAATATTGATACCATTTTAGCATTTTGTTTTTCCTTAAATTTGAAACCAAACATTTTATTGATACCTAAACAAAGGCATCTGTATTTTTACCCCAAGTATCGATGCTCATGAAAGGGTATCGATACCAAATTGAGCTACTATTTTCCAGCACATACATTACAACATTGAGATATTAATATTTATGCCCCGGGTATTGATACTTCTGTACGAAATGAAAAAAACCCTATCAAAATAGAGGGCACACTCATGCTCAACATATAATCCTTTCAACATGCATTATTAAGCACAATACCAATCATCAAAACGTTCATAAATATAATTCCAACCTATACCAAAACTCCATTATCCATAATAATAATAAACAAATAAAATAATAATGATAACCAAACGAAATTCTAAACCCACGTTGCCCTTATTTCAAATGTCTAAAATAATTTTGAAGCCACCTACTTAAACTTATTGCTTAGCTTGGATTACTTCCTCAGTCACACCGCTCACACGAGTAATGCTAACTGTCTGCAAGGATTTTGTGAGGAGTGTGTGAGCTTTAACAAGCTCAATGAATGTTCACAATTACCACAAGCATACATGACGTCATATGTTAAGCAAAAGCATATTATGACTCATTTGCATTTATATTTTCATCAAGTCAAAATATCATATTCATGATACGTTATCTCACATGTCTAGCTTAGGTAGTCACATGCACCTACATACAACATATTTCATACATGAATCATTTAATGATAATTTGGCAACTTGATATTACGAAACATAAAATTGGACTTTATCACTACACATTAGATACACGGATCTCTATCACACCAATGACTCAAAGAGTCTAACTTATCCCATAGGTGTAGCATAAAGCTAAACACTCTCCAACACACCAACATGACCCAATGAATGGAGCTTAGCTCGACATTCCCTTATCTCTCCAACCTGTCCCAGGGCCTCAACACCCAAATCACAAAACACAAAGGTGAGTACTTACAATCCTATGACATGTCAACTATATCCAACGGTTTCAAGATATCACAAGGCCAAAAAATCGCAAATACACACATTTAATTAATGTTTTAGTGCACATAATCTCTATTTATAATCATCAATTCACATTACAAACTTGTACACAATGCATGCTTATCAAGTTCACATTCAATTGCACTTTAAGTGCCACAACTATGCTCATTGAGCTGTCACATATCCAACCACATATGTGTGCATTAAAATCAGATTATCTCATACCACATACAAGTATTCACTTATATTACCTGTCATATTAGCATCACATTCCACAACTCGACATTCATTAAGCGTAATTTCACAACAAGGAAAAAGTATAACAAAGACTTACGCTCAAAACTTAGGATAGGGGTTTAGGCTATTCCTAAGCTCTCGATTAATGCTATGAATTGTGCATACTAGTAACGACTTTGGACACGCACTGTTCACGCTTCCTCTTGTAAGTCAAAAGTTTAAACTAGCTTTTCCTTACCTTTTGCCTTGCTCGAAGAGGGATCCAACGGTTCCGAAACTTCACAAGCATTAACCACACAATATGTACAAACAATTAGCAACCAAAACACATCTTAATCAAACCAAAAACACAAGTCTTGTAACATCCTAGATTAGGGGTTATGCGTTCGTGTGTAATTCATGAGATAGTGGGCTCAGTGGGTGTGTTGGATGTGTAATTTATGAAATGTATGGAAATGTATGGAAATGTACGGAAATGCATGGAAATGTAAGGCAATGTATGGAAATGTAAGGAAATGTAAGGAAATGCTTTGGAAACGTTAACTTTAAAAGAGGAAAGTGAACATTTTTGGAAACTAGGGGATGTAAGGAAAAGATTTAGAAATGATTCAAAAGAGGAAAGTAAACATTTCTGGAAACTTGGAAATGTAAGGAAATGTCAAGTTTAAAGAGCCAAACGAAAATTTTTGGAAACTTGGAAATGTAAAGAAATGTCAAGTTTTAAGGCTTAAAAAGAGAAAACTAGGGCAAGGTGGCCTTAAGAAAAATAATAGGAGGAATTTGACACACAAACAGGCTTGGAAAAGTGGCCTGGAAATGCCACTTAAGGCCCAGGTAAGTGACGCCACCTACATGAGCAAGTGGGCCTGAGTTCGAGTCACATGGGAAGCAAATAAAAGAAATTTTATTTTACTTCCAGAAGAAGTGAGGTGGACGGCACATGGCTATAAATTAGGAGCTTTTATTCTTTTATTTTTAAGAGATAAAGGGTGGATAAATAAGGGATAAATAATGGATTTATTTTAGATTATTTTCAAGAGATAAATGATGGATAATTATTGTTATTTTTATTAGGAGATAAGAGATAAATATTGGATTAAGTTTTGTTGATAATTAAAGTGATAAATCAAGGGACAAAGTTATCAAAATAGAAGAGTGGTGGCCAAGTAAGGGACTCTAGCCTAGTAAATTCGGCTATAAAAGGAAAGGAGAGGCCATTCTGCATTATTTTCTGTTCTTTGAAAGCCTCTGCCGAATTCTCTTCACCAAATCCTCTTCTTCTTTTATTTTTGCCAAGCCGAAATACCTTGTGTTCTAGCCGAATCCTCCATCTTTATTCTTCCTTCTCTTTTCTTTCTAATCCCTCCAAAATCCGAAAGTTGTGAGAGCATCATTTAGCCATAGCCGAATCTCTGAAGGCTGAAGTGAAGGTGCAATCGATTTCTTCAAATAAGGGTAAGATCCAAGTTTGGTTTCCATTCTTTTCTTTTAGATTAGCCGAGAGATAATCTAACCCCATACATATTTTGGTTGCCGAATATGGAAGGATCTTTCGGGATTTACTAAGTGTAGACTACAAGGAAGGAGAAGTTCTTTTCCCGAAGGTACACCATAAGCTGCGTGTTCCCTAGTTATTCGGTGAATTTCAGGATTTAAAATCCACAAGGTAAGTCATATTTAACATTCGGCTAAGGGTTATTTGTTATGAATAAATGTTAGAAATTGATCTAACATGAAGTTATAGGGATTTCGACAGACATATAAGGCAAGGAATACTTTCGGGATTTGGAAATTGCAAGGTAAGTTTTAGTGTACTAATCCTACTAGGATTTGGATTTATGGCCGAATGGTTCTTTACTAAGTATTGAATGATTGATTAAATGTAGAGATCTAAGATCTAAGGCATTAGATCAAGCTTCTCGGGATTTGGATTGGAAACCCTAAGCAAATCAGGTGTGTACCCCACACTATTTCATAATACGTTTTATGGCTGAGTTAAATAATATATGTGATATTAAGAATATGAAAGTGGCTAAGGTACCATGATATGGTACTAAGTACTCAGGTACGTTTCCTACTTCTACTAGGAATATGAAAAATGTTATTCGTAACATGAGAATATGATAAGAATGTGAACTTGGGCATGTAATTGCATAATATGTTATGGGCATATGGGTTTGTCTGAAAGGGGAAGTGAAAAGTGGTGACCTAAGACCACAGTAATCTGAAAGTGGTGACCTATGACCACAGTAATCTGAACGTGGTGACCTAAGACCGCAATTTGGAGTGTAGCGGAAGGAGGGTCGACTTAGTAGTCCCCACGGTGTGACTGGCAGGTACGGGGGTGTGTAGCGGATGGACAATTAGGTTTGGGTTTGGGAATGCATCATAACTTGTATTTTATGTTTTGAATGTGTAACTATTGTATGCCTGATTCTATTATGATTTAGTATCGTGTACACATTGAGCCTGTTTGACTCACCCCGTTGTGGGACCATGTTTCAGGTGATGAACAGTGATGGACCGGGACGGCAGTACTTGTGGTGGCCATGCTCAACATGAAGTTTATATTTTTATGGACTCTTGAATTTATTTTAGTACTTTGAAATATTTTGGAAACTATTTGATGTAATAAGGCCATAAGGCCATGATGAACGATTTTTATTTCTACTTGTTGTTTTATTGTGTTACAAATTTTGATTAGGTTAAAGACTAAGTATTTTATTTTAAAATATACTCGATATGTTTATTACTTAAAATTAAAAAAAAGGTTTTCTAATATAAAAATCCAGTTTGTTTTCAACACAAGCCCAACCCAAACAATATTTGTTTTAAAATCACACAAGTTTTTCTCTAAGTAACAAAAGAATTTGAAAACCGGTTTACTTGAGTAACATACCAAATCTGGTCAAAACTCGTGGGCCGGGTTTGGGGTATTTCAAGTCTAGAACTAGCTCCTCTTATAGCTGAATTTTTTACTAGATTGATCGAAACTCGAATATCTTAATCCAAATTCATTACTATAGCTTAGAACCAAATTTAAAAATCTAATTATTCAATATAGAATGAATCTCAACCCTCAAAACACCAAAAACTCCTCAGACTTATGGTTCAAAAAATTTCAACATCCATGGCTATTTTTAATGAAAACTCAACAAAACCTTCAAATCTTTTAACGAAAGTTTTAAACGAGTTTAAAAACCTTCCAATATCATCAAAACAAGTCGAAAAACACTTAGAAACAACAGTTTAATTGAAAAAACCAGATTTCTCCATTAAATATCCCAATCTCGATCAAAACATGAAATTCTTTTTACAATGAAGCAGAACTTGATTTAAGAAGCTGGAATATATCAAAACTTAATAAGGAAACAAAACTTTACCACAATTGAGAAGAAGAATGAACGGAAGATTGAATTTCAAAATATCTGTTTGGTAATCGAATGAGGAAATTGATAATGTCTGTAGGGGTTTTCTTAAAATTGAGAGAGATCTTAGAATTTGGGAGATGAGAAAATCATAAGGGTTAGGTTTAATTAGAGAGACAATAAGTGGATTTGAGGTTTAAGGAAAAAAAATTGAATAACAGCAAAGGGGAGGGGAAGACGTGAATGGCTAGAATTTTGAAAGGCAAATTACAAAAATTGGGTTTTTTCCCTTTTGGTCCCTCCTAACTTTTCTCTTTTCCAAATAAGTCCTAAATCAATTAAAACTCATTTTCTTCAAACAAGACCTCAAAATTGAATTTTGTTTTGAGCTAAACAGTAAAATTAAAAATTTCATTATGACACTCACATACTTAAATTACTCATTTACACCCCTATTTTTTGATATCTGACTTAACCTCCAGTTAAAGAAAAATACGATTCTACTAACCGAAAACTACTAGATTAGGTTTTGGGATGTGATAGTGAATGAAAAAAAAATAGCGTCTCGTGAATTTTATTTCATATTATTGGTTTAATAGATGGCAAAATTTAGAATCCTATTATTTAGTTTATTGATCATAAATGTTTATCCTATCGGTCATGTTATGAGTTCGACTCGTGATGTGTTAATAATAATAAATTACTTCTACGATGAGTGTTTGAGCTTTAAAGAAAAAATCAAAGTGAAAGCTAAAAGATAATTTTAGGAGAACTAAAATTGAACTATACATTATTAAGGGTTAAAACTGAAATTTCATTATTATAAAACTTATACTTTTATATTTTTTAAAAAAACTTAAATGCATTAATGTTTACCCTTTGATTTGCCCACGAGTCTGATCTGATTCACTTTATATTAAATTTAAAATTATTAAAAAAATTTATTTATGTCAAGTTTTTCTATCTAACTAACCAAAATAATTAATTGTTTACGAAAATGACTTAAGTTAAAACTTATATACGTAAATGACTTATTTTCTACTATGATCATCGGTGTCACCTGACACATCGACAGCACCGCCCTCTCATAATTAGCCAATCATCGACTTTTTAAAAAAAAATTTGGTGCCACCACTATGTCAAGCGACACCAGTATATATTTTTTCAAAATACCCATTAAAAATATGAATATTCAGGGAAGAAAAAAATAAAAAAATAACTTTTAATGGGTGTCGTCGGTCTGTCAGGCGGCACCAGTTAAAATTTTTTAAAAATATATATATATTTAGGTGTCTTCGTCATGTTAGGCGGCACCAGTGATATTTAAAAAAAACTATTGTAGAAAAAGTAGTTCAAAGCTTTGGTCATTGTTTTAGAATATTCAGAACCGGCTTCTGGGAGATCTGAACCATAAAAGTCAATGAGAAGTAGAAAATCTCTTCTTTGGTGTCGAAATAGGTATAAAATGCCACTATAAACGACAGCATCGATGGCTATTGAGTATGGCGACTAGGGTTTTCAATTGAGAAAAAGAAGAGAAAATTAAATGGGAAAAGAAAAGAAAATAACAAATATTGAAAATAGAGAATCAAATATGAGAAAGGAAATAGAATAGCATATATGGAAAATAGATATATGAAGGGGAATTTAATATTTTATGGAAAATACATATTTCCATATCTGTTTTTCTTTTTTCTTTTTTTCATATTTTATTCTCTATTTTTCATATATTTTATTCTCTTTCCTTTCCTATATTTGATTCTCTATTTTTCATAACATATTCAATTTCCTTTCATATTTATATTTTACATATTTGTTATTTTCTTTCCTTTCCCATAATTGATTTTCCCTCTCTCATCCATCTATCTTTCATACATTGAATGATTGACACATGCCATTTTTTTTTGTTGATTTTTTACTTCAGTTTAGGGACCTCCCTATAATTAGCCCAAAACCTTTTCTCCTTAAACTTTATGGAAAAGTCTCTAAACCTTAATTAAAAGTCAAACAAAAAATGCCACATGTCAGTCACTCAATAGACTATTGTGTCACGTCAGTAATTCGTTAAAAGAAAACGAAAATTTTAACAGCAATGACTAGTTCGCACAATTATCTTATTGAGACTGATTATTAAAAAAAATTAAAGTAATCAAAATAAGACAAACTCTATTTTAAAGTGACCATGAATTTTAAGTTACCTTTAATAATATAATCTACTTAATATGTATATATTTAACAAAAGAGAAAAAGCAAATATAAATATAAAAGTATTTATAATATATACACAAGTATCTATACTATCACTTAAATTTAAATTTAAAACTTCAACTGAGTTGTTAGGATAAATCAACAGCTCAGCTTAGAAGTTATTAAAATTTTTAAAATATATTAAAAAATTATATAAATATATAATTTATTTAAAAAATAAAATAAATTTAAGTGCACAATCGAAATTTAATTAACACAATTATTTAAATTTTTATTACAATATTAATAATTATTATTACTTACTAGTATTTTAGAATTTAGATACACTTGTGGAGAATTAAAAAAAAGAAAAAGAAAATAAATATCCTGTTAAATAGGGAATGGGTTTGCCAATTTTGGTTTAGGGGTTTCGAGAGAAATAGAGTAATTAAAATTTTCGAGAAGGCTGTGTAGATGCATGTCGGCGGACTAACGTTGGATCTGAATTGGTTCCTGCAATTCATTTTCACGCTCTTCATTTTCGCATTTGTGGCTCTTCGCTTGCTGAAGAACACGGCGTCGAAATACTTCGAGGTCGACGCCAATTTCGATCGGGACCAACCAATGCCTTCCATCCCCATGGACGTCGATCACTTCCCTTGCGCTGTATGCTCTAATCCCGCCTCCAAGAAGCGCTCTCGTTACAAATCCGTTCGTTATTGGTACGTACGCTTTTTTTTTTCTCCAGAAGAATTCTTTGTCTTTGTATGGTCGTACTCCTTGATTGCTTTTTTTTTTTGGCTGTTAATTACTGTTGTTAATATTGTTTGAGCTGTTTCTTTAACGTTTCGGGATTATCGAAGAGTAAATTAAAAAAAAGATAAAAAAGGTTATTTATTTATTTTTCTATGTTTTTAATACTCGTAAGCATCTTAGTGATTAACTGCTTTTTGAAGTTTCTCTAACTGTTATTTACTTGTGGCGTTTCTCGATTCTGCATTGACAGTGGTTTAAGTGCTTATTGTTGACATTCGTGGGGTTTCTTTATCTATTTTAGTTTTCTTAATTTACTTTGTTTTTTATTAGTTTGGCATGTTGTTAATTATGGGTTAGAAAGAAGTGTTTTTGTTGTCGATGTTAGAACGTTTTCCAGGAATTTTGCTTCTTCTTCTTTTAATAAAGCATTTGGCTTGAATTTTTTTCTTTACAAACGTACCGTTGTGCTTAACCTACGCTAGGTTGAGCCCGCACTTATTGACACTGATTATGTCAATAAACTGAATGTCCAGCTAGTTCAGTGTTGAAATTTTGATCAATCTATCAGTCAATTATATAAAAAGATGCCTTGATTGTAGTTATATTTGCATAAGTTAACAAAAAGCCCCTTTCTCCCAGTACCGCCTTGACTTTAAAAGTTCTGCATTTGCTTTCTGGTATTATAAAATGAGACGTGTCAGTTTACAGGCTAGTGACTATGATTTGCGAACCTATAAGTTCGTCAACTTCGGGTTACATAAATTCTTCTGTCAAGTGGATGGTTTAATCTTTATGTTTGCTTCATTTTTCAGCTCCTCAGCCTGCCAAATTATGGACTGGAGGGATGGGCATAAGACAAAGTGCAAAGAAATTTCAACACAAACTACAACCACCAAACCGTTTTCAGCAGTTGCTCCGGTTCCTGTCAATGGAACCTCTAAGATTATCAAGAAATCGAGAAAGGTTAATCTTTTAATCCTTTGTAAAACCAATATAAGTAAATATGAAACTTATATTCAAAATTTTCAGGTTCTTTTCCCATAGGATGAGTTTGTAAAGATAAATAATATTTATGGACTCAATAATTGGAGAGCGTGATTTTAAGACCACAGTTTTCGATATTACTGGAAATCAGGTCATTACATTAATGGAATTAGAATTGGGTTCGGGTTGTATTGAATTATAAAGTGTTAGGTTAAAAGGTTAGGAAATATTTGTAATTGGAACTAATATGAGAAAGGCCCAAAAGCCTCTCATATTTAAGAAGGAGACGATAAACCCTAGTTTGTTTAATCAGGGTTGTCGCCCAACCTACTCCTAAAAGTACGTTTTTCTATTGAAATAACCTTTTACAATTCAGTAAGGGTTTTGCCTATTCTTTTTATAGATAAATTGTATTGGTAGGGCTAAATATAGAACTTGAAGATATTATTACTTTGGTCGAAAATAGTGTGAGTTTATTCTAAGTATTAAATATATTTTCTGGAATAAAAATTTTATCGATTTTTATTGAGAAGAGATTTTGCTTTCACATTGAAAGTAAATAAAATTTTTTTTAGTTCTGTATTTGATTCGAATCGTTCAAGCCCACCTGAAATAGTTCATGGTATGAGAATTAATAGGTGGGTAAGTTTAAAGAATCGATTTTTTATTGAAACCCTTGTTTGACTAAAGATTTTTTTTTTTTTTGTGTGCGTGTGTAGAGCAAAAACTTATGGTTCTTTCTTTCTAACTTGGTTGGATGTAATAGATGTCGACTGCAAGCTCAAAAACTCACGGTGGGTTGAGGGTTGTTCATTGTTCTTGTGGAATAAGAGCACCAATTTGTACTTCAAATACCCCTTGAAGCAAAGGGAAGAATTATTCTTTCTTTCTAATTTGTTTTGTTTTTTGTTTTTGTTTCACGCCATATTTGGCATAAATAAATGTTGGGTAATTGTATAAATATATGATTTTTTATGTTGAAGACTTAATTTGATAGAAATTTAGTTTTGTTCTGAATTTGAGATGTATTAAAAATTGACTAAGGAATGTTTACTGTTAATATTATAGGGTTGATTTTTTAAATGATTTTTGTTTGAAATGAAGTTTAGTCCGATGATTTTATTTAGTTAAAATGAGAGATTTCATTTTTGACTTAAATTGATTTGTATATTTGAATGGTGTAGGTTAGTTGTGATTTCTTTGAATGGGTTGAAAAGCAAGATGGCAATGGAAATCTTACACTACGTTTGGTTCACTGTAATGGAATAGGGCTGTAATTGAATAGAGCTGTAATGGAATAGAGCTGTAATAAGTGATTCAACTGTTTGGTTGAATGAATGGAATAGAATTGTAATAGTATTCTTGTGTTTGGTTGAATGGAATGATGTTGTAATAGCATAAGGAAAAGAACTAAAATAACTAAAATACCCTTAGCATAATTTTTTTTAGGTAGATGATTATTGTTATTGTTATTAAATTTTAATAAGATTATTATTGAAAATAATTTAATAAAAATAATAAATAATTTAACCATATTATAAAATAAATATTTAAATATAAATAAAAAATAATTAATAGCATTCTTAATATAATTATTATTATATGAATTAAAAAATCAAAATATATAATATTATAAAAATATATAATCTACTTTATTATTTTTAAACTGCAATACATATTTAATGTGATAAAATATCATTACTGAAACAAATAATTTAATTATTCTACAATAAAAAATAATTAAATATTAGAGGTAATAAATAACTTGAGAATTATAAAAGTAAATATATTCTTTTATAAAAAAGTAAATATGTTATAAAGTATTTTATTATATAATGCTTGTAATTTTTTATTATAAATATGATATTAATATTTTTAATTATCAATTTTTGAAAATTAGATTTTATTTTTTATTACTTAATATAGGTATGAATTTTAATTATTTAGTATATTATAAGAACTTTTAAACTAATGTCTATAATAATTATTTCTATTGTCATCACACTACTATTGTTGCATTTGAATACAAACATAATTTCGTTATTTATTTTAAATTTATCACTATTATATTCAATCTCACCGCTATAATTATTGTTAATCTCATTAGAATCAATCTTATTGTTCATCCAAAAAGAGCTTTAAAGGGCTAAAAGTTAAAGATTAAAAAATATTAAATATATTTATTAGTAATATGAAGCTAGATGTTTCCCATTTACAGAGACTATTTAAACCAAAAATCCTTTAACGAGGCTTTATATTAGGCTTACAACAATGAGTATATGCTATATCCAACGTTCAAGATAATAACTAGCACCGTTTTGAACCATTATGAAACCAATTCTGGTGTAAACACCATCACAACCACGCCACGCGGCCTAAAATAAGCAACCTACTCCTTTGCTGCGTATTCGACATCCTGGCTTTGGAACACAATTGAATATAAGATATTATATTCGTTTTTGGAATAATTCAAAAACAATTACAACCTTATGATTTAAAAAATTGAAGTGAATAAGATATTTCACTTAAAAGTCATTGCAAGTATTAAATAAATTTAAATTGTCTCATTTACAATAAACCGATATTAAAGACGATCAAGCACAATATCAAGTTACAATTCTTGAATCAAACAAGCAAAATATAAGGTTTGTGTCTCAAAATTTTGATATCTATGTCTCAAAACAATGGACCATGTCTTAGCACATTACACTCAATATTTGAACATTTAACTTCAATGTTTTATGTGCTCCATTTTCTTCAGACAATATGCCTAATGTATTGAGATATGCATCTGAAAATGCAGAATATTCACAAAATATTCTTAATATCTCAAGTCATGTTCTTGAGGTCTTGAGCATGAACCTAAAAATGCAATTTTTTTTTCAAGTCATAATATCATGCCTCTATTTGTTTCTAAATATGTTTAACATGCAACCAAAATTATGTAAACATATTAGGAATACTAAAACAAGATATCTCACAACTAAAAACTCTTTAAATCAAGAATTCATCGTATAAGTAAATGTAGATGAATTCATAACTGAAAAGGTATGCACAACTTACTTGCAAGTTAACAAGGGAGTAAATGCACTTTGCAGTTATAATTATTGTCATTATTAACATAATCAATCAAGTTAGCAAAGGTTCTATGCCACGCATCAAACCATAAAAATAACCCAAAATTACCAAAAGCCAAAGGTGATTGAGAATATGGCTAAGAAATGGGAATGTATAGTGTTCAGGTTAAATGGTCTCAACCCTACCCTTGTGATGGAAAAATTCGCAACAAGGACCAATAGAATAAAAGATGTCAAACCCCTCACACATTCAAATATATCATCTCAATCTTCAAAAAAGATGAAGTGAGATACATATCTATCATCTCATGCATTAAGTCAAAACACATACACACACACACACAAGTACAAAGAAGTTCAAAATTTTAGAAGCCAAATTACAGAACAAAAATGCATTGTATCATGCCAAGTATTACTTGGAATGCAGATTGATCCGATACAGGTAACAGGAAATAGAATGCAAATCACTACTGGTCTGGAACGTAATTTAAAAGGCAGTATTCCACAATTCACTTAAGTATAGTTCTTAAAACTTATACAAGTTACTACTTTTAGTGATATATAAAACAAACAAACAAAAAACTTAGCTGTAAGATGTCATAGAAATCCAACTAAATTAGCTTATCACATCAGCACTGTTTCTTTAGAAATACAAGAAGTTTGATCAAGCTGACTGTAGTATATATCACATTAACAAGACTAAGATGATCATGTAGCTGTTGCAGATAAAAAACAACCATAATAAATGAAGAACAAACAAATTTCAACACGAAGGTAGGACTAAGTGCATTGGGTACATTTATGGACCTTAAAAGACGACTTAATATGAATATAAATGTTCCCAAAGCAAAGCCTATAGGTGTTACAAGCAAAAACACAAAAAAAAAAAAAACAGAAAACAAACAGATAAGCTACACTAATGTCGTCCTGAAAGGCATAAAAAAGCTATCTCTAAACAGGTGCATACTAAAATTTCCTCTGTTCAGATCTTTTTACAAAAGAAAATATTTTCTCTAATGGTTTATGTGAAAAATATAACGTCGGTAATGACAAATATATCGCAAAGAAAAGAGAAATAAAAATAAAGAACACACAGATTTTACGTGAAAACCCTTTAGGGAAAAAATCACGGGCAGAGGAGAAGAAAATTCACTATGTCGAATTCGAATCAATCACAAGAGGAATAGACTATGTCTATTTATAGGCTTGTAAAGCCATATTCTAATAGGAGTGTAGTAAGATTGAAACTCCTTATTCTAATCAATATCAAATAGATGGAGTTTAATAAGGTTTAAAAAACCTTATTTAAAATAAAATAAAAGAAGCGTAATTCTATAGGGATTCTTCTTTTATTTTTTTTAAATAAGAATTTGGGTCACTTAATTCTAACAATCTCCACCTTGACACGAATTCTCAATGAACAAGTTTTTCATCGCGAACTCTCAACGAACAAGTTCTCCACCTCTTCCATAAAACCCCTTAAGGGTTTAACTTCAACAATGAACACCAACCAAGTCTAAGCAATGCTCAAACTTGGTTATAGGAAGTGACTTAGTCATCATATCTGCAGGATTTTCATGAGTACTAATTTTGCTCACAATAATATCACCACGAGCAATAATATCACGAACAAAATGATACCGAACATCAATGTGTTTTGTTCTCTCATGAAACATTTGATCTTTTGTAAGGAAGATGGCACTCTGACTGTCACAAAATACTGTGCTGATTTGAAGGTCTTCATTGAGCTCACTAAAGAGTCCCTTCAACCAAATAGCTTCTTTACAAGCCTCAGTAATCGCCATGTACTCAGCTTCAGTTGTAGACAAAGCGACTGTAGTTTGCAAAGTAGCTTTCCAACTGATTGCACAACCTCCTATTGTAAAGACATAACCAGTAAGAGATCTTCTTCTATCAAGGTCTCCAGCAAAATCAGCATCAACATACCCAATGACTCCATCTCTAGTTCTTCCAAACTGTAAGCAAACATCAGTAGTACCTCGTAAGTATATTAAAATCCACTGAACTGCTTTCCAATGTTCTTTACCGGGATTCGCCATGTATCTGCTAACTGCACTGACTGCATATGATAAATCTGGACGTGAACAAACCATAGCATTCATGAGAGATCCCACTGCACTAGAGTATGGAACATGTGACATGTACTCAATCTCATCATCTGATTTTGGAGACAAAGCCGATGAAAGTCTAAAATGGGCTGCTAAAGGATTACTAACAGGCATAGCACTCTGCATATTGAACCTGCAAAGAACTTTCTCAATGTACCCCTTCTGACTTAGGTACAATTTACTTGCTTTTCTATCTCTGAGAATCTCCATACCAAGTATCTTCTTTGCTGGTCCCAAATCTTTCATCTCAAATTCTTCACTTAGTTGGGCTTTGACCTTTCTTGTCTCTCCTTTATCTTTTGCTGCAATCAACATGTCATCAACATAAAGAAGTAGATACACAAAAGAACCATCACTGTTTTTCTTAAAGTAAACACAGTTGTCAAAACTACTTCTTTTAAAATCATGAGAAGTCATAAAGGAATCAAACCTCTTGTACCACTGTCTTAGTGACTGTTTCAAACCGTAAAGGGACTTTTTCAGCAAGCAAACATAGTCCTCTTTTTCTGAGACTGTAAAACCCTCTGGTTGTTGCATATAAATATCTTCCTCAAGTTCTCCATGCAAAAATGCAGTTTTTACATCTAACTGATCAAGCTCCAAATCATGCATGGCCACAATACCAAGCAAAACTCGAATCAAACTATGCTTCACAACTGGGGAGAACACATCTGTGAAGTCCACTCCTGGAATTTGACTGTAACCCTTTGCAACAAGCCTTGCTTTATATCTGGATTCTTCAACTCCTAGAGTCCCTTCTTTCTTTTTAAACACCCATTTACAGCGAACAACCTTTTTACCTTTAGGAAGTTTCACAAGATCCCATGTTCTATTTTTGTGGAGTGATTCCATCTCCTCTTGCATAGCAAACATCCACTTTTCTGAGTCTTCACAGCTAACCGCCTCAAAATAATTAGACGGCTCTTGGTTTGCATTTATATCTTCAACCACATTTAAAGCATAAGCAACTAGATCAGCCTCGGCATACTTCTTTCGAGGTTTAATTTCTCTTCTAGTTCTGTTTTTGGCAATAGAGTATTGTGGTGAAGAAGCAACTCTATTCTCAATTTTTGTACTAGCTTGAGGAGTTGTCTCTATATTAATCTGATGCTCCACCTGCTTTTGATTTTCTTTATTGGAAGACTCTTTAAGAGATAAGTTAGGTAGCATAGCAGTTTCATTAAAAATAACATCTTTGCTAATCACAACTTTTCTATTTTCAGGACACCATAACTTATACCCTTTTACACCAGCTTTATAACCAAGAAAAACACATTTAATGGATCTTGGTTCCAATTTTCCCTTATCAACATGAACATACGCAGGACACTCAAAGATCTTTAAATCAGAATAATTAGCAGGATTACCAAACCATACCTCTTGTGGAGTCTTTTTCTCAATGGCAATGGATGGAGATCGGTTGATCAAAAAACATGTAGTAGAGGCTGCTTCGGCCCAAAATGACTTTGGTAAGTTGGCATTTAACAACATGCATCGAACCTTCTCCATGATCGTTCTGTTCATTCGTTCTACAATGCCGTTTTGTTGTGGAGTATGACGAACTGTCAAGTGTCTCACGATCCCTTCTGACTTGCACAGTTTATTAAACTCATCAGAACAAAACTCTAAGCCATTGTCTGTGCGGAGGTATTTTATTTATTTTCCCGTCTGTTTTTCAATCATAGTTTTCCAAGACTTAAATGCGGAAAACACATCGCTTTTCTGCTTCAGGAAGAATGCCCAAACTTTTCTGGAAAAATCATCAATAAAGTTAGCATATAATTAGCTCCACCTCTCGAAGGCACTCTTGATGGCCCCCATAGATTAGAATGAATATACTTCAACGTTCCCTTCGTGTTATGGATTCCTCTAGTGAATCGAACTCTCTTTTGCTTCCCAAAAACGCAGTGCTCACAGAACTTCAGTTTGCAAATTCCTTGCCCATCAAGAAGTCCTCTTTTGCTCAATTCTGCCATGCCATTCTCACTCATATGCCCTAGGCGCATATGCCAAAGTTTAGTAATAACATCATCTGACAAGGAAGAGGAAACGACAGCTGCATCACCAATAATAATAGAACCCTGCAAAACATATAACTTGGCAGTCTTTCTCTGCCTTTTCATCACAACGAGGGAACCTTTGGAAATCTTCAAAATCCCACTTTCAGTTGTGTATTTGTACCCTCTTGAATCAAGAGTACTCAACGAAATTAAATTTCTCTTCAATTCTGGAACATGTCGTATGTCACTAAGTGTTCTGACAACTCCATCAAACATCTTAACTTTAATTGTTCCAACACCTACGATTTTACACGAAGCATTATTTCCCATCAAAACAACACCTTCAGACACTATTTCGTAATTTGTAAACCAATCCCGATTGGGACACATGTGGAAGGTGCAACCTGAATCAAGTATCCACTCCTCGCTCACTTTAGAATTGTTGACAGAAGCGACTAGAAGTTCACCATCGCTGTAGTCTTCTACAACATCAGCTTCACCGGAATTTTCTGGCTGTTTTCCCTTTTGATTCGTAGCCTCCCTTTTAATCTTGTTCTGTAGCTTATAGCACTCAGATTTAATGTGTCCTTTCTTCTTGCAGAAGTTACAAGTTTTACTTCTGTTTGAAGACTTCGATCTACCCTTAGATTCACCGCGAGGATTTCGATCCTGTGTCCTTCCACGATCATCATCAGCATTCTGATCTTGTTTCCCACGAACAATGAGACCCTCTCCCTGAGAGTCAGGTTTAACCACAAGATGCTTCATCTTATCATACGAGGTCAAAGAATCATAAACCTCATCAACTGTGAGAGACTCGCGGCTGTATAAAATCGTGTCTCTGAAGGTTGAATAAGACGGGGGCAACGAACAAAGTAGAATTAACCCTAGATCTTCCTTATCATATTGAACCTCCATGGCCTCCAAGTTTGAGAGAATTTCTTTAAACACTGTTAAGTGTTCATGCACAGACGCACCTTCTTCCAAACGATGAGCATAAAGACGTTGCTTCATATGCAACTTGCTAGTTAGAGTTTTCAACATACATATTTGTTCTAGCCTCTTACATAATGCAGCGGCGGTTTTCTCCTTCATCACATCCTGCAAACTTTCGTTAGACAAATGCAGATGTAACTGTGTTAACGTCTTTCGATCCTTGCGATTCTTCTCTTCCTCCGTCAATGTCGAAGGCATCTTATCTACCCCTAGTAGGGCTTCCTCTAAATCCATCTGTGCATGAATTGCTTGTATCTTTATCCACCACAACGTGAATCTGGTGTTGCGATCCAATAGCGAAATTTCATACTTCAAAGACGCCATTACCGTGATCGAGATGAAAAACCCGGAAGCTCTGACACCAATTTGTGAAAAATATAACGTCGGTAATGACAAATATATAGTAAAGAAAAGAGAAATAAAAATAAAGAACACACAGATTTTACGTGGAAACCCTTTCGGGAAAAAACCACGGGCAGAGGAGAAGAAAATTCACTATATCGAATTTGAATCAATCACAAGAGGAATAGACCATGTCTATTTATAGGCTTGTAAAGCCATATTCTAATAGGAGTGTAGTAAGATTGAAACTCCTTATTTAATTAATATCAAATAGATTGAGTTTAATAAGGTTTAAAAAACCTTATTTAAAATAAAATAAAAGAAGTGTAATTCTATAGGGATTCTTCTTTTATTTTATTTAAATAAGAATTTGGGTCACTTAATTCTAACAGTTTACTTTGTTGGCTGGAATAATTAGCTCTATCATTAAGTATATAGGATCCTCTGATGCAATGTCGATTTAAGAGTTACTTTCATACTCCTTCATAGGACTGACAATGGAATATACTTCCGCTATTGTTGCAGCAGCTACCACAAATGAAGAGGCAGATCCCATCCTCAGGCATTCGGAACCATTCCGAAGGTAACTCTACCAGGACTTCTGATAATTCTACTGCATTTCCATTTGAAACCAATTTTATCACCCAAATGGTGGCGAATCAGAATATTGAAAGTTATGAATGGATACAATATTACTGTTGCTGCTCTCTTAATACCCCTTCATCAGATTTGGTTTGGTGCACAACTCACAGAGTCTAATGGGCATCATATTACTGCAAAGCAGTGTTTCACATAAAAGAAACATGGTATGGTACCCACTATCAAACTAATCAAAAGCATCGACTAATTTTCTGAAAAAGGACCAAATTTTAAGCATGAACGAGTCGAATAAAAGTAACCCATATCAGATGAAATAAAACGATGAAATTAATAACGAGTTTTGTACATTGGAAAGGGTATTGTAGTGTATTCTCCTCGGTTTCAGCCTTGGAGCTTCTGGGAAGGTTGGAAGCTTGAAAGCGTGGGTAGCTGAAAGAAAATGGGAAGAAGAGGGAGAAGGTAGGAAGGAGATGGGAAGAAAAATGAAAAAGGGAAAATGCTTCAGAGACTGGAAAAAAGGGGAAGAAGAATGAAAGAAAAAAAAGATGCTTCAGAAAAAAAATTGGAAGAGAATGAAAAAGGGATTCAGACGAGAGAATGAAAAAGGGGAGAAAGGTAAAGTTGAAACTCACGTACCGAATGGCTATTCAGTGGTTAAAGTGACAAATGGTAAATGATGATTTTAGCTTGAAAAGCTATTCTGAATGGCTGTATGGAATAGGGCTGTAATAGCCCATTACAGCCAACCAAACTATGGAATAGGTATAGGTCACTGAATAATGAGGGAATGGAATAGTCATTCCCTCCAACCAAACATAGTGTTAATGAATTGAAAGGGCATATTCAAATGCTATTGATTGAGAATAGAGAAATTAGGATTGAGAACACCGAATTCAAGAAAATGGTGAAGGTGGATGAAATAGAGAAGTTAGTGAGAAGGTTGCAAAGCAAAAGGAGAAATTAAGAGGGTATAAATTGTTGGTGACAAAGACTGAGAATGACGTGTACTTCTATAAGGTTGCTTTCATTACATCATGGATAGCTTTTGTTGTTCTTAAATTTGTAGTCTAGAGAGTAGAATAATTATTTGTAATACTTTTGCATGGTTTATTAACTTTGGAATGGAAGTTATTGGACTTATAAAATGTAATGAGATTATTTAGATTTTGAAAATATGTTTATGAAGTATGTTTAGGAGTAGATTTATGTCAAATTACATAAATTTGGCATCCCCTTTTACTAGAAAACAACACAAACAAGACTTTAGAACTGCACTTACAATTATTAACAATTGATGTAAAACCTCATTGAAAGACATAAGTTTCTTGCAGATGTCCGATTACATGCAAGTAATGATCAAGTATGGTTGATGTAATTGCCAGAATACTTAGCAGTAGCCCTCTTGCAGATGTGATGACAAGAAACAACCAAAATCCCACAAGAAATGAGAAGCAGGTTCAACATATTGCCCTGATAAAGGAATAGACTTCCAACTACGTATGTAATTATTTTACAAACAGAAACATACCCCATTAAAAAGCACCATATTAAAAAATATAACAATTGATTAATAAATTTTAATGTTTTGTCCAGCGTATACAAATAAAAAAATAAGACAATAGACCAAAGCATAAAGTTCAATCCCTGTTACAAGTTCCCAATGTCTCTCATTGAAAGTTCAACAGTCCATCTTTATGATTTAAAATTTTTTATAATAAAATAAAATTAAGTATAATAGTAAAAAAAGAATTATATACTACTTTCTATTAGCACAGATACCCCAAGAAGTAATTAGCTAGAAGATGGATTATAATAAAATAAAATCATGGCAACTGAAGAATTAGAATCTATAAATAACATTGCATACAAAGAGAATATAATACTAAAAATCTCAACATTTGACATGTTGACATTGATGTTTCCCAATAATACAAAAAGAACATAACACCAAAAATCTCAAATTTTGAGCAATTCACAACTACAATCTAACAAACTGTCTCTTTCAAGCAGGCCAATGGCTTGATGAGGATGGTTGTGCAAATCTTGATGAGGCTACAAGTTGAGATGGTTTAGGTATTAAAGAAGTAGCAGAGGATGTTGGTGTTAAGGAGGCAACAAATTGGGGGGATGCTAGAACAATAAATGAGGTGATTGCAGGCCTAGATTGAGGCTTTTTTATCATCATTTGACATCGTCTCTCAAGCTGCCAAAAATGGATTTTTTTCAAAGAAACATTTATAAATCAAACAAACCAATATCAAAGTGGTAATAGTTAAGTTTTAAGGGTTTAAAGATTACATTAAGAATTTGCATTACTATTGTAGTGTTGGTGTAGATGCCTATGACTTGCATCCTTGTTCTCCCTCTTGCACCAAAGGATTTACTCTTCGTTCATTCATTTTCAAGATGTGAGTGAGAAGTAGTTGACGTATTCATCCTTGCAGCATGAACGTTCTTTCTACTTGTTCGTTAAGGTACCCATGCAAACAAATCAGCAAGAGAGTTGAATAAAAGTGAAATTTTAACAATTACGGAGTTTATATCATTCAGTACCATTTCATCTATCGATTATTGTTTTGGGGGATACTGTTGTGAGTTAGTTCCTTCATTTTGGCCCATTTTCTACAAAAAAAAAAGGGTAAAAGTGATTGAAGTCAGTTCTAACAAGATTAGAGAACCACATGTATAAAGGAAAATAAGAAGTCTGAAATATGCTTACTAATGTTTTTTGAGCTGGACAGGTTCTAAAGTTATTGCCAACCATCCCGTATCTTTGATAGTCATTTTGATTCCTCTTTTGGATAGCTTTCTTCTATTTGATGTCTCACCCTCTTCTCTTCTCCTTTTCTGTTTGGGTATTCTAAGAAGCTTACTTATTCAAAGAAGGATCGATCAGCCCCGTTCTAGTGTCTTTCTAGAAATTCTCACTTGGGATAGTGGAAAGTGTACAATTGTACAACATTTTGTACGTATCCCTTTCGTAAGAATCACTTACATATTCTTCAACTATTTGTTCTCAAAACAAAATTTTAGATACAACCCCAAACATCTACATGCTTGTTAGATCCCAAGATCTACATGTACATTTCCAGCTCCTAACATCTACAACATAAGTATCCCTATTATAGTCAACCTCATAACCATCTTGCCCATTCCAACACACATGACAGTAATAACTTAAATATTTATGTTCTTCAGTTTTTTAATTATTTTTTAGAGTAAATCAGTGGACCAATCTTCACACTTTTTCTTATTTTGCATTACCCTATTCATGACATAGTGTCTAATATCCTCAAACAAAGAAATGATAGATTTAAACCTAGTTGTCACAAGTGCGGAGTTGAAGGCCTCATCGAAGTTGTTATTAATTGCATCACACTTTGAATGAGTGTTGAAAAAAGCTTTTGAACAATTTTTTGGTTCCTTCCTCATCAAACTTTCCAAAGCAACTTTCTTTAACTGACCAATTCTTGCAGTATATTTTTGAAAGAGACCTTCAGTTGTTGACTTACAGCAAGCCCAAAACAGTTTCTATAAATCACCACCCCATGTGCTCTTTCCTCCAGTTTGCATACATGTGTCCTGCATAGAATCTTTTCTCAACATGTGGTAATATCAAGAGCATTTCTTCTACCAAACCCTTCAAAAGAAGTAAAAATAATTATTATTATAATATTATTACAAATATAACAGTAGTCAAATAAAGAAATATATATATAGAAATTTCTAACCTTTTGCATATCACTTATTACAATGAAGCCTTTCCCATCTCCCATCTTTAAGTTTGATTGAAGATGTTTCAAGAATCAAGCCTAGGATTCCTTGTTCTCCACCTCTACAATTGCCCAAGCTGTAAAGAAAATTTGGTTGTTACCATCCCTACCTACAGTAGCTAAGAGTTCTCCCTTAAATAACCCTTTAAGGTAGCAACCATCTAAAGATAAAACTAGTCTACAAAAGTTTTTAAGTCTACCCTTTAAAGCACTAAAACAAATATATAACCTTCTAAACTTAGGTTCTCAGTAGGAATTGGTCTCACAACTAATAAGTCAAAGTTACCATTTGGATCTACACTTCTCAAAGTAAAAACATTATGAAATAAGTGGTTAACCTCATTCTCTAAGCTACCCCTTATATGTTATATAGCCCAAGACCTAGCTTTTGACAGACATTCTTGTTTAGTTCTACTTTCAACTCTTCTTTAGCTAGTCTTTGCATCTCAAATAGCTTTAACCTAGGGATAATCTTGACCTTGCTAAGAAAGTGTTTCCCTATGAACTTATAATTTGCTCTTCTGTTCTTGAAGATTATGGAACAAGTATGTCCACTATCAAATGTCTTGACCTTAAAGCATTGTGCTTTGCACTTAGCTCTTGCCCTAAATTTTTCATTTCTAGCTAACTTAAAATCAAATCTATTGTGGACAACATAAGCTGAAAGGGCTTCCTTAAATTAATTGGGGCTCTCAAAGATCATTTCTAGCTCAAACCTAGGCTCAACACTACCCTCATTAAAGAAAATTTTCCTACAAAATAACTCACCATTAGAATCTATATCATAGCTACCACATCATCAGATCCTATATAATCTGTCTCATCACCAATACCCTCACCATTAACCTCCTTTGTTCTATCCCTCTGAAGGCCACTTCGGTTAACAACAAGCTCCAAATCTTCAGCTCCCACTAACCTATTTTTCTTTTTCTCTATAAAACCCTATACTTATTTCTAATATTTTTTATCTCATATCATCATCATTACTAACCTATCCTTCCGTACCTACCTCTTCTAGTTCACTGCTTTGAAAGTCACCATCATTATCATCATTCTCATTTGCATCTTCACTTATATCACTGCTTACCCTCTTAGTATTTACTCCTTCTACCCCACTAGAAACAATAGTTTCCTTATTTAATTCTATAGGACCACTAATCCTCTCTCCCTCGAACTCAGTTTCAAGCCTAACACCTTCACTATTTAACTCAAGTTCAATTGAACCTCTATCAACACTAACCCAAGACTTTTTCCCTATAGCTTGAGTCTAAAAAAATAAATTAAAAAATGTAAGACACCACTAATTTACCAACAATCAACAAATATCTCAAACAGTCAACCTAAACTATACTTAAATAAAATTAATTAGTAAAAAATATGAATTAGATTATACAACAAATATGGTACCTTTTTTTGGCATTTTGTCTCTTAAAAGGTGTGTTCCACTTTCTTAGTATAAAATTTCAAGAACCTATTACCTACCAAAAAATTACATAAATTATATTATACAATAAACTAAACATGGGAGCTCATTGTTATGTTACTTGTTTTGCATGTTGAGTGGCATCATATTGGGAGAATTGAGGAACCACTATTTGAAGAGATCCATTCCATTATGGAACGAAATCAGAGTAGGTGAACTATTATTTACATTAATCAAATAATTTAAAGAAATAAACTCCATTGTTAAGTAATCTGGTATATGTATTGGTTCAGTCAAGATGAGGAAAAACGATAATAACAAAAATAGATTAATGATTTAATAATAAATAATTAAAATTAATGAATTTTCTTTTTTGCACCCAAAACAACTTTTTAACTGAAAATTTCAAGAACTCACCATTTGCCAAAAAATTACAAAAATTAGATTATACAAATTAATTATAAAAACACTTAACAAATAACGTTAGCTTAAGCCTAAACCATACATTTCTACAACTCATTCAGTTTGCCCAAATCAGTTAGGATTTTATGGTTTGCCTAAAATAAAATTCAAATAATTATGAAATTAGAAAGGTTTCAAAAATAAAAATGGAAAACAAGGGTTCCAAGAAGAAAAAAGTTCTTCAGTCAAACAAGGTTTCAATAAAAAAAAACAATGCTAATATTTTTTTGATTGAAAGAGAGTTGCTGAAATTTTTTTTGAATGAAATGGGGTTCGTCAAATTTTTTGAACGAAATAGAGTTAATGAAATTTTTAAAGGATATTTTGAAGGAGTAAAATTTTACTTACCATTTAAATTTAAGTTAATATGTTTTAATTTTTTTAAAACTATTTTTAAATGCATTTATGAATTTTACTAATATTTTGAAGAAGAAAAATTGATATCTACGTGGCAAGTTGTGGTTGGCTAAAAAAATTTTTCTAACAAGACTAACACCATGTTTGGTTCACTGTAATGGAATAGGGCTGTAATTGAATAGAGCTGTAATGGAATAGAGGTGTAATGGAATAGAGTTGTAATAAGTAATTCAACTGTTTGGTTGAATGGAATGGAATAGAGCTGTAATAGAATTATTGTGTTTGGTTGAATGGAATGATGTTGTAATAGCATAAGGAAAAGAACTAAAATGACCAGAATACCCTTAGCAAAATTTTTTTTAGGTAGATGATTATTGTTATTGTTATTAAATTTTAATAAGATTATTATTAAAATAACTTAATAAAAATAATAAATAATAATAATTTAACCACATTTTAACATAATTATTATTAAATATTATTTAATAAAAAATATAATTTAATAGCATTCTTAATCTAATTATTATATGAATTAAAAAAATCAAAATATATAATACTATAAAAAATAAATAATTTAACCATATTTTAACATAATTATTATTAAATATAATCTAATAAAAAATATAATTTAATAGCATTCTTAATATAATTATTGTTATTAAATTTTACTAGGATTACTATTAAATACATTTAATAATAAATAATTTAATCATATTTTAATATAATTATTACCAAATATTATTTAATAAAATATATAATTTAATAACATTTTTAAAAATCCTATTGCTGCTTTAATTTACTTAAAAATATAATTTACTTAAAAATCATGTTGTTGCTTTAATTCTTAAAAACCAATGTGTAAATGGACACTAACAAAGCATAATAAATGCTAGTATAATTGAAGCAGACACACAAGGAGCAGGAGCATATGGGAGAACTGTTATTCAAAGTCTCAGCAGTGGATAAATATTTGAATTATTGAACAAACAGTGGATTAATTTACGTAAACATCCATGGAAAGTAATGAAAAAAAGGGGCAAGTAGGAATTTTTCCACATGTTCCCCGGTTTTGTTGTGTTCGAATTTTTCCAGAGCTGAACATCATGTACAGCACAAGACAATTTTTGTAACGAGTATGCAAGGCATAATAGTTGCCTAAAGATCTGGTTTTCTGGCGATTTCCTCATCATCCGAGGTAGCATATTCATCTTCACTCAGTTCTTTGTTACTTCACTTCACTTCTACTCCTGCAACATCTTCAGGCTTGGTATATTTCTCACGGTATTCTGGTACACGAAAAGAGTCTTAACTTATAAGCATTCCAGGAATAAGAAAAAAAGTCATCCTTAAAATGCCATTGCAAAAAGAAGACATGAAATGTATGCTTAGAACCAAATTTCGAAAGTGCATCTACCATAACTTGCTCTAATGTTTCCCTAGCCATAGTTTCTGTAATGTACAGGAAATTGACATCCAAAAACAATGGCATGAACTAGCAATACATATATTTTAGAGCCAAAATAGAAGAAATAAACAACAAAAACTAAAACACTATCTCAACAAGATTAAAAAAATAGTAGCAGGTAGAGCAAATGAGTCATGCACATGAGTGGAAAGGAGCACGATCCCTCAAAATCCAATCCAATTAAAGCTTTAGAAAGACATCTAATCTCAGTTTTTGAATGAAACTGAAAGAAAAAAAAGGCTGTCCACGAGAAAGACAAAATATCATAAACTGGCAACTTCATCAAATAAACACAGACAGTTCAATTCCATTTCCACTTCCCATATAT
The DNA here is from genome assembly GCA_005393395.2 of Gossypium australe. Taxonomy (NCBI): domain Eukaryota; kingdom Viridiplantae; phylum Streptophyta; class Magnoliopsida; order Malvales; family Malvaceae; genus Gossypium; species Gossypium australe. Next base: position 88,903,615 of record CM016619.1, on the reverse strand, counting down.
AAATTTTAAGTTTTCTTGGTTTTCGGGGGGGATAAAACTAATTACGTGTCCAAAATTAAACCTAAAAGGTGAACCATACAAAACCATAATTTTGTTTACAACTCATAAGCTCAACGGGATATTAGACTCTCCTACTGTAATCTAAATCTCATTTATGAAGATTGTATGAGACTTGAGGAATCAATGTAGCAATGAATGAAGGTCTCTTCTTGTATAAAGAAATTGACAGAAAAAAGGTGCTACCTTAGAGGCTCAACCTCTCTGAGCTCTAACAACAAGCCAGTCTTTGTACAGAAATAAACTCTCCTGCGTCAAGGTCAGAAAAATAAACTCTAAGTAGAGAAACATTGTGTTTCTATTGAAGTGAAATTTGACCATGCCTTCGATTCATTTAACTAGAAAGTTAGTGCTCATTGCTCAATTACAACTATAACTTGAATTAAAATAATCACTGGATTGATTTCATTTGGTAGGCTAAGAAGGAGATCACAAGCAGAAATAATCAAAGTGGAATTTTCACCTCCAAACATGTTAGAGCAAATCTTTTGCTTCTTTTTGCTTTACACTCTCCAAACACTTCTCCATCCAAACTTACTGCAAACAAAAGTGCTTTTCACCGATTTGCAATCGTTACCCCACCCAACTTGTAAAACAAAAATAAATGGAGCAACCAAACATCGAGTAGGGTATTTGATTCTACTGTGTTTCTTTACTTATATAACAATACTTGATTGTTCTGAATTTATAAGTAACCAAATGTTGGACTGTAGAATCTTATATAGTTATCATCTTTCATCTAATGTAGATTTGAAATCAGTGGTGCTTAGTGGTTACCTGATATAGGTTTCCTTCCTCAAAAATAGTAAAAATTGTCTGGTTGACTATCAAAACAGAAATTGCACAACCTGCTGATATCTGCAAGTCATGTGGTGCTATCACCTATTGAACTCCATTCCAAAACCTTTCATAGATAGACCCACTTTCACCGGTAACCCAAATGGATGTATCTGACATTTTAGTCAAAGACATTCTTCTTCTTAGAAGTTTTTAACGCATTTGTTTGAGAATGAAGAGACAACTTCCAAAGATTGACCTAGGTCTCCTATGCAATCAAAGGAAAAAAAGGGAAACGTAGAGATGGAAAGGAAAGAAAGTTACCAGTAAGATCGAAGGAGAAGATGATGGTTCCCGTTACAGCTTCTTCATTCTCTCTGGGTAAAAGTGAAGGCAAAAATTGAAAAGGGGAAAAAAATTGATTGTTGCAAGAATAGATACCAAACGAAATTAAACTTGAAAAGAAAAATCTGCTAACCTGAAAGTGTATTGTTGTGATAAAAGAAGCAACTTTGAACGCATTTGCAAAGAAAGTCTGAAGGAGATTTTGGGAAAAATTTTCTTCATTTCTATTCGACGATGGACGGAATGGCCATTCAAAGCTTTCAACGCTGAATCCCTATTACTGTTTGAGGGAATATAAACGTAATAAGTAATGCAGCCGAATGAAGAAACGGTGAACCAAACAAAAGCATTAGGTGGGCCCACGGAATAGGGGTGTAATGGCATAACCATTACACCCAACCAAACATGGTGTAAGAGCTAGGGTAAAATTGGTAATGGTTTAATAGTTTAGGTACTAGTTTTGGCCAAAAAAAGTTTAAGTATCAATGTGGGAAAACTAGTACCATTTTGTTGTTTAAGTCTTAATTCTTAAACATAAAAGGCACTTAAAAAGGTTTTCCAAGCAAATTAATTAGGTTTATATGTTTGCAATTATTAAACACACAATTATAACTTAGAAGACATGTAGCAACCTGATTTTCAGTGGTATCATAAAAGACGGTTTTCAAAACTCATTTTCGTAAATTGGGTTTGTAAATATCAAATATAAATATGTACAGATTTTTATAATATAATATTAAAGTTTACTCCTTCGATTTTGTTTATTAATAGTTTAATTGAAGTACATGGACTAAATTGTAAAAGTCTTATCGCTATAGAGTTTTAATTGGCCAAAGACTTAGGGACTTAAATAGCAATTATTTAGAGGACTAAAGTGAAAAATAAACCATTATAAAACTTGTGCATAGTGGATGATGAGGTGGGTGACATTATAATTAATTAATTAAAGATTAAGCTAATAAACTAATGTTTACTTAATCTAAACTAAGTTAATTTAATATTAATGTTAGTATATAAGTTAAGTTGGTGGGAAAAGATGAGACTTATCATCTTTTCCACCGTCCAAGGGCGAAGCCAGAACAATATTTTAGGGGGGCCGGATGAAATTTTAATTTTTTATAGTTTATATCTTTATAATTTGTAAAGGATTAAATCAAATTTTTATAATTTTAGGGGGCCAAAGTGTAATTTTACCTTTACTAATTTAAAATTTTAAGGGCCTAAATAGTAATTTTACATTTTAGGGGGGACCGGGGCCCATGCAAGCCCCTCCTGGCTTCGCCTCTGCCACCGTCCATTAAAGAGAAACATGAAGAAACTCTATGGTTGAGAGCTTGAAGCATTCCACCATACTTTAGGTAAAGTATTTAAAGTTTTTTTTTTCTTGTAATTTTTATGTTTTTAGGTCATGGGAGCTTAATTTAGCTAGCCCATGTACCAATTTGTAAAATTGTTAAAGTTTTTGAAAGTTTTCAATAATGATTTATTAAAGAATTTGGTGTTAAATTGATAGATTTTAAGCTTATATGTTAAAAAAAGATTAGATAGTAAAATTCAATTGTTAGTTGTGTATTTAAGGACAAAAGTGAATAAATTTAAAAATTGAGGTAAAATTTCAGTAATAATAGATATTAGAGGGTCTGTAAGGTATGTAATTTAAATCGATTTTAAATCAAGGCTCAAAATTGAAATATATGGTTATTTCGGTTTCAGAGACTAAATTGAATAAAACATAAAACTTTAGGGGTATCAAAAAATAAAATTTATAAGTTCATACATGTCAAGGTATAATGTATAAATATTTAATATTGATGAATTGAATGGAATAACTATATAGGTCGAGAATTGGATCAAACCGAAGATAATTAGGGAAAAGCAAAAATTGTAGATTAGTCTATGAAGTTTCAGGTTGTTTTTTTATTTTTGCCAAGTAAGTTCATATGGAACTTATCTATGCTATGTTGAATTGTGTTTTATTTCATGAATGTGTTTAGTTTGAAGTAAAGTAGTGCATTTGGAATATTTGGCTAAACATGGATTGAATTGAAAATTATGAGATTATTGGCTATTACAAAAGGGTACGGAGTATCAATAAAAATGTTGAATGTTTCCAGGACTTGGAATGAAATATATAAATTGGTACAGGGTTTGTTAATGATATGTATCCAACAACAATGCCCATGTGAACTTGGTAAAGGATTAGGATACATATGACATGTCATTAGAGTTATACATGTAATTAATCAGGGATTACATGATGTTATGATATCTAGCATTTTTTGTAGATTCTCGAGTTATACGTACTATTGGTGTAGCCTAAACTAGTAACCTTGATGTAATGTGAACTTCTGTGTGCAATTCCATTAAAATGTCAGCTTGTGTGAGCAACCCTAATCAGCTTGTGTGAGCAAAACTGTAACGACCCGATAGTCACGGGTGTCGGAAAGTGCATTTTCGAGACTCCGTTTTCGTAAATTAGACTCATAAATATTAAGAAATATTTACGAAGATAGTTGTGTGGTTAATTAGGTTTTGGTTAGGTGAATTTGCATGAATTAAGAGTAATTAGGTAAAAGGACTAAATTGTATAAAGGGTGAAAGTTGACTTATAGATTAAAGAAAAACTAAAAGGACTAAAGAAGTAATTATGCCATTGCTCATAAATGAGGCGGCATAAGTGTATATTATTATAAAACTTTAAGTTAAAATATATATATATTATAATATTTACTTAAGTATTAAGTATATATATATATATATATTTATTATGATAAATAAATAAATAAAGAAATAGAAATAGAAAGAACAAACGAAAAGAAAGAAAAAGGGAAGGAGAGAAAGAAAGAAAGGAAGGCCTTAGGGGTTTCAATTGTTCAAACTTCAATTGTTTAGTCAATTTAATCCCTTTTTCTTGTAATTTTTATGTTTTTGGAATCCCTGTATTAAATACTACCCGACCCATGTCAAAATTTTAGAAATTATTGAGTTTTTAGATGTTGTTAATGTTGAATAATTTTAGTATTAGGGACTAAATTGATAGATTTTTAAGTTAAAAACGAAAAAGGATTAAATTGTAGAACAAATAGTAAATTTTGTAATAGGGACTAAATTGTGAAAATTTTGAAATTTAGGAATGTATGTGAAAATAGGGAGTTGAATTTAGTCTAAAGTGGAATTTACATGAAAATAAAGATTTAAATGTGAAGAATAAAAGTTAATCTCGGTTTAGGGAATAAATTGGAAATTAGGCAATATTTGAGTAAAAATTGAAATATACAATATGAAATTGAATTGTGTTGTATTGATGATTTTTACTTGTTTTAATTCCGTAGCTAACGTTGTACCGGAACCCTCGACTAAAAAAGGAAAAGATAAAGTTGACGAGGAATAGCTCGAAATTTCTGGTTTGTATTTCTATATTCCGAATTTTGTTATAATTCAAATTATTGTATATGGTAAGTGTTAAGGTGAGAATTATTGTGTTTTGCAATGGAATTGGATTGATTTAGTATGTGATGAATTTATTGAATTTATATTGATTAAATTGATATATATATATATATATATATTGATTATTTGAATTGAATTGAATATTGGTTGTATTTGAAAAGTGAATTGAAACCTTATTAACTGTATCGGGCTGAGTCGGATATAGATGGCATCCTATAGGATTGGAAGAGTTCAATGATTTCCTCGACTTCGAGTCGATGAGACACTGGGTGTCAATTTACTACTTCGGATTAATTCGATGACGCACTGGGTGCCAATTTACTTCGGTTTAATCGATGAGATATTGGGTGTCAAATTATTACTTTGAATTATCCGATGAGGCACTAGGTGCCAAACTGGTGTGTTTGGTTGGATCCGTGTATCATTCTGAGTCCGAGTCGTGTTAATAGGGGTAATTAATTGAAATTGCATTATCATCGATGTTAGATGTTATTGTATGTGAAATGAAAATGGGACAGTGAATTGAAATATGGATTAAGACACATGAATTGTGTATTCATGAATTGGATATGGAATGAACAAAATTATTGTTTAAATCATATGTGTATTATATTTTGAAAAGCTATTTATATAGAATATATGAGAATTGAGATATTGTGAAACAAATGACATGTGATATGGTTGTTGTAATATTTAGATTGTATATTTGTAATTTCATATCTTTTGATATTCGGATTATAGAAATACTATTGAGTTTTACTCACGTACGGTTTTGTTTTTCGTGCGCAGGTTAGGTACTTAATTTTAATCGCTGATTCAGCATCCAACAATGATTCTGATCTCAAACATGTTGATGTTTATCCTTTTGTGTTAGCATGTACCTAGGGTGTCTAACTATTAATCATTTTGTGGATTGATTGTGAATAAGATTATAAGTTAATTTTGATTGGTTATATACATATAAATATGTATTTATGTTTGAGGTTATATTATGGCATGTTTAAGTTAATGTTTAAATGAACATGAAATAGGCAAAATAGATTGAATTTGGCATGTTTACAAATTAAACTTGAATGATACTTTGATGATATGATTTGATGATATAATTGTGGTACCAATTAGGGTACATTGGTTAGACAACTAGGATGTATGTTTTGATATGAAATGTTTTGAAATTATGTCTGTTTGATCGGTAATGCTCTAAAACCCTATTCTGGCAAAAAAATGTGAGTTAGGGGTGTTACATTTAATGGTATCAGAGCTTTGCAGGTTTAGTCGATTCTCAGACTAAATCGAGTTTGAAATTGTGTCTAGAGGTATATGCCATAATTGAGTCGAATTGAGTCAGGATTTGGATGCTGATATATTTTTGTTTTTGTTTTATAGTTAAAAATGTCGAATGATTATAATGATGATGTTGATCAAGAGATGTATATCAGAGATGAAGTCTCCATTGAGTTAGATGAAACCGAATCGGTAACACCGAGTATTAATCCAGTTAGTACTCAACAGCCTAATGTTAAACGAGGTAATATTGGGGAAAGAGATGATTCACAGTTATTTAGAGCTATTGCTGATGCTCTTCAGCGAATGGCGGGAACTACATCCACTACGACATCTACCCCTACTGTTCGTCGAGCTCAGATAAAAGAATTGCGTAAATATGGTGCAACAGGATTTTTAGGGTTGAAAGGAGTTGATCCTTCTGCAGCTGAAACTTGAATTGAATCTACTAAACGTATCTTGCAAGAACTTGAATGCAACCCACATGAAAGTTTAATATGTGTTGTTTCTTTACTGCAATGAGAAGCATATACCTGGTGGCAGTTAGTGACGCGTCATGTACCTGCAGATCAGGTAAATTAGGAATTTTTCCAAAAGAAATTTCAAAAGAAATATGTGGGTGAATTGTATATTGAAAACAGAAAACAAGAGTTTTTTATATTGAAACAAGGTGAAATGTCTATGGTTGATTATGAATGAGAATTTTCGCGACTTAGTAGGCATGCTGTTGAATTTGTGCCAACTAAAATTGATAGTTGCAAGCGATTTTTGCGTGGTCTACGCGATAGTTGCAAGTACAGTTAGTATCGCACAAAATTATTGAGTTTGCAGATTTGGTGGAACGGGCAAGAATGGTAGAATAAGTTCTGGGTTTTGATAAAAAGACTGAGAATATTCGTACTATTGGAAAGTGCCCTGGAGCTGCTAGTTCAAACCCACCATCAAAGAGATCAAAAGAATTTCGTGGTAGCTGGAGGTCAAATTTTAAATCAGGTAAAACTGATAGAAATCGTGATAGTCACGGGGACGAAATTTATTTAGGGGGAGAATTCTAACGACCTGATAGTCACGAGTGTCGAAAAGTGCATTTTCGAGACTCCGTTTTCGTAAATTAGACTCGTAAGTTAGTTGTGTGATTAATTAGGTTTTGGTTAGGTGAATTTGCATGAATTAAGAGTAATTAGGTAAAAGGATTAAATTGTATAAAGGGTGAAAGTTGAATTATAGATTAAAGAAAAACTAAAAGGACTAAAGAAGCAATTATGCTATGCCATTGCTCATAAATGAGGCAGCATAAGTGTATATTATTATAAAACTTTAAGTTAAAATATATATTATAATATTTAGTTAAGTATTAAGTGTATATATATATATATTATATTATATTATAATAAAACAAATAAAGAAAGAAAGAAATAGAAATAGAAAGAACAAACGAAAAAGAAAGAAACAGAAAGGAAAGAAAAGAAAAAGGGAAGGAGAGAAAGAAAGAGACGAATGCCTTAGGGGTTTCAATTGTTCAAAGTTCAATTGGTTAGTCAATTTAATCCCTTTTCTTGTAGTTTTTATGTTTTTGGAATCCCGGTATTAAATACTACCCAACCCATGTCAAAATTTTAGAAATTGTTGAGTTTTAAGATGTTGTTAATGTTGAATAATTTTAGTATTAAGGACTAAATTGATAGATTTTTAAGTTAAAAATGAAAAATGATTAAATTGTAGAACAAATAGTAAATTTTGTAATAGGTACTAAATTGTGAAAATTTTGAAATTTAGGAATTTATGTGAAAATAGGGAGTTGAATTTAGTCTAAAGTGGAATTTGCATGAAAATAAAGAATTAAATGTGAAGAATAAAAGTTAATCTCGATTTAGGGACTAAATTGGAAATTAGGCAATATTTGAGTAAAAATTGAAATATTCAATATGAAATTGAATTGTGTTGTATTGATGATTTTTATTATTTTAATTCCGTAGCTAACGTTGTACCGAAATTCCTCGACTAAAAAGGGAAAAGATAAAGTTGACGAGGAATAGCTCGAAATTTCTAGTTGGTATTTCTATAATTCGAATTTTGTTATAATTCAAATTAATGTTTATGGTAAGTGTTGAGGTGAGAATTATTGTGTTTTGCAATGGAATTGGATTGATTTAGTATGTGATGAATTTATTACCAAAATATTTTTAAGGTTGCACCGGTCGCCCAAGTCGACTGTGAACCTACTATAGGGTCGGTAAGCGCTACTTAGACCCCTAAATGTGTGAAATTGACTGAATGATATCTGTACTGGGCATGTTAATATCTGAACTGAATATATGTACTAGAATTGCATAATAGCATGTCATCAATTGCGTGTTGCATTGCATTGGGTTGGGGGTTGTTATTCGGAGGAAGTGTACTGAAAGGCTTTAAGCCTAATTTACTGGCAGCTCAGCTACAAACTACTGTATTGTGTCGCATTCGGTACTACTTGGAGTGTAAGAATGGGTGGGTTGATTATATCCCCACATGGAGTGTAGGGTTGGACGGAGATGGTGTGTAGAGGATGGTTGGGTAGGATTTTGCTACTGCATAACTGTTACTGCTACTGATACTGTGATGGGCTAAGGCCCTACTGCATTTTTGACATTGTACTGAGATGGGCTAAGGCCCAAACTGTCACTGACACTGAAAAGGGCTTAGGCCCAAGATTGTTCAACTGTGCACTGTGAATACTGATTGTTTGTTTGTTTCTACGGGATTACACACCGAGTTTACGTAAACTCACCCTTTTTGTTTAATGTGCACAGGTAATCCCCAAACTTAGACGGATCGGTGCGACGGAAGACTCAGCGGTGACCACAGTAATTTTTGGACTTCATGGTTTTCAATTTACAATTTATGATTTGATTATTATTGATTATTTGGGTTGTAATTTAAGGACCCTCTGAGACTTTGGTTTTAAATTTAGGTTTTTATTTATTTATTTTACTTTATGGATTTATACCTACTGGTTGTAGAAAATTCGGTTTTCAAAAAGTTAAAGTAATTTTTATCACCTAGACTGTTTTATTAAAGCTTCCGCAACGAGGGATGTTTCAAAACAAATGTTTAAATGAATAAAGATGACTTCTTAAGTTCTAACAAAGGTTTACTAAAGATAATAACATGGAATGCTTTCATCGTAACAACGAGGTTTTAAAAACACTATCGTGTGACATTGCCAGAAAAGGCCATAACGTCTAGGCTGGGTTTGGGGTGTTAAAGTATTTGACTTAGATCACTTAAAGGTCAATAGCCATTGATATGTGGAATGTGTATAAATGCATGAACTTAAAAAGGAATGATATGTATCAAGATGTTATGGCATAAGTAGGGGATAGTACTTAAATGGTTAAATGTTGATATGAAATGCCCTTTAAATTGTTAAGTTTAGTTGGTAATTATGTATTGAATGATTGTTTAAATATTGAATTGAATGTTTGAGTTGCTTGGCATGATTTTGGCAAGTTTGAAATTAGGTGAAAGTGAAGTTTTGTTGATCATAATGACAAGAATGTATAGAAGCTTTGGAATAGGTACCAAATGGTTCATTTTTACCAAAAATAAGGTCACGTTCCGATGAGCGACCTACTTCATTGCAACATCGGCCAATAGTGAGTCACATCGCGACGTCGAGTGGCCTGAGATCATGACGTGACACGCATACTTTTTTGGCGACATCATGACGTCGGCCCTGAACTTTTAAAACTTTACAATTTGGTCCTATTTTGTGCTTAGGTTGATAAAAGGTCTTTCATAAGCTCGATTAAGACTTGATTCTGATTGTTTATGTAATATCCTAAATTAGGGGTTATGCGTTTGGAGCATAACTCAAGTGTCAGTAGGCTTTAAGTGTGGTTGAGTATGTTTTAGGAGTTTTTAGAACCCAAGGATGAAGAGGAAAGCTTTGGAAAATGTTGGATTTTAAGTCTAAAATGAGAAACTAGGCGAATGAGGCCTTAAAGAAAATTTTAGGAGTTTATGGACATGAAAGTGGGCTTGGTAAAGTGGCTACAAGGCGCCACTTAGGGCCTTGGTGCATGACGCCATAAGCTAGGAGGAAGGGAAGAAGTTCGAGCAACGTGGGAAGCAAATGGGCATTTAATTATTTTTGCGTCAAAAAGGGAATCGGGCTAAGGAGACTTTAAGGGAAATCCGTGAGGGATTTATGACACAAGGGTTGGCCTGGTAAAGTGGCAGCAAGGCGCTACTTAAGGCTTGGGCAAGTGACGCCTCAAGCAATGGGTAGAGGGCCCAGGTTCGAGTTGCGAAGGAAGCAGGACGGAGCTTTTATTTTTGCGTTAAGAATGCGCCTGGCGAAAGAGGGTTTAAAAGGAATTCTGGGGAGTTTATATCACAAACAGCGCCTTGGCAAAGTGGCTGGGGGACGTTAGCTGCAGCTTGCGTCGAAGGGCCAGCAGGTCTCAGGTTCGAGTAACGTGGGAAGCACATGGGAGTGTTTTTATTTTTGCTTTGGCGTCAAGGAAGAAGGGTGAGAAGAAATTGGGCGGCAATTGGACTTTCAATTGGAGGAGGATTGAGCTTAATTCTCCTATTAATTTCGGCTAAGGTAGGATAATTGATGATTATTTTATTTTATTTTATTTTATTTTATTTTAAGATAATAGATAATTGTTGTTTTATTTATTCAAGTAGGATAATTGTTGATTTAATTATTTTGTGCAAGATGAAGAAGAGATAAATAAGGATTTATTTTATTTATTTTGGTTTAAATAGGTGATAAGAGATAATATAGGAGTTTGATAAGGGATTAATGTTGGATTAATTTATTTTATTTGTTAAGGAGATAATAGAGGAGATTATCAAAGAGTTTGATAATAGCAAGGATATAGTAGCCGAATTCTTTATAAGGGGAGTGATCATCTTTTGTTATTCTTTTTCTTCTTTAATTTCTTGGTGCCGAATTTAGTTTCTTTTTCCCATTGCTTGTGCCGTTTTTCCTCTTGTGCAAAAGCCATTTATATTTCTTTCTTTCTTGAATTTTCTAAGTGCCGAAATTGTTTGTTCATCTTTTAATCTCCATTGCCGAAATTCTTCTACTTTTCCCTTATTCATCTTTTTATTTCTTCCAACCCCAAATTCCCTTGTAGCCGAATATTTCTTGTGATTTAAAGCCTTAGCCGAATCTTATAGCTTTCTTCTTCTCCTTTCTTCTCTTGAGATCATAAAGTGATGAACCATCATTGTTGTGCTCTAAGCCGAATCTTTAAGGAGGGTGCTATCGACTACTTACTTTAGGCTCTTCAAAGCAAACGTGTAATAGTGGTAAGTGAATTCTCCTTTGGTAATCAGTTTTGATTCTTCAAGGTAGGCCAATAAGGCATTCGGCCAAGGGCCATCTTTAGAGTTTTCATGTGCTAAGCCGATTCTAATGGTTGCTAAGCAGGGATTTCGACTATTCCAGGAGCAAGTGGTGATTCGGGATTTAGTTTAGTAAGGGCCAAATCGACAGGAATAAGAGGAACTGTAACACCCCTTACCCGAAACCCTTGCCGAAATCGGGTATGTGGTATTACTAGACTTGACTATTAACTCGGAGCAAAAAATTTTAAAGTTGTCCAACTGCGTCACGCTGACTAAATCGACCATAACTCGAGTTACAAAACTCAAAATTTAGATCTGTAAATTTTCCTTGAAACTAGACTCATATAGCTTTTCACCATAATTTTTCCAGAATTTTTCATGTGGCCAATTAGTACAGTTTATTCATCAAAGTTACCTTTATTACACTGCTTGACAATTCTAACCTGTCTTTACAAAAATATAGTTATCTCACTCCACAAATTTCCTATAATGTTCTTGTTTATACCAATGAAAAATAGACTCATTAAGGATTCTACACATATAAACCATGCTTCTTAATTATTTTTGTACACTTTTTAACAATTTTTCCAAAACAGAACAGTGACTCACGAATTCATTCAGAGCAGGTCTCACTAAAACTTAATTATCTCATAATATATAAGTCCTTTACCTACTCTGTTTCTTTCATGTAAAAATAGACACAATAAGGTTTAATTTCATATCTCATTCATCTTCTAATTCAATATACCCAATTTTTGGTGATTTTTCTAAATCACATCACTGCTGCTACAACAAGCTGTTTCGTTGCAATTTATGAAAAAACTAACTTCTAACCAAACATACCTACATCCCTAATTCAAGGATTCATTTCGTACACAAACATTTCATTATCAACAACGATTAACTTCGATTAAGTATGCATAAACATTGCCAACATAAACCGACATTCGTATCAAAAACACAAAAAGCATACTTAACTAAAAATTTAGCCATATTCGCATGGCTATTATATACATGAACCTCAAGAATTCATCAAAACAAAGACCAAGTCATTCCTATACATGCCTTCATTTAAATCCAAAATGAAAGAGTGCCAAAATGTAGATTGATAGTGTGAGCGACTTTCCGAACGATCCCGACGAGCTTGTAGCTTGTACCTAATCTATAAAACAAAGGAAACATTTCACACGATAAGCTTGCTAGCTTAGTAAGTCCTAATTTCATAAAAATATAACATTCAAATATCAACAATTTAATTACTACAATTCAACTTGTAGGCTTGTGCTCATATTTATTATCAAACTTTCAACTTCATATCGATGTGACTAAGTATAAATTCGTAGGAAAATTTCTCTTTGCCCACATATTTGTGATCAAAATATTTGTTCATAATCCAATCTTTAAATCCAAAGTGTCATCATGTAACCATAGGTACAAATATTCATATACTTGAATATCAATTATTATAACATGTCATCAATTATACAACCACATCATTCATCAATAAAACCGAGAACACATACCATTGGTAATAAATCACTAGATTACCTTGTCTTAATTAAGTAAGAAGCTCATTCCTACTTTACATACTCACCTGAACCGTTAACTCGATAAATTTGCTTTAATTCGCCTTGAACGCAATTTCGGTTTCTAATTTGTGAAATACAACACCGGCATCAAGCCTGCTGGGCATAAAAGCCCGATAAATAACACCGGCACAAGGCCTGCTAGGCTTAAAGCCCGAATTAAATCACCGGCACTAGGCCTGCTAGGCTTAAAGCCCGAATTAAATCACCGGCACTAGGCCTGCTAGGCTTAAAGCCCGAATCACATTTATGTAGTCAATCATCGCTAATACCTTTTATACTATATCACATAATGAAAGTACTTGGCTTATTTACATCAAACAATCAAAACCATTCTAATAGGCTTATATACATTCGGCTATGACATGAATATCTACTAAAATTTATCAAGCATTATCGTACAATAGATTCATAATTAATTCTTCAATATACTATAGTTTAATGGACTTACTTGAAATTTAAGTAACCCAAATGCTTCGGTTATTCGTTCACTTTGCTCTTTCCCCGGTCTAGCTCCTTTTCTTTTTGCTCACGGTCTAAGAATTATCAATGACATTCGTTCAATATGTATTTCCAATTGATTTAATGCTATTCAATTCAATTGCAAGATTTCACAATTCTTACTATTCAATCTCGCATTTATACAACTAACAAAAATCCAATCCACCACATTGCAAATATATGCATACATATATAATCCACAGCTCAATTAATTTACACCCAAATGAATTATTACATTCGGTCAAATTACTAACATGAAACCGAATTATCATGAAATATATTCCTATCATATTTTAGTATTTCTCACGCCATAAGCATCATTAACATTTAAATATTTATTTCATGATTTCACATCTAAAGTCCATAAGAAGCAATTAATTTATTATATAAGCCAAATTTACTATCACATTCGGCAATATGCCTTTCTCCATACTTACTTACAATTACAAAATAGTTTAATTGCAATTTACCCTTCCCTCCCTTGGTTTCCTTGTAATCTAGCCCCTAAACAGATTCACAATTTCTCATGAATATATATATATATAGCTAAATCCCATAAGAGCCGAACACTGTACCTCTCTTCCCAAAATTTACAAACTAATCATCAAGACATAATTTCCAGCCGATTATTTCCAAAGTATCTAAGCCATAACACATACCTATTTCCCTTAAATGACACTTTAATTCACTACCCAAGAAATCAAGATTTCTTCATCATACATGAATATAACATAATCCTTGCTAATGGCCGAATCTAAGGGAGGTTTTATACTCAAAATTTCCACATAAAGTTGGTAGCATTTAAGTCTACTAGCATAACCATACAAAAATTTTCAAATTTGGAGCTTGATACATCACCTTAGAGACACATGCAAGGTCCGGCCATGGAGGTTTCAAAAAAAAAATGGCTTCTTCCTTTTCTTTCAAATAGAATCGGGGAAGAAGATGGGAAATAGGAGAGAAAATAGAATTAAAATACTTTATTTTTGGTTTAAAAATTAACACATATTAAAGCTTGCTAATCACACAAACAATACTTTAATTATAATATACTAAAATATATTAATCAAGGCATGCTTACCGTCCACTATCTTAAAAGTGGGGAATTTGACATGCAAATCCTAAAGTTTCACAAACAATTCACTTTACCCTTTTTAATTTCATGCTCACAACTTTTGTCACCTTCGCAATTTCATCCTTTTTATTAAATTAAGCACTTAAACGACAACGTTTTTCTACGATATTTTCACACACATTAGTCCACATATAATAAACATAAAATATAATATCAAAATATTTCTTGGGCTCGGATTCGTGGTCCCGAAACCACCGTTCCGATTAGGGTCAATATTAGTCTGTTACAACTCTCCCCCCCTTAAGGATTTTCGTCCTCGAAAACCTTACCGTTAAACAAGTTCGGTTATTGCTGCCTCACTGAATCTTCAGGCTCCCATGTAGCCTCTTCAACTCTGTGTCTAGTCCATAATACTTTCACTAATGGAATCTTCTTATTTCTCAACTCTTTCATTTCCCGAGCTAAGATACGGATCGGTTCTTCATCATATGTCAAATCGGATCGAATTTCAACGCCTAACGGTGTGATTACATGAGACGGATCTGATCTGTACTTGCGAAGCATCGAGACGTGAAATACATTATGTATCCTTTCTAACTCAGAGGGCAACTTCAATCTATAAGCGACGGGCCCAATACGTTCAGTAATTTCATACGGTCCGATAAATCTCGGACTCAACTTGCCTTTCCGACCAAATCGGAGTATTTTCTTCCACGGAGAAACTTTTAAGAACACCCGATCTCCAACCTGAAATTCAATGTCCTTTCGCTTCAAATCAGCATAGGACTTTTGACGATCCGAAGCAGCTTTCAAATTGTTTCTAATGACAACCACTTTCTGTTCTGTTTCTTTAATCCAATCAACCCCGTGTATCTTATTTTCACTGAGCTCAGTCCAATACAACGGTGCGCGACATTTTCGACCGTAT
This sequence comes from Gossypium australe, assembly GCA_005393395.2. NCBI lineage: Eukaryota > Viridiplantae > Streptophyta > Magnoliopsida > Malvales > Malvaceae > Gossypium > Gossypium australe. The sequence goes on along the minus strand of CM016619.1, from coordinate 88,888,266 downwards.
AAGGCTTCATAAGGCGCCATTTTTATACTAGTTTGGAAACTATTATTATAAGCAAATTCAACCAAAGGTAGGTATCGTTCCCACGTACCTTCAAACTCGAGAACGCAACACCTTAGCATGTCCTCAAGTATCAAAATAGTCCGCTCAGACTGACCGTCTGATTGCGGATGAAAAGCTGTACTAAAATGGAGTTTAGTACCTAAAGCATCTTGCAATTTCTTCCAGAACCGCGACGTGAATCTCGGGTCCCTATCTGAAACAATGGAACTCGGTACACCGTGCAACCTTACAATCTGCGACACATACAATTCGGCAAGCTTATCAAGTGAATAGTCGGTACGTACCGGTACAAAATGAGCTGATTTAGTCAATCTATCAACGATAACCCACACTGCATCTTTCTTACTCGGTGTCATAGGAAGACCGAATACAAAATCCATTGTAATTCTATCCCATTTCCATTCGGGTATCATGATTGGTTGAAGTAGTCCGGACGGTACCTGATGCTCAGCTTTTACTTGTTGACAGATTAAGCACTTAGAAACAAACTCGGATATATCCCGTTTCATGTCAGGCCACCAATAGAATTGCTTCAAATCGTTATACATTTTAGTGCTACCCGGGTGTATCGATAGTCGACCACTATGGGCCTCACACAGGATCATCTGTATTAAATCTGAGTTTATTGGAACACACAATCGGCCTTTATAATTCAAACAATCATTTGCATCAGTCTGAAAATCTGATTCTGTACCACTTCCACACTGACTCCGGATAGAAATCAACTTTTCGTCAACTTTTTGTGCATCACAAATCTGCTGAATAAACATCGGTCTTGCTTGTAACTCGGCTAAGATCGAACCATCATCAGACATAGCCACCCGTGAGTTCAATGCACGAAGAGTAAATAATGATTTTCGACTTAACGCATCCGCAACAACATTAGCTTTCCCCGGATGGTAGTCAATTACTAATTCATAGTCTTTCAGCAATTCTAACCATCTGCGTTGTCTCAAGTTTAAGTCTTTCTGAGTCATCAAATATTTCAAACTTTTGTGATCTGAATAAATATGACATTTTTCGCCAAATAAGTAGTGACACCAAATTTTTAATGCGAACACAATGGCTGCTAACTTCAGATCGTGAGTTGGATAATTTTTCTCATGCGGCTTCAATTGTCTCGAAGCGTAGGCTATCACCTTGCCTTCTTGCATTAAAACACAACCCAACCCATTTAAGGAAGCATCACTAAAAATAGTAAATTCTTTACCCGATTCAGGCTGAGTTAACACTGGGGCTTCGGTCAAAAAGGCTTTCAACTGCTCAAAACTTTTCTGACACTTTTCTGACCACTCAAATTTGACATCTTTCTGTAGTAGTCTCGTCAACGGTGTAGCTATAATAGAAAAACCTTTTACAAACCGTCTGTAATACCCCGCCAGGCCTAGGAAACTTCGAATCTCGGAAACATTCTTTGGTGGTTTCCAATCGAGTATGGCTGCTATTTTGTTTGGATCCACCCGAATACCTGACACCGAAACAACATGACCCAAGAAGTTGACTTCATTCATCCAGAACTCACACTTACTGAACTTTGCATACAATCGTTGATCTCTCAAAGTTTGTAGTACTAATCTCAAATGCTCAGCATGTTCCGTTTCATTTTTGGAGTAGATCAGTATATCATCAATAAACACTACTACAAACCGATCCAAAAACTGTCGGAAGACCCGGTTCATTAGATCCATAAAAACAGCAGGTGCATTAGTGAGTCCAAAAGGCATAACCAAAAACTCATAGTGTCCGTACCTCGTTCGGAAAGCAGTCTTTGGCACATCTAAATCTCTGACTCGCAACTGATAATAGCCCGATCTCAAATCTATTTTCGAAAACACTGAAGCCCCCTTCAATTGAATAAATAAGTCATCAATCCGAGGTAACGGGTACTTATTCTTTATGGTTACCTTATTTAGTTGTCGGTAGTCGATACACATTCGCATAATTCCATCTTTCTTTTTCACAAATAAAACCGGTGCACCCCACGGAGAGAAACTCGGTCGCGCGAAGCCCTTATCTGTCAACTCTTGCAACTGCGCTTTCAATTCTTTTAATTCAATAGGTGCCATTCGGTACGGAGCTATCGAAATCGGAGCCGCACCCGGTACTAACTCAATGCCGAACTCAATCTCTAGTACTGGGGGTAAACCCGGTAGTTCTTCAGGAAACACATCGGGGTATTCACATACAACTGATACAGATTCAATTTGTATCTCGGACATTTTATTATCCAGTACATAGGCCAAATAAGCTTCACACCCTTTTCTCACATATTTTCGGGCTAACATTGAAGATATTACTGTAGGCAACCTATTTACGTCACAGGATTTAATTCTGATGGTCTCACCATTTCGACATTTCAAATCGATAAGCTTCCTTTTACAATCCACTACTGCCTCATGTGAAGTTAACCAGTCCATACCCAAGATTATATCAAATTCGTCAAAGGGCAACAACATTAAATCAGCTGGGAAGCAATAATCCCGAATCATCAACGGGCAACCTCTACACACTTTATTAACAAGCACACATCTACCCAAAGGGTTGGACACACGAATCACAAACTTGGTAGACTCAACTAGCAGAGTCTTGCCAAATTTTAAAGTTTCACACACATAAGAATGAGTCAAACCAGGATCGATTAGTGCAATTACAGTGGTATCATAAAGAGTGAAAATACCGGTAATGACGTCGGGGGAGGAAGCATCCTCTCTAGCTCGTGCAGCATATGCTCTAGCCGGAGCTCTAGCCTCAGATCGATCTGTAGTGTTCTTCGTTCCTTTCTGACTACCACCTACATTGCCTGAATGTCTGGGTGGTCTACCTCGCGTTGACACGTTGCTCGGCTTAGTGTTCTGAACGGTATTCTGCTCAGCTAACCTCGGACATTCTCTAATAAAATGACCTGACGATCCACATTTATAGCAAGACCGATCATGAAATCTACAACTCCCTGAGTGCCACTTCCCACAGTGCTTGCATTCAACTCTATTCTGTGGAACGTTACCAACACTGGCTATTGAGGTAGCTCGGGAGCTCATAGGAGGTCGATCCCGTCTAGGAGGATCTGTAGTAGCTTTATGTCGGCTGTAGTCATCTCTGGACTTCTTGGCTGTGGAATGAAAGACCTTACCCGAAGATCTTTTACGGATGTCTCTAGCTTCTGTCTCAGCCTTTCTTTTCTCTTTCTCAAGCTCTTCAGCTTTGCAAGCTCTTTCAACTAAAGTTACAAACTCTTGAATTTCAAGAATGCCAACAAACATCTTTATATCTTCACTTAGGCCATCTTCAAATCTTTTACACATAATGGCTTCGGTAGAAACACACTCTCTAGCATATCTGCTGAGCCTGACAAATTTTCTTTCATATTCTGTTACGGTCATTCGCCCCTGTTTTAGCTCAAGGAACTCCTTTCGTTTTTGATCAATGAATCTTTGGCTAATATACTTCTTGCGAAATTCAGTTTGGAAGAAATCCCATGTCACTTTTTCTTTCGGAACCACTGATACTAGTGTATTCCACCAGTGATATGCAGTGTCCCGCAGTAAGGATATAGCACACTTCAAGCATTCATCCGGAGTACAAGACAGCTCATCAAGTACCCGAATAGTGTTATCAAGCCACATTTCGGCTCTCTCAGCATCATCATCGTCATTAGCTTTAAATTCTTCGGCCCCAAATTTTCGGATTTTATCAACTGGAGGCCTACTAGATCTCATTGGATCTATCGTCGGGGGAGCTGAAGGAATCGGAGTTGGATTATTCGGGGGTGGGGGTTGGTGTACAGCCAGGTTATTTTGAATAAATTGGGCAAACCACTCATTCATCATCTGATAAAAGGCTTGTTTAGTCTCTCCTTCGTGGCTACCCGAAATAGGTCGAGAGTCTACTGGCGCTGATCCGCGTGCACGGTCAGGCGCTACGCTCTCTACATCATCAGCTACGGCTCTTTCAGGATCAGTGTCCATTTACTAAATAAAACGAAATTCAGGCTGTCAGAAATCACCACACTATCAACATATAATAAAGGCATGTATAACTAGACTCACACACGCTACGGTAGTCCTAGAATCGACTAAACCATAGGCTCTGATACCAATCAAATGTAACACCCCTTACCCGAAACCCTTGCCGAAATCGGGTATGTGGTATTACTAGACTTGACTATTAACTCGGAGCAAAAAATTTTAAAGTTGTCCAACTGCGTCACGCTGACTAAATCGACCATAACTCGAGTTACAAAACTCAAAATTTATATCTATAAATTTTCCTTGAAACTAGACTCATATAGCTTTTCACCATAATTTTTCCAGAATTTTTCATGTGGCCAATTAGTACAGTTTATTCATCAAAGTTACCTTTATTACACTGCTTGACAATTCTAACCTGTCTTTACAAAAATACAGTTATCTCATTCCAAAAATTTCCTATAATGTTCTTGTTTATACCAATGAAAAATAGACTCATTAAGGATTCTACACATATAAACCATGCTTCTTAATTATTTTTGTACACTTTTTAACAATTTTTCCAAAACAGAACAGTGACTCACGAATTCATTCAGAGCAGGTCTCACTAAAACTTAATTATCTCATAATATATAAGTCCTTTGCCTACTCTGTTTCTTTCATGTAAAAATAGACACAATAAGGTTTAATTTCATATCTCATTCATCTTCTAATTCAATATACCCAATTTTTGATGATTTTTCTAAATCACATCACTGCTGCTACAACAAGCTGTTTCGTTGCAATTTATGAAAAAACTAACTTCTAACCAAACATACCTACATCCCTAATTCAAGGATTCATTTCGTACACAAACATTTCATTATCAACAACGATTAACTTCGATTAAGTATGCATAAACATTGCCAACATAAACCGACATTCGTATCAAAAACACAAAAAGCATACTTAACTAAAAATTTAGCCATATTCGCATGGCTATTATATACATGAACCTCAAGAATTCATCAAAACAAAGACCAAGTCATTCCTATACATGCCTTCATTTAAATCCAAAATGAAAGAGTACCAAAATGTAGATTGATAGTGTGAGCGACTTTCCGAACGATCCCGACGAGCTTGTAGCTTGTACCTAATCTATAAAACAAAGGAAACATTTCACACGATAAGCTTGCTAGCTTAGTAAGTCCTAATTTCATAAAAATATAACATTCAAATATCAACAATTTAATTACTACAATTCAACTTGTAGGCTTGTGCTCATATTTATTATCAAACTTTCAACTTCATATCGATGTGACTAAGTATAAATTCGTAGGAAAATTTCTCTTTGCCCACATATTTGTGATCAAAATATTTGTTCATAATCCAATCTTTAAATCCAAAGTGTCATCATGTAACCATAGGTACAAATATTCATATACTTGAATATCAATTATTATAACATGTCATCAATTATACAACCACATCATTCATCAATAAAACCGAGAACACATACCATTGGTAATAAATCACTAGATTACCTTGTCTTAATTAAGTAAGAAGCTTATTCCTACTTTACATACTCACCTGAACCGTTAACTCGATAAATTTGCTTTAATTCGCCTTGAACGCAATTTCAGTTTCTAATTTGTGAAATACAACACCGGCATCAAGCCTGCTGGGCATAAAAGCCCGATAAATAACACCGGCACAAGGCCTGCTAGGCTTAAAGCCCGAATTAAATCACCGGCACTAGGCCTGCTAGGCTTAAAGCCCGAATTAAATCACCGGCACTAGGCCTGCTAGGCTTAAAGCCCGAATTAAATCACCGGCACTAGGCCTGCTAGGCTTAAAGCCCGAATCACATTTATGTAGTCAATCATCGCTAATACCTTTTATACTATATCACATAATGAAAGTACTTGGCTTATTTACATCAAACAATCAAAACCATTCTAATAGGCTTATATACATTCGGCTATGACATGAATATCTACTAAAATTTATCAAGCATTATCGTACAATAGATTCATAATTAATTCTTCAATATACTATAGTTTAATGGACTTACTTGAAATTTAAGTAACCCAAATGCTTCGGTTATTCGTTCACTTTGCTCTTTCCCCGGTCTAGCTCCTTTTCTTTTTGCTCACGGTCTAAGAATTATCAATGACATTCGTTCAATATGTATTTCCAATTGATTTAATGCTATTCAATTCAATTGCAAGATTTCACAATTCTTACTATTCAATCTCGCATTTATACAACTAACAAAAATCCAATCCACCACATTGCAAATATATGCATATATATAATCCACAGCTCAATTAATTTACACCCAAATGAATTATTACATTCGGTCAAATTACTAACATGAAACCGAATTATCATGAAATATATTCCTATCATATTTTAGTATTTCTCACGCCATAAGCATCATTAACATTTAAATATTATTTCATGATTTCACATCTAAAGTCCATAAGAAGCAATTAATTTATTATATAAGCCAAATTTACTATCACATTCGGCAATATGCCTTTCTCCATACTTACTTACAATTACAAAATAGTTTAATTGCAATTTACCCTTCCCCCCCTTGGTTTCCTTGTAATCTAGCCCCTAAACAGATTCACAATTTCTCATGAATATATATATATATATATATATAGCTAAATCCCATAAGAGCCGAACACTGTACCTCTCTTCCCAAAATTTACAAACTAATCATCAAGACATAATTTCCAGCCGATTGTTTCCAAAGTATCTAAGCCATAACACATACCTATTTCCCTTAAATGACACTTTAATTCACTACCCAAGAAATCAAGATTTCTTCATCATACATGAATATAACATAATCCTTGCTAATGGCCGAATCTAAGGGAGGTTTTATACTCAAAATTTCCACATAAAGTTGGTAGCATTTAAGTGTACTAGCATAACCATACAAAAATTTTCAAATTTGGAGCTTGATACATCACCTTAGAGACACATGCAAGGTCCGGCCATGGAGGTTTCAAAAAAAAAATGGCTTCTTCCTTTTTCTTTCAAATAGAATCGGGGAAGAAGATGGGAAATAGGAGAGAAAATAGAATTAAAATACTTTATTTTTGGTTTAAAAATTAACACATATTAAAGCTTGCTAATCACACAAATAATACTTTAATTATAATATACTAAAATATATTAATCAAGGCATGCTTACCGTCCACTATCTTAAAAGTGGGGAATTTGACATGCAAATCCTAAAGTTTCACAAACAATTCACTTTACCCTTTTTAATTTCATGCTCACAACTTTTGTCACCTTCGCAATTTCATCCTTTTTATTAAATTAAGCACTTAAACGACAACGTTTTTCTACGATATTTTCACACACATTAGTCCACATATAATAAACATAAAATATAATATCAAAATCTTTCTTGGGCTCGAATTCGTGGTCCCGAAACCACCGTTCCGATTAGGGTCAATATTAGTCTGTTACAGGAACTTCGGGATTCAAGTTCAATTTGGTAAGTATACGTAGTAAGTTTTGGATTCGATATATTTAGATTATGACACTAAGGATTAACCGTTTAATACTGATAAAGTGTTGTCGATGGATTCGAGTGCCAGTCAAGGAGGACAAGGGGTAGTTCCTATCCCGAAGTTTAAGAAGAGATCAGTTTCTGCAGTTCGGGATTGGCCACCGGGGTGTGGGCCAGCGTCAGAACAAGAAAGTAGGCAGATAGCCGTAGTGTCACTTAGTGATAGCATCAGTATTGAAAGCGTAGTTCTCCAAGTGATCAGGTGTGTAGTTAGCCTACTTTTTTCCGGGTTTATGTTATGTATGTGATATTGTGTATGTGTTATGAATGTGCTAACTAGTGCAGTGGAAATTGTGATATGGATACCCTAAAGGGGTATGTCGATAATTCGGTAAGTACCAAATCTGATGAATGTGATTATTAATATGTATATGTGTGATGATACGGTTGATGAACATGCTCATGCATTATCATGGCACTATTTTATGTTGCATGTGCATGGGTGGGTTATGAAAGAAGGACAGGGTGTACTTCGAGTACGTGGTTTGATGAATGGCTCTGTGCCTCATCGTGATAGATATAGGCTATGTGCCATATCGTGGTTATTGATGGCTTTGTGCTCATCGTGGTTTTGATGATAGCTTCGGCTACATCGTGGATTGACGCTGACTAAGGTCGCGTTGTGGATTATTTGCGATTAAGTTCGCGTGGATGGCATTTGTTGCCATATTGGAGTAAAAGGGAGAGGGTGATTTAATAATCCCCTAGTGTGTGGTAGGCTGGATACGGGGGTGTGTAGAGGATGGACCCTAGGCTGGGTTGGGCTTCATAATTGCATAACATGTGATATGAATAAATGTGGAAATGGGCCAAGCCCAATATGATATGTGGATCAATGTGGAAATGGGCCAAGCCCAGTATGATATGTGGATTAATGTGGAAATGGGCCAAGCCCAGTATGTGGAAACACGTGGTTAAATATGTTATTATCTGATATGTGGTATGGATATGGGCCAAGCCCAAATCATGGAATTATGTGAACAAGTTGAATTATTATCTGATATGTAATGTGATAATGGGCCAAGCCCAATAGGTGAAATTATGTTAATAAGTGCATTAATATCTGTTATATGGGTTGATACATGGTTTGACATGTGGGTGGAATTCAGTGGACTAATTGCACACGGATCTGTATGACTCACCCAATTTTTATTAACATCGCAGGTGATTAGTTGATCGGACCGGGTTGGAGTGGATACAAGGTGGCCCATGCAGAAGAAGTTGTTTTTCTTACTTTATATAGTTTATGAATTTAGTATTTTAAGTATTCAATCATTGTAATAAGGGCCTTAAAGTATTTAAATTTTGTTATGTTTAAGTTGGATCTATAATTAAGTCAATATTTTGTAAGTTTTACTTTAAAAGCAAATTATATCTTCAAAAATATATATTAAAGTTTTTAAATTCGGATAATTTGTAACAACGAAATTTTTAATGGGCTTTTAAATACCCAATGATTTCTTAAAGACAATGAATTTTTATGTTTCCACTTCTAAGTCAAAATACTTTTCGAACGTTTTCCGCAGTGGCATTTCTGAATTCGGCCGTGGCTCGTGGGCCGGGTTCGGGGGTGTTACAGTTTATCTATAAATGAATGTGTTTGGAATTGAATTACATGTGTGTAATAATATTTTACCGTAAATTGATTGTAGTTGCTCCAGCAATAAATATAGCATCTTGTAAATTGGATCCGTTGATCAGGTCGAGAAAAGTGTGTTACAAGGCAATTAAGTGGGAAACTTTTAACTGAATACAAAACTTGATCAACAGACATGAGCAAAAATTAATGTCAATAGGTGACTTGTGTACCTCTCTATTAAGTTGAGTAGTAAAAAATGTGATAATTTTTATTTAAAGTTTCGAGTTCTAGTTTCGTGAATGAAAAATAATAATGCTAAAAGAGTTTTATATCACTTAAAGAGTTTGATCTAACTTAACTTCGGATTTAATCAAGCCCTAATGTAGCTATCAAACTCCTGAATGTCATCTAACAAACCCCAAAAAAGGTAAGTAGGAACCTCCAATTGATCAAATTTGGGTTAGTCTTCAACAAGGATGTTAATATGGTAAATTTATAATTTTGGTTCTTTTATTATGTTTAAATTTGTAATTTAGTATTTGTATTTTAATTTGACATAATTCGATATAATATATAATTTTTTAATCCAAATAAATAACCGTACTAACTATTTCAATTATTATACATAAGGGAGAGCATAAATCATTTCGATTTAAACGGTTTTAATGGTTGAATTAGTTGTAGGATCAGTTTATTTGATTATGTCAATTGGTTATTTGTTATTGAATTTCACAGCCGAATCAACTAACTTAATATTTAATATTTATGATTATTTAAATATATTCATATTTTATTATAATATATAAATTGATTAAGTCGGTTAAATATATTTATATTTTCATTATATTTTATGATATGTTTATTTTAAATGTATTTTATAATATATTTAAAATAAGTTGGTTAACAGATTTAACTAACTGGTGTAAGTTAGTTCGGTTAGACCAATTTATAACATGTAAGTCATTTTATTAGGTTATTGTATATGAAGGTCGATTTAATTGAAAAAAGACATGGCTCAATTAACCATTTGCTCATCCCTAAAAATACTAACTTCAACTTTTTTTCTAAATAGTTTTCCTTGTAACTAAACTTGTCCATGGACCGGGTCAGGTCGAGTATCGACCGGGCCTTGTTTGAAAAATGGGCCTAATTTTTTGTTCAAGTTCAACCCGAATAAAAATGTTAAAATTGAGGCTCGACCCAGCTTGATCGTATTAAGTTTTATATATTTTTTAAAAATATAATACATAAAAAACAATAAAAGCATTAAAATAAATGTTTCTCAACAAATTGAAAATAAATTAAAAAAATATTTATAGTTAAATAACACTAAGATAAGTGCAACTTAACAAGCAAATATCTCTAAAATAGTAACAAAATTAATAATAAAATAAGAGTTACACAACATTAAAAAAATAATAATAACATAATAGTGAAATGACAGCAAAATAGCAAGAAAATAGCATGAAAACAACAAGAAAAAAACATTTTTTTCTTTTTGCAAATTTGGGCCAAGCTCGAGGCCAAAAAAGCCTTACTCGAGACCTAGCCCATTTTTTAATTGGGCTTTATTTTTTTGTCCAAGCTATTTTTTAGACCTATATTTTTGCTCAAACCTTCTCACTTTTCGGGCTAAGCCAAGTGACTTTCCTATGGACAGGTCTACTTGTAACTTAACATGCCAACATTTTAACCGAGATTGTTACTAGTATTGACTATTTGAATTAACTAGTCACATTATAAAAGTAAAAGGATGAAATTATATCGAATTAAAGTACATGATTAAATCTCAAATTGGAGTGTAGTAGAAGAACCCAAACTCGAATTTGACCTATTAATATTAGGCCTAAATATACATTTGGACCCAAACTTATTACCTTCTCCTAAGTTGGTACATATGATTTTTTTTGTCCCCATTTGATATTTAAACTATCATTTCGTCAAAGCTTTTGGTGTTTTTTTTATAACAGTATTAAATTTGTTACACGTGCAATGATGATGTCATAATTTAGTTTTTAATTATAAAAATTAAAAGTATATATAAAAAATTAAATCATAAAAATTGTATAAATAAAATATAAAAATATATTAATAATTTTTAAAAATTAAAAAAGTAATTTAAATATTATTTAATTTTTAATTCAATTGTTTTTAAATAATATATATTATTATAAAGTATATATATTCCATACGACTAAATTCTGTTCAGGCAATTGATGGAACAACTTTCAAGCCACATCAATAAGTCCCATATGAAGATAAAGGCTAATCAATGAGCTCCCAATAAACAACTTCAATCCAACCCCAAGTGAAATCACCCTGCAATGAACTTGAATACCTTCTTTATAAAACCCCTCATCTACACAAACAGTAATCACAGACGAAAATGTAGGACCAGTTTCATTGATTCCCTGTGAAACCATTTCCTTATAAATATAGTGCTTGCTTTAGATTCCCATAACGACCGTGCCCTGTAATTAGCAAGTTATATGTAATTCTATCTCTTCATGAGCATCCTCCATATCTAATTCGTTTAGTTACTAATATAATAATATGAGGAAAAAATTTTATTTATTATAATTGTTAGACTTAAAATTAAGGATAATTTATACAATTTTAAACTTGAAATTAAAAAATAAGTAAAAACTCTTATAAAAATAAATGAATTTTTTTTTTCTTTTTGTTAAAAATAAGTCATGGAAATGGTTAAATATTACAAATTGAATTAGTTTATTGTTAACTTATATGCTAAAATGTGTATAAAATATAATACTCCTACCAAACGAAAGAATTTAGTCTTATGGAATATATAGTTTTTATATAAAAATAAAAATGTATATTAAAATTTTTTAAAAAAAAATTGAATTAAAAATTAAACATCATTGTTTTTTTGTTTTTTAACTTTTAATATATTTTATTTTTATTTATAAAATTGTTATGATTTTAAATTTTCTTAATATACTTTTGAATTTTTTAAAATTTTAAAAATTGAATTATGACATCATAATGGCATCATTATTGCCATATGTCACTGTCCAACAGTATACGGAATGAAAATTCAAGGGATCAAAAAATAATGAGTACTGATTTGAGAGAAAGTGTCAAGTTCTGGGGTTAAATCATAAGTACTATTTGAAATGTGGCAGCCATGTAAGTACTTGGGCCATTTTCCCGTTTTATTTGCCTTACTCATTGTACTAAGCCCATGTTTTTGGAGGCAGAGAAGGATGTTAAGCCCAAATGGTTTTTTCTTTCTTTTTTTGTTTTGGGGGGGGGGGGGGTTGAGTGGGGTCGATATGTCGTGCGTTGGGGTCTTATTGTTGCTATTTGCTGATTGGCTATGAACCTAAAGCCATGCAGAATAAAGGATAGGTATTTTGCTTACCTCTATTCAATGCCAAGAATATTCTCACTTCTCCACAGTTCTAGACATCTTTACAGATCTTAGAACTTTTTTTTTCCAGCAATAAGAAATTTTAAACCGGGTGAACTTAAGATGTTGAAATATAATTTTATTATTTTTAAAATGATTAAAATATTTTTTTTCATTTTTAGGTTATTAAATTCACGAATATTGTGAATGAAAAAAATAGTGTCTCAAGAATTTTATTTCATATTATGGATTTAATCAAGGGTAAAATTTAGAATCTTATTGTTTAGTTTAGTGATCATAAATGTTCATTTTATCAGTTATGTTATGAGATGTGTTAATAACAAATTGCTTCTAGGATGAGTATTTGAGTTTTAGAAAAAAATCAAAACAAAAGCTGAAAGATAATTTTTGGACAACTTAAAATTTAACTATACATTTTTAAGGGTCAAAAATGAAATTTCATTATTATAATAACTTATAATTTTATATTTTTTTTTAAAAAATTTTAAATGCATTAATGTTTACCCTTTGATTTTCCCACGAATTCACTTTACATTAAAATTGTATGTAATAATTTATTTATGTCAGTTTTTTTTTTTACTTAACTGACCAAAATAATTAATTATTTATGAAAATGATTTAAGTTAAAATTTATGTACATAAATGATCTGTTTTTTATCGTGATAGTTAGTGGCATCTGACACATAGGCGGCACCGCCCGCTCATAATTAATCAATCATCGTTTTTTTTTTAAACATAATTGTTTTGGGTGTCACCATTGTGTCAAACAATACCAATATGTATTTTTCAAAACACCTGTTAAAAATATGGGTATTCAGGGAGAAAAAAATATTTTTTTAATGAGTGTTGTCGATCTGTTAGGCGGCACCCGTTAAAAATCTTTAAAAATATATATCTTTTTAGGTGTCCTCGTCATGTCAGGTGGCACCAGTGATATTTAAAAAAATATTATAGAAAAAATAGTTCAAAACTTTAGTCATTGTTTTAAAACATTTGGAGCTAGGCTACTCAAAGATCTAGACCATAAAAGTCATTAAGAAGAAGGAAATCTCTTTTTTGGTCTCCAAATAGATACTAAAGGCCACCGTAAATGGCAAAATTGGTGGTTATTGAGTACGGTGACTAAAGTTTTCAATTGAGAAAGAAAAGAAATTTCAATGGAAAAAAGAAAAAGAATAAATAATATTAAAAATAGATAATCAAATATGGGAAAGGAAATAGAATAACATATATGGAAAATAAAGATATGAAAGGGTATTTAATATTTTATGGAAAATAAATATTTCCATATTTGTTATTCTCTTTTCTTTTCTTTTTTCATATCTGATTCTTTATTTTCCATATATGTTATTTTCTTTCATCTCCTGTATTTGATTCTCTATTTTTTTATAAAATATTCAATTTCCTTTCATATTTTTATTCTATATATTTGTTATTCTCTTTCCTTTCTCATGTTTGACTTTTCTTCTCTCATCCCTCTATTTTTCTCCCATATCTCTTTCTCTCTTATCCCTCTATTTTTCTCCCATATCTCTTTCTCTCTTATCCCTCTATATTTTTCCCATATCTCTTTCTTTTCCACTCTCATTTTTTCCTCCTTGAGTATAGTATTTGTAATGGGTATTTGGAAAATTACATATTGGTACCACCTAACACAGTGGCGGTACCCAAATGTTTTTTAAAAAGTCGTTGATTGGCTAATGATAAGGGGGCAGTGTCACCAGTATGTCAAGTAGCACTGACGGTCACTGTAGAGAACAGATCATTTTCGTACATAAGTTTGACTAGAATCATTTTCGTAAATAATTATTTCTTTTATGTTAATCGTATAAAAAAATCATTCATGTCACCTGTTAAAAGTAGGGTTATATATAGTATCACTTGATTTGTAGACTACTTTATATTAACTTATTACAAAAACTACATCAATAGGATTTGTATTATTTTGGTCATTTTATTTTTTTTAATTTAGGTATTTTTTAATCATAGCTATTAAATTTTTTATTTTATTTTAACAAATTGTTGACGTGGCACATTAGCACATTAAATGACTGACACATGATATTTTTTTGTTGATTTTTTACTATAGTTTAGGGACCACCCTATAATTAGTCCAAAACCTTTTCTCCTTAAACTTTATAGAGAGGTCTCTAAACTTTAATCAAAAGTCAAATAAAAATACCAGATGTCAGTCACTCAATGTGTTATTGTGCCACGTCAGTATTCCATTAAAAGAAAATAAAAATTTTAACAACAGTGACTAGTTCACAAAATTATCTTATTTAGAATAACTATTAAGAAAAAAGTTTAAAGTAATCAAAATAGGACAAACTCTATTTTAAAGTGGCCATAAGTTTAGGTTAGCCTTAATAATGTAATCTACTTAAATATGTATGTATTTAATAAAAGAGATACAAAAGCAAATATGAACATAAAAGTATTTATAATATATACATGTATCTATACCATCATTTAAATTTAAATCTTTAATTGAGTTGTTGGGATAAATCAATAAGATATCAACTCACCTTAAAAATTATTAAAATATATTTAAAAAAAGTTATATAAATAATGTAATTTATTTAAAAAATAAAATGAATTTGAGTGCACAATCGAAATTTAATTAACACAATTATTTATAAATTTCATTACAATATCAATGATTATTATTACTTACTAGTATTTTAGAAATTAGATACACTTGTGGAGAATTAGAAAGAAAAAAAGAAAATAAATATCCTGTTAAATAGGGAATGGGTTTGCTAATTTTGGTTTAGAGGTTTCGAGAGAAATAGAGTAATTAAA
Source organism: Gossypium australe (assembly GCA_005393395.2). Taxonomy (NCBI): domain Eukaryota; kingdom Viridiplantae; phylum Streptophyta; class Magnoliopsida; order Malvales; family Malvaceae; genus Gossypium; species Gossypium australe. The sequence continues at coordinate 88,872,889 of CM016619.1, read as the reverse complement.
TTTAAAAAAAAAAAGAAGAAGATAAAATTGGTAAAGGGGGAACTGTGATAGAGTGGTACAGAAAGGAAAATAAAAAATAAAAAAGAAATCGATGAAGAAAAACCCTAGAACCGGGATCGAGAAGGCTGTGTAGATGCATGTCGGCGGAATAACGTTGGATCTGAATTGGTTCCTGCAATTCATTTTCACGCTCTTCATTTTCGCATTTGTGGCTCTTCGCTTGCTGAAGAACACGGCGTCGAAATACTTCGAGGTCGACGCCAATTTCGATCGGGACCAACCAATGCCTTCCATCCCCATGGACGCCGATCACTTCCCTTGCGCCGTATGCTCTAATCCCGCCTTCAAGAAGTGCTCTCGTTGCAAATCCGTTCGTTATTGGTACGCACGCTTTTTTTTTTCTCCAGAAGAATTCGTTGTCCTTGTATGATCGTACTCCTTGATTGCTTTTCTTTTTTGGCTGTTAATTACTGTTGTTAATATTGTTTGAGCTGTTTTTTTAACGTTTCGGGATTATCGAAAAGTAAAAAAAAGAAGATAAAAAAGGTTATTTATTTATTTTTCTATGTTTTTAATACTCGTAAGCATCTTAGTGATTAACTGCTTTTTGAAGTTTCTCTAACTGTTATTTACTGGTGGCGTTTCTCGATTCTGCATTGACAGTGGTTTAAGTGCTTTTAGTGGGTTTTCTTTATCTATTTTAGTTTTCTTAATTTACTTTGCTTTTTATTGGTTTGGCATGTTGTTAATTATGGGTTAGAAAGAAGTGTTTTTGTTGTCAATGTTAGAACATTTTCCAGGAATTTAGCTTCTTCTTTTAATAAAGCATTTGGCTTGAAATTTTTTCTTTATAAACGTACTGTTATGCTTAATCTAGGTTGAGCCTCCTTATTGACACTGATTATGTCAATAAACTGAATGCCCAGCTAGTTCAGTGTTGAAATTTTGATCAGTCTATCAGTCAATTATACAAAAAGATGCCTTGATTGTAGTTATATTTGCTTAAGTTAACAAAAAGCCCCTTTCTCTCAGTGCCGCCTTGACTTTAAAAGTTCTGCATTTGCTTTCTGGTATTAGAAAATGAGACGTGTCAGTTTACAGGCCAGTGGGCTATGATTTGCAAACCTATAAGTTCGTCAACTTATGGTTACATAAATTCTTCTATCAAGTGGATGGTTTAATCTTTATGTTTGCTTCATTTTTCAGCTCCTTAGCCTGCCAACAGGTGGACTGGAAGGATGGGCATAAGACAAAGTGCAAAGTAAATTCAACACAAACTACAACCACCAAACCGTTTTCAGGAGTTGCTCTGGTTCCTGTCAGTGGAACCTCTATGATTATCAAGAAACCGAGAAAGATTAATCTTTTGACCCTTTGTAAAACCAATATAAGTAAATATGAAACTCATATTCAAAATTTTCAGGTTCTTTTCCCATACGATGAGTTTGTAAAGCTTTTCAACTGGGAGAAACCAGGATTCCCTCCATGTGGACTCTTAAATTGTGGAAACAGGTTCATGTTTACCATGCTTATTAATTCTTCTAGTTGAAGCCTTCTTTACATATGATTAGACAAGATCAGTTTGTGTTCCATCTCTATTTGGTTTATCTTTTCCTGTTTGTTTCTGCAGTTGCTTCGCTAATGTTGTTCTGCAATGCCTTGTATCCACTAGACCACTTGTTGCTTACTTGTTGGAGAAAGGCCATCGGAAAGAATGTAAGTTGAGAAACTAGAGCTAATAGGTTTTCATCTCTAGGTTCTTGAGCAGCATGTGACCTTTATATTTTTTATTTCCATTCTCTAGGCAGACGCAATGATTGGTGCTTTATGTGCGAATTTCAAACTCATGTTGAACGATCAAGACAAAGTTTGCATCCATTTTCACCAATCAATATTCTGTCACGGTTGCCTAATATTGGAGGTAATCTCGGTTATGGAAGACAAGAGGATGCTCATGAATTCATGAGGTTGGTATTACTTTGTATGTGATTGCATTCTCTTTTAACATCTACTGAAATTAACTTGAGGAAATTATGGATTGCTGGATCTTTTTTTATTCTTTTTATTCTTTCAGGTTTGCTATTGACACGATGCAATCAGTTTGCCTTGATGAATTCGGTGGAGAAAAAGCTGTTGACCGCAGCTCTCAAGAGACAACTCTTATTCAGCATATATTTGGTGGTCATCTGCAGTCTCAGGTGATGCATCTCATTAGCTTAGAATAATTGACTTTTCTTTCTCCTTTTCCAGTTTAACTTAGGCCATTGATAAGGATACAGTGTCAGTGGATCATATTGGTGAAGAATATTCTGAAACAATTTTTGTTTTTCAGTTTGTTTCTTAATTTAGTTTTTGGGTTAGTTTAGCATAGCTTTTGAGAAGTGCTTTTAAAAAGTGCTGTGGAAAAGTGATTTAGAGAAGTACTTTTGAAAAGTTTGGTTTAAGTTATCCCCCAAAACATTATACCTATGTTTTAGCAAATAAGAGTCCTCAGCCTAGTGAGTTTGGAAGTAAAATATCCAATCAATTAAAGGTGATTTCAGATGATTAGGGTCTAATGTCTTTTATAATCACCTTGCTTAGTGTTTTAAAATTCAAGTTTGCACTCAAATATCTAATACTTATCATTGTGTTGAAACCTGTAGGTGATCTGTACTAGTTGCAATAAGATTTCAAATCAATATGAAAATATGATGGATTTGACCGTTGAAATTCATGGAGATGCTTCATCATTGGAGGAATGCCTTGACCAGTTCACCGTTAAAGAGTGGCTTCATGGAGATAATATGTACAAATGTGATGGGTATGATTGCTCTCCATTTGATCTCAAGATGTTTATAGTTTAGTTTGCATGATTTTAAGTTCTACAGCCAGAATCTTTACCCATATTTTATATATTTTTATTGTACTTTGATTTCTAACTACGCTGTTATTCACGTTTTTGGACCTGGTGTTCACTATGATATTTCGTTTCTCGTTTCAGCTGCAATGACTATGTTAAGGCATGGAAGCGCCTTACCATACGATGGGCTCCTAACATTCTTACAATTGCCTTGAAAAGATTTCAGGTCTTATCCTACATCTGAAATGCGTGTTTAATTTGTTTGACATGGCAGTGAATGCTTGATGTCTTTTCCTTTTGCTGGTAAGGCAGATGATTGAAGCTTTGCTTTGTGATACTAAAATTCATATTGAAACTTTTTTCAGAGCGGCCGATTTGGAAAACTCAACAAAAGAGTCAGCTTTCCTGAGACGTTAGATCTTAGCCCTTACATGAGTGAGAGTGAAGATGGGGATGATTCCAATATTTACAAACTTTATGCGGTTGTTGTCCACGTGGATATGTTGAATGCATCCTTTTTTGGTCATTACATCTGCTATACCAAAGATTTCTCTGGAAACTGGTACAGAATTGATGACTGTAAGGTATTCTCTCTCTGTCATTGTCATTTCTCTTCCATTGTGTGTCATGCCTATTACAATAACCTCTCCGTGGAGTTCTCTTTATGCCAAGGCCTCTGTGTCATCCCCAGACCCCATTCAATCATCATTAGAACATGGGGTAGACGCATAATTTTGCATGCCATGTCTATTGTACTTGATTTTTATTTTTATTTTATTTTTTATCTTAACCTGTTTTGCCTCTTTTTCCAGGTTGCGAGGGCTGAATTGGAAGAGGTACTTTCTCAGGGAGCATATATGCTTTTATATAGCAGGTACCTTTTTCCTCCCCCACCAGTATTGGCACTTGAAAGCCAGCTCTCCTGTTTAAAACTTTTATTACTTTTCTGCCATTCAAATTTATAAAAGAATTACCAGAGTTTGCCATTAACTAAAAAAAATGTTTAGGCTCTGCCTTATAAATGTCCAAGGTTTGATGTGAAATAACTTGTTGAGATAAACTTGCAGTTATGGTTAGATTTAACATCTGTATATCCTTTTCATCACTCATTAACTGTAACTGTAGATATATGTGTACTGACCCTTTGTTTCGTCATGTATACGTCATAGTATGGTAAAATGGTAAAAAAGAGCCATACATGGTTTATGTTTTTTTCACAGATGCCTATGTTTTTGGTTGCTAAAATATGCATTCCGTGTGTGTTTTCTTATGGGACCAAGTAAAAGATACATATGAATATCATTGTCCTGTGCTTTGGCTTCTAAGTGTTTGATTATATTGGTGACCTGAGAGGCATCCTGTTTTCCTATTTTTGTTCAGGGTCTCTGCACGCCCATCGTGTCTTAGAACCTCTGGAATAAACTCTGAAGCAGATCATTGCTCAAAGGAACAGATTGAATGTGTACCTGGAAAAGAGTCCATTAGCTCTCCCAGTTGCCGTATGTCCCTGTCAATGAATGGTAGTTTGCATTCAGAAGTCCCTAGACGTGAAATTGGGTCATCTATTGGAATGAATGTGGATGTTGTTCCTGGACATGAGAACGGTGATGTGGCTAACTCAACACCATCTCTTTCTAAAGAAGTTTCGTCCAAAGAGAATGGATCGTGTTTCCAGATTGATTTGGGAGCTATCAGAACAAACGGTGAAGATAGGGATAGTGTTAATTCTATAGCTGTGAGAGAAAATGTGGAGAACATGGACTGGACAAGTAGCCAGCCATGTTCTTCTAATACAAAGGAGGTTCCCAGCTGCGATAAAGATCTGAGTTCTGAAGCTGAAAGAGAGGCAGAAAATACAAGGATGGTTGAAGTGAAGCCGCAATATTTACCGGTTTCAAAAGAAATAAAAAGCTGCGAGCAAGATCCTCGGGTAGCGATCAATTATGTAAAGGGAGATTCAGAAGACATAAATATGGCGAATTCTGAATCAAATTCTTCTATAGCAGGGGATAGCAGCCTGAAACATGAAGTGTTGATACAGGGTTCAGAAACTTTTGGAAGGGAATGGGGTAAAGAGAGCTGAAATTGCAGATGGCAGTTTGCAATAATTGGCTGCAATTTCTAGTTAAATCATATTTTTTTATCTTTATTTTTAAAAATTTAATCATCATCCCATGATCAAAAGGAAATGGATGAATGTGGTGGGTGGGTTCTTTATCTGGGGTTTCATTATTTACAGAAATCTTAGATGCTATTGTACCAATTTTTAGATGGTTCATATAACCAATTTAGGTTGACAATGACATAATGTAAGAATGTGGTTGCGATTATTAGCTATTTATTTGCTACTAAATTTAGATCAGCCCTTTAATTAATACATTTTTTATCGCAGTATATTTTAGACACTATTAGTCAACATGTCTAACTTTGACAATTGGTAGCTGCCTATGTGTTTCTCGTTAATATTCAATTGTGATTTTAATGTTGCAACATGGCTAGTTTCTTGAAATTTAATCTTTCTTATTAGTAAGTTCAGCTTTGGGTTGTAGATTTGGTGTTAGTTTTCCTCAAGATTGTACCAAAAAATCTATTTATCATATTAATTAGTAGTAATTTAAGAAAATTACATTTTTACCTAACTAATAATATTATAAAATAAATTAGATTAAGATTTAAATTTTAGCAAAAATAAAAACATTGTTATTGTGAATGCGCAAAATATTTGAAGAAGGGTGACCTAACAATATATATATATATATATATCATATATAATATATATTCTTATTAATGTCTTCACCAGACAAGTTATTTTTCATTTATTTCCTTCATGTGTTTGGGAGTATGACAGCTATATTTGAGTTTTCACATAAATATTTGTGAAAAAGTGAAACCATAAATTTTTACTTGATAAAGAAATTCAATGGAGAGATAAGGTTAACATTCCTTTTCAGTAGATAAAGATAACAATAACCCCATTAGATCATTTTAATCTTAATTTTGCGCAATTTTATCCATTAAAGATTTGTTGAGAACTAATGAGTGTAAGTTAGCTTTCGGTGATGAAGTGAAGGCCTATTATAGTGTATTTAATGAACGCTTCTTTCGTTTAACTGGTTTACCAGATTCTGTTCTGCTGTATAAAGCTAATATATATATATATATATATATATATATATATATATATATATATAGTAAAAATGGAGTGCCTGAGTGCTTGTCTGGTTATTAAACCATAAAAAAGGAAAATGGGTTCTTACTTCCAGCTGCAGATACGTTTCCTCATAACATTGTTTTCCAATGTTGTGTATCCCTTTTGCTACTACAAAATGCAAACATTCTTTTAGTTTTGTTTCTTACTTAAGATCTGAGTTTCCAACCATTGCTGTAAAGCATTTTTTATTTTGTTTTTGTCAAAGTAGAAAGACCACCAAGACCCAGCATTTACAATTAGAATGGCTCCAAAAGGCACGCCGGTGGTAGTTAAAATGGACAACCCAAGCTACTCGGTGGTGGAAATCGACGACCCAGATGCTGCATTCAAGCCTATGGAAAAAACCAGAGGGAAAAACCCAAAGCAAGTGACTTGGGTTTTACTTCTCAAGGCTCACCGTGCTGTCGGTCGTGTTGCTTGGATTGCTACACTCTTTTGGGATTTGCTTGGAACCATTAAAAGAAGGTTGATCTTCAGGCAAGATGTTGCAATGGCTACTGAAAAGTTGGGGAAAGGGAAACTGCTCTTTGCAGCCATTAAAGCCTTCCTCCTAACTTCATTGGCGATTCTCTCTTTTGAGGTTGTTGCTTATTTCAAGGGCTGGCATTGTTTTCAAAATCCCAGTTTGCACATTCCTAGTGATGATGATATCCAGGGGTTGCTCCACTTGGTTTATGTTACTTGGTTGCCGTTTAGAGCCGATTACATTGCACCATTAATTCAAGCATTGTCCAAGTTTTGTGTAGTTCTGTTCCTTGTCCAATCTGCAGATCGTTTCATGCTTAGCTTAGGCTGCTTTTGGATTAAATACAAGAATATTAAGCCGAAAATCGAGGGGGATCCATTCGAGTCGGGTGATGTTGAAGGGTGTAGCTATGAGTACCCCATGGTTCTTGTTCAAATCCCAATGTGTAATGAGAGGGAGGTAATAAACTGATCAATGCCTTGTCTGTTTCTTTATTAAAGTTTCATCTTTTTCTTGGTATGCATTATATATAGACATGGTAAGTGTCATTGAAAGTAAAAAATGCATGAGGAAAAGGAAATCTGATTCCTTGTAGAACTTCATCTTTAACATATTGGATCATATCAAATAATGATTGTTAAATGTTTAAGAATTATGGACATGAGTTCATGTATGTGAAGTAAATACTTTTGTTGTTTCATATGAGAATAATTGACTGCCAAATCATGTTGCAATTCTCATTACTATTGTTTTGGGCTAGCCGACTAATGGAGTAGTAAATAAGTCCCTATGGTAGACATCGAAGCGTGGAATCTAATAAATATTAAGCATATTCTGTTTCTGTTGATTACTTCTTTACCAACCTCATACAGGTATACGAGCAGTCTATCTCTGCTGTCTGCCAACTCGATTGGCCAAAGGACCGGTTATTGATTCAGGTTCTTGATGATTCCAATGATGAGAGCATCCGATATTTAATTAAGGCAGAGGTTGCTACATGGAGCCAAAGGGGTATCAACATAATTTATCGCCATCGCTTGGAAAGAACTGGTTACAAGGCTGGGAATCTTAAGTCTGCAATGAGCTGCGAGTATGTAAAGGCTTACGAGTTTGTAGCGATATTTGATGCTGATTTCCAACCTAGTCCGAAATTTCTAAAGCAGACGGTGCCACATTTCAAGGTGAGGAGAAACAAACCTGAATTGTTTTTGGTTTTAAGTTACTTGCCTACAATCAGCTTATCGGGCTTTATACATTGTGTCTCTCCTTTGTCTTGCAGGACAATCCCGAGTTAGGTTTAGTTCAGGCTAGATGGGCTTTTGTGAACAAGGATGAGAATTTGTTGACACGACTACAGAACATTAATTTGTGTTTCCACTTTGAAGTTGAGCAGCAAGTTAATGGTGTGTTTTTAAATTTCTTTGGATTTAATGGAACGGCTGGTGTTTGGAGAATTAAAGCTCTTGAGGAATCCGGAGGCTGGCTTGAAAGGACAACCGTTGAGGATATGGACATAGCCATTCGTGCACATCTCAATGGTTGGAAATTCATCTTCCTTAATGATGTAAAGGTACCCTCATTCACATTTCCATTTCCTTTTGCTTGAATAGACTTTCATTTTCGTTTTTCACCTATTTGGCCAAACTGGTTACTGACTCGATGTAGAACTACTCGAGCAAGATAAGTGCGTCATTTAAACAATACATAGCCTGTAATTAATCTGAGTGGTCTGTTTATCAGTAAAAGTTTTGAGTGTAAGAACCATAGCTACAAATTATCAAAGTTAAACTGATTACAACAGGGAGTTACTGTGGAGTTTTTTTTAGGTCCTTTGTGAAGTTCCAGAATCATATGAAGCATACAGGAAGCAGCAACACCGATGGCATTCGGGACCCATGCAACTCTTCCGCTTATGCCTTCCAGCAATTTTAACTTCCAAGGTACACTCGTAGGCAACCCCGAATCTTTCACGGTCATGCTATGTTTACGGTATATAAAATTACCTTTCAATGCTGTAATTCTGCAGATAGCAATATGGAAGAAAGCAAACTTAATACTACTATTCTTTTTATTGAGGAAACTTATCCTTCCCTTCTACTCCTTCACATTGTTTTGCATAATTCTTCCTCTAACCATGTTTGTTCCCGAGGCTGAGCTTCCTGTTTGGGTGATTTGTTACGTACCTGTTTTTATGTCATTCCTCAACATTCTTCCGTCCCCCAAATCGTTCCCTTTCATTGTTCCTTACCTTCTATTTGAGAACACCATGTCCGTGACCAAATTCAATGCAATGGTATCTGGATTGTTCCAGTTGGGCAGTTCCTATGAGTGGGTTGTAACCAAGAAGGCTGGCAGGTCATCAGAATCTGACTTAGTGGCTGCTACCGAGAGGGAATCAAAGATAACAAACCAGCAGCATATCCCGAGGGGAGCTTCACAAAGTGAGTTCACTGAATATAATGAATTAAAGAAACAGAAAGAAGCCGCCCCTATACGGATTAAGAAGGTCAATAAGATATACAGGAAAGAGCTCACTCTAGCATGCCTCCTCCTCGCAGCTTCTGTTAGGAGCCTGTTTTCAGCCCAAGGAGTACATTTCTATTTCCTCCTCTTCCAAGGGGTGACCTTTCTCCTAGTGGGTCTTGATTTAATAGGAGAGCAGATGAGCTAATATTGCTCTGCATGGAAGCTAGAGAGAGCGAGCGTAAGGTGCTAAAACTCTGTCAATATTCATCGACAAAAGCTGGATTTCGGGTTTGGAGAAATGATTAAGGGTTCCATTCAGTTGAATAACCAAAGTTTCATTTTCCATACTAGCTTTGAGATGCCAAATATAAGGGTTATTTATTTATTTATTAATCAGTAACTCTACTTTTCTGCAGTCACAGATTTTATTTCATATTTTATATGTTTATAATTTTTCACAATGGATAGCAGTTATTTTTATCTTCATTAGACATTTCAACCATCTTCGTTGTTATATATAGTTAAGGATTCATATTCTACCTTTCGATTGCTGCTCGAGTGTGGTTAGGCACTAAAGATACAAGCCATATTGTATTTGAAAGCCGGAAAGCTAGAATGAGGCATAAGAATGAGCTTAGTCCTTTAGTGATGTTGGATGCATTTAGTCTGTATTTTGTTAATGCTTGGTGGGTTGTGATTCAATAATGTTAAAAAGTGTCAGCAAGCAAATGTGCCAGTGGCTGTTGGTTTCGGTTGGTGTGTCATCATATTCACCTTCTCATTTAAAAGGTTGACATGGCTGGGGCCAAGAGATCTTTGGTGAACACATTTGCTGCTTTTGGCTCTTTGCAAATGCTGTTCTTTAGTGGCCATATATACTCCTGTTTGAAATTGCTATCATGACATTGAAATTAGTTATGTATGTATATGCATAGCGTTGAATTGTAGTACTTAGAACAGGCATAGTCAAATGGAATTTCCCTTCAACCACCATTGCTGCTGACATAAGAGAACTACTCATCATCTGGCTCGGCTGAGAAGTCTGGCTCGTCAGGCTTTTGCAACTTAGGCATTTCAACATCCTTCACCTTCTGAGCTCCACGCCGGGTATTTGCTGCAAACCTCGAAGCTAGCATTGTGACACCTAAGTTCTGTTTTACTTGGGAAGAATTCGAAGATGCAAGATTGTGTTCTTTCTTTTGTTCTGTTTCATTGGCAGCTTGTTCATCAGGAGGATACGAGAAAGACTCCGTCGTGCTGAGACTCCTCATCACCGTCCTCTTCTTGTGTCGACGCCAAGCTGCTTGAATGAAGCAGGCACCCCATGTCCTCCAATGGTAAGAATGATAGCGGAAGGTATGCTGAAGCTTCTTGCTATGAAGACGTCGAAACTGATTGGCCACGAATTTGAGATCTTCTGCTCTTAATGCAAATGCCTCTACTTCAACCAGGGCTCTTACTGTTCTGGTGGATGAAGGTAAGTTCAGAGAGGATTTTGGAAGCAATGCCCATGAAAGTAGCTCCTCGCCGCAGAAGTCACCTGGTCTCAGATTAATTGAATTGAAGAAACCTGTCCGGCCTCCATTTGTGGTAGAACTCTCTAGCCTCCCTCTGATAATAAAAAGCATCTCGGTGACAGGGTCACCTTCCCTAACAATGTAGGTTCCTTGAGTACTTAAGGAGGATACTAAGCGCTCACATATGGCATCTAGTAGCTGATCATCCATCTCTGAGAAAAAGGGGACCTATATGCATATGGGGAAAAATCATGTGGGCATTCAGACCTATAGGACTAAATCTGAATGAAAGTAGCATGAAGAACTTACACGCCGAACAAGGTCCAAGCATAGATGGCGTTGGATGTCTCGGCGGAGATCTGGAGGTAAAGCACGTAAGATTGATTCTTCATCCACACCTCGAGTTGCAAGCCACTTGTACTGAACAAAACGCTGAACGCGCTCTCGCAGATCTTGCGGGAGTTGGCGATGTCTCATCCACTCCTCGGTGTCCCGCCGTTTAAGCCTCCACTCCTCCAGTCTCACGGTGATGGATTGTAAGTAGGTCTGCATGACATGATAAACAACGTTATTGAATATATGATCAAAGCCTATGCATGTTATAAGAAATAAGAATTATATGTTAGGGCTTAGACAAATACCTGCATGTTTCCAATTAAATGGGCAAACAAAACCAAACCCAAGATAGCAATCAGTATGGCAAACAGGGTTTCCCCCATAAATGTGCTTGTATCTAAATTCTGTCCATAAGAGCTGAAATTCAGAAACCAGAGTTGTTTCATCAAAAAGTTCCACAATATATCTAAATTATGTTGTATGAATGTTAATGATGCATGCATACCTCAAATTCTGCAAACCCCACCACAGACAATAGAAATACTTCCGGTGGAAGCCCGAGGAGAATACTTTCTTCGTCAACGCATTCTCGAAAATCCCATAGTCAAAACTAATATCATTATTGGGATCACATTTACCAAACACGACAGTACTATTTTCCCATTTATGGCGACCGGCATCATTCAATGTGCCGCAATCGAGGTAACAAGGATCACATAGCAGAGGGCTAGTCTCATTTCTGCATTCAGTTTTCAAACAGGATGCATGTCGCTCGAATGACAGTAAATACCACGACGCCCCTAATACCTGCAAGAAGCGAAGCCGAACAATCAATCAAAATGGGAACAAAGATAGCCACAGACAAGATTGGGGTATGAAATTTTACATACATGGCTAGCTAACATGTAAAGTAAGAGATTGTATGCAGCACCAGCCCAGGCAGTCTTTGTGACAACACCAGTGGCTTTGATAATCTGAGAGCTTAAAGGGAAAATTAAATACAATCTGGGAACATATTGGAGCAGCACAATCAGCACAAGTGCATTATTAGTATAATCAGCATGGGAGCTTCTAATTGCTGGTATAATGAACCATATCACAATCTGCGAACAAAAGTAAAAGGAAAAAAAAAAAAAACCAATATGTTAATCAGTTTTAGCTTGAGCAAAATATCTTTCCTTAAACCAAAGAAAAAACTTGTACCACTTTTTCATCATTTATCAAAAACCCATTTAGTAAACTATCAAAATAATCACTTTTGTTTTCCTTACAACATTTTAGTCACTGAGCCATTAATTACTGTTAACGGGGTAAAATAAGCTGATGTGGCACGTTAAATCACCATTACAAGCAAAATTTTTAAGTTAAATTATACAATTGATCCCCATATTTTTCGTTTTGAGCAATTTATTTTTTTATTTTAACTTTCCTTTTTCTTCATTCTCTTTTGCCTCTATTTTCCTCCCTTCTCCATCTCTTTTAACATAAAAGAAAAAAATTAAATTGCTCAAAACGAAAAAAAATATAGAGACTAATTGTATAATTTAATCTAAAATTTTTGTTTGAAATGATGATTTAACGTATTACGTCTGCTTACCATTACATGTTAACGACAATTAACGCTCAGTGACTAAAATATTATAATACGATAACGAAAGTGACTAAAATGATGTAACCTGATAAAAACAAAAGTAACTATTTCAGCAATTTATCCTTACTAAATATTTAACCTTGTGAAAGAAAATTATTAGAGAATTATTAGAGAGGAGATCAATTTGGTAGAAGTTTTTAAAGTGTTGTGTATTGAGAATTGTGGATTGGTATTGTTTCTGGTGAAAGGTTTTGTCCCCAACTCTATGAGAGACTGAGTGCCTGAAAAAGCTACCCGAAAAAAATTGTGGGTTCAATAAAGCGGAAATGACTCGTTGGATGCTTGTGACATGGTCACCACCATAGAAATCTCAAATTTTGCACTTGGAAGGGTTAAAGGTTGGAAGGGTTAAGGTTATGCCCTATATGGCATTGTTGGATAACAACACAACCACTTGACCTACTTGCACACATACATGGTCTACCTTCTTAGCCACCTGACGAAAATCTCTCGCTCTGTTTGAACTCGCCGTCTTTAGGCACTTAGGTTCTCAGAGTTGAGAGATAAAATCCCCCGACGTAAATAATACTGGCCAATTGAAGGATGTTTCGACTTACAACACATGACAGTTAAAAGACCTCCCCGAAAAAAATCAGCACACTCTCAACAACAGCATAAAAACATATCTAGATTCCAGGTTGCTTGCAGCATTCACATCAATCTCAGCTACCAAAAACGCCATCAACATCACTTGCAAATTAAACAATTCAGAAAAGGCCCTTAATTTGATTAAATAGGGAAATTTATAGAATGAAGTACCTGAGGAAGAGGTAGAGCAGCCACAAGATCTATGAAGAAATCCGATCTCAAATACCTTTTAGCAATCAAATCTGGGTGAGTAACAAGTTCACCCCTACCAAATACCCTTGAGGTAGGCGACACATAAGCCGTTCGGAACTTGATGAATATATGCAACACGTAAAATGCATCGGCAAGTGTACGGAAACAAGTTACAACGATTCCCAGATTCAAATCAGTTTCCAAACAAGAGGTGGTGTCTTTTTTTATCAATGAAGGCAGGTAGAAAAACAATGGGTCAACGAAGAGAGCCACTAAGCACCAAAAGAGAAAAATCCTGTTCCACTGCAAGTAAATTTCAGTACCGGGATCTAGAATCCTTTCCCTCCATGGCTCGTGATCCTCTGGAAAAAGAACCTTTGACTTTCCATATTTGGAAACTCCTTCGGTTTTCAATAAAGGGACGGTTGCTTTGAATACGGGCAGTGGCGGCTTCTCCGTACGTGCTGTGCCATTGTTGTTGAACCTGAGAATTCGAAAAAGGATCCATCAATGGAAATTTGAAGAAAAATGAGGAGAGGTGGGTTGCTACGATTACCTCACTAGCTTCTCTGTTTTGAACTCCATCCTTTTTTGTGAAATTGGTCATAAAAGTAAAGTGAGCAGAGAAATGGGTGCAGCTTTACTGCAACAAAAATTATATTGAAAACCCATCATAAAGGAAGTGGAAGTGCTTAGAAAAAAAGAAGCAAACAAGATAGATCTTTCATTGCCTCCTCGTATCGATCAACATAGTGAAAATACCAACAAAAAGGTCGTTTTCTTTTTTCAAATGAAAAGAAGAGAGGAAGAAGGATATTGACGTAATCGGATGCAAGATTTTTGGAGGACTGAACGAGAAGAAAGAGAGGAAAAAAGGAAAGCAAATCCCAAAACTAGGAATTTCAATAAAGAAATACTAGTAAAAGCAAAATGAAGGAAGAACAGCTCAGAGTGTTTTTTTTTTTTTTTAACTAGTTTGTGTTGTTGGAAGAAATTAAAAAGAGGATTCAATGTGAAAAAACGCACGAAATACCATTTGACTTCGGAGATTGGAGGCAATCAAACAATATTTATATATTCATTGATTCCCTTTTATTGTTTATACAATAATTTAATTTATTATTATACCCAACATTTAATAAAACTATTTTTTATATTAATGATAACTGGAAGATAATTGAAAATTTAATAACAATTTTGATGACGGGGTTGTTGCCGGCTCTCTGTTTTGTGTTTGTAATAAAAACAGGCAGGATCCCTATTCGCGTTATTGGAAGTTTAGATCCCACAGTTGAGTGGTCCTTGCCACATCGGCAGTGATGGAGCCGTGGAGGCCTACCACTATTTTAGATTCCTTTCTAATTTCATTATTGTATACTTTGACCTCACCTAATTCAAATCTAAATGCTATTTTAATTTTAATTTTAAAACCTTAAAATTTATCTAAAAGTTCATTTAAAAGATATTCATTATTTTTTATTTACTTGAAATTTTATTTTTTTAATATCTAAAAAAGATCAAACAGAACTCATGTCTCTAAAATGAAATAAAAAAATAAAAAGGAAAACTTAAAAAACTCAGATAATTCAGTCGGTTTTAGTGGTAAGTCTCACCAATTAAAAGTTTGAGATTAAAATTTTTGTTTTAATTTACATAATTTTTTTTAAAAAAATCATAATGTTATTAACCAGTTTAAATGACATCGGATTAAATGGACTACAATTGATAATTAGCGAAAACAAAGTTCTACAGCTCTCTCGTCTACAAGCACAGGCATTCCTAATTGAGAAAGAACATTTTTTTCTTTCAAATAGCTGGCTATGCAGCAATAAGTTAAATTTTTATTGGGGAGGGCTTACTTCTAATATCAACAACCATTCAATTTCTTTTTTTAAAACGAAAAACCCTTCAAATTTAATTTCTTTCAATACCTTTTCAGGCTTCACAAACCACTGTAACTAAAATTCAATAATGTTAGAGATATCGCCATGAAAAACAAGTCAAAAATCTTGGACAGCTGGTATACCCTAATCTCATCTGACGAACAAAAAATTGACATCAAAAGGATACTTTGAAACCAAATCATTACCCTTTTTTTTTAAATCACTTTTCAAATTATCAATTAAGCCACTTGTCAAATGTAAAATAAAAAGACCGTAATCACCAGTGTATCAATATACATATAAATATCATAGATGGACCAAGTTCAGTATCCATAATGGCGGCTGACACACATACAAACACACTACGTTCATATTTCTTCCAACAAACCAAAAATTCAAGCAAATCACACAATAGAGAATATGTTCTATGGAGATTTTAAATTATAAATTGGTTCACCATGAACATAGCAGCAGTCATACTTCCAACCATGCATAGAAAAAACTTAATCACCGGGAACAAAATGGAAGTGCATCCATCTGACTTGCATTGCAACATTGCATACAATAATTTCAGAAATTAAATTAAACTCATGAACAATGAATTTGTTGGACTTTTTATCATTCCAACTGTTTATAAAACAAAACAACACCCAATCTAACATGACCTCACTCTTAAATATCTGACATGAAAACTTTGTCCCAAGTCTTGTTTCAGAGTTAGCCAGAGGGCCAAAAACATGATTGGGACATTTGAGCAACATTAGCATCTCGTATACAGCAAAAAAAATTCATGACGCCAAATGATGATTAGTCTTCCTATTCAAAGACGGTAAACAGGTAGACAAGAAACCAACCTATTTTGGTAGGTTAAATATCATCCAGTCACACCAAAGATAACAGGCCAGTCACTTCACCTATGCTTGTTTTGCAGCCTACCAAGGGACCCAAAGATATATAGCAAGGTCAGCGAATCATGATTAACTTGTGAGGATATTGTGACTTTGTCAGAGATCATCAAGTTCTGCAACTAAGAGTCAACCATCCCAGAACACTCCCGAATTTATGTACCGCCAAAGACACTCACGCAAAAACACTCAAAATATTCGAAAGAAAAATATCAAGCACACACTTTTTGTCAAGCATAATCATCTGGAACTAGATGCAGACACTAGGAAGAAAAGTGAGTACAGCTTCCCAACTTTCCAACCCAACAGAAGTAGAAGACTCCAAATTTATTCTTGCTTGTCAGCTGAATGACCACAAACATGTTGAAGAAAAACAGTAAGCAAAATATCCTTGCATCTTTCAAAATATTTTACCGTCATTTGTTTTAAAAGTTTGCACAAAAAATAAGGTCTGTAAATTACCAATCCCACTCTTGTAAGGACCCTAAAACATCAACTTCTGTAGAACAGATATAGTACCTGCCAGAAGCAGCGTTTGAGGCAGCTCCCTCAATCCTTTTAAGATAAAGTAAGTAAAGCCACTAGAGTTTGACGAAGGTGCATCACAGCAGGAGAGATTCATTCAAACAGTAGCAACTACAGATGATGACAAATGGGACCCACAATGATCAAATATTGAAGATCCCATAGACGGGCAGCAAAGAAGCAAATCCCAGACGTGTAGAAGCAGAAAAGTAACGAGGCAGACCCAGAAGACACCTCAACACAAAAGAAAAGCATGAACTTTTTAGCAGAATTTCTTTAATGATTTCTCAATAAAATTATAGAGGTCATTTTAAGTTTTTCCCCCTACGCATAAAAAAGTACTTAGCATAGATAAAGCAAATAAAACCATCATAGAAATAAGGAAAAACAGAAAGTAACTTAACCAAATCCAAGATGCTGCGGGCGTTGCCCAATTAAAACAGTAGCACTGAAGTCAACAAACTAAACACACTTAATCAGTCCCTTCACATAAGAGTTACATCCTTGCAGCACTTAACTCCTGCTCCGTCGGCGTTCCCTTGCACCATTTCTGCACCAAATTCAGTAGCAATCTTTCATCCACATATCATGATCCAAACAGCACAACAAAAAATTAAACTAGGATGAACAAAGCTGTGAGCGTGATCAAATCAGATGGATAACCAAAATTTAACTAGTTTGATGCACTTGCTCATTATTGATGAAAAAGACAACATTAAAAAAAGCCTTTCCAGCTACTAGCATAAAGTTCAAGGAAGTTCACCCATTAGCATATGGCAATTCCTCACGACCACGGTATGGTGGAGACCTGCTGTAGCTACGCCCACGAGGAGAGGGACTGCGACGCCTAGGGGATCGTCCACGAGGACTGTAACTTCTGTTTGGAATTAAAAAGTATCATTCGATTGTAAAACTTCAATCAATCATGAATAGAAGGCAATGTTTTGCTTAGGAGGCCTTACCTGCGCCCATAGCTTGGGCTCCTACGATATCTAGGGCTGCGGCTGCGACGTCTTCCGGAACCACCACGTGTACGACATTCTCGAGCAAAATGACCAGCCTCACCGCACTCGTAGCACTTCAAATCAGAACCACCTGACCGTCCCCGACCACCTCCACCTCCACGTCCACCTCTGCCTCTAGAATTATGAGAAAGCTCAACTCTCCAGCCATTCTTGCCTAAATCCAAATATGTGACTTATAAAGCTAGTATAGGATGTGAATCTCAAATGATAATCGTATGCTTGTTAAAAGATGCCATTAAGAAAACGAAAATCAGAAACTAGCAACTGGATGGATGAATGAGATAAAACCATGTCCTACCAACAAGTTTTACAGAAATTTGAATTAATATATAAAACTAAACTGGAGAAATGTCAAACATAACACAACCAAATGGGCAGCTTAATTCTGGTCTAACAGCTCACACAAATTTCCTCCACACATAGACATGAAGGTTAAACGCTGTTAAAGGCACATTCTTCATAAAAAAAATCGAAATCTAAAGAATTATGAGACTACCAAATTATGACTTTCATCACTAATCTTTCTTATTCATAAAGGAGCGGATCAATAACAACGAATTAGCTCCTAAACAAGGAGGAATACTTAGAAAAATAAAAACTAGGTTGGCATAATTTGTTTCCAATACCAAAAAAAAAAAAAAAACCCGCAACTAACAAGACGGAAAATTTAGGATGCAATTAGTGTCATAATCAGAAATGAGAAAATCTGGTTGGAATACCATCTAATTCACGAATTGCATCCTCGGCGTCTCTGTGATCATCAAAGTCAATGAAAGCGTAACCTGGTGGCCTTCTAGCAACCCACACACTGCAATATATATATCAAATCAGAAAGACGAAATTGGATGGAATTATGACAGAAAAATCGTGCTGGAAAGGTGCATATTACAAACAATTGTTGTTCAAAATGTAGCAGTAAAAAAGAAGACAAAAAGTAAAAGAGAGGTACAACAATATTATTCTACCTTCGAATAACTCCAAAGACACGAAACTCGTCTTCAAGATCTCGCTCCGAAACTCGTGGGTCAAGGTTACCCACGTAAACTCGAGACATTTCCTTTTTTCTCCAAAGAAACCTATCAAAACAAATTTCACGTTATTTCAAGTCTCACTTCAATACCAAAATCCCGAAAAAACAATTTAAAAACTAACAATGAAATAAATCAAGATAGATGTAAAAATAAACTGCCAAAATTGAACGTAAAAGAGAGATCTAAAAGTTAAACCTGGTGAGTTGCGAGAGAGAAGAGAAAGAAACCCTAGCAGTAGCAGCGGGGGAAATTAGGGGTTTTGATTTTTTAGAAAAAGAAAAAGAGTTATGAACGTCGAAATTAAAAAAAAAAAAAAAACTTTTAATAGAGTTTAGAGCGCATACGATGTTTCCAAGATTACCCTTGTTTGACAGTCTTTATTTCAGATTCAGTTCAAAACTAAAATATCGATTTTGCCCCTGTAGTATTATTATTGAGCCATAAAGGCCTTCAAGAGACAAGAAATAGAATGCCCAATTTGCTCAACTATCCAAATCCCGTATGCTCGATGGACAGCAATCGTTTGACTCTGTTAAATGTTGGAAAATCGATTTAATCCATCAACCCTATGCTTTAACGCATCGAATTAGGTCCCAACTACATATATATCTATACGACTGGCTTGTTACCCAGTGATGCATGGGTTAGTTTATTTATTTAATATATATTTTTAGTTAATTAAAATATTTTAAATAAAATCAAAAAATATTATCTTATAATTTAATATTACTAATAAATTTTAATATAACAAAAAGTATTATGAATATTATTAAATCTTAATTTAATTATAACAAATACTATTAAATTATATGTCATAGAGAAGTTTTTTTTCTCTATGTGTTGTAAAAATATAAAAAGTGTAGAAAAATAAATTATTAAAATCATTAAATATATATTTATATTAATAAAATTTAGTTCTTGTAAAGTAAAACTCCAATTCCATATTTATACTTTTAAATTTTTACACAATTTAAGCGTAATTAAAAATGTATAAATAATTAAATTTAAAATCAATAATGAAAATCAATATCTTTGTAAAATTTTAAAATTATATAATATGTTTAATATTATTTTAATGACTAATTTTTATATAATATCTTATTACCATAGTACATTTTATATTTAGAAATTAAATAGTATTAAAAATTTTAAAGTAATTGATAAATTTAAATAGATAATTTTGTTAATTTTTTATATTTCATTTAAAATATTAAATATTTTAATAATAATATTTTATATTTAATTCACTTTTTTATATTATTTTTCATGGTTTTTAATTTATTCTGATCTATCAATTAATTATTACCCTTTTTATTAATTTTAAAATACATTATCAAATTTTAACATTTAGAAAACCAAATATTATAAATTTTAAATGATTTTTAACAATTTTTTTTACATTTTTTACATCTTGATTATATATTATCAAACATTTAAAAATAGTTAAATGGATAAAATAATTAATAAATATAATAAATTACAAAATATTTACTTATATTAATTATCTTAATATATTTGTCCTTCCAGTTAAATTTCAAATTTAAGATAATTAAATTTATCAAATTACTAAAACTTGATTTTTACAACTATATCTTTTTAAAAGTGACATTTTTGGTAAAATTTATCTTTTATGTGTTCCTTATACGTTGTCAATCTTCATCAATAGATGGAATGATTTTTTTTTAAAATCACTATGTTTGAATTTATGTGAAAAATAAAAAAAGTATTTAATAATTTAAAAATTAAATTTAAATTTCAATAGGAAAATTTATATATCAATCAAGATAACGATAAAGATAAAGATATTATAAAATTAAATATTTTGAAAGGATAGTTTGGTTAGAAATATATAAAATAATTTTATTGAACTAACTTTATTTGATAAATTATTTTGATATAATAAATATATCTTTAAATATAATTTGTTTTTTTTAACAAAGAATTCAAAGCATAAATAATATTTCAAAACTTCTAAACATCTTAGAAAATGCTTTAAACACTTCAAAATATTTTTGACAAAATTCTAAAAATAAATTTAAACTCTTGAATTTAATCAAAACCATTTCTAATCAATTAAAAAACTATTCCCTACAAGAAGTATCGATGTTTTCCAAAATATATCAATACTTGTAAAAGTATATCGATACTTCATCTTTTTATCAATACCAAATCTGCTTTATGTTTTGAATAAAAAATTGAACATAAACAATAAGTACCGATACCTTGAAAATTATATGATACTTATTAAATTTTAACGATACCAAAAATTTATATCGATGCCAATTTTGCATTCTATTTTTCACAATCTATTAAAAAATGTCAAAAAGTGTGGATACCAATAAAATTATATTGATACCTTTTACCAGGTATCGATATTTGGTATCGTTGGAAACTAATTTTAACAGTCACTGAATCATCCATTAAATATCTCTAGTATTGATACTCGTACAAAAAGTATCGATACTTTTTTGTTGCAGGTAAGTTTAATAGTATGGTATTTCCATCCTAATAGCTTTATTTATTCTCCCAAAAACCACAATGATTAGAAATGAATTAGAAGGTATAAATATCAGCTTCTGATGGTCCTACAATAACAAGAGACATAATCAAGCCTAAAGATCAATCAATTCAACCTTAGTGCTCAATTCTTTCATACTTTTCTTGTACACACTTGTGAGCTTTTATTGTTATTCTTTAGCTCAAGTGTATTCTTGTTTATTTGTGCTTTATTGGCAAACATTCTGATCTTGTGAGGATTATTTCTTATTTTGCTTCTTTGTAATTATTTGAGAAGGCTTGTCTTAAGATTTGGGTAGAAATCTTAAGAGAGATGTAAGGTTGTAACACCCTAAACCCGGCCCATGCGTTTCGACCGAATCTGGCATGTCACGGCTGTACTTTGAAAACCTTTGCTTTGATGGTTTTTGAAATATGTGAGTTAATTAGACAATATTTAAGTAAATAAGCGGCATTTTAAAAATGAAACCTTGTATTAAGTATTAAGTATAATAAACCTTATCATAAAATTCATAAAGTGCTTAACATTGAAAACGACTTAGTTGCATGAAAACTGGGGGCCTTATTACATAAATATTCTCGAAATAACATTGAAAAAAATTAAACCTAAAGAAATCTCAAAAGAAAATAACTTGTAGAAATAGAACTTGATGGCCCCTCGAGTCCGTCTCGGCTCCCATGTCCACGATCTACTGTTCATCTGGAAGAGTAGAGAAAAGGAAAGCGTGAGTCACAAAGATTCAGTGTATAAATCTCAAAACACACATCGACCTGAGCCCACAAACACATTATGGGCCCTGGCCCATACAGGAAGGCATCAATCATAATCACATAATAAATAATAAAGAATGAATAACCCGACCCATCCTAGGTTTCCATCCTCTACACACCAACCCGTACCAACCATCACACCTTGGGGGATTTCTACAATCAACCCTCCATCCGCTACACACCAAAACGACAGCCGTACTGCCTATTCCTATTAAGTAGGAATCATTAAACGTGGCATAGCCACCGATCACAATGTGACCTAGCATTTATATTTGTGGGTTTTCTACCACCGATCACTGCGTGACCTATCATGCACTTCCCCTTCATCATATCAATATCCCATCCCATGCATACACACATAAAGGAAACATCATGCAGTCATATATATTTTTCGATACACATAGGGAGCTCTATGTTTACGTACCTGGCATCCTTGCTTAACCCTTTTAGGGTTCCATTCGATTGTCTATACAGCCTTATTTCGGCTTTTTAGCCCATAACATACATGAATAGATATACATACAGGTTTATTAGTAGTGTGTTGAGGTCTACACACCTGATTAATGTTGATACCCTTGCTAAACCGATCTACAACTTTGCTCAAAAAGCCGGAAGGATGTGAAACTAGGGCCTCTCCTATATTCAGGCATGGTTAGTGTTCTACCCAATTTTATGTATTTGAATAAACAACTCTTCTTACCTTAAAATCCCGAAATTGAAGACTAATGTTTTTCGGCTTTTAGATCTAGTCGACCAAGCTTCCTTCAAATCCCGAAAACCATTAAACTATTAGCTTTCGGCTTTTGCTTTTCAAAAACCAGGAATAGATTATGAGAACTAAACAAAAATCGACTCTTACCTTAACTTAGGAGATTTGGCTAGCACTAGAGAGAGGATTCGGCAATGCCAATGGAAGATTTAAATGCCGGAAGTATAGAATAATTTCTCAAATAGGATGAATAAAAGAAAAAGCGATGGATGCTTCGGCTTTTTAGAGAAATCGGCACAAGGGAAAAGAAAGTGGGGAAAAGTTTCGGCTTTTGAAGAAATTGAAGAAATAAATTTGGAGAGGGAGAGGCTAGGGAATTTCGGCACCAAGGGAGAGGATTTTAGGGTTTTTCAATGTCAGAAACAAGGAGCTAGCCCCTCTATTTATAGATTTTTGACACCTACTGCTAAATACCGAAAACGCCCTTAAAATTTAAGCTAGAAGAGAGGAGAATTTCGGCACCCTCTATGCCATGCAGTAGCCGAATTTTACACTCCTCTAGGTGGTGGATTTTCGGCCAACACTTCCTCTGAAGATAAGCTCCTAACTTTTCTCTTTTTTATCTACGATATTATCACTTAAAAATCCACATAATTTTTCCTATTTTATAGCCTTGTAGCCGTCCACCTCGTACTAACCCTAATGCCAAATTTAACTCACTTAAATTAAAAGATCTGGGCCTCATTAAACTCTAATTTTGGGCCCCTAAATCATTTGTTGTGGCGTCACCCTTGCTCACATTTAATTGTCGAAAATGGCCCAAAAATATGGGCTCCTTGCGACCCAAAACTTGTTCCTTTTTAATTGTTAATGATGCCACCTTAAAATAATTTAATCTGGGCCTTTGACTAATTCTGAGCCCAATTTGGACCCCTATCACTTAAATTAACATGTTAAACATATCCCCACACTAAATGCATAGGCCCATAAATTTAGGATGTTATAGTTCTACCCCCTTAAAGAAATTTCGTCCTCGAAATTTCCAACTAACTAGTAATCATACTACCTAAGTCTCACTACTATGCTTTCGCTGCGTACTCTAATTCTAAAGCCAAAATAAACACTTAGTATACTATGGTAGGGTACGCACCGGTATTCGCATCTAGAGCGTCCTCGTCCCCTTGGCAATGCGCTGCATAGACCAAAGCTGGCTGCCTCGCTTCAGCATAACCTGCACCTCCACATCCATGTCCTGTGCCTTTGCCACCATTGACTTGACCACGACCTCTTTGTGGCTGCTGACCTCCTCTGCCGGGCTGAGCATTCCCTCGACTCATAGTCCCTTCACCGTCCCGTTGCTGTGGACAGTTTTTAACTTGGTGGTCCATAGATCCACACCTAAAACATTTCCCACTGCCTGCCCAACACTCACCGGCATGAAATTTGCCACATCGAGCACACTTTGGTGTCTGGTTAGCAGCAGCAGGTCTCTCATCTTGTCTCGGCCCGTCTGACCTAGGTCTTTTCTGAGTTTGCTCAGCTGCCTCGGACGATCTAAAATTCCTCTTATTTCCTCCCCTATCTCTATCTCGATTTAATTTCTCAGTCCGCTTTACCTCCTCGGCTATCTTAGCCTTTTCCACTAGGACAGCAAATTCCCTCTCCCGCTGCGGGGCTATCAAAACACGCAAGTCATCCCTCAGGCCATCTTCAAACCTAACACAACGCTCATGCTCCGTGGCTACCATCCCACGAGCATATCGGCTAAGGCGTAAGAACTCAGCTTCATACGCAGCCACTGACCTACTTCCTTGCACCAGATTCAAAAATGCTCTGCGCTGCGCATCCACATAACTTGATCCAATGTACTTATTCTGGAACGCAGTTTTAAAGAAATCCCAGGTGATACGGTCAGCCACAGCACCATCCTTTACCGTAAGCTACCATTGATAGGCTTCATCCCTCAAGAGGGATACAACTCCCTTCAACTTTTCCTCCTCCGTGAAATCCAAATCATCCATTATGCGTTCCACCGCCTCCAGCCAGTACTCAGCTGAACTTGGGGCTACATTAGAAATTCCCCTAAACACTTCTGCCCCATTGGCTCTAAGCCGTTCTGGCACAGATTTTCGGGCTCCTGTGCCCATACCAGCCCCAGCAACCCTTTCTAAAACCCTTAGCATTGCCTGAGATACCGCGTCATCTCCGGCAGTCTGATCCTGAAATTCCTCCTCCACAGCTGGCATCTCGTTTCCAGAACCATGACCAGACCCTACTGGTTCCGACACCGTCTTCCTACCCCTACCATGACCACGTGGCGGACGTCCTCGACCCCTTGTACTCATTCTACCACTTCGCTTTTATCTGATTAGAAATTTTATGAGTTATTAGTTTTCTTCCACTGATTAACCACGAACAGTCTTATGAATAGTAGTTTTAGAGTAGTTCTTTTGAATTCGCATTCACAATTCAGTCTCAAGTTCATATCCTCTAGGAAACACATACATTCAATCATGAACTCACGTTCATTACAGAAAAGTGTTGTTGTTGTTGTTTTTACTACCCATGGGTATTTTCGTAATTTTATCCTACAGGGGTATTTTTGTAATTTTTCAAAATAAGGTTCCTTGGTGATTTTGTCAAATAAGGGTATTTTGGTAATTTTACATTCCTGAGGGTATTTTGGTAATTTTGAAAATTGGGGGTATTTTGGTAATTTTGGAATCTGGGGGTATTTCAGAAATTTTGAAATCTGGGGGCATTTCGGTAATTTTTGAAATCCGGGGGTATTTCAGTAATTTTGAAATCCGGGGGTATTTCTGAAATTTTGAAATTCAGGGGCATTTCGGTAATTTTTAAAATCCGGAGGTATTGCGGTAATTTTGAAATCCAGGGGTATTTCGGTAATTTTGAAATCCAGGGGCATTTCGGTAATTTTACCAAACAAGGGTAATTTGGTAATTTCTTCAAACCAGGGTTATTTTGGTCATTTTGCAAAACAAGGGTAATTTGGTAATTTCCTTCATGGCTGTGAACATTTTCAAATCAGGTATTTTTTTTTGAAGTGTACAAAACTTAGGGGTTTTTGTTTGCAAAATAGGGTGGTTAGTCCCTTTCGGGTTTAATTATGGGTTCAGCCCATGAACAAGTCCTTATAGCTAGAGTGAATAGTCACTACGCACCAGGTAAGATTCCAGAGAAGAGGAGGTGAGTCACTAGGACTGCTTAAATACCAAGCTCTCTCTGAATCCACTCCTAGACATGCGTATGCCTATTGCCACACACTGTCATTGCTAAAGTGAACAGTCACTATGCACCAGGTAAGATTCCAGCGAAGAGGAGGTGAGTCACTTGGACTGCTTAAATACCAAGCTCTTCCGGATCTACTCCTAGACATGCATATGCCTGTTACCACACCTTAGTCTTGCGACTCGTTTACAGGTTTTGTTTAGTAAAAATTAAGTCTTATGGAATTGAAGAGTTGTTTGTCTAAGCCTAGAGTCCATCAAGTTCTAATCTAGATAATCTACGTCCCATAAAGCCTATTAAGCCCACATTTATATCACAATCAGGATTTCAGAATATTACCTGGGTGGATTGGATGCCGGTAGACTCGAAGGCCATGTCTTCAAACCAAAATTTTTTCTTAAATTCAATTTTTCTCTAAAACATTTCTAGACCTATTTCACAGCCCGAGTTTTGAACTGGGCTCTGATACCAAAAATGTAACACCCCAAACCCTGCCCATGCGTTTCGACCGAATTTGGCATGTCACGGTTGTACTTTGAAAACCTTTGCTTTGATGGTTTTTGAAATATGTGAGTTAATTAGACAATATTTAAGTAAATAAGCGGCATTTTAAAAATGAAACCTTGTATTAAGTATTATTAAGTATAAATAAACCTTATCATAAAATTCATAAAGTGCTTAACATTGAAAACGACTTAGTTGCATGAAAACTGGGGGCCTTATTACATAAATATTCTCGAAATAACATTGAAAAAAATTAAACCTAAAGAAATCTCAAAAGAAAATAACTTGTAGAAATAGAACTTGATGGCCCCTCGAGTCCGTCTCGGCTCCCATGTCCACGATCTACTGTTCATCTGGAAGAGTAGAGAAAAGGAAAGCGTGAGTCACAAAGATTCAGTGTATAAATCTCAAAACACACATCGACCTGAGCCCACAAACACATTATGGGCCCTGGCCCATACAGGAAGGCATCAATCATAATCACATAATAAATAATAAAGAATGAATAACCCAACCCATCCTAGGTTTCCATCCTCTACACACCAACCCGTACCAACCATCACACCTTGGGGGATTTCTACAATCAACCCTCCATCCGCTACACACCAAAATGACAGCCGTACTGCCTATTCCTATTAAGTAGGAATCATTAAACGTGGTATAGCCACCGATCACAATGTGACCTAGCATTTATATTTGTGGGTTTTCTACCACCGATCACTGCGTGACCTATCATGCACTTCCCCTTCATCATATCAATATCCCATCCCATGCATACACACATAAAGGAAACATCATGCAGTCATATATATATTTTTCGATACACATAGGGAGCTCTATGTTTACGTACCTGGCATCCTTGCTTAACCCTTTTAGGGTTCCATTCGACTGTCTATACAGCCTTATTTCGGCTTTTTAGCCCATAACATACATGAATAGATATACATACAGGTTTATTAGTAGTTTGTTGAGGTCTACACACCTGATTAATGTTGATACCCTTGCTAAACCGATCTACAACTTTGCTCAAAAAGCCGGAAGGATGTGAAACTAGGGCCTCTCCTATATTCGGGCATGGTTAGTGTTCTACCCAATTTTATGTATTTGAATAAACAACTCTTCTTACCTTAAAATCCCGAAATTGAAGACTAATGTTTTTCGGCTTTTAGATCTAGTCGACCAAGCTTCCTTCAAATCCCGAAAACCATTAAACTATTAGCTTTCGGCTTTTGCTTTTCAAAAACCGGGAATAGATTATGAGAACTAAACAAAAATCGACTCTTACCTTAACTTAGGAGATTCGGCTAGCACTAGAGAGAGGATTCAGCAATGCCAATGGAAGATTTAAATGCCGGAAGTATAGAATAATTTCTCAAATAGGATGAATAAAAGAAAAAGCGATGGATGCTTCGGCTTTTTAGAGAAATCGGCACAAGGGAAAAGAAAGTGGGGAAAAGTTTCGGCTTTTGAAGAAATTAAAGAAATAAATTTGGAGAGGGAGAGGCTAGGGAATTTCGGCACCAATGGAGAGGATTTTAGGGTTTTTCAATGTCAGAAACAAGGAGCTAGCCCCCCTATTTATAGATTTTTGACACCTACTGCTAAATACCGAAAACGCCCTTAAAATTTAAGCTAGAAGAGAGGAGAATTTCGGCACCCTCTATGCCATGCAGTAGCCGAATTTTACACTCCTCTAGGTGGTGGATTTTCGGCCAACACTTCCTTTGAAGATAAGCTCCTAACTTTTCTCCTTTTTATCTATGATATTATCACTTAAAAATCCACATAATTTTTCCTATTTTATAGCCTTGTAGCCGTCCACCTCTTACTAACCCTAATGCCAAATTTAACTCACTTAAATTAAAAGATCTGGGCCTCATTAAACTCTAATTTTGGGCCCTTAAATCCCTTGTTGTGGCGTCATCCTTGCTCACATTTAATTGCCGAAAATGGCCCAAAAATATGGGCTCCTTGAGACCCAAAACTTGTTCCTTTTTAATTGTTAATGATGCCACCTTAAAATAATTTAATCTGGGCCTTTGCCTAATTCTGAACCCAATTTGGACCCCTATCACTTAAATTAACATGTTAAACATATCCCCACACTAAATGCATAGGCCCATAAATTTAGGATGTTACAAAGGTTAAACCTTATCTTTAAAGGTTGAACAAATTAGTGAATATGGGAAAATCCTTAGTAGTGGAAAGCTAAGGTAGTGGAGTAGGCAATTGGGGCCGAACCACTCTAAATCTCCGCGTTCACTGTTTCATAATCTTTCTTTGCTTCCACCAAATTTTTTAAAGGCCAATTCACCTATCTCTTTGTAATTTTGGTTTGATCGATCGAGTTAAAAATTGGTATCAAAGCTAGTCTCTAAAAGACGATATAACAGCCAAGAGAAGGTCCTCGAGGTAGCTTAACTTTCATCTATTCAAACCATACAAGATGACATCTACTTCCGGCTCCATTATTGTTGGTGAGTCTTAATTCCTTAGTAAACCTCTTTACTTTAATGGTGCCAATTATTCCTATTGGAAGACTAGAATGATGTTGTTTATACAAGCCAATGATCTTGCCGTATGAGACATCATCATGGATGGTCCATCTATACCTCAAAAGCAAGAATGAAAGCTCTTAGTTACAAAGAGCAAGAAGGAATGTAAAAAGGAAGATAGGAGAAGCATACAACTCAGCGCCAAGGCCATGTACACTTTCTTTTGTGCACTTTGCTCGGAAGAATATAGTAGGGTATCATAATGTGCCAATGCTAAGGAAATTTGGACAAATTGGAGGTCACTCATAAAGGTACCAATCAAGTCAAGAAATCAAAGGTCGGAATTCTCACCCTCAATTATGTGACGTTCATGATGAAGCCCGAGGAGGACATCAAAGCTATGTCCGATAGATTTACCATTATCATCAATGAACTCAAGTCCTATGGGAAGACCTATCCAATGAAGAAGTAGTGCTGAAAATGCTTAGAAGTCTGCCAATGTCTTGGGATGCCAAAGTTACAGTCATAAAGGAAGCAAAAAATTTGGAGACTCTTTCATTAGATGAGCTGATTAGTTCTTTGCTCACTCATGAAATGAGGCTCAAATGAGTGAATAAAGAAGAAGAAGAAAAAGTTGAAAAGAAGAAGGTTGTTATTGCCCTCAAGTCCATAATAGAAAAATGTAATTCTAGTGATGATGTGGATGAGGATCAAGAGATGACAATGTTTGTTAGACGATTTAAAAGATTTATTAGATTCAATAGAGATAAAATGTCTCAAAAGAAAGAATGACTCAAACTTTAATCTTCAAAGGAGAAGGAACCAATAATATGCTACGAATGCAAGAAACTGGGACACATCAAGTTTGATTGTCCCCAATGGAAGAAAAGAGGTCAAGCAAACAAAAACTCAAGGCTCATGTTGCTACTTGGAATGATAATGATTCATCCGATAATGATGATGACAAATGACTCAAACTTGAATCTTTAAAGGAGAAGGAACCAATAATATGCTACGAATGCAAGAACTTAGGACACATCAAGTTTGATTATCCCCAATGGAAGAAAAAGAGGTCAAGCAAACAAAAACTCAAGGCTCATGTTGCTACTTGGAGTGATGAGGATTCATTCGATAATGATGATGAAGAAGTAGCCAATCTTTTCCTTATGGCCATCAATGAACCAAAGGTAAATTCTAACTCATCTATTTCAAATTCTTAATTTTTTAATGAGTTACAAGATGCTTATGATGAATTAGGTTTGGAGTTTGAGTTAATGGTTTCAAAATATTGAGAAATAATTTCAAAACTAAAAGAGGAAAATAATTCACTCTCCAAAGTCAAGCTTGAACTTGAAAGTAAAATAAATGATATGCAAGCTAGTATAAATGATTTTCAGAAAAAGAATTTTAACTTGCATAATTTTCTTTCTAAAGTTCATGATGATCATTAAAAACAACTTGAGTTGGTTAAGAGTGAAAAAGCTTACTCTAACAAAGTTTTACCAAAAAGATCTTTTAGAGGAGATAGCTCAAAACAAAACTTTGTCAAAACTAGCTTTAATTTCTATAAATATAGAGGTCCTTTAAGGTTTTACAAAATAAAGATTATTAAAAGTGTATGGGTCCCTAAAGAACTCATAAATACTCAAGATAAAGACATCTTTTCAAAATGGATACTTAAAGGGAATAAAATATAGGAACTAATACTTATGGATCCAAAAGAATTTGAGTACCAAAAATCAAAGCTTAATTCTATATTTGTAGGAAGAAGAGCATTTCTTCAAGGTGGAGGATTCATTCAAAAACTTATGGTACCTTGATAGTGGATGCTCAAAGCACATGATTGGTGATAATAGCCACTTCATCAATTTGAAGCCAAAAAATGGAGGAGTAGTTACATTTGATGACAAATCTCAAAGACACAAAGGAATCAACTCTATTGATACAATCTCTTTAATTCTTATTGAAAATGTTCTCTATGTCAACTGTCTTAAGCATAATCTATTTAGTATTGGCCAATTGTGTGATAGTTGTCTCAATGTCATTTTTTAGTCTAATGGATGTAAAATAGTTGACATTGTGTCTAATAAGATTATACTTATAGGACATAGGATAAGAAAAATATATATATGGTACATTTAGATTGTAATATCCTGAAATAGGGGTTGTGCGTTTGGTAAATAACTCAAGTGTTAGTGGGCCTCAAGAGTGGTTTTGATGTGTTTTTGGAGTTCCTAAAGCTCGAGGATAAAAAGGGAGTGTTTTGGAAATTTTTGAAAATTTTGGGTTAAAAGTGGAAATTGGGTAAATGAGGCCTTAAGTAAAATTTTTGGAAGGTTTTGGACAAGAAAGTCCAGGTAGTAAAGTGGCCTGGGGCGCTGCTTTAAGGGCCTTGGAGGCCTGCGCAAGAAGGGAGAAGGTTCGAGTTGCAAGGGAAGCAAAAAGGGAGAAATTATGTTTTTGCAAATGAGGCGCGCGGCTAAGGAGACTTTATAAGAAAATCGAGGTGGTTCATGTCACAAAAAAAGGCGCCTGGGAGAGGTGGCTGGGACGCTTGCAGCATGGGAGCTTCTCGAGGTCGGGCGTTCGAGTCCCATTGGGGGCGCGCGGATGCTTTTATTTTTGCTTGGCGCTAGAGTAAATGGAAGCCAGCGAGGTATAGTTTAAAAGAAATACCTAATGCGTTTATGGCATGGAAGACGCGTTGGCAGTGTGGCAGGAAGCTTGGGGGATTCTCTCCAGGTCTCGGGTTCGAGACCTGGAGGCTGCAGTTGGGGTTTCTTTTTTTTTTGTCGGCGTGGGAAGGAGGCCTGCATGGGGCATGCACGCATGATCAAGGCTGGAAGGAGTAGTTGTTTATTTATTACTATTATTTTATTATTATTATTATTATTATTATTATTATTATTTAGTTTGTTGCAGGAGTATGGGGAGTATTTTAGTTTTTGTTAAATTATTGATGGAGCATGGGTTAGTAATGGGGTTTGTTTTAAACAATGCTTTCTCTCTTTTCTAAGGTGATGGGCGGCTTTGAGAGTGTCAAAGCATGGCTGGCCTTGTGTTGCAAAAGCTTGGCCAAAATAATTGATTTTTGTTTTTGGCTTTCTTTGCATTTGTGTTTGGCCGAAAATGGTCTTCCTAGGGGCCTTCTTTTCGGTTTTGAAGCTAGAGAGAGAGAGACCTAAGGCTTGAGTTCGGTTTTTGGTAGGAGCTAGAGAGTTTTCAGCTAGCTATGTGTTTGCATGGTTTTCTTTCTTTAGCCGAATATTTTAGGTGCTATTGTTGAACCTTTCAACCTCTTTTTCAACCTCTCTATTTCTCTATCTTGAGGCCGAATCTACAAGGGGAGCATTAAAGGAGTCCTTCAGGTTTTGCGGAGATTAAGGTAAGGTGATATGTACTATTCGGCCAAGGGCCATTTTCCTTGATTATTATGTATAGCCGATACTAACAATGGCAAATAGGGATTTCGATAGTCTCAGGGAGCAAGCAAGTATTCGGGTTTTGGATAAGCGGGGTAAGGAAGTATGACTCTCGGCCATAGGCTATATTCTGAGTTTTTGGATGATAACCGAATATTGATATTGGTATTAGGGGTAGCCGAATGTGTGTAAGACTATAGTGATGTGCTCTTTTTGTGTGTAGCTAGCGTTAAGGAGCATCCAAGGAGTCTTTCGGGAATTGAAGTGCTCAAGGGGCTAGTTGAACAAAGTATAAAAGCAAGTTCGGGATCGAAATAAGTGAGGTAGGTGGTAAGTATGATTTCGGTCAAGGGTCATTATTCATGCAATAATGTGATAGCCGATTTTAACACATGGTTTATGTAGGATTTTCGACTACTCAAAGGTCAAGTTTTAGTTCTCGGGTTTCAGTGAGGGGCAAAATCGTCAAGTATAAAGGAAGCTTTCAGGATTCGAGATCGTTTTGTCAAAAAGGAAAAAGGGAGGTCCCTATTCCGAAGTTTAAGAAGCGATCTGTCTCGGCAGTGCGAGATTGGCCACCAGGGTGTAGGCCAGCGTCCGAACAACAACGTAGGCAGATAGCCGTAGTGTCGCTTAGCGATAGTTTCGGGATTGAGGGCATAACGTTGCTAGTAATCAGGTGCGTAGTTATCGCACTGTTCTCTTGCTTGCTATATGTGTTGTATGTGTTATTTTATGTAAATGTATATGTTATGCATGTTAGCCGAAATAAGGGCTAAGAGTGTGGATACCCAAGGTGGGTGATTGAATAATCAGGTTAGTGGTTATGGTATTAACCTTTCAGTGATTTGTGATAACAAATGATTATTGATGAATGTACAAAAATGTGATGGCATGTGATGTATGTTTGTTTCGAGTAATATGTTGCCATGGTGTAAATATATATATATATATATATATATATAAGCATGGGTTGAGTTTCATAATTGCATATTCATATGTATGGACTGAGTGGATATGAGCCAAGCCCATATGTGAGGACATGTGTAATTAGCTATGCACTGAGTCTTGGTGACTCACCCAATTTTTGTTACACCTTTCAGGTGGCGCATAACACTTGGACTGGGTTGGAGTGAGTACAAAGGTGGCCATGCAAAAGCGGATTTTCATGCAAAAGCGGATTTTTGTTTAATGAATTAAGCATCTATATTTTCAGTATTTTGATTAAGTGTGTATTGTAAGAAGGCCCACTAAAGTATTTCAGTTCTTTTATTAAGTATCTTTATTATTATGCCCTATTATGGATGGATAAATTTAAAGGTTGATTGCAAATGGTTTTATTTTCTCAAGTAAAGCTTGAATCCAATATTTTTATAATAAACTTCAATTTTTACTTAGAATATTACAAGTCACGAAAATGTTTTATTAAAGGAAACAAATTTTTATCGGTTATTACACTTAAGTAAAGATATTTTTTGAACGTGTTCCGCAGTGGCATTCCAAATTCGGTCGGAGTGAATGGGCCGGGTTTGGGGTGTTACAGTTTGGTATCAGAGCATGGTTCAAAACTCGGCTTTGAGGTTTTGGGCCCGAAAGTAGTTTTCAAAAGTGGGCTTTTCAAAATGTGGACTTTTATTTTAGGCTTGTTCTGGCATGGCACCTGTACCTCCGACCCGAAGTCCACCTGGTAAGTACCTCTGACTATTGAGGTATATTGAATATGTGAACTATATGGACATAATTGGGCTTGTAGATTAGAAAATTTGGGCTATTGAACCCTAGGACTAGTCTACTCAAAAACAAGTGCATAAGACTTGAGGACTGAAATGACCATAGAGGTGTGGTGAATGAATGTGTCCCTGCTTATGAACGTGTATGTGACTCTCTGAATTAGAACAGCGAATTTGAACTGAACCTATGTGTGATCGAAAGAACCACTTCTAAATACTTTATTCCATAAAATTGTTTGCGGATAATCAGTGGAACAAATTTCTAATGCATAAAACTTTTTAAGTCAGATTGCGCGATAAGAGATGAGTTCTAGATGACGTGGTCGAGGCAAAGTGGCCGTATCAGAACCCGTTAGATCGGGTCAAGGATTTGATAATGAGGTACCACCTCCACCACCAGCCTTTGATAATGAGCAGCAAGATCAGACGAGGGATGATGCTGTATCGCAGGCGGTGCTGCGAGTTTTAGAGATGCTGGCTGGAGCGGGAGGAAATATGAGAGCTCAGAAATTTGTTCCCGAGCGACTTTGAACCAATGGAGCGGAGTTGTTCCGTGATATATCAAGCGTGGCACCCAGTACGGCTGAATATTGGTTGGAAGCAACCAAGCGAGTTATGGATGAGCTCGATCTGAGCCCTGAGGAAAAAAGTGAAAGGAATGGTGGCGCTACTTCGCGACGAGGTGTATCAATGGTGGCTCACGGTTCGGGATAGTGTCACAGCTGAGGACCTCACTTGGGAGTATGTCAAGATGGCATACCAGAAGAAGTATGTCGATACTTATTACATTGATGCTCAGAGGAAGGCGTTTTTAGGGCTGGTTCAACGGAACAAGTCCATGGCAGAATATGAGGCTAAATTCCTAAGGTTAAGCCGATATGCTCGAGGAGTAGTGGCTACGGAACATGAACGATGTGTCCGGTTTAAGGACAGATTAAGGGACGGCCTGAGACTGTTAATAGCTCTTCAACAGGAACGAGAGTTTGCTGTGTTAGTCGAAAAAGCTAAGGTAGCTGAAAGGATTAAGGACTCGATAACATAAAACAGAGATAAGGATAGGAACCGGGATAGAAGAAATTTTGGATCATCTAAATTATCTGAGGGTCTTCGGAAAAGACCGGGGGTTGAAAGTTTTGCTCGTGTGACTAAGCCAGCTATGGGAAATCGGGACCGTCCGTGTGCTCAGAGTGGAAGGTATCATGACGGCGAGTGTTGGAACCGAAATCGAGAATGTTTTAGGTGTAAGTCTATAAGCAGTTAAATATCGTTAATGTTAGTTATAACCTTGTATACATGTTGGATTATGGAATCCTAGTTATAAATATAGTGAAAGCCAAATGTGGATAGACATTTTATCATGAAATGTTAGTGATTTTTATTGAATTGATAAGTACAAGTGATATGAATTATATATGGTTTATAATTTTGGTCAACTTGTAATGTGATTCAGATGATGATAATATCGTATTTCAGGCTTTGATGCCTAGCAGGCTTAATGCCGGTGAATTGTATTTCAGGCTTTGATGCCTAGCAGGCTTAATGCCGGTGTGTATTTCAGGCTTTGATGCCTAGCAGGCTTAATGCCGGTGTGTATTTCAGGCTTTGATGCCTAGCAGGCTTAATGCCGGTGTGTATTTCAGGCTTTGATGCCTAGCAGGCTTAATGCCGGTGTGTATTTCAGGCTTTGATGCCTAGCAGGCTTAATGCCGGTGATGTGT
Source organism: Gossypium australe (assembly GCA_005393395.2). Taxonomy (NCBI): domain Eukaryota; kingdom Viridiplantae; phylum Streptophyta; class Magnoliopsida; order Malvales; family Malvaceae; genus Gossypium; species Gossypium australe. The sequence continues at coordinate 88,837,136 of CM016619.1, read as the reverse complement.
TATAATAGAGAATTCATGAATCACTTACAAGATGGAACATGTCTATTTCAATAAGCTAAATGATCGGGTAAGTACAAGTCTTTCATAATTGCAAGAAATAAGGTAAGTTAGTATATTCCCATTTGAATTAAGTAAGATGTGATATAGTTAAAGCTTCGGTAAGACTTTTAATATGTGCAATTGATCTTACCAGTGAGGTGTATGATTTATCTATAATGGAATTTAAGTTTGAATATGTTTATGGAGAAGTGGCCATATGTGAAAATGCTAACTGTGAAAGAGGTTGGATATGTTTGCATATGTGTATAATTGGGTATATATATGATTGATATATGGTGAATTGAAATGTACGGATGTTCGTTAATAAGTAATTTCGAGGACGAAATTATTTTTAAGGAGGGTAGAATTGTAATATCCTGAAATAGGGGTTGTGCGTTTGGTAAATAACTCAAGTGTTAATGGGCCTCAAGAGTGGTTTTGATGTGTTTTTGGAGTTCCTAAAGCTCGAGGATAAAAAGGGAGTGTTTTGGAAATTTTTGAAAATTTTGGGTTAAAAGTGGAAATTGGGTGAAGGAGGCCTTAAGTAAAATTTTTGGAAGGTTTTGGACATGAAAGTCCAGGTAGTAAAGTGGCTTGGGGCGCTGCTTTAAGGGCCTTGGAGGCCTGCGCAAGAAGGGAGGAGGTTCGAGTTGCAATGGAAGCAAAAAGGGAGAAATTATGTTTTTGCAAATGAGGCGCGCGGCTAAGGAGACTTTATAAGAAAATCGAGGTGGTTCATGTCACAAAAAAAGGCGCCTGGGAGAGGTGGCTGGGACGCTTGCAGCATGGGAGCTTCTCGAGGTCGGGCGTTCGAGTCCCATTGGGGGCGCGCGGATGCTTTTATTTTTGCTTGGCGCTAGAGTAAATGGAAGCTAGCGAGGTATAGTTTAAAAGAAATACTTGATGCGTTTATGGCATGGAAGACGCGTTGGCAGTGTGGCAGGAAGCTTGGGGGATTCTCTCCAGGTCTCGGGTTCGAGAACTGGGGGCTGCAGTTGGGGTTTCTTTTTTTTTATCGGCGTGGGAAGGAGGCCTGCATGGGGCATGCACGCGTGATCAAGGCTGGAAGGAGTAGTTGTTTATTTATTACTATTATTATTATTATTATTATTATTATTTAGTTTGTTGCAGGAGTATGGGGAGTATTTTAGTTTTTGTTAAATTATTGATGGAGCATGGGTTAGTAATGGGGTTTGTTTTAAACAATGCTTTCTCTCTTTTCTAAGATGATGGGCGGCTTTGAGAGTGTCAAAGCATGGCCGGCCTTGTGTTGCAAAAGCTTGGCCAAAATAATTGATTTTTGTTTTTGGCTTTCTTTGCATTTGTGTTTGGCCGAAAATGGTCTTCCTAGGGGCCTTCTTTTCGGTTTTGAAGCTAGAGAGAGAGACCTAAGGCTTGAGTTCGGTTTTTGGTAGGAGCTAGAGAGTTTTCGGCTAGCTATGTGTTTGCATGGTTTTCTTTCTTTAGCCGAATATTTTAGGTGCTATTGTTGAACCTTTCAACCTCTTTTTCAACCTCTCTATTTCTCTATCTTGAGGCCGAATCTACAAGGGGAGCATTAAAGGAGTCCTTCAGGTTTTGCGGAGATTAAGGTAAGGTGATATGTACTATTCGGCCAAGGGCCATTTTCCTTGATTATTGTGTATAGCCGATACTAACAATGGCAAATAGGGATTTCGATAGTCTCAGGGAGCAAGCAAGTATTCGGGTTTTGGATAAGCGGGGTAAGGAAGTATGACTCTCGGCCATAGGCTATATTCTGAGTTTTTGGATGATAACCGAATATTGATATTGGTATTAGGGGTAGCCGAATGTGTGTAAGACTATAGTGATGTGCTCTTTTTGTGTGTAGCTAGCGTTAAGGAGCATCCAAGGAGTCTTTCGGGAATTGAAGTGCTCAAGGGGCTAGTTGAACAAAGTATAAAAGCAAGTTCGGGATCGAAATAAGTGAGGTAGGTGGTAAGTATGATTTCGGTCAAGGGTCATTATTCATGGAATAATGTGATAGCCAATTTTAACACATGGTTTATGTAGGATTTTTGACTACTCAAAGGTCAAGTTTTAGTTCTCGGGTTTCAGTGAGGGGCAAAATCGTCAAGTATAAAGGAAGCTTTCAGGATTCGAGATCGTTTTGTCAAAAAGGAAAAGGGGAGGTCCCTATTCCGAAGTTTAAGAAGCGATCTGTCTCGGCAGTGCGAGATTGGCCACCGGGGTGTGGGCCAGCGTCCGAACAACAACGTAGGCAGATAGCCGTAGTGTCGCTTAGCGATAGTTTCAGGATTGAGGGCATAACGTTGCTAGTAATCAGGTGCGTAGTTATCGCACTGTTCTCTTGCTTGCTATATGTGTTGTATGTGTTATTTTATGTAAATGTATATGTTATGCATGTTAGCCGAAATAAGGGCTAAGAGTGTGGATACCCAAGGTGGGTGATTGAATAATCAGGTTAGTGGTTATGGTATTAACCTTTCAGTGATTTGTGATAACAAATGATTATTGATGAATGTACAAAAATGTGATGGCATGTGATGTATGTTTGTTTCGAGTAATATGTTGCCATGGTGTAAATATATATATATATATATATATATAAGCATGGGTTGAGTTTCATAATTGCATATTCATATGTATGGACTGAGTGGATATGGGCCAAGCCCATATGTGAGGACATGTGTAATTAGCTATGCATTGAGTCTTGGTGACTCACCCAATTTTTGTTACACCTTTCAGGTGGCGCATAACACTTGGACTGGGTTGGAGCGAGTACAAAGGTGGCCATGCAAAAGCGGATTTTCATGCAAAAGCGGATTTTTGTTTAATGAATTAAGCATCTATATTTTCAGTATTTTGATTAAGTGTGTATTGTAAGAAGGCCCACTAAAGTATTTCAGTTCTTTTATTAAGTATCTTTATTATTATGCCCTATTATGGATGGATAAATTTAAAGGTTGATTGCAAATGGTTTTATTTTCTCAAGTAAAGCTTGAATCCGATATTTTTATAATAAACTTCAATTTTTACTTAGAATATTACAAGTCACAAAAATGTTTTATTAAAGGAAACAAATTTTTATCGGTTATTACACTTAAGTAAAGATATTTTTCGAACGTGTTCCGCAGTGGCATTCCAAATTCGGTCAGAGTGAATGGGCCGGGTTTGGGGTGTTACATAGATGATTTGCATGATTTACTCATATGCCTTGTTGTTAAAATTGAAAATAATTCTTTATTATGACATAGAAAACTAGGACATGCTAGCATGATCATATTGCATAAACTACTTAAAAATTATTTAGTAAGAGGATTGCCTAATATTATTTTTGAATTAGATAAAGCTTGTGATGCATGTGTTAAGGGTAAACATAAAAGAGTTCCCTTTAAACCTATTAATGATGTATCAACTAGTACAATTTTCCAACTAATTCACATAAATTTATTTGGTCCTATTAGGACAACTAACTTGGGTGGAAAACAATACGCTTTTGTGCTTGTTGATGACTATTCTAAATTCACTTGGGTTTTTTTTTCTTAAGTACTAAAGATAAAGCTTTAGAAAAAATAATCACATTTTCAAAAATGAATCAAAATGAAAAAGGTTACTCTATCATAGTGGTAGAAGTGACCATGAAACCAAATTTCAAAATCTTGATTTTGAAAATTTTTGCAACTCAAATGGAATTTGTCATAATTTTTTTGGACCTAGAACCCCTTAACAAAATGGAGTTGTTAAGAGGGAAAATATAACTTTAGAAGAAATGGCTAGAACCATGCTCTGTGAAAATAATTTACCAAAACATTTTTGGGCAAAAGCCACAATTGTTAATAGAGTGATGATTAAGCCTATTTTAAAGAAAACTCCATATGAACTTTTCAAAAATAAAAAAACTTACATTATCTACTTTTATCCTTTTGGATGCAAGTGTTTTGTTTTAAATAATGGAAAAGACAATTTTGGTAAATTTGATGCAAAAAGTGATGAATGAATTTTTTTGTTACTTTTTAAATTCTAGAGCCTTTTGAGTGTTTAACAAAAGAACTTTAGTAGTAAAAGAGTTTATACATGTTATCTTTTATGACTCTAACCTTCCTCCTATAAAGGATTCTTATATTGATGATGATGATGATGCAATTTTTTTTTAATAATAATGGTCAAGTGGATCAATCATCAAGTGAGAATATTCAAGAACAAACACAAAATGTTCTAGAGGAGCTTACAATAGAGGAAAGGGGAGTCGCTCATCCAAGAGAGTTCAACTATGTGAAGTGGAAACACAAAGATTTATATACTTTTCATACCTAATTTTACTTAAAATCATGCATTTTCGATCGAATTTTTGTCATAAAATAATTAAATTGTATTAAAAATTTGAACATGTTAATTTTTAGTCAATTTTACAATTATTTTTAGTGAATTTTGATTATTTTTGACAAATTCGTACAAAGGGCGAAAATTGATTTGGCAGACAACGTTAGAAGAACAAAACCGAGAAGCAATTCGAAGTAACAAGGAAAAATAATTTCCAGCCTAAGACGGTCCAAATATGTGCATTAATTCATAATATAATTAATTTTAATTTATTTTCAATTTAATTTGGGCTAAATAAATTAATTTTAATAAATTATGGAAAAATGACCCAGTTGAACCGCACTAGTTGAACAAAATTGAGTGAATTGAACCAACCACCAATTGGGTAGCCCAGAACTATTCAAATGCTGACCCAAATCAGCATTTTAGCTGATTAAATAAGCTTGCAAAAAGGCCCTTGGAAGACTTCCAAATTGCATTCAAACCCACCTTAAATTAAGGCTTTACGGATTTGCCCTAGGCTAATTTTAGCAAAGTTGAAAGTCTCAACTTTGCCATGTAGGATGGCCGGCCATGAGGGGGCTCTTTGGCTGCTGAAATTTGCTATTTTTAGCAGCCATCCTCAGCTATATAAACCCCCCTTTGCTGTCCATTCAAAGCATCCCTCATTCACATCTCTTCTCTCACAACTCTTCTCTCCTCTCTCACTTTTTCTCTCATTTTCCCATTCAAAGTTCCTTGCTCTTGTGCTGATTTCTCCTCTTGGGAAAAGGGCCTTCTTCAGCCATTTTGGAGCAGCAATTGAGTGTTCATAGTAGCCTTGATCGGCGAGGACAACAAAGAAGGAGGAACGGAGCAACCTAGTCAAGCCACGGAAAACCACCGGATTTGATTCTTGTTCCCTATCTCTTTAATTTTTGTTTTTTTATGTGAACATATCTATGAATATTTATGCTGTTGGAATGGTTAATTTAATCAGCTTAGCTTGAATTTAATTCGTGTTGGGTTGATTGCATTTCGTCCTCTTGATTTGTTAAATTTATGTTTATGCTGTTATAGGCCTCGGTAAAATGCTTGATTAAGTAAAATCATGCCTAAGTTATTTTGGAATTATAATTGTTTAGATAACTAAAGAATTAATTATTTAAACGCATTGAAATTGTAATTAATGGACACAGTACTTAATTAGTGCATGTTTAATTCTTCTAAGGTAGGTGAAAATTAGATTAGCATTGTATTTGGCGATACATATGCCTTGCATAACTTTCAAGATTATTGTGATTAAATTGTTTCAAGGTAAGGATACTTTGTTACCTCACTTAGTCTTTTATATGCTTATTAGGTTGAATTAATCGTTTGAATCGACATAGGAATATGCGAGAGATTGTTTAATTTAATAAGTATGTATGTGCAATAACATGTTTACCTTTATAAATCTGTTTTGTCGGTTGAATTGACATAGGAATATGTACAAGAGATGAATGGATTTTTGATTTGTAAATATGTTCATAAGTTAGCAAATTACCGAGTTGCCGTGATTTATTCGTAACAAGTATAAACATAAGTTAATAATTTTAAGGTAAGGAAATATAAGTAATCCAACACAATTATATCATCTTAATTAAAATCAGCTTTTGAAATCGTGCATTAGAACTTTATTTTATTTTGTTTTACTTTGTTTTCTAGTTTTTAATCATTTCTCAAATCCAAATATTTTTCCTTCACCAAAGTGTTTAAAATTACTTTCATAAATAATTCTTTTACAGTCCCTGTGGGTATGATAACTCGACATTTACTTATCACTTTATTACTTGTTGCGATTGTGTACACTTGCACATTTCCATCGTTCCATGAAGGATGGTAAGATATTGAGAGATCCATCTAAAGGGGTAACTACTAGATCTTATCTTAGAAATACTTGTAATTATGTTGCATTTATCTCATGCATTGAGCCTAAAATATCAAAGAAGAATTAAATGATGAATATTAGATATTGGCTATGCAAGAAGAGTTAATCAATTTCAGAGAAGTATGAACCGTAGTTGAAAGATCTTTTAATAAATCTACTATAGGTATTAAATGGGTTTTTAGGAACAAGCTAGATGAGAGTGGTAATGTAGTGAGGAACAAGGTTAGACTTGTTGCTTAAGGTTACACTCAAGAGGAAGGAATAGATTATGATGAAAGTTATGCTTTCGTAGCCAGTATGGAAGCCATGAGAATGTTTTTAGCTTTAGCATGTTTTAATGAGTTTAAACTATATCAAATAGATGTTAAAAGTGCTTTTCTAAATGGTTTTATAAATGAAGAAGTGTATGTTAAACAACTACTTGGTTTTGAAGACTCAAAATTTCCAAATCATTTCAAACTTTCAAAAGCCTTATATGGTTTAAAACAAGCTTCTAGAGCTTGGTATGAAATGTTATCAAATTTCCTCACTGAAAAAGGTTTTTGTAAAGGGAAGGTTGACACAACATTTTTATCAAAAGAAAAGACAGATTTATTAGTAGTTCAAATTTATGTTGATGATATCATTTTTGGTTCTATTAATGATCTTCTTTGTTAAGAATTCTCTAAGCTAATGCAAGGTGAATTTGAGATGAGTATGATGAGATAACTAAATTTCTTTTTGGGACTCCAAATCAAGCAAAAAAAAGGATGACATCTTCATCAATCAAGCTAAATATACAAAGGAAATGCTCAAAAAGTTTGGGATGAACATTCTCAAACCACAAGCTACTTATATGAGCTCTTCTACAAAACTTGTCAAAGATGAGGAAGACAAATGTGTTGATTTAAAGTTATTGTAACACCCCCAAACCCGGCCCATTCGTTAAGACCGAGTCTGGTTATGTCACGGAGAAAGTCGGTTGAAAATCTTTCTTTAACTTAAAATAAAAACATGGAAGAGATTAAGTTTTGAAAGACCCTGTTTATTTGATATTTGTATGAAAACTTTGATATTATAAAAAAAATATTATAAGATGCCCAAAATTAAGCTTATTGGACTAACTTGAATAAATAAGTTGTTAAAATATATTTGCCTTTACCTAGTAATTTAATATAATCCATCCATGATTTAAAGTAATAATAAAATAGTTCCCGAAATAAATAAAAATGGAAAGGCCCTTATTACATCAATGTTTAAAAGATCCAATACTTAATAAAAATAAACTTAAAATATTTAAATTCCTCTTTCCGCATGGGCCACCATGAGTCCTCTCCGATCCCGGTCCAATCTACGCATCACCTGAAATGGTTAATAAAATAGGGTGAGTCCACTGACTCAGTGCATAATCACAACACTTATTTCCACATGTATGGGCTTGGCCCATACCCACACAGCCATCAGAACAAAACATGTAAGAATGCTTTTTAGCCCAACCAACTATCCAATCGTGACACCAACCTTAGCAGACTCCCTGCCTAAGGCCGTGGATAAACCACCACTGATCACCTCGTGATCCATAATCCTTACCTCGGCAAACTCGCTGCTCGAGGCCGTGGCTGGGCCACCGATCAACTCAAGTGATCCCGGTATCAAAATCCGTCTACGGTGATGCACATAGCCATCAACCGCCGAGATGGGCACCGAGCCACACCTCCCTTGAGGTAGCACAAAGCTAGCCATCAAGCGCTAATGTAGCCTGAGCTATCATTAGACCACGTACATCCTGTGTACACTTCTTCCTTCTTCAATCCAATCCCATGCCCATGTGTCAATAAATCATGCAAGAATATCATATAGAGTGAGTATTTATCACTTATCACTACCACATTGTACATATATAAATGTATATCAAGATTAACTTACCATCACCAGTTACTCATCACTTATGCCATTACAAACGACTATTACACATAATACACATATAAACATGTTAGCAAACCAAACCACAGAAATAGTGCGATGATTACGCACCTGCTTGATACAGTCGACAAACCTCGAAGTCACACGCTGCCCCCTAAAAGCTTGTCGAAACCCCTAAAGGAAACCATATTAGATTTGGCCCAAAACTTAGAAACATAACACTTGAGGCCCTTGGCCGAACATTATCCTTACCACCTTCTTACCAAGTTCGATTTCGGGAGCTTGCCTGAATACCACCAATCCCCAAAGTGCCTTCACTAACCGATTGCCAACCGAGGCCTGAAGAGATCTACTTCCAATATTCGGCAAAGGTAAGTTAAACAAAAGAAAGGGATTTTGGCACAGAGGTAAGGTGTAGGTTCGGCTAACAATGAGAGAAATCAATGGAAAGGAAATAGGGGTTTCGGCTAAAGGGGTTTGAGAGAAATGGAAAAGAAAAAAATAAAATAAAATAAAAATAAAAGAAGAATGAGAAGGAAAGGGGTTAGAAATTTCGGCTAGGCAAAATGGAAAAACCAAGCAAAGTGATCAATTGGTGCCATTTATAGGCATTCGGCACCCCCCCTTTTGAGCTTGCCGTCCACTTCACCTTGAAGTGTTTAAAAAAAATAACAACTTCCATAATATATTCTAGGCCATTAGTTTAAATTAATTCAAAATAATTTGAATAATTTAAACACCTATATTTTTTCCTTAGCAATTATCAAATAAAAACCAATTAAATTAATAATATTATCCTTACCCAGCCGAATTTAAAAGGATAAAAGCTTAATCCCTTTCAATTCAAATACCATGTGCCGTCCAATCCGCAAAATAAATACTCCATTGCTTGTCATGAGATTCGAACCCAGGCTCCCTTGCAACATAATCCAAACTACTAACCACTTGGCCACAAGCTCCTCTTGTGTCTTAAACCATGCGCAACTAAATATAAACTATGGGCCAAATTCTAAGGTCCAGGTAAAAAGAAACCAAAATGCAAAAGCCAAGACTTGAACCTTGGACCTCCTTCCTTCCCTTGTGGCGTCACTCCCTTGTCCCCTAAGTGGCGTCACTTTGCCACTACACCACACACTCCACTTGTGTCATTTTCTCCATATTTTATTCTTAAGGCCTATCTGCCAACTTCCAGGGTTTTTTTCACCTAAAACCAAAATTTCCCCAAAGCCAATATTTGATCCCGGGACTTCATAGAAGCCCTCTAACCTTCCAAAATCACTTATCCAATAGGTCTAACTTGCATTTAAGCCGATCTCTTATTCTCCAAAAATTTAAACGCTACTACGCCTAAGGCCCATTGGGCTCAATTCTCCTAGGCCCAATTTTGGGATGTTACAGTTATATAGGTCTATGATTGACTTTTTGCTTTATCTTACCACAAGTAGACCCGAAATCATGTTTAGTGTTTGCTTGTGTGCTAGATTTCAATCATATCCTAAAGAATCACATTTACAAGCCTTTAAGAGAATATTTAGATACCTTAGAGACACTCTTAATTTAGGCATTTGGTATCGTAACGACTCATCCTTTAGCTTGCATGCATTCTCAGATGCAAATTTTAGAGGATAAAAACTAGATAGGAAGAGCACCTCCGATATTTTTCAATTCCTAGGCAACATACTTGTATCATGGTTTTCAAAGAAACAAAATAGTGTTGCATTGTTCACCACCCAAGTAGAATATATTTCTATCAGTAGTTGTTGTGCTCAAGTTTTATGGATGAAACAACAACTTAAGGACTATGGAATTGATATAGATACCATTCCTATCAAGTGTGATAATACTAGTGCTATTTGTCTCACTAAAAATTCCATCCAAAATTCTAGAACCAAACATATTGAGATTAGACATAATTTCATTAGAGATCATGTCCAAAAAGGATAGATTGTTCTAGTGTATGTTGACACTTTAAATCAATTAGCTGATATTTTTACAAAACCTTTAGACAAAGAAAGATTTTGGACACTTAAGAGAAAATTAGGTATTACTACATTACCTTAATTTTGTATTCAAATGATTTTTTTTCACTTTGTTGTTTTCAAAGTATCTATGCATGATTTTTATGACTTCTATATGCAATTAATTAAGGGGAGTTAGTTGTTGTATGATTAATCTATTTTGATCAATATTGTCTAGCAGATTGAATACCTTTGAATGTGCTCAATTAGACTTTGTTTGATGAGAACGTTCAGTTTTTGCATACCTCACAATACTCTATGTTTCATATGCATCATACTCAATTTTGGCATATGCAAGCAAATGAACTCATTAGAAATTGTTATTAACTCATCCTAAGTTTGTATGGAACTAGTTAGAACTTAAAATTCATGTTGGGAAAATTTTTTGCATTTTGAAGAATAGTTTCAGCATTTGGTATCGATACTAATACAATTTATTGATACTTTTTAAAAATTATCAATACTTGTTTAAAAAGTATCGATACCAAATGCTGAAACTATTCTTCAAAGTGTAAAAAATTTTCAGCATTTGGTATCGATACTAATACAATTTATTGATACTTTTTTTAAAATTATCAATACTTATTTAAAAAGTATCGATACTTGGGGATTTTTAAAGCACATGCAATGCGTTTTGAACTGATTTAGAAAAACCCTAAAGTTTTTATTTTTTTTCAAAACCCTCTCAACCCATTCTTTAAAATCTTCAATTTTTTCATCTTCTCTTTAAAATCTTGGCTCAAATCAACCTACATTATCACCTTTTGCAAGGATTTTTCAAGTTTTCTCTCATTTTTCACAATTTCAAAGAAATTTCGAGGTAAAACTCTTATTTTTCTACTACGAAATCTGTGGAATTCTTTTTAAATTGTTGATTAGAAATTGTATTTTTGGGTTGATTTGGAACATATATATGTGTTTTAATGCAACTGGTTGCCTATTTTTAAACAAACTCTTAATTTTTTTTTCAAACTTATTGCCCACAAAGTGTTCAATAAAATTCCCCAACTAGATTTTAAGTGCTAATATGGTCACTCTTGTCTAGTTAGTTAGAATGCCGGTTAGGAAATGCCTTCGTTCCAGTCATTCATCTTCTTCTAGTGAACAACCCAATTCTTTTGATGATTGTTTTAGATATAACCATGACTCTTGTCGTTTTAATCAATGTTTTGTAAAACGAAACGTTAATGTTTCTCGCACCCTTGATATTGATTTTTTGGCCAAAATAAAATTTCCATTTCTTCAAACTTTAACCGAATGATAGTGGATCAATTTTTTTTTCAAAATTCATTCAACAGCTCATTCTAATCTTGTTCAAACATTTTATTCAAATGCTAAACTTGAACATGATGAGTCCGGAGAGACGGTTGTTGCTATATATTCTTTTCTTATAAATACTCCTATTCATGTCACTTTAGAAAATTTTGATGAATTTTTGAAACTTCCTCTATGGGGTGAGTCGAATGAGAAAGGCCTTTATAATTCGGCCTTGAACGTTCGACGCTCGTTTGCATCTGAGCTAGATGTCCATGATCATATTTTTCATTTTATAATTACATGGATATTACGTCTTATTTCAAAACATGCCGTTCTTCGATATACCGACTATTGGTGGATTGATTCATTTCATGGCAATAGGCATCCGAATTTGGCTTTAATTTTATTCAATGTCATTACCAAACGTCTTGGTCAAAAGCTTGAGAGTAAGCTCTCTCTACCCTTTGGTACATTCTTGTCATATATTTTCAAATGTCTTAACATCCCCACAAATGTCTATCCTCTTTTGGCCATTAAACACAAACCTATTATTTTTCTACCCTTCATAGAGCTGGTTTTAAACTGGATCCTGCTACCAACACTTGGGTTAAAGATGTTTACCATGTTCCTCCAGACGATCATAATGAAGAACTTGAAGAAGTGTAACACCCCAAACCTGACCCATGTGTTACGAACGGATTTGGTATGTCACACGAGCAAAACATGTTAAACCCTTTTTATTCGTACTAAAATAGGTATTGCTTTGTTAAAATCAAGAAAAACAAGTTTGATTTGAAATATTTTATAAAATACTACTAACTTCGAAGATTGATTGATAAATCGATAAATTTGAAGTAATGATCTTATAAAACCGTGACTTTTGAAAACGACGTTGAAAATTCGAAAGAGAATCCAAGTCTTTTGAAAATTTCATTGATAATTCGAAAGATAATTTCCGTGTTAAAAATATTTGTAAAAGTTTATTTTGAAATCCATTTGTTAATCGATTTTGGAAAACCTTTATTTAAGTTTTTAGAAAATCCCCATTTAAAACAATTTAAGCAAAATAATAAGTATATCAAACATAAAGCAAATAATAAAATACTCCAAAGGCCTTATTACAACATAAAACCCAAAATAGTAAAGTGAACGAAAATAGAAATCTAAAGTTCCAAAATAAAACACCATTTTTGAAGTATGGCCTCCCTCGAGTCATCCATAGCCCAAGTCCACATCATCAAGCATTACCTACAAGGGTTAAGAAAGAAAAGGGGGTGAGTTACAAGAACTCAGTGTGAAATCCCCTTACCGTCGTCCACTGGGCCTGAACCCGTATATCAAAAATTTGGGCCTAAGCCCATTCACACAACATTATTAAATGAATTGAATGCAATGTATGTAAATGTATGAACCCAACCCATCCAGCCAATCTCTCCCCCGACTAGCCAATCTCTCCTGTGGGGATCAAGTCAACCCACCCTGCCAGTCTCTCCAATTTGCAGTCAAGCTGCCATTTATAATATTTGTGGCTGAGCCACCAGATTCATATACGGTAAAATGATCGTCACAAAGTCGTTAATTCATATGTTAGGCACATAGCCATTATCAGAATTTATGGCAACGCCACCGGTCTATACTTCTCTTCATTCAAATTTTCCTATCCCACGCAATATGTAAAGATGCATCATACATAATCGTAAAACATCCATATAAAAATAACATCCATATAACCTATTGAATACTTTTTATGAATCAGCCCAATAAAGCAATACGATCATTCGGCCCATAGGGGCATTTCGGTAATTTGGTCCATAAGGACATTTCGATAATTTGGCCCATAGGGGCATTTTCGATAAATTGGCCCATTATAACACTTTACATATCGGCCCATTATAACAATCTATCAAATCGGCCCATTAATGCAATCTATCAAATCAGCCCATTAAGGCAATCCATCAAATCGGCCCATTAAGGCAATCTATCAAATCGGCCCATTAAGGCAATCTATCAAATCGACCCATTAAGGCATTTTCACAATTCGGCCCATAAGGGCATTTTCACAATTTGGTAATTTCACAATCCAGACTTAACTACTAATGTGGGGCATAAACATTGAAACTGTCCATCTGCGTCATATTGACTAAATTGACTATAACTTGAGTTAGGAAACTCAAAATCTAAATCCGTAAATTTTCCTTGAAACTAGACTCGTATATCTTTCTACTATAATTTTTCCAGAATTTTTAACTTAACCAATTAGTACAGTTTATTCCTTAAAGTTTCCCTTGTTTCACTGTCCAATGATTCTGACCTCTTTTATCTTATTTTCAAATATCTCACTGTACGGTTTTCATATACTGCTCCCACTTGTTTCTAATGAAAATAAGCTCACTAAGGAATCTATACATATAAATTATAACTCATAATTCACTTTGTACAATTTTGTACGATTTTTCCAAGACAGATCAGGGAACCACAAAGTCAATCAGAACCAGTCTCACTAAAATTAAGATATCTCAGAATATAAAATTCCTTTTTCTTCTCCATTTGTTCCATATCAAAATAGACACAGTAAGGTTTGATTCGATATCTTATTCACTTATTAATTCCCTTCCTCCTATTTTTCGTGATTTTTCTAAATCACATCACTGCTGCTGACCAAACTAATTCATTGCTAAAATACGATTACCACTGCGAATATATGCACTCCCGAGTGATCATGGATTCCGGTTTCTGATTTTTCTTCGGTATTTTGATCGAATCACAAAACATATCATACAAACTTTCAGAGAGATGTGAGATTACACACCATTTCAAACATGTATTCGGAAGGTACGGTATTACATACCTTATTCACGAGTTGTGCTATCCACCGATTTCAACACCACGAATGTGTTCTCCCTCAGTGCACCAAGAATCGATCCTACCCTTTGGCTACTGAAATCCCATCCTAACAATATTTGGTGAGCGAAAGAGTTGTTAGCAAATATCCCACCTTTGGCCAAAACAAATCTTATAACAACGTTGTTACCCCACTTGCTTGACGAGTCGATGATAACGATTTGGTTAAAACAAATCACTTGTGCTCCTTCACCTTGTTGAAAGTCCTAAGCCCAACGATGGCCATATCACAGAAAAGAATGTAACTCAGAACCAACGAGAGAGAGAAAGAAGAACACACGATTTATTAAGGAAGAACACGAATGAAACAAAGTTATTGACAAAGAGAGAATTACTACTTACCGATTCGATTAAGAAGAGGTTTTCCCACACGATAGGGAATGAAATGATGAAGAAATAGGATGATAATGGGTTCGACTATAGAGAAAATCGAACAAGAAGATGTGATCACAAAGTGATGTCGATTAAAAAAGAAGAAAAGGTTGATGAAATGGTCAAAAGAAAAGAATGGATGGAGAAAAGTGCTTTGGTGGTTTCGGCTATCAAAGGGGAGATGAGCAAAGGTGAGTGTTTCAGCCAAACCAAAGAAAAAGAATGCACAAATGTGTTGGGAGATTTCAGCCAAAGCAAAGAGGGAGATGGATTTGAAAAGAAGACACAAATGTTCAAAGAGAAAAGTGTACCTCTCATGCACCAAAAACTAACAAAATGGTCTAAAGAGAAAAGAGAAATTCGGCTCTCCCTTCCCCCTAACAAAACCGTCCATAGCTTGACAATAAGGTCAACATTAGCCAACCAAAACTTTCCAAAACACATTCCTCTCTTTGGGCCAACATGTCCCATTATCTTATCCCTTTCTTTGATTTCCTTCCTTCTTTTTCCCTTATCTTCCTCATTACCATAATCCTTAGTCTTCTATCCAAAAATTTAAAAGTCTTCCTTGCCATATTAAAGCCTTGACCGACACTTTGGATGAATAGCACAAAAATTAATCAAAAGTTTGCAATAGATGGGATTCGAACCTCAGACCATTAGTACACTGTAACGACCTCAAAAGTATGGATATTGAAAAATGAGTTATCGGGTCTCCATTTTTAGTAAACGGACTCATAAAATATTTATTAAAAATATTTACGAAGTTAGTTGTGTGTTTAATAATATTTTATTTAGGTGAATTTGACTTAATTAGAAGTATTTGAGAAAAAAGATTAAATTGAAAAAGGTGCAAAAGTTTAATTATAGATTAAAAGAAAGTATAAAGGACTAAAAAGGCAATTATGCCATTTTTAAATGTTGAGGCGGTTTAAGTATGAAAAATCTGAGATTTTTATGTTTAATATATATTATGATATAATAAAGATATTTTATGTTTTAAATATATAATATATTATATTGTTATTATATATTATAAGAGAAAGTAAAAGAAAGAAGAACAGAAAAGAAACAGAGAACAAGACGAAAGCAGGGGAAGAAAAAGGGAAAGAAAGAAAAAGGAGAAATTGATGATTTAAAGCTTGGATGTTTAATTGGTAAGTCAATTTAGCCATTCTCTTTTAATTTTGATACTTTATAAGTTTTAGAACAAAGCTTTGTTGAATTAAGTTGAAATTCTGGAAATTCTTAGATTTTTAAACATGAGCTATGTGGATCAAATTGATGAATTAGGGGTTTAATTAATGGAATATCTAGTTAGAAATTGATTTTAAGAATTAAATTGTGAAAATGTTTGGAATTAAAGTCTATTACTAAAATTCTGATTCCCAAAGATTATAAAGTAGTTTAAAGTAATAGAATAAAGTGTTTATTGAGAAAAATCAGCTCAGCTGAGAAGTTAATTGAGCAGGGACGAAATTATCATTTATTGAAAGCTTAGGGGAAAAGTTGTAATAAACAGTTTGCACTAAAACAGTTTGGACAGCAGCAGTAGAGTAACTTTGAAAAATCACCAAAAATCGTAGAAGTGGAATTAGAAGTTGAATGAGATATGAAATTAAAGCTTATTGAGTCTATTTTCATATGAAAGAACAGGGAAAGCAAAGGAATTCTGTAATTTGAGATATTTATATTTTTGTAAGACTGGTTTAGAGGGATTTCGGGATCCCCTGTTCTAACTTTAGAAAATCATAAAAAATTGGATAAAAATAATTAGGGGTTTAAATTTATATGTTTAGAATCCTGAATGAGTCTATTTTCAATAGAAATAAACGGGAACATCATCTGAATCTTCTATGAAGAGATAATTAATTTTTAGTGAAGAAGGGTCAGAACTGCCAGACAGCAGAATAGGGGTGACTTTGATGAATAAACTGTACTAATTGGCTAAGCTAAAAATTCTGGAAATTTTATGGTATGAATATATGTGAGTCTAGTTTCAGGAAAAATTAACAGTTCTTCATTTGGAGTTCTGTAGCTCTGTAAATAAATAATTTTGTGACTATGACACAAAAGGATAGCTTTGAATAAGTTTATGAGTAACGGATTAAATTGAAATGTGAGCAAAAGTAAGAAAGGATGAATTTATTTTATTATACATGTCTATTTTATTAAATAGTACAGGAAATTTATTTGATTATTTTTTTAACATATAAATGTTATATGTTTATATGAAATTGAAGAAAAAGAAAGGAGAGGACCGAATTGAAGGAAAAGGAAAAGAGAAGGTTAAGGAGTGAGGGAAGAATAACATCTATCATTTCAACCTTTTTGTTGTAAGTACTACAAGAATTTTAAATTATTGTTATTTATCTTTTTTTGAAATATTTATGTGAATTATTTAAATATATGAGATTCAGCTTTAATGCCCAAGTAGACGAAATTTAGAACTACTGGGATATTAGTGGCATGCCATTAAGGAACTTTAGCGCGCTCTCTGATATTAGCACGTTGGCGCTCTCTGATATTAGCACGTTGGTGCTCTCTGATATTAGCACGTTGGTGCTCTCTGATTATTAGCACATTGGTGCTCTCTGATTATTAGCACGTCAGTGCTCTCTGTTCACTTGTGCATCATAATGCACCTCTGTATTTGTTCCGTATATCTGGTGTGTTCTATAAGGTCTACTTTGGGCTAAGAAAGTGAAATGAGAACAAAAGTGAATCATTGATGTGTTAAGGTAATTTTTATACCTTACAAAAGATAAGTTAAATTTATTTAAAGCAATGCATAGTTGAAGAGACTTATATGTGAGTAGATATGCAATAATTGATTGAGTTAAAAATATTTTGATATGATTACTTATTTAATTATTCTTGTAGTGCTTACTAAGCCTTCACCGGCTTAACGCGTTTATTTTAACGCGTAGGTACAATTAGACTAGAAGAGAAGTTCAACTAGAAGATCTCTCATCTCATCACATCCTCAAGGGCTTTAAAAGTAGGTACTATATTTTGTATTAAAATGGCATGTACATATGTAGTTCAAAGGTGTTCCCATGTGATAGGGACTAAAATGTAGATTCTTAAAATTTTATCTATTTTCAGTTACTTGAAGTATTTTGGTATATATGGAATGAATTAATAAACAATAAATATGTTAGTAAAAATGGTTGTTAAGTTAAAATATTATATACAAATGTTTTAATTAAACAGTATCTGGCCATAATTGTTTTGGCACCAAATGTAATAGTCTTATACCGGGTCTGCATGATTGAACCGGGTATAGGGGTATTACATACACTCCACACACCACTTTCCACCTTCACCAATAGACTCCTTGTGCTAGTAAAATGCACACTTATTTCCTTAAGTCTTGATGCTACTTGCCTATTCTCCTTAAATGCTTAAACACAACATTTTTCCTATAGCCCATCTTGAACCCGGAACTTCCTAGAAACCTCGTAACCTTCCAAATTCACTTAACTAATAAGTCCAATTTGCAATAACACCATTCTCATGTTCTCGAAAATTTCAAACATTCCTATGCCCAAGGCCCATTGGGCCCAATTCTTCTAGGCCCAATTTCGAGATGTTACAAGAAGACCAATAACTTGAAGAAGACCAAAACCCTTCACTGGCATCTTCCTTCACTCAATCGTCTGCTCAGCCTCTCTTTGATGAAATGTCTGTCGTCATCCTTGGCGCAATTACCTCATTGATTGATGAGTTTAAGGGTTTCAACACTTAGGTAGATGATGCCTTTGAGAGTGTTAATGCTAATGTTCAAGGTTTAGACTCTAGGATGTTTAGGATGGAGGAAAATATTGCATTTATAATGTATCTATTCCCTTCTTCTCCTCCACCTTAAGGAGACTAGGATGCATGTATTTCATTTTCTCATGCATCTTACTCATCTTCATTGCACATTTTCTCATATCTATGTTAGAACTTAATGTTTATTTTGATATCTTATTTGTATATACTTGTTGGTTTATTTTGATACATCTATGTTAGTTCTTTGATTTTTTAATTATTTACTCTTTTATTGAACTAACAAAGTCTTTCTCTTAATCTTTATTTGTTAATTTTTGATATAACAAAAAGGGAGAGAAAAGAAGAGAAAGGTAAATCATTGGTATTTGGTTGATTTTATGACTAATCTTTCAATGCCAACATCAAGTGACTATTTTTTAATGTCTAATCCTTGTTTCCAAAATTTCACAAAAAATCAAGTCATTGATTCAAATTGAACTTTAAAAAGGGGAGTAATAAATTCAAAAACGAATTTACCAAAATATTTTGCTATATCAAAAAGGGTGAGATTGTTGAACTAGCTTTATTTGTTAAATTATTTTGATATAACAAACATATCTTTAAAATATAAATTTGTTTTTTGAATAAAGAATTCAAAACATGAATAATATTTCTTAACTTCTAAACATCTTAGAAAATTCTTTAAACACTTAGAATATTTTTGAAAAATTCTGAAAATAAATTTCAACTCTTATACTTAATCAAAATCATTTCAAATCAATTGAAAAACTGCTCCCTACAAGAAGTATCAATGTTTTCCAAAATGTATCGATACTTGTAAAATTTTATCGATACTTCATCTTTTTCTCGATACCAAATCTACTTTCTATTTTGAATAAAAAATTGAACACAAACAATAAGTATTGATACCTTGAAAATTATATCGATACTTATTAAATTTTAACAATACCAAAAATTTATATTGACACTAATTTTGCATTTTGTTTTTCATGATCTATTAAAAAATGTCAAAAAGTATCAATACCCATAAAATTATATCGATACCTTTTACCAAGTATCGATAAATATCTATGGTATCGTTGGAAACTAATTTTAACGGTCATTGAATTAGGCATTAAATGTCTTTAGTATTGATACTCGTACAAAAAACATCAATACTTTTTGTTGCAGGTGAATTTAATGGTCTGGTGTTTCCATCCCAACAGCTTTATTTATTCTCCCAACAACCACAACGGTTGGAAACGAATTAGAAGGTATAAATACCAGCTTCTAATGGTCCTACAATAACAAGAGACATAATCAAGCCTAAAGATCAATCAATTTAACCTTAGTGCTAAATTATTTCATACTTTCTTGTACACACTTGTGAGATTTTATTGTTATTCTTTAGCTCAGGTGTATTCTTGTTTATTTGTGCTTTATTGGAAAACGTTCTAACCTTGTGAGGATTATTTCATAGTTTGCTTTTTTACAATTCTTTGAGAGGGTTTATCTTAAGATTTGGGTAGAAATCTTAAGAGAGCTGTAAGGTTAAACCTTGTCCTCAAAAGTTGAACAAAATAGTGAATTTTGGAAAATCCTTAGTTGTGGAAAGCTAAGGTAGTGGAGTAGGCAATTGGGGTCGAACCACTCTAAATCTTTGCGTTCACTGTTTCGTACACTTTCTTTGCTCCCACCCAATTTTTTAAAGGCCAATTCACCCCCTCTTGGCAATTTTGGTTTGATCGATCGAGCAAACAATTTTTTTTTTAAATTGTAGAAATTAAATGGATGGTGAAAGTTTAAATAAATTATTTTAAAAACTATAGATAAAAGGGAGATGCACCACTTGTTGCAATATGAGCTTGTGTACCTTGTTATATTATATATGTATGATATGGGAATAGATCCACTTACACTAGTATAAAATTTAAGTGGTTTTACACCATTCCATAATTTTTATATGATCAGTGTTTTAATTACCCAACCATTGAATTTATCAATATATTTGTACTTGTCATGTATGAAAATTTTGAATCGATCTGATATCTCTATCATCGATATGATATCGCTATCATGTCAACTTAAAATATTTTCTATATTAATATATATAATGGTTGAATTTTTTTATATAAAACAAACATTTAAAATTTGTTAATTTATATCGAACTTGACTCGCATGATCCACATGAACAGAGCATGTAATCACATGTGGTTACATCAGAAGCTATTGAAGTTCAACTGAATTTGACGTACGAAGAAGAACCAATAAAGTTCTTGCTCGAGATGTAAAGGAACTAAGAAATATGCAGGTTCCTCTAGTGAAGGTATCATGTGGAGGAAGCGACATGGGAAAGTGAAGAAATAATGAAGCAGTACTACTCACAACTATTTGAGTAAAGTAAATTTCGAGGATGAATTTTATTTTAAGGGGGGAGAATATAACATCCCTAACACCCCTTTGAAATGAGAACCGTGTCAATACGAATTTTGTGCACGTTAGAGTTTTTGAAATAGATAAAATAGAATAATATTAGAGGAAAAGGCAGTTGGATATCATAAGAAATTAAAAGGACTTTTGGATTTAGAGAAATTAATTTAAGTTATTGGCTAAATTGTAAAGGGCTGAGAAGTGTTAGGCAAATGTGTGAAAATTAAAAATAAGAAATGATTAGATTAGTTGGATGGGAGAAATAGGGAGGACTAGAATATAAATTTAACCATGGAAGTACAAAAATGTTTGGATGAGATTGGAAGTGAATAGACACCACTTATGTAGTATGATGATGATTAGATATTTTCTTAATTAAGTGTTATTAATAATTTAAAATAAAAAAGAAAGATATTTCTACATAGAAATATGTAGAAAACCTTTCATTATCATCTTCATCGTATCTCCCCACATCTCTCTTATCTCCCTTTTCATTCATTTTCCATTTTCTTTCAATTTAGTCCCTTTCTACCATTTTCACCTTTCTCAAGCTCAAAACTTCAAATTACTTCCATAGATTTTTAGTGAAATCACAAGAACAACTCCATGGTAAGATAATTTTCTTTTGAAGTTAGCTGGAGTTCACATTTGAAGAGAGAAAAAAGAAGTTAGGTATTTAAGTAAATGTTTAAGGTAAGGGTGATGAAGTTTCTTATAGTACTTTATGTTTATCTCATAAAAATGCATAGAAATATTGTGTATGTATTTTATGTTAATGAAGAGAAAGAGAAGTGAAGTGAAAGATAAATTGGGGATAAAGGCATGGGAGTTGCAAAAGAGTGAAGAAAGAAGAAAATGGCTTATCGAAGTATTAGATTGTAAGTATATCAAGAATTTTACTTTACCTAATTTAAAGCCTAAATGAAAATTTAATATATTTATTTAGTCATATTCATGAGATCTGATTGTATATGAAAATGATGCTTTGTATTATGAAATTTGTCACTCTTACATCCATTTATAAACCCTAATTTAGAAGAATATTGGTACTAAATTAAATTCATAGAAAGTTGGTAGACTCTACCAGGAATTTTGGGAAAAATCCTGACTATTGAATAAAGAATTAGATTTCAATTTTAGTTTAGTTAGATTGGAACCGGCTATTCCATAGTGGGAGACAAAATGATTAGGAAGGAATGGTTGTATTGTCCTGTGAAAACCATACTAATGGAGTATATATATATGTATGCGTGGAGACAGAATTCTTCTCAATTTTGTTTACAATTTTTTCCCCGTAGCACCGTTTTCTTCGATCTCTTCGAAGAAGAAGGGCGATGTGGTTGAAGAAAGTTTTACATGTTGCTACTATTGTGTGGATTAAAGTCTGATAGTGGAGAAATTTGGAAAAATGGTAAGCTTCCCCATCTCTACGTACTTGAGGATGAAAGGGAGAAGTTGAGTAAAGATTTTAAAAATTTTCTGTGTAATTCTTGGTTCCTAAGGACTTACCATAATTAAATTAACCAATAAATGGTTTTCATGACTTGCCAGGAAAAAAAGTCTCTAGTGTTCGGACAAGCTAAATTGTCAAAGATAGGGAAGTGAAGTGAGTCCCTATACCTTGTCTTCTGAATGATAGATGAGGTTATGTGACTTGCATGTATCACGTTGATGATGTACTGAGGTTGCCTAAGTTTAAGGTGTCTATGTGCTTAAAGAAAGAGTAGGCTGTGTGTATGCACAATACTGTGGGAGTTCTTGCCATTGTCTACTGGTTGTTTTATGGTAGATAGTTGATGGTAGGTAAACTAGCGTGATGTATGTATAATGATAAATTGTACGACAAGCTTGAGTAATGTATGTGTAGTGCAGAGGGAAATCATTGACGGGTTAGATGAAGTTAGGATTTGGGAAATAGTGTTTTTGTGTATCGCCATACGATGTTACTGAGTGCAAATTGTGATGTGCAAAGCTCTGGGCCTTGCAGAGGGGACACTATGATGTTTGAGCATTAATGTTAGAAATGGAAAAATAGAGGAATGAACGGATGGATAGGGAAATGAAATTTCCATTAAGATTTCAATATCATGTGTTGCTGAGTGCAAACTATGATGTGCGAAGCTTCAAGCTTTGCAGAGGGGACACTACTGTGTTTGAGCATCAAGGTTAGAAATGGTGAAATGGAGAAATAGGCTTATGGATAGGGAAATGAAATTTCTATTAAAATTCAGCAATCAGGTGTTGTTGAGTGCAAACCGTGATGTGCGAAGCTCTGGGCCTTACGGAGGGGACATTCTGGTGTTCAAGCATCAAGGTTAGAAATGGAGAAATGGAGGAATGGCCAGATGGATAGAGAAATGAAATTTTTGTTAATATTTTGCAATCAAGTGTTACTGAGTTCAAACTGTGATATGCAAAGCTCTGTGCCTTGCGGAGGGGACATTACGATGTTTGAGCATCAAGGTTAGAAATGTATTGGAATGATATCGAATGGCTCACTAGAGCGACACCGTAAAGACGGTAATTAGGTTTCATAGAGCAACACCGTGATGGCAATATGATCTTTTGGGGCGATACCTCAAAGATATTTAAGGTGTAAGATCGTAACTCAAATATGGCAACCAATGAAGTCCGCCAGGACATGGAACATGGGTTTACATGTGTAAGAGCATAGCTCAACTATGGCAACATAGAGAGTCTATCGGGACAGTAAACACGGGGTAGTTCGTTAGGAAATTAAACATGTTTAAGACCATAACTTGGCTATGGAAACATAGGGAACCTATTGGGACAGTAAACACGTGGTACTTTGCCAGGATGAAAAAAATGAGGTTACACGTGTGAAGTTCGTAGATCAGTATACCAGGAGACCCGCTAAGGTGTAAAGTAGAAGTCACGGTGTGGTGGGTGTGATAATCCACGAGACCTACTGAACTTGGTACGTCTGGGAAACACAGGCCAATGGGATAATAAGAAAGTCTCCTAAGCTTAGGAGGTAAACATAATGTGCATCAAAGTGAGTCCATCAGGGAAGTCGTAGATCCCACATTGTTTGAGCATATACGGAATAGGCTATAACAGGATCAATCTTAAATTGTAAGTCGGCAAGAGGTAGTCGAAAGATTATGTAAATTGATACGATTCTTTAAGTGAATAAGTGCCAACTCAAGGCTAAATGCTCAATAACGTTTACCAGAGAATAGTGAAAAGTGGAGGCCCGTCAGGACCACGAAATAAGGTAAAAGTCTTGTCGAACTACCCAGGGGTGGAAGCCTTCATGAAACATCTGAGTAGGAATAGTACATTGGTACCACATGTCTTGTGGAGCATCTTAAAGAAACAGATTAAAAGGGCGGGTACTACGGTGCTGTGTTGTGGGCACTGGTTCTCCAAAGTAGTGAGGTATTGTATTATGGTAAAGACCACGATTATGGAAATTACTTGGATAGTCGCCAAGCATAGCCAGCCATAAATAATGAATACAAGTATTAGAGATGTAGAATAATGAGAGATGGAGAAGGGGTGAGACCCATGAGGGAACATGGTTAGAACCAGACCAGGGTTTAAGTCCGTCAAAAAATGACTCATAGTGTATAAAGCACAGCCTTTGCTAACTAAGTTTTCCAATTCTCCTATGAAATCTAGGGAGTTTGATTATGAGCTAGAAATATCAATTTCTTAAAATTTATACAACACTCAGTTTATATACAGATCTCACTAAGTTCTTCCAAACTTATAAAATTGCTCCTTGAATGCAGGTTAGAAAAAGACTCAAAAAAATCAACAAGGAACAAGCAAAACTCCGCTGGAATAAGTAGGGGTAATAGTTATTCATGTATATAGAGGGGCACCTATAAAGTGCACGCCTTAGTGTGGAGGTTGACTAGGTTTATTCGGATTCGAATTGTAAATTGAAAATAACTGATGAATCAGTAAACATGTCAGGTTTTAAGAATATAAAACTAATATGATGTGTTCATAAATATCAAAGATAAATTTGAAGGTTTAAATTTTCTAAGTATGTGTGAATTTAAAATAGAAATGTATTAAGTTATTCGGATAGTTGTGGCATTCGATACTTGGGCTTGATGATCAGGTCGGGTAACGGGTGTTTCATATTTAGTGGTATCTGAGCTTCGGTTTAGCTGATCATTTAGACATAGGAATTTATGAATTGGCCTTTATATACATGAACATTAGGTCTGGCTTAGTCCCTTTAGCTATTTTAAAGTAGTAAGTGTGGCAAGAATAAGTACAGGTTGACGGATCATTGTAAGATTGACTATAAAAGAATAGAAAGAAGGTAAGTACGATAGAAATAAAGGGATAAGGAAAGACCATATGGGAACTTCTATTACTTTGAAAGATCAGTACAAGTACAAGAAAAGGTTAAACATTATCTCAACTGGCGGATTAGTCGTTTCCTTTGTGCTCTCTTCGCTCTCAACATTAGCTTTCCGTTGGGCTAGAGAAGTGGAGGCACCATTGGGTGTTCAGGCATTACCATATGCGGAATCCGAGTTGGATGTGTTTGAATCATGGTCATAGAAGAGTTCACCAGACTCTTTCCATTTCTTTTAGAATTTCCTCCATACACCCTCTTGGGATTTGGGACGTCGAAGCCAAGGTCGATTTTGATAAGAGGCTGCAAGCGTTTGAAGTTCATGTAGCATAGATCGAAGGGACCAATAACTACTTGTAAGGGCAGTATCAAGTTGGACTTTCAAACTGGCAAATGTGCCTTAATACCTTTATTGGTATTCGCCATGAATTTTTTCAGGGCCATGTTGCTCTCTTCTTGTATTTGCTCTTTATCAGCGAGGTGTTGTTTCTCTAAGGTCTCCAGATGCTAGACTCTTTTATTTAACTCTTTTTGTCGAGCCGCAGATGCTTGGTATTTAGCTTTCCATGCTGAGATGGATTGAGTAAGTTCATGATTTTAGAGAAAAAGGGCATTATAGGATTGACGAAGTTGGGTGAGTGATTGTTATTCGAAAGGATGGTTATCTCAGAATCAGTCCAACTGGACTCAACCTCTTTGCAGGCCTATTGGAGAGCCCAACTCATAAGTTCCCACTCCACAACCATTATAGAGAAAAAAACTCGTCAACTTAGCAAGGGTGGGCTTTTGAATACCCTCAGAGAAAGACGATGGGTAGACGAATTTCTTCAGCTTTGGGAACAAGTCCATATCTTGTTTTTGCTAAATTAGGAGTGGGGAAAATGGATACTGATCTTTACCGATGTGCCTATGGGAAGAAGGTTTGTACCTCGCTAGTGGAAAGGGTATAATTGATGGTGTCGATCGGGGATGTATGCAGGGTTGGAGCTAGTAGAATCCCAGACTGGAGCCCCGAGTTGAGACACCGATGGTGTGGAAGAGAGTTTCACTAAAATCTGGCTTAGAGGGAGTGACGGAGATGGCTAAGGGAGAGATGAATGATTCCCTCTCTGGGATCAAAGTTTTTTACTAGGTCTATGGCAGACCAAACCAACTTTTCTCTTTTTCCCAACATTGGAGGACTCTTCTTCTAGCCTTTGCCTCTTATGGTTACTTCTAACTGCCCGAGTCGGAATGTCAACTATCGCCGTAACTTCTTGCGCACTTTCCATAAGTGCCTCCAAATCCATGTGTGGAGGATGTTGGAATGAGTCAAAGGGAGTAGAAGAACCTACAATGAAAAATTAGGAGTCAACAGTAGGGTTAGGAAGGGTTTGGTGAGAAATAAGACCATCAAGTTCAAGTGTTGAGGGAGATAAGCATAAAAGAGGTATACTTTGCGGGATGGACAGCTCCTTTCTTCTCCTCACTAAGGGCTGGGCCAACTCATCAAAGGCTCTATAAGGCCATGTTTCACTGATAGGCTAGACCCTTTGAGGGTTTGCTCCCAATGCTAAATTTGCTAATCTAAAGCCATTAGGGCTTTACTCTTCTTAACAGTAACAAAAAACGTTCTGTACTATTAAGAGTTTGTGTAGCTTCAGAGGATGCCCCAGCTTTAAACGGTCATATTGTGACCTAGAGAGGTTAGAGACAATTGGTTGTCGTTGAAGACAAATACACTTTTGAGGGATAGACCACCTCGTAGGAAAGCCAAAGTTGCCATCCAACTTTTTTCTCACCCGTATGAACTTATGGTGGTTTGAGTGGAAAATTAAAGAGGAGCTTTGAACTATAGACTTGTTGCCATTGCGAGTGTGGAAGTAGACCGTTCTGGCTGAGATTCCCTGAGAAATGACCTCCAGTTGGTAAAAATGCTGAAAAACGCCAAGGAATGGAGGCTCACGGTGTTTACTACAATCAATGAAGTAAGATACCAGGGTCCACTAGGAAGAATCGTTAAGCTACACGTGTGCAATTCCATAGATATTTAACACCCTACAAAAGAAAGGATGTAAATTGAGATGGAAGTCTGCCTCCAATAAGTATAGTGGGAGGATAAACCCATCACGGAAGTCACTCAACTGGTAATCTTTATCCAAGATTTCAAAATAGTAGGCAAAATTCGGCAATTTGATTCCTCTGGCTTATAAACACTTGAACATGTTCTTACGAGTAGTTGTACATTTATAAAACAACAATTCAATGGACACTCTAGCTTTGTGGTCGGATGACCTATGCACACGTGCTGAAGAGGGCCTCTTGCCACCCTGACCCCTCCTATTCGAATCATTGTATTCCATTTTTTTCTCTCTTGATGATGGCCTAAATCGTTGCATGATGAAGTTGTAGTAGGTTATGAAAGACAAAAATGATTAAGGAAGACTCACTTGGAAGGTGGGTAATGCCTTAGTGTGGTAAGCTCGAGAGAGGGAAACTGTGGGAGAAGAAGAGGAGGAAGAGAAGAACAGTTAAAGGTTTTGAAGAAGAACTAAATCGACAAGGAAATTTTGAAGATAAACTTGAAATCAAGTAAAAGGAATTCCTTTTCTCTATATATCTCAGTTTTAAATAATCAAACGTCAATGAGAGTTAAATTTTAAAATTCCAAAAATGGTTCAGGTCTCCTAACTAGTGTTTGAAACACGTTAGCTATCGGAAGGGTTTTTCATAAACCCTTCGGTAACCAAAAAAGTAGTAATACAATCAGATAATGTATGTCAATCCAAGAATTCGCGAGAATAGTTTTGGAAGAATCCTGAATCAATGATCTACCCTATATAGAGTAATGGTAAAACCCTCATCCAAGCAGAATAAGCTCAGGATGAATTTATAAATGTTTGGTAAAATCAAGTCAGGTAAGCGCTAAGACAAGAGGGAATGGTGCAGGTGTCTGCTTCTAGGTATGCCATGAATTATCTAATAAAATGGGAAACTAATTTGGAGTCCGCCTAAAAAATCTAGGTAAGAAAGGAAATTCTGGGGATGAAATTTTATTTAAGGGCGGGGGAGTTGCCACACCCGGATCTTTTTTTAAACCCTAATTTAGAACAATTTTGGGACTAAATTGAACTCATAGAAAGTTGGCATATTCTACCAAGAATTTTGGGAGAAACTCTTGACTATCAAATAAATAATTAAATTTCAATTTTTGTTCAGTTAGATTGGAATCAGCTAGTTCCATAGTGAGAGGCAAAATGATTAGGAAGGAGTGGTTGTATTGGCCTATGGGAACCGTGCCAATGGAGTATATATATAGGTATCTGTGGAGATAGAATTCTTCTCAATTTTGTTTACAAATTTTTCTCCTCGCAGCACCATCTTCTTTGATCGCTTTGAAGAAGAAGAGGGATGTCGTTGAAGTAAACTTTGCATGTTACTGTTGTGTGGATTAAAGTCTTAGAGTGGAAAAATTAGGAAAATTGGTAAGCTTCCTCATCTCTCTGTACTCGTAGATGAAAGGGAGAAGTAGAGTAAAGATTCTTAAAAGTTTTTTTTTTATAATTCTAGGTTTCTAAGGGCTTACCACCATTAAATTAACAGATAAATATTTGTCATGCTTACCTGCCAGGATAAGAAGGCTTTGGCGTTCGGACAAGCTAAGCTGTCAAAGATAATAAAGTGAGGTGAGTCCATGTACCTTGTCTTCTGGATTATTGATTATGTTATAGGAGTTGCATGTATCACGTTGATGATGTACTGAGGTTTCCTAAGTTTATGGTGTGTATGTGCTTGAAGAAACACTAGGTTGTGTGTGTGCACAATACTGTGGGAGCTCTTGTTGTTGTCTACTGGTTGTTTTATGGTAGATAGTTGATGATAGTTAAACTAGCATGATGTATGTGTAATGATAAATTGTATGATATGCTTGAATAATGTATGCGTAGTGCGGAGGGAAATCATTGACGAGTTAAATGAGTTTAGGATTTGCAAAATAGTATTTTTGTGTATCACCATACGGTGCTACTGTATGCAAACCGTGATGCGTGAAACTCTGAGCCTTGCAGAGGGGACACTGAAATGTTTGAGCATCAATGTTAGAAATGGCAAAATGGAGGAAAAGGCGGATGGATAGCAAAATGAAATTTTAGCAATCAGGTGTTGCTGAGTGGAAATCGTGATGTGCGAAGCTTTAGACTTTGTAGAGGGGACACTGCGGTGTTCAAGCATCAATGTTCGAAATGGATTGGAATGATATTTGATTGGCTCATTAGAGTGACCCCGTAACGACGTTAATTAGGTTCCATAGAGAAACACCGTGATGGTGGTCAACAGGATCTATGGGGCGATACCGCAACAACGGTAAGGTCCTTTTGGGCAACACCTCAAAGAGGTTTAAGTTGTAAGACCATAGCTCGGCTATGACAACCAATGGAGTCCGCTAGGACATTAAACATGGGGTTACATGTGTAAGACCATAGCTCAGTTATGGCAACATAGAGAGTTCATCGGGACTGTAGATACAGGGTAGTTCGTCAGGACATTGAACATGGGGTTACATGTGTAAGACCATAGCTCAGTTATGGCAACATAGAGAGTCCGTTGGCACAGTAAACACAGGGTAGTACATCAGGAAGTAAAACACGGGGTTACACGTGTGAAGTTCGCAGATTAGTATATAAGGAGACTCGCCAAGGTGTAAAGTAAAAGTTGCAGTGTGGTGGGTGTTATAATCCACAAGACCAAATGAACTTGGTACACCTAGGAAACACAGACCAATGGGATAATGAGAGAGTCTCCTGAGGTTAAAAGGTAAACATAATGTAGATCAAAGTGAGTTCATCATGGAAGCCATAGATCCCACATTATTTGAGCAGATATGAAATAGGCTATAATAGGAGCAATCTTAAATTGTAACTTGGTAAAGGGTAGGTAAAAGATTGGGGAGACCTATACGAGTTTTTATGAAAGGAAATGCCAACCCAAGGCTAAATGTTCAATAAAGTCCGCCAGAGAATAGGGAAAAGCGAAGGCTCGTTTAGACCACAAAATAAGGTTGAAGTCTTATTGAACTACCCAGGGTTGGAGACCTTCACGAAACATCTTAGTTGGAAATAGTATGTCAGTACCACATGTCTAATAGAGCATCTTAAAGGAACGAACTGAAAAGGTAGTTACTACGGTGTTGCGTTGAGGGCACCATTTCTCTAAATTAGTAAGGGTATTATATTCTGGTACAAACAATAATTATGGCAACTACTTGGGTAGTTGTTAAGCGTTGCCAGCCAAAAATAATGGATACGAGTATTAGGGATGTAAAATAATAAGATATGGGGAGAGGGTGGAGCCATGAGGGAACATATTTGGAACCAGATAAGGGTCTAAGTCCGCCAATAAACAACTTAGAGTGTATAAGGCACAGCCTTGCCAACTAAGTTTTCAAATTCTATTATGAAATTTAGAGAGTTTTATTCTGTGCCAGGAATATCAATTTCTTAAAATTTATGCAACACTCATTTTATGTATAGATTTCACTAAGTTCTTCCGAACTTATAAAATTACTGCTTAAATTCAATTTAGATAAAGACTCGAAAAAATTAAGAGGGACCAAGCCAGACTCTGCTAGAATAAGTGGGCGCAGTAGCTATTCATGTATATAGAGGCGCACCTATAAAAGCCACGCCTCAGGTTGGAGGTTGACTAGGTTTATTCGGATTCGAATTGTAAATTGAGAATAACTAATGAATCATTAAATATGTCAGGTTGTAAGAATCTAGAACTAATATGATGTGTGTATAAATTGCAAAGAGTATAAAATTTAGATAGGTGAAATAGATAGTAAGATAAAGTATTTAGATGAAGTGTTAAATGTTAGTAAAATAAAATGTTAAGTGAAATGTGATGATTGTTGATTTCTATATAATTAAGGACTAAATCGTAAAAAGAGTAAAGTCTGTAATGGTTTTATCGTTGAGAAAATGTAGTGAAATTCTATATTTAAATGTGGATGTAGACAAAATGAGAACTAGTAGGATATAAATGGCATGCTATCAGGAAACATTTTATATGCACAAGTGATAGTGGCACTATGGTGCAAGTGTCAGTGGCACTACAGTGGAAGTGATAGTGGCATTTCGGTGCAAATTATTAACTTTTTCTGTATATCTTATATGTTCTATTGACTCTACAATTGGGCTTAAATTTCAAGGTAAGTGAATTTAGTAATGAAAATGATAAGTGATTTATGGATTGTTCTTTTGATTGCTTATAATAGATGCTATCTAATAAGTTTATACATATATATAAAGGTAATAATTCATAAGTTTACATACATTAGTAATGAATAAATTTAAATCAAAAGTTTAATTCATGATGTATTTACTAAGGTTTCACGAGCTTATAGTGTTGTTTCTCTAACGCGTAGGTAAAGATTGTTTTGAAGTTTTAGAGTGAAGGTCATTTTTGACTCATCTCATCACAAACTGTATCTTGGAAGGGAGTATAATTTTGATTGATATTTTGATTTAGCTCATGGCATGTGCTTAATATATATGGAAAAATTATAATGGAAGCATATGATAGTTTTGATCTTCCTTAATATATTTTGTAAATTTGGTTATGTTCGATTGGGTTTTAAGTTGAATTATATGATGTTTTGATTGAGAATTATGTTGAATATGTCTTGGAAGTGATATGGAATGATTTATAATTGTTTAAAATTTGTTTATGTGTTTTAAACATGTCTTAGAGAATTTGTCTCCGGTGTTGTGACATCTGAAACCCAATGTCGCGACATTGGACCATGGGAGGCTCAAGTGAGTAAAATGTTTTTAGTGTCGCAACACTAGCATCTCAGTGTCATGACATCGGTTCAATGTCGCGACACCCATTTCCCAGTGTCATGACATTGACTCTATTTGTCCTATTTAGACTCACATAAGCCTTAATAAGCCCCGATTGAAACCAAACTTTAGGAAATCTTTAGAAATGACTTAAATAACTCTAAAGGAGTCTAACTACGTTAAATTAAAGCTTCAAAATTTATGATTGAATTGAGTTGCTTAGTTATTTATGTGACATGCCTTACTTGTGAGGAATTGGTTCACTTGGGGTAAGGGGTGTTAGATTTAGTGATATTTGAGTCTAGGATTTCTAATTCCTGGTCCAAAAATGATTCTAGATGTAACATCCTGGAATTAGGGGCTTGGCATTGTTGTATGTTGTTGTGTGTGGTCATGTTTTGTTTGTTGTTTTGATGTGTTTGGGGGTCCTGGGAAGGCTCGAGGTTAAGCTTGAGCCTTGGTGAAAAGTTTACTTTTAGGCACTTTAGAAGGGAGAGTTAGCTGAGGCAGGCCTTAAGGGTCTTTAATTGTGCTTTGTCAGCACAAATAAGGATATGGTAAAGTGGCATGGAGGCGCCACTTAGGGTGCTTGAGGTGGCGTCACATGGGAGAAGCTACAGGGAGAGGGGGTTCGAATCACGTCGTCAGCAAAGGGGAACTTTATTTTTGCGCCTAAGAAGCCTGGGTAGTGGATTCGGCAAGGGCACTACATGGTTTGGGGTTGAAGGAGTCAAATAATTTGAAAGGGTGGCCAGGAGAGAAAGGTGGAGTTTGAAATATTCAAACTCATTTGAATGGGTGAACAAGAGTGAATTAAGGAGGAAAATATGGGATAGGATGTTGGTGGAAAGTGATGGCCGAAATTTGGATGTTGGAAGGGGGGAGAAGTCGATTTTGACTTTGTAAGGTGTGTGCCGAATTCTTAAGGCTAGTGGTTTGGTGTGCCATTTTGTTCCAGGGTCAAAACCGATTCTAGAAAACACTTCCCTTCTCTTTTTCATTTTTGACCTCTCACCCCATTTCTCTTTGGTGATACCAAAATCAAGTAGCTAGTCACAATTCCTTCATCTTTTCTCCTCTTTTGTGCTCTGGCCGAACCCTTGGGGAGTATCCACTCGTGCACTTCAATCGAAACTCTCACCCATTTGTTGCTTCATCTTTCTTTAAGGGTGGTGTGTGGGCTAGCCAAAATATTCTCTTCTTCACACTCTCCCTTTTACCTTGAGCCGCATATCTTTCCCTTGTACCATCGAAACCCCCTTGTCATCATTCTTTGCTAATAGCCGAAACCCAATCTTCATTCTCCTTGCTCGGTCGACTTATCTTTCTCATCTACTTTTTTTCCTTGTGCCGAATCTTTTGAGGGCCAGTCGACTTCTCTAGTGGGGGTAAGGGTCTTATCTCTCATCTTCTTAGTAACAACCTTTGTTTTATTTCCCTTTTACTTTATGAAGCCGAATCTGTTCTGGTAGTCATCTAAATGCTTTCCTTCCATTTTGAGGCCTCTTAGCTGAACACCAAGAAGGAGAGTGCAGGAATCTCAGGCTGTTGAGAGCCTTTGCAATCGGGTTTGTGAAGGTAAGAAGTGTTCCTTTTATTCTTTCTTTCTCTCTTTCGGTTTTATGTGGCCAAGGCCGAATGGCTTGTTAGCATGGGGTTCTATCTTCGGTTAATTCTTCTCTTCATTTCTTTTCTCTCGATTGGGATGTTTCTTTGGAAACCTCCGTTGCTGAACAGTGTGGTTCAAATCCTGAAAGTCTGTTAGTTGCCGAACTTTACCTTTTCCATCCAAATTCCTGAGGTAAGAGATTTTCCCGATTATTCGTTATCTACTTCTTACTTTCCTTTTTGTTTCCTTAACCATACGTTCTCTTCTTTAAGTACTGATCACATCTCTTCATGGATTCAACTGTTAGTCAACCTAAGGAAGGGGGTGAACCTTTAGTGTCCGTTCCTTAGTTTAAGAAACGTGCTGTGTCAGCAGTTCAGACTTTTCGCCGGGCTGTGGGAGAGAACCAACGCCGGTTTGGGATAGACAGATAGCTGTCGTTCCTGCGAGTGAAAGCGTCGATGTAGAGGGTTTTACCTTACGCGTTATCAGGTGTGTACCACTCACATGCCTTCATTACTGCTGTTACTGCGTTATTAACTGAAAAGGGCGAAAAGCTGAAATAACTAACATGAAAGGTTAACTACCCTTATGGGTAAGGATGGAGACGCCGGGTAAGTACTCGACACTGTTATTATTATGATTAATCTGTATGTACGTATGTTTCGAATGTTATACATGTAAATGATCTGCTATTCACTGTGAAATAAGTTGCATAAATAATGTGCATGACATGAAAGGGCATGGGCTTGGGAATGGTTGAAATTTGGAGGGAGAAAAGTGACTAATGTCAGGAGTGGCTACGGTCACGAGTGGTCTAAGTACCACGGTGGTTAATACCACGATTGCTTATAACAGTGACTTATCTCGGTGGTCTATGACCACAGTGGGTTGGCCCCACATATGCATTTGCTGGAGATCGTCACGGTGGTCTATGACCACGGTGGGTTGGCCCCACGATTATATTACAGTGACTCTGTCACGAGTGACTACGGTCACGAGTGGTCTAGGACCACGGTGGTTATGAACCACAATGGCATAATGCCACGGAAGTTTGGTTGGAGAGCTAATCTTGGATGGGCTGCATAGCATACATATATCATGTGCTGTACTGTGTGGGTTAAGGCCCAATTTGCGCTACATGGGGATGTACACACTGAGTCTTGGTGACTCACCCCTTTGTTAATTTTGCAGGTAATCAGTAGATGGCAGATTAGGGGCCAGAACTGATTCGAGGTGGCCATGCGTTGCAGTATCTTCGATAAATTTGAATTTTGTTTAAATTTATTTCTATTTGGGGATTTTAAGTTGTAATAAGGCCGCTTTAAATTTTATTCTAATTATGGGTTTTATCGTACGCTGATTTTTAACATGCAAAGATTCATAAGGAAAATGAGTTTTCTTAAAACGTAAATAAAGGTTTTCCAAAAAGGTTGATAAATGTAATGTAAGCCGTGAATAATTTAACTTGGTATTTCCCTCAAACATTGCTAAACCTATTTTCAGAAGATAGCACACCCCAACATTGTTTTCCAAATGTCATTTTACAAAATCTACTAAATTTTGGTTCCTTTTTAAAGAAAGAAAAAAAACAAACAGACCTATCGGTTTTTATCATCTAGTCACCCTTATCAAGAGTTTAATAAGTTCTAACTTAACTAGATTCTTAATAGCCCTTAAACCTGGAATTACTACAACTAGGAAATTTTCTTCAAATCGCGACGTTTCCAAAGTTTTCAAAACCTACTTCCTCTGTAACATTTCGGATTCGGTCGTAACGTATTGACCGGGTTTGTGGTGTTACAATTGTGGTATCAGAGCGAGGTTTCAAAAACTCGACCGTGGGTATGGGGGTATAAAATTTTTTAAAAGATGGCCAGAAAATAATTTAGAAATATATATATGTCTTCAAGAAGCATGGCACCCGAGTCTCCGGCACTGAATCCGCACGGTAAGTTTTCTGACTGTTGGTTGTTGTATGTGAACTATGTGTAATGTGCTATGATTACTTGTACTATGAGATGCAACTTTAGAGACTAAAACCCTAGGTATGCATGAAGATGACGAGAACTGCTCATAATGTTAATTTCATAAAACTGCTCTGTAGTAAATAGTGGAAGAAAAACACTAACACATAAAACTCTTAATCAGATTAAACCACGATAGTAGTAATGAGTACTAGGGGACGCGGGCGTGGTGTGCGAGGCCGTGGAAGGGGCCGAGATGCTGGGGTTGAACCTTCAGAATCTGGGCATGGGCCAGAAGGTGAGGTACTCGCATCGCTTGTTGCAGAAGCAGAATTCCAAGATCAAACCGGTGGAGACGATGCTGTGTCTCAGGCTATGTTACGTGTTTTGGAGAGAGTGGCTGGAGTGAGCACAGGATTGGTGTCTCGAAAATCTGTACCTGAACGACTCAGGGCTAATGGAGCTGAGATATTTAGGGGCGTATCTGGTGTGGCTCCGAACGTAGCCGAGTATTGGTTAGAAGCAGTAGAACGGGTTATGGATGACCTTGACTGCACTGCAGAAGAAAAGCTAAAAGGGGTTGTGTCTCTTCTCCGAGATGAGGCTTATCAATGGTGGCTCACGGTTAGGGATGGTACTGCAGCATATCGCATCACCTGGGACTTCTTTAAGTCTACGTTCCAGGGGAAATATATTGGGTCAAGCTATGTGGACGCGCAGCGGAAGGCATTCTTAAACCTGGTTCAGGGGAATAAGTCAGTGGGCAAGCATGAGGCAGAATTCTTGCTCCTAAGCCAGTATGCTTGTGGTATTGTGTCTACAGATCATGAGCGTTGTGTTCGATTTGAGGATGGCCTGAGGGATGAGTTGCTAGTACTGATAGCTCCGCAACGAGAAAGGGAATTTGCTGTCCTGGTTGAGAAGGCTAAGATAGCAGAGGAGGCAAAGCGTATTGAAAGACAGAATCAGGATAGGGACAAGGGTAGAAATAAAAGAAGTTTTGGGCCATCAAGATCTACTGGGAACTTTCAGAAAAGGCCTAGGGTGGATGGTCCGGGTCGAGTTGTGAGGCCTGTTGCTATGGGTCGAGCGCCGCAATGTGCTTCAAGTGGGAAGTTCCATTTTGGGGAATGCTGGGCAAGAAGCAATGGATGTTTCAGATGTGGGTTAGCAGATCATCGGGTGAAAGACTGTCCGCAAGAGCCAAACAAAATGCGACCGACAGGTCAGAATTATGTTCAGCCTGGTAGAGGTGGTCAGCAGCCATAGAGGGGCCGTGGTCCGGCCAGAGGGGAATGGTTTTGGTCGTGGACGTGGAGCACCGGGCAGGGGTGCTGGGAACACAGATGCAAGGCAACCTCGGCTGGTCTATGCTGCTAGACGCCGAGAAGAGGGCGATGCACCGGATGTCATAACCGGTACGTTCCTTATTTATGGACTACCTTTTTCTGCACTAATTGATATTGGATCAACGCATTCATATTTCGCTAGTAATGTATCTGGGACTTTGAGTATAGACCCTGAAACCGCTTCTAGGAAGATGACTGTACTTAGCCCTTTAGGACAATCTGTAGTGGTGAACAAAATTTTTAGGAATGTACCTCTAGAAGTTCAAGGGATGGTTTTCACGGCTGATCTAATGGAATTGCCGTTCGGAGAGTTCGATTTAATTTTAGGTATGGACTGGCTAGTGAAGTATCGAGTAAATTTGGACTGTGCTGCTAAGCGCATGGTGTTAAGGACTCCTGAGGATGATGAGGTAGTAGTGATAGGTGAAAGGAGGAACTACTTGTCTAATGTAGTGTTCGCTTTAAAGGCTGAAAAATTGGTGAGAAAAGGATGTGAGGCATTCTTAACGTTTGTTCGAGCCCTAGAAGCTAAGGAGTTGACTGTAGGGGATGTCAGAACAGTGAAAGAGTTCTCTGATGTTTTCCCAGAAGAGCTTCCAGGATTGCCTCCGGATCGCGAAGTGGAATTCAGAATTGATCTTCTTCTGGGAACAGCGCCAGTGTCTATTGCCCCATATAGAATGGCTCCAAAAGAGTTGATGGAATTGAAAGCCCAAATTCAGGAACTGTTGGATATGGGGTTTTATCCGACCCAGTGTGTCACCTTGGGGAGCGCCGGTATTATTTGTTAAAAAGAAGGATGGGTCAATGAGGTTGTGTATTGACTATAGACAGTTGAACAAGTTGACAATCAAGAACAAGTAACCGCTGCCTAGGATAGACGATCTGTTCGATCAGTTGCGAGGTGCATCGGTCTTTCCAAAAATAGATCTGAGGTCGGGTTATCATCAGCTTAAGGTCAAGGAGTCAAATATTTATTAGATAGCTTTTCGGACTCGTTACGGTCACTACGAGTTCCTGGTGATGCTGTTTGGGTTGACCAATGCACCAGCAGCGTTTATGGATATGATGAACCGGGTATTCCAACCCTACCTGGACCGGTTTGTTGTGGTATTTATAGGTGATATCATGGTTTATTTAAAATCGGAAGAGGAGCATGATTCACATCTTCGGGGTAGTTGGGAGGAGTTCCAACCGTTGGCGGAATTCGTATACAACAACAGTTACCAATCTAGCATTAAGATGGCGCCCTATGAAGCGTTGTATGGTTGGAAATGTCGCACTCCTACTTGCTGGACTGAGTTGGGTGAGCGACAGTTATTGGGTCCAGAGTTGGTGTCTGAAACAGAGGAAAAGGTTAGCTTAATTTGGTCTCGGTTGGAGGAAGCTTTTGACAGGCAGAAATCTTATGCGGATCTGAAGTGCAAAGGCGTAGAATTTGCAGTGGGTGACCAGGTCTTCTTAAAGGTTTCACCGTGGAAGAAAATTCTAAGGTTTAGACGGAAGGGCAAGCTGAGCCCCAGGTTCATCGGGCCTCACCGTGTGTTGAAGCGTGTAGGACCAATAGCTTATCAGCTCGAACTACCTTCGAAACTGAGATAGATCCATGATGTATTCCATGTTTCAATGTTAAGGCGCTACCGTTCGGATCCATCTCACATAGTGCCGGTAGAAGAAATTGAGGTCAGACCTGATTTATCTTTCGAGGAGGAACCAATTCAAATCCTAGACTGAGACGTTAAGAAGTTGTGGAGGAAGTCGGTTCCGTTGGTTAAAGTGTTGTGGCAAAACCACGGTTCAGAGGAAGCCACGTGGGAACCGGAGGATGTGATGCGACAGCAATACCCTCACCTCTTTTGACCAGGTAAAATTTTAGGGCCGAAATTTCTTTAAGGGGGTAGAACTGTAACATCCTGGAATTAGGGGCTTGGCATTGTTGTATGTTGGTGTGTGTGGTCATGTTTTGTTTGTTGTTTTGATGTGTTTGGGGGTCTCGGGAAGGCTCGGGGTTAAGCTTGAGCCTTGGTGAAAAGTTTACTTTTAGGCACTTTAGGAGGGAGAGCTAGCTAAGGCAGGCCTTAAGGGTCTTTAATTGTGCTTTGTTAGCACAAATAAGGATATGGTAAAGTGGCATAGAGGCGCCACTTAGGGTGCTTGAGGTGGCATTACATGGGAGAAGCTGCAGGGAGAGGGGGTTCGAATCGCGTTGTCAGCAAAGGGGAACTTTATTTTTGCACCTAAGGAGCCTGGGTAGTGGATCCGGCAAGGGCACTACATGGTTTGGGGTTGAAGGAGTCAAATAATTTGAAAGGGTGGCCAGGAGAGAAAGGTGGAGTTTGAAATATTCAAACTCATTTGAATGGGTGAACAAGAGTGAATTAAGGAGGAAAATATGGGATAGGATGTTGGTGGAAAGTGATGGCCGAAATTTGGATGTTGGAAGGGGGCAGAAGTCGGTTTTGACTTTGTAGGGTGTGTGTCGAATTCTTAAGGCTAGTGGTTTGGTGTGCCGTTTTGTTCCAGGGTCCAAACCGATTCTAGAAAACACTTCCCTTCTCTTTTTCATTTTTGACCTCTTACCCCATTTCTCTTTGGTGATACCGAAATCAAGTAGCTAGTCATAATTCCTTCATCTTTTCTCCTCTTTTGTGCTCTGGCCGAACCCTTGGGGAGTATCCACTAGTGCACTTCAATCGAAACTCTCACCCATTTGTTGCTTCATCTTTCTTTAAGGTTGGTGCGTGGGCTAGCCAAAATATTCTCTTCTTCACACTCTCCCTTTTACCTTAAGCCACATATCTTTCCTTTGTACCATCGAAACCCCCTTGTCATCATTCTTTGCTAATAGCCAAAACCCAATCTTCATTCTCCTTACTCGGTCGACTGATCTTTCTCATCTACTTTTTTCCCCTTGCTGAATCTTTTGAGGGCCAGTCGACTTCTCTAGTGGGGGTAAGGGTCTTATCTCTCATCTTCTAAGTAACAACCTTTGTTTTATTTCCCTTTCTCTTTATGAAGCAGAATCTGTTCTGGTTGTCATCTAAATGCTTTCCTTCCATTTTGAGGCCTCTTAGCCGAACATCAAGAAGGAGAGTGCATGAATCTCAGGCTATTGAGAGCCTTTGCAATAGGGTTTGTGAAGGTAAGAAGTGTTCCTTTTGTTCTTTCCTTCTCTCTTTCGATTTTATGTGGCCAAGGCCGAATGGCTTGTTAGCATGGGGTTCTATTTTCGGTTAATTCTTCTCTTCTTTTCTTTTCTCTCGATTGGGATGTTTCTTTGGAAACCTCGGTTGTTGAACAGTGTGGTTCGAATCCTGAAGGTCTGTTAGTTGCTGAACTTTACCTTTTCCATCCAAATTCCTGAGGTAAGATATTTTCTCGATTATTCGTTATCTACTTCTTACTTCCCTTTTCGTTGCCTTAACCATACGTTCTCTTCTTTAAGTACTGATCACATCTCTTCATGGATTAAACTGCTAGTCAACCTAAGGAAGGGGGTGAACCTTTAGTGTTCGTTCCTAATTTAAGAAACGTGTTGTGTCGGCAGTTTGGGACTTTCCGCCGGGCTGTGGGAGAGAACCAACGTCGGTTTGGGATAGACAGATAGCTGTCATTCCCACGAGTGAAAGCATCGACGTAGAGGGTATTACCTTACGCGTTATCAGGTATGTACCACTCACACGCCTTCATTACTATTGTTATTGAGTTATTAACTGAAATGGGCGAAAAGCTGAAATAACTAACATGAAAGGTTAACTACCCTTATGGGTAAGGTTGGAGACGTCGGGTAAGTTCTCGACACTGTTATTATTATGATTAATCTGTATGTACGTATGTTTCGGATGTTATACATGTAAATGATCTACTATTCACTGTGAAATAAGTTGCATAAATAATGTGCATGACATGAAAGAGCATGGGCTCGGGAATGGTTGAAATGAGGAGGGAGAAGTGACTAATGTCACGAGTGGCTACGGTCACGAGTGGTCTAAGTACCACGGTGGTTAATACCACGATTGCTTATAACAGTGACTTATCTCAGTGGTCTATGACCACAGTGGGTTGGCCCCACCTATGCATTTGCTAGAGATCATCACGGTGGTCTATGACCATGGTGGGTTGGCCCCACGATTATATTACAGTGACTCTGTCACGAGTGACTATGGTCACGAGTGGTCTAGGACCATGGTGGTTATGAACCACAGTGGCATAATGCCACGGGAGTTTGGATGGAGAGCTAATCTAGGATGGGCTGCATAGCATACATATATCATGTGCTGTACTGTGTGGGTTAAGGCCCAATTTGCACTACATGGGGATGTTCACACTGAGTCTTGGTGACTCACCCCTTTGTTAATTTTGCTGGTAATCAGTAGATGGCGGATCAGGGGCCGGAACAGATTCGAGGTGGCCATGCGTTGCAGTATCTTCAATAAATTCGAACTTTATTTAAATTTATTTCTATTTGGGGATTTTAAGTTGTAATAAGGCTATTTTAAATTTTATTCTAATTATGGGTTTTATCATACGCTGATTTTTAACATGCAAAGATTCATAAGGAAAATGAGTTTTCTTAAAACGTAAATAAAGGTTTTCTCAAACATTGCTAAACCTATTTTCAGAAGATCGCACACCCCAACATTGTTTTCCAAATGTCATTTTACAAAATCTACTAAATTTCGGTTCCTTCTTAAAGAAAGAAAAAAACAAACAGACCTACTGGTTTTTATCATCTAGTCACCCTTATCAAGAGTTTAATAAGTTGTATCTTAACTAGATTCTTAATAGCCCTTAAACCTGGAATTACTACAACTAGGAAATTTTCTTCAAATTGCGACGTTTCCAAAGTTTTCAAAACCTATTTCCTCTGTAACATTTCAGATTCGGTCGTAACGTATTGACCGGGTTTGGGGTGTTACACTAGAATTACCTGCCATATATGATATATCAAAGTAATGAGATGAGATTCTTTTAACAAAGTTTAAAATTTTGAATAATAGATTGAAGAAGTCAAACAATTCTCGAGAAGCAACAGATGAAGAGGTAGAAAGTAGAGCCTTGAATGCAAATTGAGAAGGCAATAGACCTTTACCCCGAGCTCAAAATGAGCTGGGAGAGCTTGTAAATTGGGCTGAACTCAGTGGAGATGTAACAGCCTGATTTAGGGGCTAGTCAAAATAGTGGTTTTTGAACCACTAATCCGAGGTCAGAGAAAATTATTTAAATGTTATTTTATGGGTTATAGCATGATTACATAGGTGCATGAAAATTTTGGTGCTTTAATTTTCGCGATTTCATGCTTAATCGCGAAAAAGGACTAAATCGCATAAAGTGTGAAAGTTCTATTTTATAAGCTAAAGGTGTCTAAAAGCCATAGAATATTAATTGGA
This sequence comes from Gossypium australe, assembly GCA_005393395.2. Taxonomy (NCBI): domain Eukaryota; kingdom Viridiplantae; phylum Streptophyta; class Magnoliopsida; order Malvales; family Malvaceae; genus Gossypium; species Gossypium australe. The sequence continues at coordinate 88,794,768 of CM016619.1, read as the reverse complement.
GGCCTTTAATGTGCAATTTCACCCTTAGAGATAGGGTGGCCGGCCATAGGAGACAAACAATGTCAAATTGGTCAAAGTTGTTGAAATTAGGTGGACTAAATTGATATTTTAATATTAAAATAAAGAAAAGATGATCTCCTTCTATTCACTCAACCACTTCCACAGAAAATTAGCAGAAAATAGGGGTTTGAAAAATTAAAAATTTCAGCAAGCTCTTCTCCTTACAAGTAAGTGATTTTAATGGTTTTTCTTGATGATATTTGTACTTTTGGGACCCCTAAAACTTAAGCTAGCAAAAGATGGGACTATTTTGCAAAATGGTTGAAATTTTAGAGTTTTTCCATGTGAGTATTTATGTTGTTGCTGCATTTTTATGGAAGAAAACGAGTCTTGGTTATTAGATAAACAACTTTTGTGAAAGGTGTTTCCATGAAAACACCTAAAACGACCTTTTGTAAAGGTTGTATAATAAGAGGTAAATGTGTGAAATAATGAGTATTGATGGTTGCCATAAGAGTAATAAAGGGTCATCTAGGCTTGTAAAAGGAAGAAATTCAATTAGAATCGATTTACGAGCCTAGGGTTAAAGTAGTCATTTTGTGAAAGTCTAAGGGCAAAATGGTAAATTTTGCCAAAATATGATTATTGAAATGTGTTGATTAATGTGATTATTAAATGAGCTAATTTGCTATCATAGATAAAGAAGAACAAGGGATTAAACTTGGCCGAGGGAAATGCAAGGTATTGGATTAAATCGGCAAATTGGCCTATTTTGAAATAGAGGTAAGTTTGTATGTAATAAGTTCAACATCATGCTAGTATGTTTGAAAATGTTTGATATTGAAATGATGCATAATATTTCTATGAAATTGAGTAAGGGTGTTGAATGAGAAAATGATGAAACTTGTGATGTCGAAGTCCCGGTTGGACTATAATAAATAGTAGAATACTATTATCAAGACATGAGATGGATAAGGTCTCGTGTAAAACCATGTCTGGGACATGGCATCGGCACCGAATTGAGATCCCGTATAAGACCATATCTGGGATATGGCATCGGCATCTAATATGGAAATCGTATAAGACCATATCTGGGATATGGCATCGACAATTGATATAAGATCCAGTATAAGACCGTATCGGAGATATGACATCGGCATCTAGAGGTGACCCCATGTAAGACCACATCTGGGATGTGGCATTGGCGTCGTATTCATGTGAATGATGATGATCATGTATCTTAGAGTATCCCAAATGATTCAATGGGGTAAATAGTTAAGCTTGAAATAGAAATGAGATTAGTGCTAAAGCTATGTGATTAAGTGAATACAGGTACACGTGAGTAATTCACGAGAAATGTTTATGCTATGTGACATGGTATGTATTCGATAAGAGCAAGTACGAGTAAGTTATGGCAAAGTGCTTAAGACTTTGTGTTTTTATCCAATGCCATGGATGGGTGACATTATGAGCTTTATATTGTTATTTATTTTCATGCAAACTTACTCAGATTTATGCTTACCCCTCTCATTTCCCTTTTCCTTGTAGTATTGCCAAGATAACTCAGGGATCGTGGGACGTGTAACAGCCCGACTTTGGAGCTAGTCGGAACAGTGGTTTCGAGACCACTAAACTGAGGATAAGAAAAATTATTCAATATTATTTTATGTGTTATAGCATTAAAATATGGCTATGTAAAAATTTTGGTGCTTTAATTTTAGCAATAGGTTGCTTAATTGTGAGAAAGGACTAAATCGTATAAGATGCGAAAGTTCCATTTTATAAGGTAGAGGTACCTAATAACTATAGAATATAATTTGGAGGATTCTAAAATGCAATTAGGCCATTTATCTAGTGGTGGTCGGCCATATAGGAGCTAGGGAGACAAGATTTTAATGTTGGTCAAATTTAGTGGATATTAGGTGGTAAAAATGAATAAAATAAGAGGAGTAAAAGATGTTATCATCTTTCACTATTCACCTATCTTCTCTCCACCGAAAAACTGAAGAAGAAATAGAGCTTTGGGGGTTTAAACTTTCAGCCAAGCTATCTCCCTTGCTAGTAAGTGATTTAGATGGTTTTTATTTGATAATTTTTATACTTTTGGAGTCTTCAAAGCTTAAGCTAGCTAATGAGGGGACTAGTTTGTGATATGGTTGAAAGTCTAGGGACTTGCCATGAGAGTGTTCATGTTGTTAGCTTAGTTTTTATGGAAGAAAATGAATGTTAGAGAGATGAGAAACAACTTTTATGAAAGGTGTTAGCATGAAAACACCTAAATAGGACTTAAATGCAAAGAATGAATGTGTCATAAATGCATGAAGTGGTGAAAATGGTGAGTAGTTATAAGAGAAATAAATGTTCAGCTAGGCTTATTTATTGAGAAAATGTGTTGAAAAATAATTTACGAGCCTAGGGGTAAAATTGTAATTTTGCAATAATATAAGGGCAAAGTGGTCATTTTTGCCCAACTGTAGAGTTTGATGTATTGTGATCATAGGATGATCTAAACGAATGAATTTCATTGTTATAGATCAAGAAGAGCGCGGAACCAACCTTGACCGTGGAAAAGGCAAGGTGACAGATTCAACTGTTAGTTACCACGTTTTGAACCGAGGTGAGTTTATGTGTAAATATGCATTTTCTTTATACACATTATGTTGCTAATTGGTGTATGGCATGATTGAGAACATGTGTGGTTCAAGTGGATCGAATGTGGTAGTCATTGAATAATTATTGTAAGAATGATGAAATAGTCATATGAACATGTCAAGACGGCATTTGATGGTGGGCTAAGTGCGATACCACCTTGTTGCTTAATTAATATGGGCTATGTGTGATACCATCGTTTAATTATCATTTGGTGGGCTATGTGCGATACCACCGTAACTAACCTTTTTGGTGGGCTATGTGCGATACCACCCTAATAAAGACTGATTGTGGGCTAAGTGCGGAACCACCGAGTAATTTGACTACGAGTAATTGATTAAGAGGTTGTGATGTGTTGTTTTATGTGACATTGTGATGCTAAGTGCAGGGGAACATGCTAATGAATGTATACATTAAGCTTGTGATATGGTTGGAATATAAAAAATGAGGAAATGAGTAAGCATGATTATGAGTGTAGATTGTTTCTTGCTTATTATGTAATGCTATATAAATGATTAGTACATGCTATAATGTTATATTGTTTACATGTAAACTTACTAAGCTTAAAGCTTAATCCTCTTCTCTTTTTCCCTTGTTTTATAGAGTTTAAGAGTCGAGCCGAGATACGAGGATAACTAGAAGATCGCCAACACTATCTACTCACTTCGGTATATTTAGACTTAGTGATTTTGTGTATGGCATGTATAGGGGCTAGACTAGTTAGATTATTTTGTGGATTTGGCCAGAAGTGTATTGGCCCCTTGTTAAGATAACTATTTTGTATTTTTCCATGGTTGATGGCTCACCCTATCATTTATGAAAATATAAAGTTATCCATGGAAGTTCATATTGAAATTGCTTATTAGTTTGTTGAATGGGTTCATGTGGTGTAAGCTAGAGGGGTGCAAAGAGCATGGCGAATAGCCTTGTTCTTGTCCACATGGGTAGGCAAACGGACGTGTGTCTAGGCCGTGTGTGACACACGGTCAGTCCATGGGCGTGTACCCAGGCTGTGTGAAGTCTGTACCTTAAATTTGGAATTTGAATCGTCACACGGTTGAAGCACACGGGCGTGCCCAGGCCGTGTGGATAAATCAGTGTCGACCACGGGCTAGCCACACGGGCGTGTGACTAGGCCGTGTGTAACAAACAGAATGTCCAGGTTTTTGCACATGGAATAAGGACATGGCCGTGTGTGACCACATGATCTGCCCACATGGGCGTGTCCCATTTCCCACGGGCATGTGGCCCCTGTTTAGGTAAAATTTCCTTAAGTGCGTAGAAGTTTTCAAATTATCCTTGAAATCTTTTGGGAGCATGTTTAGGGCCTCCTAGGCCCATTATAAGGATGATAGACATATAAATGGAGAAGTTATAATTTGAAATGAGTTTGATAGCCCAAGGTCCAAGTGAGTTGAGTCCGTAATGCCTCATGCCCAGTTCCAGCGTAAGATACGAGTAAGGGGGTGTTACATTTAGTGGTATTAGAGTATTGGTTTAATCGGTTCTCGGACTACCGTAGCATGTGTGAGAGTCTAGCTATACATGCCATAAGTGTATAATGATAATGTGGTGGCTTCTGAAGATTCTAAACTTTGTTATTATGTAGTATATGGATCCCGATCAATCAGCTATTGATGACGCAGCTAGCAATGCGCCGGTTCCCGCGTAAGGGACCGCGCCTGTGTAGAGTGGACCCGAGACTAGCGGTTGATCGAGTTTTAAAATTTATAAAGAGAATGATCAAACCTGGAAACTAACTCTGACAACGATTGAAGGCAAGTGTACCTATCGAATAGTAGTATAGCTTAGGCAAGACCGGATTATCGAACCCAAAGGAACTAAAAGTACTAATACTAACCTTCTTTTTATTATTTAGCCTAAAATAAGTGAAGTTGCTTTAATATAATCCAAACTATTTACTAAGGCAAAGGCACAAAGACAAAAAGGATGAATTGGGAAAATAACTTTAGGAAAAACTCAGTTGATTAAGACGATACCCTCAAAAAGAATCCACCTAGACTTCACTTGTTAATTAACCCTGAACCATATGATTTATTTACTTAGTTTGATCCATAAGACTCCCTAACGTATAATAAACCCTCTCTCGAGGCGAATAACGTCTAACCCTAGGTTAATTAACGGAAATCTCTTTCTCAAATAATAACCCCCTAGAATAGCAGTGAATCGATCTATGGACTCCCATATTAGGTTTCACCCTAATCTGGCAAAATCTCGTCACCCTATCTCTAGGCGTGCGATCAACTCCGCTTAATTATGCTAGATCTACTCTTAAGCAGGGTCTATTCCTCCTCCACCTAAGCACATCAAATTTGGATTAAGCTTGCATAATTAAGAACAAACTAAGTATTTATCATATAATTCAGAAAATAATAACAAGATTCAATTAGGTTTCATCCCCTTCAGGTATCTGAAGGATTTAGTTCATAACAAATAAAGTAAACATCTCAAGAGAAAAGATAAAACAAAACATAAGAAATCCCTAAAATTCCCTGAAGGAATTGAAGAAGAAATCGGCCGCCTTGAGTAGAATTCCGGCTTCTTGGGATGGATCAACTGGCTATCTTTGAGTGATTCCCACAAATCTGACCTTCTCGGCTTGGGTCCTTGGCCTAGCTAACCGCCCTCCTTCAAGGATGAACTTAGGGGGTATATATAGGCTCTTGGAATGTGTTTCTTTGCCCCAAAGTATCCAAATCCAAATGAAATTGTTCATTGCCACGACAGGGACATGGCCATGTCACATGTCCGTGTGACTAGTCTTTGGGTAGTGTTTGGATTTCTTAAATGAGACACGGTCGTGTAAATCGGGGGTCAGGCCGTGTTCTAGATGATCAACAAGGCACGGCCGTGTGGGCTTAAGTCCAGGCCGTGTTGATTTCCACCTTGGCCCAATTTGCTCCGTTTTGGGCCCTTTTCTCGTTCTTTTTATCCCCGGGTGCTTTCCTGAGTATAAGACATGAAAAGAAAGGATTAAGAGCACCTTTTTATATAAATCAAGGCTTAAATCATCCAAAAGCATACTAAATGTAGGATTAAAATATGTTACTATTACGATTTATCAGGGGTCAAGGAGAAGAGGCTTGGGAAGCCTTTCTCAAAGTGATGAGTAATTGGTACACTGAGTATGTACGGGCAAACCCCAATGCTCAACCTCCTCCACCTCCTCCTATACCTCAGCCAGTTCCTGTGGCTCCCCAAGGTATAGAATTGGTGAAGATAACTAAGCCCCCGATAGACAAAATTCAGAAGCAAGGGGCTGAAAACTTTCGAGCTAATATAGATGATAACCCTGAGAGGGCAGAGTTCTGGCTTGAGAACTCGATGAGAGTATTTGATGAAATCTCCTGTACACCTGAGGAGAGCTTAAAATGTGCCGTGTCCTTGCTGAAGGACTCGGCATACCGTTGGTGGAAAACGTTGACATCAGTGGTCCCGAAGGAGAGAGTGACGTGGGACTTATTTTTGGAAGAGTTTCGAAAGAAGTATATAAGTCAACGGTTTGTGGACTAGAAACGGAAGGAATTCCTTGAGTTAAAGCAAGGAAAAATAACTGTGGCGGAATATGAGCGCGAATTTTTTAGGCTCAGTAAGTACGCGCAAGAGTGTGTGTCCACGGAAGCCATTTTGTGTAAGAGGTTTAAAGATGGGCTGAATGAGGATGTTAGACTTTTAGTCCGGATTTTAGAACTAAAAGAATTTGTAGTATTGGTGGATAGGGCTAATAAGGCTGAAGAATTAAGTAAGGAAAGGAGGAAGGCTGTGAGTGAGGCCCGGGATGTAAGAAAAAGGCCAATGAGTAAATCCTACCAAGCTCAATCGAAGAGGTCCAAGGAAATGAACCCTCGGACGACTGCATCAGTTGGACTTTTGTAAAAAGAGCGAGGTAACACGTACTCGGGTACAAGAGTTCAGGCCACCTCGATGGCAAGTGTGGGAAATCCAAAGTCCAAATCAGAGTGCCCAAGTTGTGGCAGACATCACACTGGGGAGTGTTGGGGAAACAACAGGAATTGTTACAAATGTGGTTCTCCCGACCATTTCATCCAAAACTGCCCTAAAAGAGATGACAAGGAGAAGAAGCCAAAGGTAAGATCAAGCAGTGTATCCTCTAGAGGTAGGCCACAAAAGAACCCGGGAGGTGGGACTAGTGGTAGAGGTGTATCACGAGACTCTACTGTGAGGCCAGAGGGCCGAGCGCCAGCAAGGACCTATGCTATTCGCGCTCGAGAAGAGGCATCATCGCCAGATGTAATAACGGGTACTTTTTCTCTTCATGACACCTTTATTATTGCTTTGATTGACCCGAGGTCAACCCATTCTTATATTTGTATGAGATTGGAATCTAATTTGAGTATGACTGTTGAGTCTACTAAATTTGTGGTAAAGGTGTCAAACCCGTTAGGAAAACATGTGTTAGTTGACAAGGTGTGTAGGAACTGTCCTTTGACAATTAGGGGTCATTGTTCTCCGGTAAACCTTATGTTATTGCCGTTTGATGATTTTGATTTGATTCTTGGAATGGATTGGTTGACTATCCATAATGTTTTAGTGAACTGTGGTAGTAAATTTATCGAATTGAAATGTGAAAATGGAGATGTTATTCAGGTTGAATCAGGTGGGTCAGATAATTTACCGATGATGATCTCTTCCTTGGTGGCTGAGAAATATTTGAGAAAAGGATGTAAGTTATATCTCGCTTTTGTACTGAACACTCAAGAGTCTGAAGCAAGGATTGAAATAGTGCCGATTGTATGTGAATATCCAGATGTATTCCCGGAAGAGTTACCCAGATTACCTCCAATCAGAGAGGTCGAGTTTGGAATTGAGTTAGTTCTGGGAACGACATCTATTTCGATTGCTCCGTATAGGATGGCCCCACTAGAGTTGAAAGAACTGGAGGTTCAGTTGCAAGAGTTAACGGATAAGGGTTTTGCAAGACCGAGCTATTCACCGTTGGGTGCTCCGGTACTTTTTGTAAAGAAGAAGGATGGGTCGATGAGATTGTGTATAGACTATAGACAGCTCAACAAAGTAAATGTGAAAAATAAGTATCCTTTACCAAGGATAGATGATTTATTTGATCAACTAAAGGGAGCTACGGTGTTCTCCAAGATTGACCTGAGGTCCTGTTATTACCAGTTGAGGGTTAAGGAGCAAGATGTGCCGAAAACGGCATTCCGAACGAGGTATGGCCATTATGAGTTTCTGGTCATGCCGTTCGGTTTAACGAATACTCCTGCGGTTTTTATGGATTTAATAAACTGTGTCTTCCGACCGTATTTAGACAAGTTTGTGGTTGTCTTTGTTGATGACATATTGATTTATTCTCGAAATGAGAGTGATCATGCGGAACATCTGAGAACTGTCTTACAGACTTTAAGAGACAAGCAGTTATATGCTAAATTTAGTAAGAGCGAGTTTTGGCTTCGAGAGGTAGGATTCCTAGGACACATTGTGTCGGGCGAGGGTATTAGAGTTGATCCGGGAAAGATCTCGGCTATTGTGGAGTGGAAACCACCGAGGAACGTGTCAGAAGTCAGAAGCTTTTTGGGTTTAGCGGGGTACTATAGGCAGTTTGTGAAGGGATTCTCCATGATTGCTATCCCGATGGCGAAACTATTGCGCAAGGATGTTAAGTTTGGATGGATTGAAAAGTGCCAACAGAGTTTCGAGAGATTGAAAACATTGTTGACGGAGGCACCGATTTTAGTGCAACCCGAGTCGGGCAAAGAGTTTGTGGTCTACAGTGACGCGTCGTTAAATGGTCTCATGTGTGTTGATTCAAGAGGGTAAGGTAATCGCTTACGCCTCGAGACAGTTAAAACCGCAAGAGAAGAATTATCCGACTCATGATTTGGAGTTGGCTGCGATTGTTTTCGCGTTAAAAATTTGGCAACATTATTTGTATGGAGAGAAATGCCGAATCTTCACAAACCATAAGAGTTTGAAGTATTTGATGGATCAAAAGGATTTGAATTTGCGACAACAGCGGTGGCTTGAGTTATTGAAGGACTCTGAGTTAGCGATTGATTACCATCCGAGGAAAACGAATGTAGTTACGGATGCTCTAAGTCAAAAATCCTTGTATGCTTTGAGAGCTATGAGCACGAGTTTGTCATTGTCTGATGATAGTGCTATATTGGCCGAATTGAGAATTAGGCCACTATTTGTTCAGCAAGTATGTGAGGCTCAAAGGAATGATAATGAGCTTCAAGCTAAGAAAGCTAAGTGCGAATCGGAGAATGATACCGAATTCTGGGTGAGTTCGGATGGTTGTTTAATGTTCCATGACAGGAGTTGTGTCCCTAAAGATGGTGAATTGATTTGAAAGATATTGAATGAAGCACATAGCAGTTATTTGTCAATACATCCGGGCAGTACGAAAATGTACAATGACCTGAAGAAATTCTATTGGTGGCTGGGAATGAAAAGGGACATCTCTGAGTATGTAACAAGATGTTTAATTTGTCAACAAGTGAAGGCTGAACATCAAGTGCCTTCGGGATGACTTCAGCCAGTGATAGTTCCCGAGTGGAAGTGGGATCGGATTACCATGGATTTTATTACGGACTTGCCTACGATTCTGAAAAAGAAAGATGCTGTGTGGGTTATCGTTGATAGATTAACGAAGTCAGCTCACTTTATACCGGTGCGTGTTGATTATTCGCTAGAAAAGTTAGCCGAGTTGTATGTTGCAAAGGTAGTAAGATTACATGGAGTGCCTGTATCTATTATCTCGGATAGAGACCCGAGGTTTACTTCTAGGTTTTGGAAGAAGTTGCAGAAGGCCTTGGGTACAAGATTGAATTTCAGCACTGCATTCCATCCTCAAACTGATGGTCAATCTGAGAGAGTAATCCAAGTTCTTGAGGATATGCTCCGATGTTGCGTGTTAGAGTTCGAAGGTAGTTGGGAAAGATACCTACCCTTGGTCGAATTTGCTTACAATAATAGTTATTGGTCAAGTATACAGATGGCACCGTATGAAGCCTTGTATGGTCGTAGATGTCAGACTCCTTTGTATTGGACCGAGCTGAGTGAGAAGCAAATTCATGGGGTTGACTTGGTTAAAGAGGCAGAGGAAAAAGTGAAAGTGATTCGGGATAGTCTGAGAGCTGCTTCAGACCGAAAAAAGTCGTATGCGAATTTGAAAAGAAAGGAAATTGAGTTTCAAGTGGGCGACAAGGTATTTCTGAAAGTGTCCCCATGGAAGAAAATAGTAAGATTTGGTCGAAAGGGTAAATTGGGTCCGAGATTCATAGGGCCGTATGAGATTATCGAAAGGATCGGGCTAGTGGCATACCAGTTGGCTTTGCCTGTGGAGTTAGAGAAAATACACAATGTGTTCCATGTATTGATTTTAAGACATTATCGCTCCGATCCTTCGCACGTGATTCCTCCAACAGAAATTGAGATACGACCGGATATGACATATGAGGAGGAGCCGATTAAAATCTTGGCTTGAGAGGTGAAACAGTTGAGAAACAAGGACATAACCTTAGTAACAGTGTTATGGCAAAAACACGGTGTGGAAGAAGCTACGTGGGAACCAGAATAAACCATGAGAGAGCAATATCCAAACCTCTTTACTGGTAAAATTTTTGAGGGCGAAAATCTCTAAAGGGGGGAGAGTTGTAACAGCCTGAGTTTGGGGCTAGTCGGAACAGTGGTTTCGAGACCACTAAACTGAGGATAAGGAAAATTATTCGATATTATTTTATGTGTTATAGCATTAAAATTTGGCTATGTAGAAATTTTGGTGCTTTAATTTTAGCAATAGCATGCTTAATTGTGAAAAAGGACTAAATCACATAAGATGCGAAAGTTCCATTTTATAAGGTAGAGGTACCTAATAGCTATAGAATGTAATTTGGAGGATTTTAAAATGCAATTAGGCCATTTATCTAGTGGTGGCCGGCCATATAGGAGCTAGGGAGACAAGATTTTAATGTTGGTCAAATTTATTGGATATTAGGTGGTAAAAATGAATAAAATAAGAGGAGTAAAAGATTTTATCATCTTTCACTATTCACCTATCTTCTCTCCTTCGAAAAATTGAAGAAGAAATAGAGCTTTGGGGGTTTAAACTTTCAGCCAAGCTATCTCCCTTGCTAGTAAGTGATTTAGATGGTTTTTATTTGATAATTTTTGTACTTTTGGAGTCCCCAAAGCTTAAGCTAGCTAATGAGGGGACTAGTTTGTGATATGGTTGAAAGTCTAGGGACTTGCCATGAGAGTGTTCATGTTGTTAGCTTAGTTTTTATGGAAGAAAATGAATGTTAGGGAGATGGGAAACAACTTTTGTGAAAGGTGTTAGCATGAAAACACCTAAATAGGACTTAAATGCAAAGAATGAATTTGTCATAAATGCATGAAATGGTGAAAATGGTGAGTAGTTGTAAGAGAAATAAATGTTCAGCTAGGCTTATTTATTGAGAAATGTGTTGAAAAATAATTTACGAGCTTAGGAGCAAAATCGTAATTTTGCCAAAATACAAGGGCAAAGTGGTCATTTTTGCCCAAGTGTGGATTTTGATGTATTGTGATCATAGGATGATCTAAATGAATGAATTTCATTGTTATAGATCAAGAAGAGCGCAAAACCAACCTTGACCGTGGAAAAGGCAAGGTGACGGATTAAATCGTTAGTTACCACGTTTTGCACCGAGGTGAGTTTATGTGTAAATAATGCATTTTCTTTATACACATTATGTTGCTAGTTGGTGTATGGCATGATTGAGAACATGTGTGGTTCAAGTGGATCGAATGTGGTAGTCATTGAATAATTATTGTTAAGACATGTTAAGACGACATTTGATGGTGGGCTAAGTGCGATACCACCTTGTTGCTTAATTAAGATGGGCTATGTGTGATACCATCGTTTAATTATCATTTGGTGGGCTATGTGCGATACCACCCTAATAAAGACTGATGGTGGGCTAAGTGCGGAACCACTGAGTAATTTGACTCCGAGTAATTGATTAAGAGGTTGTAATGTGTTGTTTTATGTGACATTGTGATGCTAAGTGCAGGGGAACATGCTAATGAATGTATACATTAAGCTTGTGATATGGTTGGAATATAGAAAAGGAGGAAATGAGTAAGCATGATTATGAATGTAGATTATTTCTTGCTTATTATGTAATGCTATATAAATGATTAGTACATGCTATAATGTTATATTGTTTACATGTAAACTTACTAAGCTTAAAGCTTACTCCCATTCTCTTTTTCCCTTATTTTATAGAGTTTAAGAGTCGAGCCGAGATACGAGGATAACCAGAAGATTGCCAACACTATCTACTCACCTCAGTATATTTAGACTTAGTGATTTTGTGTATGGCATGTATAGGGGCTAGACTAGTTAGATTATTTTGTGGATTCGGCCAGAAGTGTATTGGCCCCTTGTTAAGATAACTATTTTGTATTTTGCCATGGTTGATGGCTCACCCTATTATTTATGAAAATATAAAGTTATCCATGGAAGTTCATATTGAAATTATGAGTTGTTTATTAGTATGTTGAATGGGTTCATGTGGTGTAAGCTAGAGGGGTGCAAAGAGCTTGGAGAATAACCTTGTTCTTGTCCCCATGGGTAGTCAAACGGGCGTGTGTCTAGGCCGTGTGTGACACACGGTCAGCCCATGGGTGTGTACCCAAGCCGTGTGAAGTTTGCACCTTAAATTTGGAATTTGAATCGTCACACGGTTGAAGCACACGGGCGTAGCCAGGCCGTGTGGATAAATCAGTGTCGACCACGGGCTAGCCACATGGGCATGTGACTAGGCCATGTGTCACAAACAGAATGTCTAGGTTTTTGCACACGGAATAAGGACATGGGCTTGCGTGACCACACGATCTTCCCACATGGGCGTGTCCCATTTCCTACGGGCGTGTAGGCCCTGTTTAGGTAAAATTTCCTTAAGTGTGTAGAAGATTCCAAATTATCCCTGAAATCTTTTGGGAGCACGTTTAGGGCCTCGTAGGTCCATTATAAGGATGATAGACATATAAATGGAGAAGTTATAATTTGTAATGAGTTTGATAGCCCAAGGATGTATGACCAAGTGAGTTGAGTCCGGTAATGCCTCATGCCCGGTTCCAGCGTAAGATACGGGTAAGGGGGTGTTACAGGACATCGGAGTTTGGAATCACACTATCGACTTCTCTTTGGTATAGCTAAGTTAGATCTATTTTGAGTATGGCATGTATAGGACTTAGTCTTTTTGTTATGTCATATTTGTTAGCCAAAGTGTTGGCTACTAAAGTTAATCAATTCATTTTGTAAATGGCCATTGGGAATTGGCCAATACTTGATAGGTTATATATGTTCAATGATGATGATGAAATTCATGAAATTCATGAAGTGTATGTTTGTATGGTTTTAATAAAGATTAAAGTATGTACACGATGAATGTAGTGTATACTTATGAGTGGACGTCTTGATTTTGAGTATTGGAAGTGCCTTATGGTCATGATGTATGTTGTATTGAATTGGTATAAGTGTGGTTGTTTTGTAGAGTGGCTTTTGGCTTGGTAGATAGCCTTCAACTTGTCCACACGGGTAGACACACGGGCGTGTGTCTAGACCGTGTATGACACACGGTCAGCCTCATGGGTGTGTAAACAGGCCATGTGAAGTCTGCACTTGAAATTATGAATTTAGTTCGACACACGATCTAAGGACATGGGTGTGTGCCTTGGCTGTGTGGCCTTATTAAGTTGATGACGTCATAAACAGAATGCCAAGGTTTTCACACACGGGAGAGGACACAGGCATGTCATGGCCGTGTGAGGGAAACGGGCGTGTGTCCGACCGTGTGAAATCCCCTGTAGGTTCGAATTGAAAAATAAATCCACACGGGTGTGGAACATGGGCATGTGATACGCCACACGGGTGTGTCCCACTCTTCAGACGGGTGTGTGGTCCTGTTTTAGGCCAAAATTTTCTAAGTGTTCGAAAGTTTCTGGTTTGGTCTCGTACTATTCCGAGTGTAGGTTTAGGGTCTTGTAGAGCTATATTAAGGTCATTATGGTCTTAATTGGAAAGTTGCAATTTGAAATGAAGTTTTTATGGATTAATATTATAAGATTGAGCAAGTTAAGTACGGTGACGCCTCATACTCGGTTCAGGTGTTGAATACGAGTAAGGGGTGTTACAGGAGACATAGGAGTGGGACTTGAAAAATTGCCACACTGGAAGAAATGTCAGCTCATGAAGCTTTCTTGCAAACCTTAGATCAGTTAATTCAATAGTTCATGAAAGCTGCTACCACTTCTCCAACTCCAGCTCCGCCTCTACCTCATGTTCAGGCTTTACCTATAACAATACATCAACCTTTTCCTCTTGCTTCTAGTAATCAATCTCCTCTTGAAAAGATAAGAAAACATAGGGCTAAGGTATTTATGGGAAGGAAGTAAGAAGACCCTGTAGAGGCTGAATATTTGCTAGAAAATAGCCAAGGGGCATTCAAAGAACTACAATACACCTATGAAGATAAGTTGAGGTATGGTATATCTTTATTGAAAGATGAAGTGTATCAGTGGTGGACCATAGTTAGAAGTGTAAATCTTGCTGAAAAGATTTCTTGGAATTTCTTTCTCACTAAGTTTATAAAGAAGTATGTTGGCTCGTTGTATATTGAAATGAAGAAAATATAGTTTATTACTTTGAAGTAAAACAACATGTCAGTGGCAAACTATGAAAAGGAGTTTGTCAGGTTGAGAAAGTGTGCTAGAGAATTGGTGACCACCAAAGCTAAGATGTGCAAAAGTATTAAATGGGGATTAGATGAACACATTTTTTTCCTTGTCATAGTTTTGAATTTACAAGACTTTTCAGTTTTAGTTGAAAAAATCATAGAATTGAAGAGGGAATAAATAGACAGAAAGATAAGAGTTTGAGAAAGAGAGTGGCTGTTAGTTCTATACCCCCACCATCCACAAAAAGAACCAAAGACTTCAGAGGTTCTAGGGTTTAGGGTTCAGAGGTTCTATACCCTACCATGTGAGCATTGTGGTAAGAATCATTTGAGGAATGTTGGCTAGTTACTGGGGTGTGTTTTAAATGTGGATCCAAAGACCATATGATTCGAGATTGTCTGAAGGCTGCAGAGAATACCGTTGAACAGTCATCAAAGAATGCCCCAGTTCAACAAGGGAGTAGAAGATTTAGGACTACTAGAGATGTGGCTGATCGCTGGAATCAGAGTCTTAAAATTTATAAAGAGAATGATCGAACCTGCAAACTAACTCTGACAACGATTAAAGGCAAGTGTACCTATCGAACAGTAGTATAGCTTAGGCAAGACCAGACTGTCGAACCCAAAGGAACTAAAAGTACTAATACTAACCTTCTTTTTATTATCTAGCCTAAAATAAGTGAAGTTGTTTAGGTCTAACTACTACTAAGCTAAAGACACAAAGACAAAAAGAATGAATTGAGAAATAACTTGAGGAAAGACTCAGTTGACTTGGGCGATACCCTCAGGAAGAATCGACCTAGACTCCACTTGTTATTTAACCCTGAACCATACGATTTATTCACTTGACTTGATCCGTAGGACTCCCTAATTTATATTAAACCCTCTCTCGAGGCGACTAACGTCTAACCCTAGGTTAATTAACAAAAATCTCTTTCTCACTTAATAACCCCCTAGAATAGCAGTAAATCGATCTATGGACTTCCATATTAGGTTTCACCCTAATCCGGCAAAATCTCGTCACCCTATCTCTAGGCGTGCGAACGACTCCGCTTTAATTATGCTAGATCTATTCTTAAGTAGAGACTTTTGCTCCTCCACCTAAGAACATCTGACTTGAATCAATATCCCGGAAATATCAACACAAGAATTAAGCGCACATAATTAAGAACAAATTAAGTATTTATCTTATAGTTCAGAAAACAATAACAAGATTCATATAGGTTTCATCCCCTTCAGGTATCTGAAGGGTTTAGTTCATAATAAATAAAGAGAACATCTCAGAAGAAAAGATAAACCAAAACATAAGAAATCCCTAAAACTCCCTGAAGGAATTGAAGGAGATATCTGCTATCTTGAGTAGAATTTTGACTTCTTCAGATGGATCAACTGGCTATCTTCGAGTGATTCCCACAACTTTGACCTTTTCGGCTTGGCTCCTTGGCCTAGCTAACCGCCCTCCTTTCAGGTAACACTTAGGGGGTTTATATAGGCTCTTGGAATGTGTTTCTTCGCCCCAAAGTATCCAAATCCGAATGAAATTGCTCTTTGCCACGATAGGGACACGGCCATGTCACACGCCCGTGTGACTAGTCTTCAAGCCTTGTTTGAACTTCTTTAATGAGGCACGGCCGCGTGACTCGGGGGTAAGGCCGTGTTCTAGATAATCAATGTGGCACGACCGGGTGGATTTTGTGACACGGCCCATTTTGTAACACCCCAAACCCAGCCCAAACGCTACAACCGGATCTGGTATGTCACTTAAGGGATTTTACAAAACATGTCGCATTTTGGAAAAACAACTACTAGGTTTAAACATTTATACCGAAAAATTAATAATTCATTAATTCATATAAAATATAAAGTTATAAATTACCTTGGTGAATTTTAAACAAAAACTATAATTTCATACATGTCTTAACTTAAT
Organism: Gossypium australe; assembly: GCA_005393395.2. Lineage (NCBI taxonomy): Eukaryota > Viridiplantae > Streptophyta > Magnoliopsida > Malvales > Malvaceae > Gossypium > Gossypium australe. The sequence continues at coordinate 88,778,466 of CM016619.1, read as the reverse complement.
TTAAAACATAAAACTTAAAAGCCCAGTAATAAAAGCCCAACATAAAACCAAAACATAAATAATAGTCTAGTGGCCCATGGCCTTATTACAATAAAATTTAAAACCCATTAAATAAAAATATAAAATAATAAACTGGAGTCTTCTTGTTAAATCCAAGAGTTCTTTTGCATGGCCACCTTGCGCTCCTCTCCAGCCCGGTTCGATGCACTAGGTGCTACCTAAAAATGTTAAGAAATTGGTTGAGTCGCGAGACTCAGTGTGCAACCCTTATGAACCATTAGATTTGGGCCTTAGACCCACAGAACAGAAGAAGAGTTTAATATATATATAACAAAAAAAATTATGCAAGCCCAACCCAAATCCTAAGTTTCCATCCGCTACACGCCTCCCGTACCAGCCGTTCACACCATAGGGGATTTCTACAATCAACCTGCACCGCTACACGCCGTTGATGGCAGTCGTGCTGCTCATCGTCAGAGTTGTGACAGAGTCCAGGTTGAAATGGCAAAAAGCCACTAGAAACAAAGTTTGTGACAGAGTCACCAGGCTAAAATGGTAAAAAGCCACCAGAAACAGAGTTTGTGACAGAGTCACCAGGTTGAAATGGCCAAAGCCACCAGAACAGATCACTTCCCCTTTTCATCAATTTCCCAACCCCAAGCATACAATGAAATCGTCATACAAAGCATATCGTTTTAACATGAATAATCACTGAAATAGGACAGAAGTCACTAACCTGTTGATCAGCCTTTACCCTTAAAGGGTTTTCACTTGTTATGCCGGGATTTCGGCATTTAGCAGAGTATAGCAGATTTATACATATGAATATATATTAGCAAACAGTCTAACAATGAGAAAGGTTACACACCTGATTAATGTCGATACCCTTGCTAGACCGATCTACAACTTTGCTCAAAAAGCCGGAAAGATGTGAAAATAGGGCCTCTCCTATATTCGGCCAAGGGTTAGTAAATCCTGAATTTACACATTGAAACTAATAGATCTTCTTACCTTGAAATCTCGAAAGTAACACGATTCGAGTGCTACCGATCTATAACTCAGAGATCTATGCGATTGACTCCACTAAAGTTCCCTTCAGATTTCAGCACAAGTAGGCACCACAGAAGTAATTCGGCAATCACTAGAGATGAGATCTAGGGATTTCAGCTTTTAGGAAAATCCCGGAAAAAGTATGAACAAGAGAAGGCTGATGTGTCTTTGGCTTTTAAAATACTTGAGTGAAGAGTTTCGGTTTCTGACAGGAAAAGAGAAGAAGAAAAGAAAAAAAGGAAGAGACTTGAAGATTTCGGCTAGGAAGAAAAAGAATGGAAAGAGTTTCGGCTTTTGAATCAAAGTGAAGATGAGGGAATTGGCTTAGAGATTTCGGCTTTTGCAGAGAATGAAGAGGAAGATGGAACTTTAGGAGTTTTCGGCTTTTACTCAGAGAAGAAGAGAAAAGAATGAGAGAAAAACCCAAATGCCGAAATTGAAGAAATATTCCCCCTATTTATAGAAATTTCGGCACTTACCTAACCTTGCAGATAAATCCTATCTTTTCTCCTTTATCTTAATCTACTAGCTCATCTAAAAGAGACTTAATTATCTCTAACTCCTCCATCCTTTATCAGCATATTTTAATCATTAAAATCCCTAAATTTTAGCCTTTATCTGCTTATTATCCACATAAAATAAATTCCTAAATAATAGCCTTTATCTGCTTATTATCCACATATTTTAAATATTAAAACCCCTAAATTTTAGCCTTGTTGGCATCCATTCCACCTAATCCTAATGCCCAAAATTTAGCTAACTTAAATTAAAAAAATTGTGCTCCATGAAACTTAAATTTGGGCCCCTTACTCCCTTGTCTGGCGTCACCTCCTAAGATTGGGCCACAAGCCCACTTTGGTATTTTAAACATAGATACTACCTTTTAAACCCTATAATGCCCAAACAGATAATTTTAATCAAGGCCTCTGCCTAAGCCTGAGCTCAATTTGGACCCCTAACACTTAAATTAACACATTAAACATATCCACCCATTAAACGCATAGGCCCAAAAATTTAGGATGTTACACATTTACTCCGTTTTGGGCCCGTTTTGTGTTCTTTTCGTCCTCGGGTGCTTTCCTGGGTATAAGACATGAAAAGAAAGGATTAAGAGCACCTTTTTATATCAATCGAGGCTTAAACCATCCAAAAGCGTACTAATTATGGGACTAAAATATGTTACTTTTATTGTTTATCAGTGGCCAATAGAAATGAGTCTCGAAAACCTAAAGCTTATGCTATCAGAACTAGAGAATAAGTTTATGCACCATTTGTGATCACTGTTACTTTCTCTTTGTTTGACTCTCATGTATTTGTATTAATTGACCATGGTTCAACATATTCATACATTTGCACTACATTAGTAAAAGAAAGAGTGTTACCAGTAGAGTTTATTGATATTGATGTTATAGTCATTAACCTTTTTGGACAGAATGGGAAGTAAATAAAGTAAATAAACATTGTCCCTTAAAGATTCAAGGCCACAAATTCCTGACCAATCTGATGGTTCTTCCATTCCATGAATTTGATGTGATACTTGGAATGGTTTGATTGTCAAAGCATGGATCAGTGGTTGATTGTAAAATAAAAAAAAATTCCTTGAGGACTTCGAAGGGATGTAACACCCCTTATTTGATCCAATCGTCGGGTCCGAACAACAGGATGCCACATTCATTTCCAGAGCAACTACAATAACTTATACAGTAAAATGATCATTCAAACATACAAAAAATTTCATAAACACATTTACAATATGATACATAATCAAATTCGAGCCTTAATCGAGCTTAGGAAAGCTCATTTGTTGACTCGAGAACAAAATAGGACTAAATTGTATAGTTTTAAAACTTCAAGTCGACGTCGTGACATGAGTGAGTTCTTCACCACAACGTGACATACTGACTTGGCCTCATGTGATGATGGGATTCTTCATCACGCCGTGGCTTGAAGTCCAAAGCTCATCGCAACGACCATCACCCGATGTCACGGCTTTTTGGTACAAATTTGGCCATTTGGTACCTATCTTCTAACCAGTAGTCAATTTACTAATTGATGCATATTTGTACAACCTTTCATTCACAAAAACATCTCAAACATGTACCAAAACATGTATAAACATCCTCACATTAATTATAGTACCTATTTAACTAACAAATCTAACCATTCCAAAATTTAATTTATACCTATGACATATTACTTTATACCACAAAATTAAAACATATTATACCATTAACCATTCATTACCTATGTTTCAACCCTATCAACCAAATATACCCTTTATCATCTCGTTGAATACCAATCCAACTATTCACAAGATAATACCTTTACTATGCTTACCTTAAACGTACTAACCAAGATATCCATTTATCTAGGAATCATAATAGCCAATTCATGCATCTTTAAACCATATGCAAAATCAACCATTAGATCATATATATGTGTATATCAAATTCATTGCTATAAACACATCACAAGGACTTATATACATCAACACACCTACATACATGCCGTAACTCTGAACTTAAAACTATCGAAAAGCTACCAATTCAATAGCAGGACAGTGTGAGCTTTGTACGATCTGCTTGACGTGTTCCACAGAGTGATTTAAAAAGGGAAATGAGAAATAATGGGGTAAGCATATCAAATGCTTAGTAAGTTCATAGGCATTAAACAACAACTTATCTCAATTTACAATTTACTACTATGAGCGACTAGCTTGACAAGTTTGCCTAAATATGGTAACCACATATCAAAAAAGGAGTATCAACATACATCGCATCATATAGTAATTCAAGCATATAATATCCCAATTCACTTATATTCAACATTTCAATGTCGTTCACGTAATAAATCAACGTTTATTTAATTCAATATCAATTTCTTATAATTTTCCATCTATTTATCAACAAAATATCCAATTTCAATTTAATTTCAATCACTATTTTGTTTCATTATTTGAATATTGAATTGAATTCATTGATTCATCACATTTCCATATCGGTCCTACGAGCTTAGATAATAGGTTCGCATGATCTTTCACATGCTATCGATATTCGTATATCGTAATATGTATTTGTATCATCAAATCATAATATCAACACAATTCGGATATCATTTATCCAATTTACATTTTATACCCCTATTAACTTGACTCAAACTCTAACGGATACATGCATCCGACCAACACACCAGTTTGGCACCTAGTGCTTCATCAGACAATTTCAAAGTAGATAGTTTATGCCCAGTGCTCATTAGTATAACCAAAGTAAAATTTGTGCCCAACAATCATCGACACGTAGTCGAAGTAACCCGTACTCTATCTAGCCTATGGCATGCCAAATATATCCGACTCTGCCCAAACAATTAATTGGGTAACCAATAATACAATTTTATTTTAAGTTCGATTCTCATTCTATCGATTTCAATATCATCAATTCATCAATCAAAATATCTTCCATACATAAATATCATGATTCATCTCAATTCCAAGTCAATTTCACAATTTCACTAAGTTATACAATTTTCAATTTTATTCAATTTAATCCTCTATCTCAATAATCAATCAAATTCACACCAATATGATTCGATAAATCATAAAAAAAACTATCAATTCATTAATTATCTCAAATTGCAATTCATCAAATTCAATTTATCAATCAATTGATCATTTTTTACGATTTAGTCCAAATCTCATCTTTTGAACCAAATTCTAAACAATTCAAATTACTATCAAACATACAGAAATTCATAATTCAAATATATAAAAATTTAAATATAATCATACCATATGAACTTACTTGGTTAAATAAGCAAACATGTTGAATTGTAAGAACTAATCAATAATTTTGTCTTTTCCTTAATTATCCTCAGTTTGGTTCAATTCTCGATCAATATAATAATTCAATTTAATTTTTCAATTCCAAACATCTTTTATTGTAACACTCCAAACCCGACCTAGACATTATGGCCGAATCTGGTGATGTCAGAAGGAATGGGTTTTGAAAACAGAATCGACTTAAAAAACAACCATTAACATATCCTAATTCGCATGCATTTTAAAATTATTGAAAACACCAATTAATTAGTTCATTTGCCAAATATTTATTAAAGCGGAAGCCTTTAAATCGTTATAATTAAAAATGAAGTTGTGTTTTTAGAAAAACTTTTGTTGTGTAACCGTCGTTTTTAAGGAAAAACGCTTGTCGAAGCATGCAATTAATCGAATAAACAACCTAAACCAACAGTTAAAAATCCAAACAATCCAAAGAGTCCCAGAAATTACAAACTCCCAATAAAACCAAAATTAAATATAAAACAAGAAATTGAAGACTTTAAATAGTTTATGGTCGAGTGGTCACCGTTGAGTCTCTGCCGCACCGATCCGCCTAAGTCTGTGGATTACCTGACAGAACAGATAAACAGATGTGAGTTTACATAAACTCAGTGTGTAACCCAACAGAAATAAGCATACAATCACAAGGAATCATATACACAGTCAGATACAGATACAGAATATATATTCATAAATCCTACCCCATCCTCTACACACCAACTCCGACCATCCCATCACAACATGTGGGGTTAAAAAAACACCCACCCATCCCTAAACACCGTGTCGTGCCCTGAAGACATGTATCAGATAATATGCAGCCAAGCTGTCAGAATATAGGCGTTTAACGTCGAATAGAATACTTCCTCCTCATATGCTAATCCCACGCCACAAACATATATACAGAAACAGTTACAGAATAACATACTAGACATGCTCATCATGCTTACGTACAGATATAAGAATAAATAACAATATACTCAGACATGCATAACAGAGTCATACTCTAAACAGAATATCAATCTTATCAGATCACATAGTTTTAGGGTTTGGTTAGCCCTTACTGACCCCACGGTAGGCTCACAGTCGAACGAAATGACCCGTGTGACCCTACAGAAAATTTCAAAATAATGGGCCCACATGCCCATGTGGCTTGCCCAGTGGGCCCAAATGCCCAGATTGGCCTTACCCGTATGGTCCACATGCCCAACTTGACCGGGCCCGTGTGGCCCACACAGCCACACTCGAGCTACCACATGGCCGTGTCTTACGCACGGTGATGTCTACGTTGACCACACGGTCATGTCTTGCACACGGCCTTCCACACGGGCGACCACATGCCCGTGTAGCATCGACAGTGCAACTTTTTGGCTTTTGCCGAAACCTTATTTTTTGTATTTTAGGTACACACCTGGTATCGATTTAATGCGAAAACACACACGAGCCTTCTGAAACCTAAAAATAGAGTATTCCAATCCTATTAGCAACCAAACCATGAGTCTAAAATGATACCCAAAGACACAGAACCGACTTACCGCTAACGAAAACAATCCCCACCTTGGATTAAGCCGCTGAAGTAGGGTTTTTTTGCCTCACAACCTTCTCCTAACCACAAAAATCCACCAATTGACACTACTACCTAACATCGTTAAAATCGTACCTAAGTTTAAGGGAGTGGAAAATTACTTACCCAACGAAGAACGAACCAAGAAGAATGCGAGATTCACCAATCGATTCAAAAGAACGAAGAAGGTTTACCGAAAAGAAGAAGAAGGAAACATCAGAAGATGGAAAAAAAAGAATTCAACGTCAGAACTTTTGGGGATTTTTCTTGGAAGTGAGGGAAAAACAAAAAGATGAAAAAGAAAAGTATCCAGATATGACACAAATCCCTTGATTTTCTCCCACTAACCCACTACCTTAGACTTCAAATACAACCGAAACAGGACCTCCAACACACCAACTCCCTTACCACTCGAACCACTAGGCTAATTCTGATATGAATTTACCAAAAATTTAATATAAGCCCACTGATCAAGGATAATGCTTGATCCCAAAAATAACAAAATTAACAAAGGTGAGACTTAAACCCAAGACCTCATACACACACCCAAAGCACTTAACCACTGAAACAGATACACATTTGTGTCAGATTTTACAGGAGTAGAAACAAATTATTTGGGGCATTACAACTCTACCCCCTAAAAGAAATTTTGACCTCAAAATTTACCTGATCAGAACAGATGAGGATACTACTGACGCATCGAGTCCTCAGGTTCCCACTTGGCTTCCTCAACACCATGATTCTGCCATAGAACCTTTACTAAAGGAATGGACTTCCTTCTCAGAACTGTAACATCTTGGTCTAGAATCTGAACCGACTCCTCCTCAAACATCAAGTCTGGCCTAACCTCGATCTCCTCAACTGAGACAACAAGAGATGGGTCAGACCGATCCGCCTCAACATCGAGACATGAAAGACATCATGAATTTGGTCTAACTGCAGAGGTAGTTCTAACTGATAAGCGACCGAGCCCACACACTTCAGAATCCAATATGGCCCAATGAACCTAGGGCTCAACTTGCCCTTACGACTGAATCTCAGAACTTTCTTCCATGGAGAAACCTTCAGAAACACAAAGTCCCCCACAGAATACTCAGTATCACGTCTCTTCAGATTCGCATAAGATTTCTGTCTATCAGAACCTACCTTCAGATGATTCAGAATTAGTCTAACCTTATCTTCAGTTTCAGAGACCAACTCAGGACCCAAAACCTGACGTTTACCCAACTCAATCTAACATAGCGGAGTACGAAACTTACGACCATATAAAGCCTCGTAAGGTGCCAATTGAATGCTAGTCTGGAAACTGTTATTGTAAGTGAACTTAGCTAGCGGCAGATAATCCTCCCAACTACCTCGGAAATCAATCACATAACTTCGAAGCATATCCTCCAGTATCTGAATCACCCTCTTAGATTAACCATCGGTTTGAGGATGGAACACAGTATTGAAGTCCAATCTCGAACCCAGAGCTTCGTGCAATTTCTTCCAGAATCGAGATGTGAAGCGAAGATTTCAATCAGAAATAATCGACACGGGAACCCCATGTAGTCTAACTATCTCCGAGATATAGAGCTTCGCCAACTTCTGCATAGAATAATCCATCTGAACCAGAATGAAGTGAGCAGACTTGGTCAATCGATCCACGATGATCAAAACTGAATCATTCTTAGTGGGTGTCAAGGGCAACCCACTAACAAAGTCTATCGTCACACGTTCCCATTTCCATAAGGGAAGCTTAACTGGCTGTAACAAACCCGAAGGCAACTGGTGCTCAGCCTTAACCTGTTGGCACGTCAGACAGCAAGCCACAAAATTTGTAACCTCACGTTTCAAACCTAGCCACCAGTACAACTCACAGAGATTGCGATACATCTTATTACCACTGGGATGCATAGCATAAGGGCTACTATGCGCCTCCCTCAGAATAGACTGCCTCAAATCAGTATCATTCAGTACACAGATCTGTCCTCGAAAACACAAAACACCATCATTATTCAGCCTAAAATCTGAAGTACTGCCATCCTCAACCTGACGAAACCGCAAACCCAGAGACTAATCCCTCAACTACTTATCTCGAATTTGCTCCACCCAAGTCGGCTTAACTTGCAACTCAGCTAACAACCCCCATCATCAAACAGGTTGAGTCGAGCGAACATCGCCCTATGACTTAGAGCATCGGCCACCACATTGGCCTTACTAGGATGGTACTCTATCGTGCAGTCAAAATCCTTAAGCAACTCAATCGATCGGCGCTGACTAAGACTTAACTCCTTCTGTGCAAGGAGATACTTGAGGCTCTTATGATCATCGTAAATAATACACCTTTCACCATATAAATAGTGCCTCCAGATTTTCAACGCAAAGACCACTGCAGCCAACTCAAGATCATACGTCAGATAGTTCCCTTCATGTGTCTTAAGCTGACGGGACGCATAAGCCACAACCTTTCCATCCTGCATTAATACACATCCCAAAAAGACATGTGATGCATCACTGTAGACCACAAACTCCTTACCGGGTCCAGGCTATATCAGAACAGGAGCCTGAGTCAGAACAGACTTGAGCTTCTCAAAGCTCGATTGTTGCGCATCAGTCCAGACAAACGGAACACCCTTACGCAAAAGCTTAGTCAAGGGAGCTACAATAAGAGAAAACCCCTCGACAAACCACAGATAATATCCCACCAAACCCAGAAAGCTATGGATCTCATATACGTTCCTATGCTATTTCCAATCTAGCATAACCTCTATCTTCCTCGGATCCACTCAAATCCCCTCAGCAGATACCACATGCCCCAGAAAAGTTATTTCTCGTAACCAGAACTCGCACTTTCTCAACTTAGCGTAGAGATGCTTCTCACGTAGAATCTGAAGCACTACCCTAAGGTGCTCATCATGTTTTTCCTCGGTCTTAGAGTACACCAAAATATCATCGATGAAGACCACGACGAACTGATTTAGATACAGTTGAAAGACTCAATTCATCAGATCCATGAATGCAACTAGAGCATTCATCGGAACAAAAGGCATAACTAGGAACTTGTAATGTACATAACGAGTCCTAAAAGCAGTCTTATGAACATTAACTTCCTTAACTCTCAACTGATTATCGCCAGAATGAAGATCTATTTTAAAAAAAATGAGCCCTTCGAAATTGATCAAACAAGTCATCGATCCTCGGAAGCGAATACTTATTCTTCATAGTCAACTTATTCAACTCCCGATAATCGATGCACATCCTCATGGTCCCATCCTTCTTCTTAATAAACAAAACTGGTGCTCCCCACGGAGACACACTAGGATGGATGAAACCACGATCCAGAAGCTCTTGCAGTTGAGCCTTAAGCTCCTTCGGTGCCATACGGTATGAAGTGATAGGCACCAAAGTTGTAACCGGTAGCAGCTCAATTCCAAACTCGACTTCTCGTTTCGGAGGTAAACCCGGTAACTCCTCAAAAAAACATCTGAAAAGTTCCTCACTGTTCTGATATCCCCAATAGAAGAATCCCGAGAATTAGAAACACTAGCGTAAGCTAAGTACACCACACACCCTTTTCGAACCAGTTTCTCAGCCACAAGAGTGGAGATCACATTGGGAAAATAATATCGATGCTCACAAATCACAACCACCTCCAAATCATCCTTGGTCCTTAGAACGACCCTCTTCAACGCGCAGTCCAAACTGACCGGTGCTTAACGAACCAGTCCATACCTAGAATTAGATCGAACTCCTCAAATGGAGCTCCATCAGATTTGCCATAAAAATAGCTCTTTGCACCACTAAACGAATATCCTTATAAATTTTACTAACCCAAACAGACTGCCCCAACGGACTCAGTACAGTAACCTCACTAGAAGTGCACTCAACAACAATCCCCAGAGTTTCAGATACAGTACTAGCTACGTAAAAGTGTGTAGAACCTATGTCTATTAGAGCAGTATAAGGTACATCGAATATAAGGAACATACCGGTGATGACATCAGGAACATCTTTATCCTCTCAGCGTCGTGCCGCATAAACTAGTGCAGGTTGCCTTGCCTTAGTTTGACCAGCACCTCTGCCCTATGCTCTATGCCCACGATCCATACCATTATCACCTCTAGCCTGTCCACGGCCCCTAGGTGGCTGCTGAACTACCCTCTGAGGCTGTGCCGAACTCGGTCCCGCAGCTTGCACCTGAACTGTCCTCTGTGGACACTCTCTAATATGGTGCTCTATTGACCCACACCTCAGACAAGCCCCAATCCTCCTTCAACACTCGCCTGTATGGCGCTTGCCATAATCACTGCATGGCTGCAACTCAGTAGGAGCAACAGGGCCCCCCACTCTAATAGGCCCATCAGGTCTAGCCTTTTTCTTAGGCTTTTGAACAGAACTTGAGGGCTCCGAATCCCTCTTATTCTTACCCCTCTCTCGATCCCTATTCTGGCGCTCCATGCGCTTAACATCTGATCGTGTCAGAAAGTCTTAAAATTTATATAATGAATGACCGAGCCTAGAAACTAACTTATGACAACGATTGAGGCAAGCACACCTATCATTTGGTAGTATAGCTATGGCAAGACCGGAAGTATCGTATCCTCAAAGACCAAGAGTACTAGTAATTACTATCTTTTTATTATTCAGCCTAAGAATTAAGGGAATTGTTGTTTAATCTAAAACTAACTAATCACTAAACTAAAGATGCTAAGATACAGAGAATGAATTGGGAAAATACTTTTGGGAAAAACCAATTGATTAAGACAATACCCGAGGAAGAATCCATCTAGACTTCACTTGTTATTTAACTCTGAACCAGATGATTTATTCACTTGACTTGATCCATAGGATCCCCTAATTTATATTAATACCTCTCTCGAGGCTACTAACGTCTATCCCTAGGTTGATTAATTGAAATCTCTTTCTAATTAAAACCCCTAGAGTTGCATTAACTCGATCTATGGACTCCCATATTAGGTTTGACCCTAATCCGGCAGATTTTCATCATCCTATCTCTAGGGTTGCGATCAACTCCGCTTAACTATGCTAGATCTACTCTTAAAATATTCCTCCACTGCCTAAGCACATCAATACTTGAATCAATATCCTGAAATATTAAAACAAGAATTAAGAACACATAATTAAGAACAAATCAAGTATTTATCATACAGTTCAGAAAATAATAACAAGATCCGTCTTAGGTTTCATCCCCCTTAGGTATTTGAGGGGTTTAGTTCATAATTATAAAAGAATACATCTCAGAAGAAAATATAAAACAAAACATAAGAAAAACCCTAAAACCTCCTGAAGGAAATTGAAAAGAAGATCTTCCGTCTTGAGTATGATTCCAGCTTCTTGAGATGAATCAACTGGCTTTCTTCGAGTATATCCCACAATTCAGCCTCTCTGGCTTGGCTCCTCGGCCTACCTGAACGCCCCCTTTAGGTTGCCATCTAGGGTATTTATATAGGATTTTGGAATGTCTTTCTTTGCCTCTAAGTACCCTATTCCAAATAGAATTAAAATAGGTCACGTCAGGGACACGCCCGTGTGAATCGAGCCCAAGCCGTGTGAATTTCGTACTTTGGCCCATTTTCTCTGTTTTTGGCCCTTTTCTTGTTCTTTTCATCTTCCGGTGCTCTCCTAAGTATAAAACATGAAATTAAAGGATTAGGAGCACCAAATTCCACAATTCAAGGAATAAATCATCCAAAAGTATGCTAAATATGGGATTAAAATATGTATATATTACGGTTTATCAAATACCCCCACACTTAAGCATTTTCTTGTCCGCAAGAAAAATTCTCAACTTACAATTAAAATGAACTTCCTTAATTTATAATATTCATCAATAGTGTTTCATCATAATTCAAAGATAATTCATACATTGATAATTTAAGTAGAAGGGTCCTAAAGATTCAAACAGTCAAAGTCATAGTTTTTATAGCACGAAAACATAGGTGTTTCCCCTTACCTAAATAATTACCTCTGATTCGAAATTGACAAGAATTGACATCCTCACTAAAGATTCACTCAAATTACTCAAAAGTGTTTAAGGTTCAAATTAAGCCTCAAAAGTCAAACATAAAAAGTTAATCCCATAGGTTTGTATGAAAATCAAATCTCCACCACTATAAAATGTGATGATACACAAATCAAAAGGTCTTTAAAAAGGGTTGTAATGGGGCTCGGGTTAAAGTTGTGGATAAAGGCTGAAATAAAGGGTTAGAATCGAGATTGAATTAACAAATTACCTAACTTAGGAAGATGAACTAAGATTTGAATAATTACATTAATTAAAAATTCATTACTAATAATACGAGCTTCTTCTCAAGATGTGGAATTTAAAAGTATAAGCTCACTTAATCATAGAACTAATAAATATTCTTCGTTTTTTTAAGAACAAATCAAATAGATAGATTTTAACAATTGAAATAAAGAATGTAGTTAGGCAACTGATCAAATCAAATCTCGATATAAGGGTAGTCAAGAGAAATGGTGATAACAAATACAAGATGGGTTTTAGGTTAAAATTAGTGGGTGAGTCAATAAAAGGTTTGTTAAGATCAAAGGGGTTCACTAGGGGTTAATTGTGAGGGTAGGCTTTAGTGGAGTAAGTGGGTTAAATCCTAAGTGCCTTTATCATCTTTATATATCAAATCAATGATGTGGTCTTGACATGTATAATCGAAACAAGTTCTAGAATAACAAATCAATGTTGACACACTCATAATCAATAAAGTGAGCAAGAAAAGAATGTATGCTCTAAAAGGCTCAAAATCTCACAAAAATTATGGGTTTTTGATATCAACCTTTCAAATTTCAAACTTCAAGGTAATAATTAGATTTAGGTAGACAACCTAAAAAATTTTAATTTTTGAAAATAGGCTCATCATGCTTGATTCTCTAGCCTCCTAAAGTTTAAAGCATCACTACATAATTATTAATGACTTAATCCAAAACATATCAATAAAAATCATGAATCAATCATTCTAATAGTAATATGAGAAAATTTCTTAAGAACAAGACATAATTCAGGGATTTGAGAATAATGCAAAAAGTTAGGAAATTTTCAAAATAAAATTCACCCTCACACTTAAAATGTACATTGCCCTCAATGTTCAAAGATATATATGAAATCATAAGAGATAGGGAGTGGTGAAACTTCCTGAATTTTGGATGGATTCCTTGAGTTGGAAGTGTAAAAATTTGATTCGGAGGTGAAAGATAAGTTTGGAGGAGGCGTCTTTGGTGGTGGTGTGGTGGCCGCCAACAATCTCTGTGCTAGATGAAGAAATTGGGAAGCTCGTGAAGAATTAGCTAGGAAATAATAAGAATAATTCAAAATAAACTAATTATATATTTAAAGAAAAGGAAAATAAAAAGAAAGAGTGTAAAAAGTGAAATGAAACTAAAAGAAAATTGTTAGATGGTTCGCGAGGTGGGTGTGATTTCTAAGGCGTGGTGTGGTGATTCCCTAACAGCCTTTAGAACCTAAATCAAACAAAACAAAATAAAATAGACTAAATTAAGTATAAGAGAAATAAAGAAAAGGAAAATAAAGGAGAAGGGAAAATAAAAACAAAAATTAAATGGACTCAAATGTCCTTGGCTTGGCTGATAAATGAAGCGGACGCTTCATTCCAACAACAAGCCAAGGGTCTTTGAGACCATTTAGTTTCTATTTTTCTTTTCTCTTTTGCTTCAATTTCCTTATCTTTACTTCTCTTCTACTCTATTTAGCTTAATTTATTTTAGTTTTTTAGTGTCAGGTTCAAAAGGCTGCTAGGGAATCACGCCACTTCCGCCACCACCAGCACCTCCGCAGCCCTAGAGGTCACACCCACCTCGCGAACCATCCTACAATAAGGACTCTTTGGTCCATTCTTCTTTTCTTTTCTTTTTATTTTCCTTCTTAGTCTCCTTCACTTTAGCTTTCTTTTCTTTAATTACATATTTATTTTATTTTAATTATGTCTTAATTAACCCTGGCTCATCCTTCACGAACTTCCCAATTTCTTCATCTAGCACAGGATCGTCATCCAGACCGACCCCTCCAAACATACACACCACGACCTCTACCATCATCCAGGGACACCATCCAAAATTCAGGGAGTATTCTTTCCCCTTCTCTTTTGATTTATCCCGTAAATGTTATTATCTATCTTTGTACATTGAGGGCAATGTACATCTTAAGTGTGGGGGGTGAATATTTAATTGAAGAAAGTGCCTAACATTTTGTATTACTCTCATATTCGGCCAAACTTTTTTTCATTATTCTCGAATCCCTAAATTTAGTCTTGTTTTGAATCAATTTTCTCATACTACTAATTAGGATGAAATTTCTGATGATTTATGGTTTTTATTGACATGTCATTGATAATTGTGCATTGATGATTAAATTTTAAGATACTAGAGAATCAAGCATGATAAGTCTAATTTTCAGAATTAAAATTCTCACTAGGTTGTTAACCTAAAGTTAAATATTACCTTGAAATTTGAAATCTACAAGGTTGATGTCAAAAACACCCATAATTTTTGTGAGGTTTTGAGCCTTATAGAGCATATATTCTTTTTCATGCTCACCTTTTGATTATGAGTGTGTCAACTATGAACTGTTATTCTAGAACTTGCCTCAATTATACATGTTGAGACCACACCATTGATTTGATACACAGAGATGATAAAGGAACCTAGGTTTTAACCCACTCACTCTACTAAAAAGCCTACCTCCACAATTAACCCCTAGTGAACCCCGTTGATCCTAACAACCCTTTTTATTGACTCACTAGCTAATATTAACCCAAAACCCCTTTGTATTTGTTATCACCATTCCTTTTGACTACCCTTATATCAAGATTTGATTTGATTAGTTACCTGATTATATTATTAGTTCAATTTATCATTTATTATTAGTTTGTTCTTAAAAAAATCAAAGCATATTTAGTAGTAATACTATGGAAAGTGAGCTTATACAATTACAGTCAATTTATCAAAAGAAAAAGCTTGTATTAGTTGGTTTATTACTTTTTAGTTGACGTAATTATTATTCCAGTAATTTTTAGGTGGGTACTTGTCAATTCAATCTCGATTCTAACCTTCTAATTTCAGCCTTTATCAACACCTTTAACCCTAACCCCGTTACAACCCTGACAAAGACCTTTTGATCTGTTTATCATCTGATTTTAAAGTGGTGGAGATTTGATTTTCAGGCAAGCCTATGGGATTAACTTTTCAGGTTTGACTTATGAGTGATCTCTTTCTGAACCTTAAACACTTAAGAGTGATTTGAGTGAATCTTTTGTGAGGATACCAATCCTTGTCGGTTTTGAACTAAAGGTAATTATTTAGATAAGGGGAGACACCTACATTTTCGCTATACAAATGTATGACTTATCTTGTTTAAATCTTTAGGACTCTTTGAGTTGAATTATCCATGTATAAATTATCTATGAATTATGATGAGGCATTATTGATAAGAATTATGAATTATGGAAAGTTCGTTTTAATTGTAAGTTGAGAATTTTGCTTGAGGACAAGCAAAAGCTTAAGTGTGGGGGTATTTGATAAACCGTAATAGTAACATATTTTAATCCCACATTTAGTATGCTTTGGATGATTTAAGCTTCGATTTATATAAAAAGGTGCTCTTAATCCTTCCTTTTCATGTCTTATACTCAGGAAAGCACATGAGGATAAAAAGAACGAGAAACGGGCCCAAAACAGAGCAAATTAGGCCAAGGTAGAAATTGACACCGCTTGGACTTAAGCCCACATGGCCGTGCCTTATTGATCATCTAGAACACGGCCTGACCCCTGATTTACACGGCCGTGCCTCATTAAAGAAATCCGAACACGGCCCAAAGACTTGTCACACGGACGTGTGACATGGCTGTTTCCCTATCGTGGCAATGAACAATTTCATTCAGATTTGGATACTTTGGGGCAAAGAAACACATTCCAAGAGCCTATATATACCCCCTAAGTTCATCCTTGAAAGGGGCGATTAGCTAGGCCAAAGAGCCAAGCCGAGAAGGTTAGATTTGTGGGAATCACTCGAAGATAGCCAGTTGATCCATCCCAAGAAGCCGAAATTCTACTCAAGGCGGCGGATTTCTCCTTCAATTCTTTCAGGGAGTTTTAGGGATTTCTTATGTTTTGTTTTATCTTTTCTCTTGAGATGTTTTCTTTATTTGTTATGAACTAAATCCTTCAGATACCTGAAGGGGATGAAACTTAGATGAATCTTGTTATTATTTTCTGAATTATATGATAAAAATTTAGTTTGTTCTTAATTATGCAAACTTAATCCAAATTTGATGTGCTTAGGTGGAGGAGGAATAGACCCTGCCTAAAAGAAGATCTAGCATAATTAAGCGGAGTTGATCGCACGCCTAGAGATAGGGTGACGAGATTTTGCCGGATTAGGGTGAAACCTAATATGGGAGTCCATAGATCGATTTACTGCTATTCTAGGGGGTTAATAAGTGAGAAAGAGACTTCTGTTAATTAACTTAGGGTTAGATGTTATTCGCCTCGAGAGAGGGTTTAACATACGTTAGGGAGTCTTACGGATCAAGCTAAGTAAATAAATTGTATGGTTCAGGGTTAAATAACAAGTGAAGTTTAGGTGGATTCTTTCTGAGGGTATCGTCTTAATCAACTGAGTTTTTCCTAAAGTTATTTTCCCAATTCATCCTTTTTGTCTTTGTGTCTTTAGCTTAGTAATTAGTTTAGATTATATTAAAGCAACTTCACTTATTTTAGGCTAAATAATAAAAAGAAAGTTAGTATTAGTACTTTTAGTTCCTTTGGGTTCGATAATCCGGTCTTGCCTAAGCTATACTACTGTTCGATAGGTACACTTGCCTTCAATCGTTGTCAGAGTTAGTTTCCAGGTTTGATCATTCTCTTTATAAATTTTAAAACTAGACAGACATACGATCAACTGTGCTATGGTCCGTTTGCTTCCCCAACATGAGAATGATAATGTTGGCCTTGCCTTTGGGCATTGAGTGATAGTGGTAAGTATGGTGAAGAGAAATTATGGTGGCTAGGGTTGAGAGAAAAGGGGTTTGGTGAGGAAAGTGTGCAGAAAAAGGGGGTTTATATAGGAATAGGGGTCTGATGATTTCCCACGCCCGTGTACCTTGGGCGTGTTGAGTCACACGGACGTATCGCATGGTCGTGTTGTGCTTCGTTTGTTTCTCCCACGCCTATGTACAGGTTGCCACGCCCGTGTCATTAAAACAGTGTCGAGCACGGCTGTATCGTACGGCCGTGGTGTTTAGTCTGAGCCTGTGGTTTGAAGATATTTTCGTTCCTGTTTCGTACTATCTCTTCAGTGCCAGTACGGAAATTCGTAGTGTCCACACGGCCACGGCCATGCCTGTGTGCAAGGTCGTGTGGTATAAAAATCTATGTGGTTAGTTTGTAGTCAGATGCTGAAAGTAAAAATGAAAAGAAAATAAAACAATAAGATAAAAATATGAAAATTAATGGGGTTAGTGCTCGAGTTGCCTCCTGAGAAGCACTCGTTTAAAGTCTTAAGCTAGACTTACCTCTCATCCACACATTCATGGTGGTTTGAGGAGTTGAAAATCCTTTCTCAAGCTATCAGTTCTATTATCAGTATATAGTTCAAGTCGAGTAGTGTTTACTTTAAAAGTGCCGAATATATGATTACTTACCTCGACTGTTCCGTATGGGAAGACATTGAGTACCTTAAAAGGGATTTCTTTGTTTGTATTAAGGTCGGGTGGGGAGATTCGAGGGTCTTTCTTATCCAACAATACCTGATTTTCGATCTTAAATTGGTTTGGCTCATGGAGCAGCTTTGGTTGTGCTTCGCGTATTCCTAGTTTTTCCTTGAAATGTGTCTGTAACAGCCCCATTTTGGGCTTAGTCGAAACAGTGGTTTCGGGACCACAAATCCGATGTTGAGAAATTTATTTTATTTATATTTTTATGGTCTACAATTTCACGGAATGATTTCATGAAAATCTCATTCGAAAATTTTGACGTTTGGGCACTCAGTTTAGTCAAAAGGACTAAATTGTAAAAAGTGCAAAAGTTGAGTTCTACATGTTAGAGGTGTCCAATTGTTATGAAATTTTAAATTGAAGGTCCTTAAATGATAATTTGACCATTGGTTAAGTTGGTGGACAAAAATGGACATGGATGGGTATGTTTCAAAAGATTTTTTAAGGGGTATTTTGGTAATTTAGTGAATTAAATGAATTAAAAACAAAATTTAAATGCCAAATTTGTCCATCTTCAAGCTTAGGCCGAATTTAACATGTGGGAAGCCATGGATAGGGTTTTCAAGCTTTCCAAGTGAAACACCCCTTACCCACGTCCGACACCGAAACAGAGTACGAGGCATTACCAGACTTAAACATACACATTCATGCAATACCAAGTCTAGATTTCATATTTCATCCTCATAAGACTTGTTATTTTGATGACCACTTTTACCATTATAATATGGTTACCAACTTATCTATCAAGCACTCATGTCATATTACTAACCATGCATGGCAAACAAACATAATCACATTATAAACATTAAGATATGGCATGAATAACTCGGCTTACAAGCCATAATCAATATAAGCCACATCTGATGGCCATATGCATATAACTTAATATAAGCCTAAAAATTTGGCCAAAGCAAAATAATGCATGTCAATCAACTAAATCCCTATACATGCCACTCACTTGAAATTTCTAATATATATACTTCATTATTCCAAAGGTACCGACTTGATAGTGTGATGCTGCCTCTGACGATCTCCAACCCCGAGCTAACCTGAAAACACTAAAGGAAAGGAAGGGAGAGAGTAAGCTTTATAGCTTAGTAAGACCGTATGAAAATAAAAAAAAAACAATTTATCCCCTTGTTTCTCATGGTAATACAACCCAATTTGCATCTTTACTCATATTCCAGCCAAGCTATTTTCTCGAGTCACAGTCACTAAATTATTTATATCTGGAGCTACGGAATTCCAAATTAAGTTCTGCTAATTTTCCTTAAAACTAGACTCATATATTTTCTTACCATAAAATTTTCAGAATTTTTGGTTTGGCTAATTAGTACAGTTTATTCATTAAATTCTCCCCTGTTACACTGTCCAACGGTTCTGACCTCTCTTCACTAAAAATCAATTATCTTATTCTACAGTTTTTATATGCCATTCCCACTTATTTTTAATGAAAACATACTCATTTAAGATTTCAGTCATATAAATTATATCTCATAATTATTTTTTTTTACAATTTTTAATGATTTTCTAAAGTTGAAACAGGGGATTCCGAAACTCATTCTGACCTTGTCTCACTAAAATTCAGATATCTCAAAATATGAAATTCTTTTATTTACACTATTTCTTTTGTGCGAAAATAGACTCAATAAAATTTAATTTCATATCTTATTAAACCTCTAATTCAATTTCCACCATTTTTGGTGATTTTTCAAAGTCACACAACTGCTGCTATCCAAAACTGTTTTGTTGCTAAATTTACTCTTGCATAAATTTCACTTACTCCATTTCATCTTACATAAGGTTCGATCAAATATCGAGTATATTGTTCATAAATTTTCACACTTATACCTACACTTATTCATCACATAATCATATTCAATTACACTTAGTCGTTACACGATCACATGTACTTTCACTTAGTCAATTTCCCGTTGAACTCATCAGAATAATGACAGATACACGGTGGCCTGCACATAGTACCACCCTTGTAGCCAAAGTTATCTAGTGCACATAGTAGCCTATACTTAGTACTACACATGTGACCAAAACTATCACTTACACATAGTGGCCTACACTTAGTACCACACATGTGATCGAAGCTATCGGGTACGCATAGTAGCCTGCACTTAGTACTACACATGCGACCTATCCGTCTGGTATACGTAGTAGCCTGCACTTAGTACTACACACGTGACCTAAAACCATCCCATAGCTCTCTTGTACACATAGTGGCCTGCACTTAGTACCACACATGTGACCTAGCTACCTCATTCGTATCTTTTCTATTCCGAAGGTTCAACCGGGAATTATCACTTTTCAACGTTTTACCAAATCATCCATAATCAATCACAATTCATAATTTGCATCAAATAATTACTCCATATTCAACCATATCTCATATAATATAACAAATTATTAAAACATAAATAAAAACGTTGTATTATTCACTTACAAATGTTATTTACACTTGACATCACTTTCTCATATACAATATCATCAATATAAACTTTAATACAACATGGCAAGATAGATTCTCAAGTATAATAACAATGACATCAATATCATGCTCATTTAATCACATAGACTTACCTCAAATGCCAAACGACTAATTTTCCCGACTTAGCCCACAATTTCGTTCTTTCCTGATCCTAATCCAAATTTCATATTTTCTTGATCTAACATGTCAAATTAACACTCATTTAATACATTTTATCAACACACTAGTTAATTCAATTCACATATCAAATTTTGGCAAATTTACAATTTTGCCCCTAACTTTTCAAAAATTACACTTTTACCCCTAAACTCATAAAATATTTTTTATTCAATCTTCTTAAGTTTCATTACATGCTGAACATTTTTCTCTTCTATGGAAACTTCAAATTCTCACTAATTCACACACTTATGACCAATTTATAACTTTTACAATTTAACCCCTTTTATACGATTTCATCGAAAATCAACTAATAAAACTCGTTTCTCTAATAATAGAAATGCATAATCTAGCATAATTCATCAAAATACACAATTATTCAACATAGATAAATTTTTAAAATTAAACTCTATCTCAAAATAATGGTAGAAATAGCTAAACCAAGTTACCAGAATTTCAAAAATACAATGAACATTAAAAACGGGGCTCGGAATCACTTACTATGAAGCTTAAAAAAAACTTGAAACCCTTGGCCATGGAGTAAAGCAAATTTCGGCAGTCCCCTTGAAGAAGATGAGCAGATTTGTTTTTCTTATTTTGTCTTTTTATTCATTTAAAACACTAAATGACTAAAATACCTTTAAGGCTTTCCTTTCAAATTTGTCCTATTCATGCCCATTTTTGTCCATCAAGTTATCCAATGGTCTAATTACCTTTTAAGGACCTCCAATTTAAAACTATAGAAATTTGACACCTCTAATATATAGAACTCAACTTTTGCACTTTTTACAATTTAGTCTTTTTGACTAAATTGAGTGCTCAAACGTTGAAATTTTTGAATGAAATTTTTACGAAATCTTTCTGTAAAATTGTAGACCATAAAAATATAATAAAAAATAAAATTTTCCTCGTCGGATTTGTGGTCTCGAAACCACTGTTTCGACTAGACCCAAATTTCGACTGTTATACCAAGCTTCATGGTAAGTCCATTTTAGCCCCGTTTTTTATGTTCTGTACGTTTTTGGAGTCCCGGTAACTTGATTTAGCTTATTCTAGCAATAATTTAACCTAGGGTTCATATTTGGAAAAATGCACATAGGTGAAATGTGTTTATTTTGATGTTTTATGGCAAAATATGAAGCTTAGAATTATGTTAAACAACTTTTACTAAGCGATTTTAAGTGAAAACGAGTAAAACGACATAATCGGCAAAAATACCTAATGTACATAAGTGCATGTTAGAGCAAGAATTTGATGTTGCCATAGAAGGGAAACATGATCAGTATGTTATAAAATAGATGAAGTTTAATTTTCGAGCATAGGGGAAAAATCATAATTATGCAAAAGTTTAGGGGCAAAATTATAATTTTTCCAAAGTTTGAGTTAAGGACTGTTTTGAGTAGTGCATTAATTAAAGAAGTGAAATGTGATGTTTTAAACCTCGAAAAATGAGATTTGGACCTAGAACGGGAGGAAAATCGAAAATCAGGAAAGTTGGTAAATTACCGTTTCTGGATCCGAGGTAAGTTGGTGTGTTAGTAATAATGCAAAAATGTCGTAATGTATATTTGAAACCTAAATTGTGGTATTAAATTGATTTTTAGAATTACATGGCTAGTATATTATGTTGGTGAATTGATTTAATAATATGTTTATGATAAAAAGTGGCATAGGTGACATGGAAAATGGGTTGAAATGTTGTGCTTAAAGGTGTTTTCTATGACTATGGTTATTATGTGAAATGGAAAGTTGATATGTAAATAATGCATTCATTTTACTTGTTCAATAAGTATTTTGCTAGATATTATGGAAATCATTGGGTGATAATTAAAATATGAAAATGTATGGAATGAGAAATCCTCGATTGAACCTTCGGAAAACTGAGAGATACAGACAATATGTAGCTAGGTCACACGAGTGATAAGGGACCTTCACCGTGTGCACAAGAAAGCTACGAGATGGAAAATTTTGATATGTAGCTAGGCCACATAGATGATAAGGGACTTTCACCATGTGTGCAAGAAAGCTACGGGATAATAATTTCATATGTATACAGACAATATGTAGCTAGGTCACACGAGTGATAAGGGACCTTCACCGTGTGCACAAGAAAGCTACGAGATGGAAAAATTTGATATGTAGCTAGGTCACATAGATGATAAGGGACTTTCACCATGTGTGCAAGAAAGCTACGGGATAATAATTTCATATGTAACTAGGTCACATGTGTAATACTGTGTGTATACCATCTGTACAAGAAAGTTACGGGTTATGAGTAGCTAGGTCACATGAGTGGTTCCTAGTGTTGGACACCATGTAGACAAGAAAACTACGAGATGGAATGGCTAGGTCACATGGGTGATAAGGGACCTTCACCATGTGTACAAGAAAGCCGGATTATGTGTAGGTGGAGCTATGTGCTGAGACCACCGAGTATTGGGCATTTTCCGAAGGGGTTCAACGAGATAACTTACTAATGGTGATTGCAATCTTGTTATGAATAAGTGTAGGTGTGAATGTGACCAATTGAGAAATGTGACAAATGTACGTGTGAGCAAGGGTGCATGTGACCATGTGTGTATGTGCATAATGTGTTTGATATGTGATACGTGATTGAAATTGTGGTAAGGCTGATATGGTTTAAGCGCCATTTTGAGTACTCGTAAATATTGGTGATGGTTATTCATTTTTATGGCTAGTATTGAACATTCTTGGTGTTATGTGTGCATATATGGAAGTAATATAAAGAAAACATGGGAGAGTAAAATTTTCAGTTAAATAGATTGAAACAACAGCAGTTACGTGATTTTGAAAAATCACCATAAATAGTAGAAATTGAATTATATGCTTAATGAGAGATGAAATTAAAGATTATTGAGTCTATTTTCACATAAAAGAAATGGTGTGAGTAAATAAAGTTTCTATTATGAGATATTTAAATTTTGGTGAGACAGGGTCTGAATGGTTTCGGAAATCCCCTGTTCCAAATTTGGAAAATCACTAAAAATTGTATAAAAATGGTTATGGTGTGTAATTTATATTCTCAGAATCCTTGGTGACTCTACTTTCGAGAGAGACAAACTAGAAGGTTATCCAAACTCTTTATAATGAGGAATTTTAATTTTAATGAAGAGGTGTTAGAGCAATTGAACAATAAAACAGGGGAATCTTTAATGAATAAAATGTATTTATTGGCTAAACCAAAAATTCTGGAAATTTTATGGTAAGAAGATATGTGAGTCTAGTTTCACGAAAATTAACGGATCTTAATTTGGAGTTCCGTAGCTCTAGATATAAATAATATAATGACTGTGACTCGAGGAAACAACTTAACTGGAATTTGAATAAATAAAAAGAATATGAAAATAGTATGTTATCGCATTGCTTCTTATTTTCATGCGAGCTTGCTAAGCATAAAGCTTACTCCCTCCTTTCCATTTCTTTTAGTTTTGTCAGGTCAGCTCAGGGTTGGAGATCGTCGGAGGCAGCATCACATTATCGAGCCATTATCCTTGGAGTATTGACATATGTATGTTGAATGTTTTCAAGTGAGTGGCATGTATAGGGACTTAATTTTTCTTTGATGGATGTTATTGTGATTAGTCAAATGTATTGTCTTATATTGATTTGTTGATTATAGCCATGAGATGTGGCTTATGATGATTTTGGCTTGTAAGCCTATTTGTCCATGGTATGTGTTAATGTCATATTATGTGGTATAAGTGATTAAACATATGACAAGGTCAAATGTATGTGTGTGCATGTAAAGATGACAAAAAGGCTTGGAAGTTAGCCTAAGTCTTGACCACACGGGTAGAGACACAACCGTGTGTCTCAGCCGTGTGGAGGACACGGCCTCTGGCCATGGACGTGTGCCTTGGCCGTGTGCCCTTAAACGGTTGATGACGTCAAAACCAGAGTTACACGGGCGTGTTGCTCTCCAAAGCAAGAAAATTGGTTAAGTTTCCCAAAGATTTTCAAAGTTCCTAGTTTAGTCCCGAACTACCCCGATGTATGTTATAGGCTTTGAAGGCCTGTATAAGGGACGATATACATGTGTTTGAAAAGTTTTAAATTTTGGCGAAATTTGGTAACCCAGATTTGTACGATTGTGAATGTTTAAGTCCAGTAACGCCTCAAACCCTGTCTTAGAGTTGGACATGGGTGAGGGGTGTTACAGTGTCTTCCACTCATCTAGTTCATCGATCTGAAGCCTTCGTTCCTCATGAGTTATTTCCTTGTTGTCATGAGGTCTAGGATCTGGCTCGGGTGTGTAGTTCCGTGGTGCTTCCTAAAAAGGAGGTTTAACCTAATGATCAGTAATAGAATTTATTTTGTCACCTTGATTACTTGATATCCTAGTGGAGTCAAGAGCTTGAAGAGTAATTGATTCATCACCTATACGAAGTATGAGTTCTCCTGTACCAATATCAATTTTAGTTCTAGCAGTTGCTAAAAAGGGTCTTCCTAAAATTAAAGGGATATTATTGTCCTCATCCTTGCTAAAATGACAAAGTCTATTGGGAATATGAATTTATCAATTTTCACGAGTACATCTTCAATTATAACCCTAGGAATTCTAATAGTTTTATCAACTAATTGAATGCTCATCCTAGTTTGTTTGGGTTTCCCTAGTCCTAGCTATTTAAACATTTTATAAGGCATAACATTGATGCTTGCCCCTAAATCAGCTAAAGTGTTCTCAACAGATAAACTACAAATTAAGCATGGAATTGTAAAACTCCCTGGATCTTTTAATTTTCATGGTAGTTTATTTTGCAACATTGCTGAGCACACTGCGTTTAGTTCCACATGCGACTCTTCGTCTAACTTCCTTTTGTTTGTTAAAAGCTCTTTTAAAAATTTCCTTGAATCTGGCATCTGTGAAAGAGCTTCAAGAAACGGTAAGTTAATATGTAAATTCTTTAAAAGTTTGAGAAATTTACCGAATTGTTCATCTATGTTGTCTTTCTTCATCGCATTGGGGTATGCTATACGAGGTTGGTATTCTTTAATTACCAATCTTTGTTTTTCATGTTTTACCTCAACCTTACCTTCCTCTACCATATTTTCTTAGCTTAATTTGGACTTATCTAACCCTTCACTGTCATGAGCTGTTATGGCTTGAAGTTGCTCCTTTGGGTTAGTTTCAGTGTTGCTTGACAAGCTGCCTTGTGTTCGTTCTGATATGATCTTGGCAAGTTGTCCTAACTGGTTCTCGATCCCTTGAATCAATGCTTGTTGAGTTTTAAGTGTTGTCTCGGTGTTTTGGAAATGAGTTCTGACACCGCGATGAATTTTGTCAGCATCTCTTCAAGGTTCTGCTTCTTTTCCTGTGGGTAGGGCTATTGTTGGAAGTTTGGAGGGGGTTGTTGTCTCTGATTTCCTTGACCACCCCATGAGAAATTGGGGTGGTTCCTCCAACCTGGATTGTAAGTATTACTATAAGGGTTATTTTGAGGTCTAGAATTATTACCCATATAGTGAACTTGTTCGTTTTCAGTGCTCGGGTTGTAAGGTGGATATTCTATATTGCTCATCCCTCCTCCATTCATATTGCACTGCATAATGGGATGTACCTGGGAAGAACCACATAAACCATCAATTTTCTTAGTCAAAAGTTCTACCTGGTTTGATAGCATGGTTACTGCGTCGAGGTTGAAAACACTGGCGGCTTTTGTTGGCCTTGTCCTCGTGACTTGCCACTGATAGTTATTCAGTGACATCTCTTCAATGAATTCGTAGGCAGGCTCAGGTGTTTTGTTATTCAAGGTACCGCCGACGGCTGAATCAATCAATTGTCTGGTTGAGGGGTTCACACCATTGTAAAAGGTTTGGACCTGTAGCCACAAGGGTAATCCATGGTGTGGGCACCTTCTCAATAGATTCTTGTATCTCTCCCATGCATCGTAAAGTGTCTCTAAATCTATCTGTACAAAAGAAGAGATATCATTCCTCAACTTAGCCGTTTTAGTCGGCGGAAAATATTTTAACAAAATTTTTCGGTCATTTGTTCCCATGTAGTGATTGATCCTCGTGGAAGAGAATTCAACCACTGTTTAGCTTTATTTCTCAAAGAAAAGGGAAATAACTGAAGACGGATGGCATCATCAGAAACGCCATTTATTTTGAAAGTATCGCAAAATTCTAGGAAATTTGCCAAGTGATTATTTAGATCTTCATCTTGCAAACCATCAAACTGAACAAATTGCTGTATCATCTGAATTGTGTTAGGTTTCAATTCAAAATTTTTTGCAGCAATAGCAGGTCTAACAATACTTGACTCAGTTCCTGTTAAATTAGGTTTAGCATAATCATACATAGTTTGAGGAGCATGATTTTCGGCCACCTCAGGAGGTAGCAGATTATTTTCAGCCTTCTCTTCGGTAGTATTAATTTCGTCTTCTTGCTCTTGTATGTATTGTAAGCTTCTCCTTATTTCTCTTCAGTTTCTGCGAACTATGCTTTCAATTTCACTATCGTAAAGTAGAGGTCATAACGGGTTTCTTCTAGTCATAAACTAGAATACCTGCCAGAAGCAAAAAAGAAAATTTAGAAAAGTAAAAATAAAAGTTAATTGCAAAAATAAAATATGGCTAAAGTAATAAAAATCAGGTGTTCCTAATATCTTAGTCCCCGGCAACGGCGCCAAAAACTTGATCGTGTCAGAAAGTCTTAAAATTTATATAACGAATGATCGAGCCTAGAAACTAACTTATGGCGACGATTGAGGCAAGTGCACCTATCGTTTGGTAGTATAGCTATGGCAAGATCGGAAGTATCGTATCCTCAAGGACCAAGAGTATTAGTAATTACTATCTTTTTATTCTTCAGCCTAAGAATTAAGGGAATTGGTGTTTAATCTAAAACTAAATAATTACTAAGCTAAAGGTGCTAAGACACAGAGAATGAATTGGGAAAATACTTTTGGGAAAAACCAATTGATTAAGACAATACCCAAGGAAGAATCCACCTAGACTTCACTTGTTATTTAACTATGAACCAGACGATTTATTCACTTGACTTGATCCGTAGGATTCCCTAATTTATATTAATACCTCTCTCGAGGCTACTAACGTCTAACCCTAGGTTGATTAATTGAAATCTCTTTCTAATTAAAACCCCTAGAGTTGCATTAGCTCGATCTATGGATTCCCATATTAGGTTTGACCCTAATCCGGCAGATTTTCGTCATCCTATCTCTAGGGTTACGATCAACTTCGCTTAACTATGCTAGATCTACTCTTAAACAGGGAATATTTCTCCATTGTCTAAGCACATCAATACTTGAATCAATATCCAGAAATATTAAAACAAGAATTAAGAACACATAATTAAGAACAAATCAAGTATTTATCATACAGTTCAAAAAATAATAACAAGATCCGTCTTAGGTTTCATCCCCCTTAGGTATTTGAGGGGTTTAGTTCATAATTATAAAAGAATACATCTCAGAAGAAAATATAAAACAAAACATAAGAAAAACCCTAAAAACCCCTAAAGGAAATTGAAGGGAAGATCTTCCGTCTTGAGTATGATTCCGGCTTCTTGAGATGAATCAACTGGCTTTCTTCAAGTATATCCCACAATTTGGCCTCTCTGGCTTGGCTCCTCGGCCTACCTGAATGCCCCATTTAGGTTGCCATCTTGGGTATTTATATAGGCTTTTGGAATGTCTTTCTTTGCCTCTAAGTACCCTATTCTGAATAGAATTAAAACATGTCACGTTAGGGACATGCCCGTGTGAATCGAGCCCAGGCCGTGTGAGGGTCTGTTAAAGAGGCACGGTCGTGTGTCTCAAGCCCAGACCGTGTGGATTTCGTACTTTGGCCCATTTCTCGTTCTTTTCATCCTCCGGTGCTCTCCTAAGTATAAAACATGAAATTAAAGGATTAGGAGCACCAAATTCCACAATTCAGGGAATAAATCATCCAAAAGTATGCTAAATGTGGGATTAAAATATGTATATATTACAGTTTACCAACATCCTCAGCGATCTTCGCCTTCTCTACTAGAACCGTGAACTCCCGCTTCCTCTATGGAGCAATCAGAACTCTTAAGTTATCCCTCAGACTGTCCTCAAGACGGACGCACCTCTCATACTCAGTTGCCACCATGCCTTAAGCGTAGCGGCTTAGCCTCAGAAACTCGACCTCATACTTGGTCACAAATCTATCGCCCTGCGTGAGATTCATGAACTCACGCCTATGAGCATCCACATAACTAGCCCTCACATACTTACTTTGAAAGGTGGTCTTAAAGAAATCCCAACTCAAGTGATCAGGTTGAGTACTCTCCTTAACCGTCAACCACCACTGGTATGCCTCATCACGAAGCAGAGAGACTGCGCCTTTAAATTTTTGCTCAGGAGTACAGTCCAGATCATTCATGATCCTCTCGGTGGCCTCCAACCAATACTCGGTGACATTAGGGGTGACTCTAGTGACACCCCTAAACAAGTTAGCACCATTAGACCGGAGTCGTTCAGTTACCTACCCTCGGCCCCCAGCTCCAGAGTGGGTCCAGTAACCCTCTGCAAAATCCTCAGCATGGCTTGAGACAATGCGTCATCCCCAGCTGAGCGACTTTGAGACCTAGTCTCAGTAGCAGATGAAACTGGTGTCTCACTCGTATCCAAATTCGACATACTACCCAAAGAGGAAGACTCAGCTCGAGCCCTCCTACGGCCTTTACCATGGCCAGGAGTACAACGTCCAAGTGTTCCACGAGCACTCATTGTAAATTCGAGTTTAATCTACATTAAATGTTTTAAGCATCAGTTTCAGTATTTATTAGAAGATGTTTTATGCATAAATTATTAGAAGTTCAGATTTGTTTTCAGAGGCTTCAGTCACCTAACTATCTCGGTACAGTTTCAGTATGTATTATCTATAGTGTTTTAGAATAGTTCAATCTAAGTATAGAGATACTTATGGGATCAGCGTCGAAGACTCAGTGTACGGCATACTTTGTCAAATTATTCATTTAAATAACTTAAATACCATATCTTTTGAAACAAAATTTTTAAACCCAAAATCCACAGCCCAAGTTTTGCAACCTGGCTCTGATACCACTAAATGTAACGCTCCAAACCCGGTCTAGACGTTATGATCGAATTTGGTGATGTCACAAGGATGGGTTTTGAAAACGGAACCGACTTAAAAAAAACCATTATCATATCCTAATTCGCATGCATTTTAAAATTATTGAAAACACCAATTAATTAGTTCATTTGCCAAATATTTATTAAAGCGAAAGCCTTTAAACCGTTATAATTAAAAATGCAGTCGTGTTTTTAGAAAAACTTTTGCTGTGTAACCGTCGTTGTTAAGAAAAACGCTTGTCGAAGCATGCAATTAATCGAATAAACAACCTAAACCAACAGTTAAAAATCCAAACAGTCCAGAGAGTCCCAGAAATTACAAACTCTCAATAAAACCAAAATTAAATATAAAACCAGAATGTGAAGACTTTAAATAGTTTATGGGTGAGTGGTCACCGTTGAGTCTCTGCCGCACCGTTCCGCCTAAGTCTGTGGATTACCTGACAAAATAGTCAAACATATGTGAGTTTACGCATACTCAGTGTGTAACCCAACAAAAATAAGCATGCAATCACACAGAATCATATACACAGTTAGATACAGATACAGAATATATATTCATAAATCCTACCCCATCCTCTACGCACCAACTCCGACCATCCCATCACAACATGTGGGGTTAAAAAAACACCCACCCATCCCTACACACCGTGTCGTGCCCTTAAGACATGTATCAGATAATATGTAGCCAAGCTGCCAGAATATATGCGTTTAACATCAAACATAATATTTCCTCCTCATATGCTAATCCCACCCCACAAACATATATACAGAAACAGTTACAGAATAACATACTAGACATGCTCATCATGCTTATGTACAGATATCAAAATAAATAGCAATATACTTAGACATGCATAACAGAGTCATACTTAGAATAGAAGATCAGTCTTATCAGATCACATAGTTTTAGGGTTTGGTTAGCCCTTACTGACCCCACGGTAGGCTTATAGTCGAACGGAATTACCCGTGCGACTCTACAAAAAATTTCAGAATAATGGGCTCACATGCCCGTGTGGTTTGCTCAGTGGGCCCACACGCCCAGATTGGCCTTACCCGTATGACCCACAAGCCCAACTTGACCTGGCCCGTATGGCGTATGCGGCCACACTCGAGCCACCACACGGCCATGTCTTACGCATGACCATGTCTATGTCGACCACACGGCCGTGTCTCGCACATGGCCTTCTACACGGGCGACCATACACCCGTATGGCGAAACCTCGTTTTTTACATAGTATCGATTTGATGCGAAAACACACACGAGCCTTCCAAAACCTAAAAACAGAGTATTCTAATCCTTCAGTAACCAAATCACGAGTCTAAAATGATACCCAAAAGACACAGAACCAACTTACCGCTAACGAGAATGATCCCCACCTTGAATTAAGCCGCTGAAGTAGGGTTTTCTGCCTCACAACCTTTTCCTGACCACAAAACCCACCAATTAACACTACTACATAACATCGCTAAAACCGTACCATAAGTTTAAAGGAGTGGAAAATTACTTACCCAATGAAGAACGAACCAAGAAGAATGCGAGATTCACCAACCGATTCAAAAGAACGAAGAAGGTTTATCGAAAAGAAGAAGGAAACGTCAGAAGATGGAAAAAAAAATTCAACGTCAAAACTTTTTGGGATTTTTCTTGGAAGTGAGAGAAAAACAAAAAGATGAAAAAGAAAAGTATCCAAATATGACACAAATCCCTTGATTTTCTCCCACTAAACACTAACAGTCAACTGAGCAAAAATAATACCCACGCTCATGCAGGGATTCGAACTCAGGACCTCCAACACACCAGCTCCCTTACCACTCGAACCAACAGGCTCATTCTGATATGAATTTACCGGCAATTTAATATAAGTCCACTGACCAAGGATAAGGCTTGATCCCGAAAATAACAAAAATTAACAAAGGTGAGACTTGAACCCAATACCCCATACACACACCTAGAGCACTTAACCACTAAAACAGATACACATTTGTGTTAGATTTTACAGGAGCAAAAATAAATTATTTGGGGCGTTACATATATCATCCTATCATATGTATATATCAGTACAATTTCATTTTTTGGATGCCCTTAAATTTTTGCATTTTACTCAATTTAGTCCCTAAAATTGAAATTACAATATCTTTCAAATTTGAGCTTTAATTTTGAAATCGATCTCAATTACATCCTTCTAAGACCCTTTACTATCCATAATTATAGAAATTTCATACCAATTTTGAAATATTTACACTTTAATTCCTATTTTCATAACTAACAATTTTTACTTTACAAATGAGTCCTTTTTCATATATAAGCTTAAAATCTAACAAATTAATTCCAATTTCTTCAAGCATTCATAAATTGAAATTTTAGAAACTTTAACAATTTTGAAAATTGGTACACGGGCTAGGTAAATCAAGCTCTCACGACCTTAAAAACATATAAATTATAAGAAAATGACTAAATTGAGCTTACAAATCTAGAGCCAAATTTTGAATGCATGAATGCTATTTTTTTCTTTCTTGTTTCGGCGGTGAAGACGATTGGGAGAAGAAATAGCTTATGTTTTCTTTTAATTTGTCTTTTTTAGTTTGTTTAATTTTTAATTAATCTTCATTAACTTAATTGATTATGAATAACTAACCTTAATATGAATTAGTAAATTTAGTGACTACACCAAACATTCACCATCTTTGGTCATAATATAGTGGTCCAATTGTTCATTGGTCATTTGGTTAATTAAAAATTCATAGCGATGAACTTTTACAACTTTTACAATTTTGTCTTTATACCTTAATTAACTATGAATTTGACAAAATTGAGGGACCAAACCTTAATTAATCTTTATACTAACCTTGTAAATTTCAATATTTATGGACTCGAACGTTGAAAATGGGGTTTTGGAATCATATATTTTGACACCACTGACTTTCAGGTCGTTACAAGGGAGAAGAAGTGGTAATGATCAGTGAAAAAATTAGTTCTTTCTTGAATGTGGTGTCAGCAATTGAAGCCTTTAAAATAGTGAGAAAAGGGTGTGATGCATTTTTGGCTTACATTTTTTATACTAGGATGGTAAATCCTAGGTTGGAAGAGATACCAATAATATGGGATTATCCTGATGTCTTTCTAGAAGAGTTGCCAAGTTGGCCACTCGATAGAGAAGTAGAATTTTCTATTGAATTGATAACTAGCACTGCTCCAATATCCATTGCACTTTACTGAACGACACCTACTAAATTAAAAGAATTGGCTTTTTTAGGACATATTGTGTCAACTGATGGTATTTGGGTTGACCTAAGAAAAAGTGGAAGCCACCAAAGAATTTAATTGAAGTGAGAAGTTTCCTTGGATTGGCGGGTGATTATAAAAGATTTGTAGAATGATTTTCTATGATTATATTTCCATTGGCTAGATTACTACAAAAAGATGTTAGTTTGAGTGGAAAGAAAAGTGCCAAGAGAGTTTTGAAAAGTTAAAAGT
This sequence comes from Gossypium australe, assembly GCA_005393395.2. Lineage (NCBI taxonomy): Eukaryota > Viridiplantae > Streptophyta > Magnoliopsida > Malvales > Malvaceae > Gossypium > Gossypium australe. The sequence goes on along the minus strand of CM016619.1, from coordinate 88,745,042 downwards.
AGCACTGACAGAAGCTATAGTACTAGCACAACCTAAGCCAAGAAGAGAATATATAGTCTACAGTGGTACATCTTACAATGGTTTGGGATGTGTATTGATACAAGACGAAAAAGTGGTTGTATATGCTTCTAGACAATTGAAACCACATGAAAGAAATTACCCCTACACACGATTTAGAGTTGGTAGTAGTAGTGTTCTTTTTGAAGATTTATAGACACTATCGTTATAAAGAAAAATGTCATATTGTTATAGATAAAAAAAGTTTGAAATATTTTTTGACTCAGAAAGAATTAAATTTTAGACAGAGAAGATGGATCAAATTATTGGAAGATTATGACTATATCATCGATTACCATATGGGAAAAGCAAATGTAGTGCCAATACATTGAGTAGGATGGCATTAATGGCCTTGTAAGCATTAATGCACATTTAAAGTTGGAACAAAATAGAGTGTTAATAGTTGAGCTAAAGGTGAAATAAACTTTGTTGCAAGATGTGGAAGATGCCCAAAAGGAAGATATGAAGATGGATTTGATCAAGAAACAAGTTGAAGATGGAAAGAGTAGTGGATTTGTGGTTGATAGCGAAGGAAATTTATGGTTTCAAGGTAGGCTTTGTGTGCCTGAAAATGATGAATTGAAGCAAATTATACTATGGGAAGCTCACTGTAGCTCATTTTCTATGCATCCAGGAAGTAACAAAATGTACCATGATTTGAAGCCTTTTTATTGGTGGAAGAGAATGAAAAAGGATATAGCAAAATATGTCCCCAAGTGCTTAACGTGCAGTAGGTGAAAGCAGAACATCAAGTTCCATCGGGATTGTTACAACATATAACAATACCCAAATGGAAGTGGGAGAGGATTACAATGGATTTTTTGGTTGGTTTACCACTCACACTAACTAAGAAAGATGTAATTTGGGTGATTGTAGATAGATTGAAAAAATCTTCTCATTCTCCACCTGTTCGAACATATTACTTGATGGAAAGATATGCATAATTATATATAGATAAAATAGTGAGACTTCTTGGAGTGTTGAAATCTATCATTTCTGATAGAGATCTAAGACTTACTTCGAGATTTTGGGAGAAGTTACATGAAGCTCTGGGCACCCGAAAAAAATTTAGCACTGCATTCCATCCTCAAACTGATGGTCAGTCCGAACAGGTAATTCATATTTTGGAAAACATGTTGAGAATTTGTTCATTGAATTTGAAGGAAGTTGAGAAAGATATTTTCCATTCGTAAAATTCACTTATAATAAAAGCTATTAGTCCAGCATTAAAATGGTAGCATATGAAACGTTATATGCAAGGAAGTGTAGAACTATTGTTTGCTAGAAAAAATTGAGTGAAAATAAGTTAGTGGGACCGAATTTTATCAGAGAAATTGTAACACCCCAAACTTGACCTAGACGTTATTATTTAATTCTACCTTTAGAAATTGTAAATTCTGATAATTTTATTTACGTCAAAACATTTACAAGTTCATTATGAAATCACAAGCAGAATTTATTTATTTTAGGAAAAAATGCTTAATTTGATATCTAGATTTGCAGCGAAAATTTCTGAGCAGTTAATTCGAAAACCATGATTTAGATTAGAGAAAAGGTATATATATTTACCGATTGTGCATAATCTAAAACTTTCAATATTAACTTACATAAAACTTATTTTAAAATTTGTAGGGGAAAACTCGTATTTGTTTAATTTTAAAAAAAAATAAATAACTTAACAGTAAAAATGCAGAAAACTTAAAACAAATAACAAAACCCAAAACCAAATTCGAAAACTTATTCCAAAATCAAAAGTCCAGAAAATTTAATTAAAAATGATTCAAACCATTTTAAGTAAAAAACCAATTCGAGCTCCTGCACGCCATTCTGTCCTAAACTTGCTAGTTACTTAAAAGGAAAAGAAACAAAGAGTGAGATTACGAGCTCAGTGTGTAACACATCCCAAGAAACAAATCAAATACAGATAAATAAATAGATACATTTTCAGATACAAATTCAAACATATTCTCCTATTCAAAATCAAAAGTATTTTCATAATCAGATACAGGTGCATATTCAGATTTAGATGCGGATGTAGACTCAGATTCAGATTCAGATGCAGGTGCACACACATATTCTGATATAGATGCAGTCACAGATCCTACCCCCATCCACTACACACCAACTTTATCCGACCAATCACACTCTTTAGGACTACAAGATTCCATCCATTCAATCACACCGAGTTATGGTGGTATGCCACTCAGATAAGGTGCAGCTGAGTTGCCAGACATATATATTGGTTTAATCGCCAAAATTGCAGTAATATTGCCAGAATACACTTCTTCCATCACATATCAAACCCACCTTGATGCACATGCATAAATAAACTAACACATATATCCCATAAACAGATGTCATGCATGCTTTCCATATGTAATCATGCTTTCAGAGTTATCAAAACACAAAACATACATGTATTTTTTAGATACCTTACCTATATCGCATACATGCATATACCCATAGATATCATATGAGGTCTAATTACGAATTTCGAAGCCAAACAATCTTAGGTGGAAATTTTCAGAAAATGGGCCCACATGCCCGTCTGGTCCACACTTATTGAAAAATGGTTGTGTGACCCACACGTGCTACCACATGGCCTACCACATGATTGTGTGACCCACACTGGCTACCACATGACTTACCACACAGTCGTGTGACTCACATGGTCTGCCACACGGCCTACCACACGACCGTGTGACCCACACGAGTTGCCACACAACCTACCACATAGCCGTGTGACCCACACGAGCTGCTACACGGCCTACTACATGACCGTGTAGCCCTTACAGCTTGGCACACAGCCATATAACATTGACAATGCTTTTTGGCTTTATGTCATTTGCTATTTTTCGGGTTTTTCGTTACACACCTAATTAGTTTCTAAAGAAAACTCGACCATGAGAATTCCAATACCTAAATCAACATCCCATATAGTGAAAATTATCAATCATACACTTAAAACCAAGTCACAAATCAAATGCTACCGCCATGCTAAGGCTTAACCAAATGAAACAACCCTTAATCCGGAAACGTTAATCACTTACCCTTGCAAAGTGGCTGTAACACCCCCTTATTCGTATTCAACGCTGGAACAGGGTACGAGGCATTACCAGACATAAACACAAGCAAACATACATTTATGAGTCATAAATTTCCATTCGATTTAAAAACTTTTCACACACATTTGTATTGTCCCTAAAACAAGCCTATGAGGCCCAAAATATGCATTGGAAGTGATTCGGAACTAAACCGAGAACTTTAGAAAATTTTACATGTTACAGGGGTCACATGCCTATATGGATTTGGGACATGCCCGTGTGACCATGCGACACACCTGTGCTACAGGCCGTGTTCAAATTAGGGAGCTCTTTTACTTGTGCCACAGGGCCGTGCCATACGCTCGTGTGCTAGGATGTGTGGTTGATTTAATTTTCATAATTTTTCATAAAATAGGTGCAGACTTTACACGACCGAGACACACGCCCATGTCTCTGCCTGTGTACTATATTCTGGACATTCTGTTTCTCAAAATTTAGATGTAGGGGACACACGGCCGGAACACATCCCCGTGGGGCAAGCCGTATGTCATACATGGCCTAGACACACGCCCGTGTGTCTACCCGTGTGGACAAAAATAAGGCTATTAACCAAGCCATTTTGCCACCCTTTAATGCACACACGTACACCATATAACATAGCACCAATTCAAGCATATGCATACAACCAAATCAGTCACAACCAAGACATCAACACATCATTCACAAGCTACCATCTATCATACACAAACATTACATACTTATCAACTCATATAATGTAAATTCCCACATCAATGAAAGGCATCATCGTATAAATTGCTTATACCAACATTAGCCAATTTCAATGGGCATTTACAAAATGAACTTTCAACCAATATAAGCCAACATATTTGGCCAAATCAATTATGTCACATAACAAAATGACCAAGTCCCCTGTAACACCCCAAACCCGGTCAACACGCCACGACCGAATCTGGTATGTTACGGGGAGAATCATATTTTTGGAGTAGATAGGTTTCCGTTCAAATGTTTGATAAAACACTTTGCTATATACTTTAACTTGTAGAAATCTTGAGCATGATTGTTTAAAACCGACGATGTATTTGAAGAATCCAGAAATTTCGAAAACTTAATCAGTTATGGAGTTAAAACAAGTTTATCTCATCTAGAAATTCAAGTAGTTTCTTATTGTTACTTAAAACAATTTGACTTAGTAGAAAATTGAGTTCAAGTTTGGAAAATGTTTGAGTTTTATTGACCTCAAATTACAGTGTGATACCCGATGGTAAAGTTTAAAACATATCACTTTGTAGTTGGAATCTTTATCTTCCCAAGTTTTAGCAAAATTTAACCCAATTACTTTGTTAAGGCATATTCAAAATCTACTTTAAGCATGAACATAGCAAAACATAATTTAAAGGCCGTTTACAATCCAAAATAAAAACCAAATAGAAATAGATAAACTAAAGTACCAATTTTATTTTAAAGTCAGAGCAAATCCATATTTATTCATGGCATGAGCACCTCGAGTCCATCCCGGCTCCATGTCCGCGTCTAAGTGTCACCTGAAATGTCAAAGGAGAAGGTGAGTCGCAAGACTCAGTGCATAAATCCCCCTCCCGATAATACAACATGCTAACACACATCATAACAAAGCAATACAATTAATGCACCCGATCCTAACCATCCATAACACCTTTTCTACCCCGTGTGGTACCAAACCACTGGTGGTGCCAAACCACTGGTGACCCAAAGTCACGATATCCATCAATGTGGTGCCAAACCACTGGTGACCCAAAGTCACGAATAAACCATCTGTGGGGCCAACCCACGTGTGATACCAAATCACTGGCGACAATCCCGTATCTCTTAAGTGGGGCCAACCCACGGTGGTGTTAAACCACAGGGACGAGTCGCGATGAGGTGCCAAACCTCTGGTGTCCCAAAGACACAAGTGTGATATCAAATCACTGGTGACCGCAGTCACGAATCGTATGATAGGGCCAACCCATCGTGTGATACCAAATCACTGGCGTCAATCCCGTATAATCAACTGTGGGGCCAACCCACTGTGGTGCTAAGCCACTGGGACGAGACGCTGAGGTGCCAAACCTCTGGTGACCCAAAGTCACAAAATATCAACTGCGGTACCAGACCACTGGAGGTGCCAAACCTCTGGTGTCCCAAAGACACGGATATCATATTTCCCCCTCCTCTCAAATCACCCTATAACATATCATACTATTGCAAATGATATAGATCATGCAATCATGCTAACATGCTCAATATGGCATCTCATAATACATACACCATAAATCATGACATCATATATCACTATGGATCACATACTGAAACAACTTACCCGAATCCGTACCCATACCCCATTGGGTATTATATCCGTTAACCATACTGTTTCATTTTACACAATCAGGTTATTAAACATATTACTCAGTGATAAGTGTGTTAGTTTACACACCTGATATATGGCAAGTCTTAATCCCAAAGAACCCGTCTAAATCCCTCGATCACCTTGATCCTAAAATCGGCCACCCATGAGATTAGCACTTATACCATTCGGCCCTAACCAATTAAACAAAAGGGTTTAACGTTTAACCCTTACCTTGCAAATGGTTTGGTTTCCTACCAAACCCCGAACCAATAATGGTTCTTTAGACAATCGGCCTCCCTCTAAAACACGACAAATTAAACCTTTAAAGACTATGGTTTAACGAAACTAGAAGAGTGAACTAGCAAAAACATCCCTTACCATCACTTACCAACGATTAACAGAGGAGGAAGACTCCTCTTGCTTGCTTCCAAAATCCAAATGTCCTACAATGGAATCGGTTCATACAAAACAAAAGATTAACTCCTTCGCCAATCACCACAATCGGTTCTTAATCAAACCGATATCAACAAGAAACAAGGAAGAAAAGAATTACCCTTCGGCTATGAACTTACCTTCCTCGACGATAGAAAGAAACAAACGAGATCAACCACCACACTTAGTATTCGGCCACACGAGAGAACTACTAGGAGAGAGAAGAGTTTCGGCCAAGGTGTTTACCCCACCTATGATCGGCTTTGAGTGGAACGAAAGGGAGAGTAGAGATGAGAAGAAATAAAAGCTACGGAATTGGGGTTTAAGAGAAGAAAAAGAAGGTTTGAAGGGACAAGTTGAGAGGGTTTCGGCTCAAGAGAATTGGGAAGAAACAAATGGAGAAGTATGAGTAGAAAGGGTTGTAGTTTCGGCCTACACAAATGAAAAAGAAAGAAAGATGGTTGAGAACATTCGGCCACACCAAGTCAAGAGAGCAAAACAAATTCGGCAAATAAGTGCTTGAACTTTCGGTTTGCAAGAGAAAATATGAAGAAACTTACTTGAAATTTTGACAAACAACACTCAAAAGGAGAACTCTTGCTTTTACCCAATGTGACCGAAAATGCACAAAATGAAAAGTGCATTTCGGCACACCTCACTCCCCCACTACCAAACCGTCCACTCCTCCCCCAGAATCTCTCCAATATTCGGCCAAACACCTCCCACCACTCCAAGCCACTAATTCAAATCACTTTGAATTAGTCCACTTCCTACAATCACTCTCCACCCACTATTCGAAGTGGTAGACTTAGTCCAAGGTAGAGTTTGAACTGCCTACAACTCCTCCCTTCCATGCCGTTAAAAAGAATGCAAAATAGGAGCACTCTGCGGCTCGAACACAGGACTTCACTCCTTGCAAGTGGCGTCACACTCTCAAGCCCTTAGTGGCGCCTATCCTGCCACTCCACCAGCTCATCTCTTGTGCTAAAATCCACCAAATAAAACCTTTAAACCCCAGCTTCCTCAGCTCCTCTCACCTAAGCCCAAAAACTAAAATTTTTCCAACCTCTCCGGCTCACACCTAGCTTACAACTAAGCCCCGAAACCATACAAACAACAACATAACAGACCCAACACATGCAAACCATGCCATAACAAAAATAGCCCCTAACCCGGGATATTACATCCCCAATACATGCCATAACTCAAAATGTTAAATTCATTGTTACCAAAATAATTGTTGATAGTGTGAGCGGATCTTCGACGATCTCTGAACCCTGAGCTAGATGGGTGACACTATAAGACATGGAAAGAAAAGAGAAGTAAGCTATAAAGCTTAGTAAGTTCATATGACAATAATAAGCATCATAACCACACATTTAGCTTACAAATTATAATGATTAAAATTGGCATAAATGTTATTAAAATCTTATAGTCATAACTTACTCAAGCATAACCTTACCAAGGTTTCATCACACATCGAGCTTATTAATTATGAGTTTTACGTACATACTTGTACCAATTCACAACCTAACCATAGTCTTTCACAACTTTGACATTCCTGTTAAATTTTCCGTTGAACCACTTGGAATACTAAAGGATACTCGAGAATCTCGTACACACAGTACCGTACCAATGCCATATCCCAGATATGGTCTTACACGAAATCTTGTATCGATTCCAATAGCCCAACTATGGTCTTACACAAAGTCTCATATTGATGCCATATCCCATATATGGTCTTACACGTAATCTTAGTAGCCCTAATGTCATGACATTTGTATCCTATATATCCTTAAGGTTCAACCGGAATTTCTCGCTTGTCGAAACTTTGTCGAATACATCTAAAGGGTATATTACAGTTCATACAATGTTAAAGCATTTAAAACATAAATATAACATATTATTTACAGTTCATACGAACTTACCTCGATATAAAATAGTAGAAATGGGACCTAATCGTCAAACACTCTGTTTTTCCCCTGATCTAGGTTCGAACCTTGTTTTTCTTGATCTAAAATAACAAATTTAACTCATTTAATACTTACATTATTCAATTCTATCCAAAAATCATATTATGGAAAAATTACATTTTTGCCCCAAATGTTTCACATTTTTACAATTTAGTCCCTAGGCTTGTAAATTGAAATCTATTCAATTTCTCCAAGACCCAAGCCTAGCCGAACCATTTACATACTCACACCAACCCACATTTTTCATTTAATCACACTTTTACTGCTCATTTTTGTAACTTTTACAAATAGGTCCTTTTTGACATTTTTACTGAAAATCACTTAGCAAAAGTTGTTTTTCTAACAACAAACATACATTTTCTACCATTAGTCATCAAAATACACACATGTCTAACATGGGTCAAACCCTAGACCTTAATCATACTTCAAAATAGTACTAGAAATAGGTAGATCGAGTTACAACGATCTTAAAAACATATAAATCAATAAAAACGGGACTAGAACGGACTTTCAATCGAGTTTGGAAGCTTGAAAAACCCTAGCTATGTTTACCTTTTGTAAATTTCGACCAAAGGGCCAAAGATGAGCAAAAATTGGCTTTTAATTTGATTATTAATTCATTTATTAACCAAATGACCAAAATGCCCCTAACTTAAAACATTAAATTTCTCTTACTCCATGTCTATTTTTGTCCACTAGCTTAAGTAATGGTCTAGTTACCATCTAAGGACCTCTAATTTAAAATTTCATAGCAATTAGACACCTCTAACTTATAGAACTTAAGTTTTGCTCTTTTTGCAATTTAGTCTTTTTTTTCTAAATTAAGTGCTCAAACGTCAAAATTTTCGAACAAAATTTTCAAAGAATCACTCCATAAAACAGTAGACCATAAAAATCGGGCTAGACCTAAAATCGGGCTGTTACAACTCTCCCCCCTTTAAGGATTTTAGTCCCCGAAAATCTTACCAGAAAATAGGTTTGAGTACTATTTTCTCATAGCTTCCTCAGGTTCCCACGTAGCCTCTTCGACCCCATGTCGTTGCCATAAAACTTTCATTAGAGCTATACTTTTAATTCTAAACTATTTGACTTCCCGAGCCAAAATCTTTATCGGTTCCTCATCGTACGTCATATCTGGTCGAATCTCAATCTCTGTTAAAGAAATCACATGTGAAGGATCAGAACGATATCATTACAACACCGACACATGAAACACATTATGGATCCTTTCCAACTCTATCGGTAAAGCTAACCGATATGCTACTGGCCCTATCTTTTCAATAACCTCATACGGCCCAATGAAACATGGACTCAACTTGCCTTTATGACCAAATCTCAGAATTTTCTTCCACGGAGATACTTTCAGAAATACTTTATCACCGACTTGAAACTCAATCTCTTTTCTTTTCAAACCCGCGTAGGATTTTTGCCGATCTGAAGCTGCTTTCAAATAGTCACGGATTACTTTCACTTTCTCTTCGGTCTCCTTAACCAAATCAACCCCGTGAATCTATCTCTCACTGAGCTCGTTCGACACTTGTGGCTATACAATGCCTCATACGGTGCCATTTTTATACTCGACTGAAAATTGTTGTTATAAGCAAATTCGACTAAAGGGAGATATTTTTCCCAACTACATTCGAATTCTGAAACTCAACAACGAAGCATTTCTTCAAGAACCTGAATCGTTCTCTCAGATTGGCCGTCGATTTGTGGATGAAATGCAGTACAAAAGTTGAACTTTGTACCCAAAGCTTCTTTCAACTTCTTCCAGAATCATGAAGTAAACCTCAAATCTCTATCTGAAATAATAGAAATAGGCACTCCGTGCAATCTCACAATTTCAGCAATGTACAATTCAGCTAGCTTATCAAGTGAGTAATCGGTACGTATCGGAATAAAATGAGCCGATTTTGTCAATCTATTGGCAACAACCCAGACGACATCTTTCTTTTTCGGAGTTAAAGGCAAACCCATTACGAAGTCCATCGTAATCCTATCTTATTTCCACTCGAGTACCATTACTGGTTGAAGTAAACTCGAAGGTACTTGGTGTTCGGCATTCACTTGTTGACAAATGAAACATTTCGATACAAATTCAGAGAAATCTCATTTCATACCTGACCACCAATATAGTTTCTTCAAATCACAGTACACCTTCGTACTTCCTAGATGAATAGATAGAATACCACTATGTGCCTCATGAAGAATTTTCTGGATAAGCTCATTATCTCTTGGTACACAAATCCTGCCTTGGAACATCAAGCAATCATCATCCCCAATTTGAAAATCTGATTCACTATTTGACTTGCACTGAACTCTCTCAGCTTGAAGTTCTGTATCACACTTCTGAGCTTCACAAATTTGCTGAAGAAATACCGGTCTAGCTCTTAACTCGGCTAGAATTGAACCATCATCGGATAAAGTCAATCTTATACTCATAGCTCTCAAAGCAAATAAGGACTATCTACTCAAAGCATCTGCGACTACATTCGCCTTTCTCGGATGATAGTTAATCACTAGTTCATAATCCTTCAGTAATTTGAGCCATCTCCATTGTCACAAGTTCAGATCTTTCTGAGTCATCAAATATTTTAAACTCTTATGATCAGTAAAGATATGGCTTTTCTCACCGTACAAATGATGACGCCAAATTTCCAAAGCAAAAAATGGCAACATATTCCAAATCGTGTGTCAGATAATTCTTCTCGTGCGGTTTCAACTGTCTCAAGGCATAAGCTACCACTTTGCCCTTTTGCATCAACGCACAAGCCAAACTATTCAATGAAGCGTCGCTATAAATTACAAACACTTGTCCCGATTCAGGTTGTACTAAAACCGGTGCCTCAGTCAGTAATGCTTTCAATGTTTCAAAACTTTGCTGACATTTTTCAGACCATTCAAATTTAACATCCTTTTGCAACAACTTGGTCATAGGAGTAGCAATCATCGAAAATCCTTTGACAAAACATCGGTAATAACCGGCTATGTAACACCTCTAACCCATATCCATCACCGGATTAGGGTTAAGAGGCATTACCGGACAAACAAAATCTTTTATTGACATTTCATAGCAAAATCTGACAAATCTCATCAAAATGTCCCTTAAGTAGGTCTACGAGACCTTAAACATGCTTTAGAATAGGGCCGAGACTAAACTGAACACATACAGAAATTTAAAATTTTTTCAAAGTTACAGAGGTCACACGCCTATGTGGGCAGTCCGTGTGCCTCTCAAGGCCTCTGACACGCCCGTGTGCCTCACCCGTGGTCTCTACTGACTTGCACCACACGGCCAGTCACACGCCCGTGTGTCCAGCCCGTGGTCGAGTCTGACTTGTTTTGAATTTCAACCACGAGGGACACGGTCGAGCCACACGCCCGTGTGCTCAACCGTGTGGGCAACTATAGGCCATTTGCAAGGCCAAAATGCCACCCACACTTTGGGTCATTCCTACAAGCACATACAAGCATTATTGCAAACACCATTGGCAACCAAAAACATATCAAATTGATCATCTATTCTACTCATTCAAAAACTTTACATCACCACATCATATGTGCCAATTAGCCCAACTAATGCTCATGAATTTCCAAACATGATTCATCCACAACCTACCACAACTCATCAATGATATACCAACATTGCATCAATAAGCTTACCATTTCCTTGACCATTTCATTCACTAACCAACCATACCAAACTAGGCATCATATAACTTAACTATTCATTCATAACACAACCATTTATCTAGCCATATTGCATCTAACCATAACACAACCCCGTGCAATCTCACAATCTCAGAAATGTAAAGCTCAGCTAACTTATCAAGTGAATAATCGGATCGTACAGGAATAAAATGGGCAGATTTCGTCAATCGATCAACTACGACCCAGATTGCATCTTTCTTTCTTAGAGTCAAAGGTAACCCAGAAACAAAATCCATTGTCACTCTATCCCATTTCCATTCGGGAATCATTATTGGTTGTAACAAACTGAAAGGAACCCGATGTTCAGCTTTAACTTGCGGACAGACTAAACATTTCGAGACAAAATCTGAGATATCTCTTTTCATACCAGACCACCAATAGTGTTGCTTCAAATCATGATACATCTTTGTACTACCCGGATGGACAGATAGGCGACTATTATAGGCTTCATTCAAAATTAACTGAATCAACTTTGGATTCCATGAAACACAAATTCTATCTCGAAATCTCAAACAACCATCAACATCAATTCGAAATTCAGATTCATCATTCGATTCACATTGAGCTCGTTTTCATAACAAATTATTGTCAACTTTCTGAGCATCACAAATTTGTTGTAAGAACAACGATTTCACTTTCAATTCAGCCATCACAGAACCATCATCTCAGGACTAAATGAGCATTCATTGCACGCAATGTAAACAGTGATTTCTGACTTAGTGCATCAGCTACAACATTTGCCTTACCCGGATGATAATCAATCACAAGTTCATAATCTTTCAACAGCTCTAGCCATCTTCTCTGTCGTAGATTCAAATCTTTCTGGGTCATCAAATATTTCAGATCTGTCGTAGATTCAAATCTTTCTGGGTCATCAAATATTTCAGACTTTTATGATTTGAAAAGATGTGGCATTTCTCACCGAAAAGATAATGACGCCAAATCTTGAATGCGAACTCAATCGCAGCTAGCTCAAGATCATGTGTTGGGTAATTCTTTTCGTGCGGCTTCAATTGTCTCGAGGCGTAAGCTATTACTTTGTCTTCCTACATCAAAACACATCCTAGACCATTTAATGAAGCATCACTATAAATCATGAATTCTTTACTCGATTCTGGCTGTACCAAAACTGGAGCTTCAATTAATAGAGTTTTCAACTGATCAAAGCTTTTCTGACATTTATCGGACCATTCAAATCTCACATCTTTTTGAAGCAATCTAGTCAATGGAGTAGCTATCATCGAGAATCCTTTTACAAACCGACGATAATAACCAGCGAGTCCCAGAAAACTACGGACTTCAGACACATTCTTCAGAGTTTCCATTCCAGAATAGCAGAAATCTTGCTCGGATCAAATCGTATACCAGATGCTAATACAATATGTCCCAAAAAACTAACTTCTCGTAACCAGAATTCACATTTACTAAACTTTGCATACAATTGTTTATCTCGCAGAGTTTGCAAAACAATACTCAGATGCTCAGCATGTTCAATCTCATCACGTGAATAAATCAAAATGTTGTCAATGAACACAACAACAAATCGATCTAAGTACGGTCTGAAAATTCTATTCATCAAATCCATAAATACAGCAGGAGCATTTGTTAGTCCAAAAGGCATAACTAAAAACTCATAGTGCCCGTACCTCGTTCTGAAAGCAGTTTTTGGAATGTCTGAATCTTTTACTCGCAACTGGTAATATCCCGATCTCAGATCTATCTTTGAAAACACTGTGGCTCCTTTTAACTGATCAAACAAATAGTCGATTCTAGGCAGAGGATATTTGTTCTTTATTATCACCTTGTTCAACTGACGATAATCAATGCACATCCCCATCATGCCATCTTTCTTTTTTCACAAACAGAACAGGAGCACCCCAAGGTCAAAAACTCGGTCTTGCGAACCCTCTATCGGTTAATTCTTGCAACTGTGACTTTAATTCTTTTAACTCTATTAGAGCCATTATATACGGAGCTATCGAAATAGGAGTTGTTCCCGGTAACAAATCAATACCAAATTCAACTTCACATATCGGAGGTAATCTCGGTAACTCTTCAGGGAACACATCAGGAAATTCACAGACGACTTGCACTTATTCAACTTTCCTTTCAGTTATTTTCGAATCAATAACATAAGAAAAATAAGCTTCATAACCCTTTCTCAAATAATTCTGAGCTTTCAACACAGATATCACAGCAAGTAATCTATTCAAATCATTTGACTCAATCTGAACTATTTCATCATTTTGACATCTCAAATCAATAGTCTTTCTTTTGCAATTCACAACAGCATCGTGCAATGTCAACCAGTCCATACCCAAAATTATATCAAACTCATCAAAGGGTAATAGCATTAGATCAGCTGGAAAACAAGCATCTCGAAACATTAACAGACAGTTCTTGCATACTTTATCAACCATGACGCTTTTACCTAAGGGGTTCGATACTCTAATAACAAATTCGGTAGACTGTATAGGCAGAGTCTTACTAGATACTAAGTTCATGCATATATACGAATTGTTTTGAATTTCAACCACGAGGGACACGGTCGAGCCACATGCCCGTGTGCTCAACCGTGTGGGCAATTATAGGCCATTTGCAAGGCCAAAATGCCACCCACACTTTGGGTCATTCCTACAACCACATACAAGCATTATTGCAAACACCATTGGCAACCAAAAAGATATCAAATTGATCATCTATTGTACTCATTCAAGAACTTTACATCACCACATCATATGTGCCAATTAGCCCAACTAATTCTCATGAATTTCCAAACATGATTCATCCACAACCTATCACAATATCAAGATATCTTCTCATAAATGATATACCAACATTGCATCAATAAGCTTACCATTTCCTTGACCATTGCATTCACTAACCAACCATACCAAACTAAGCATCATATAACTTAACTATTCATTTATAACACAACCATTTATCTAGCCATATCACATGGCTATGTACATATCTCAAACATATTCTAAAATAACTAGCCTATACATGCCATACTTTAATATATACATTTTCAAAAGGGTACCAAAATAAGATTGAATAGTGTGATGACGATCCTCACGATTTCCCGAGCCTTCAGTAGCTTTGACGATCTATAAAACAGAGCAAACACACACAAAATAAGCTTTCAAAAGCTTAGTAAGCCATATACAAATAAACTTAACGTAAAGTGCACATAATTACATTGCTACTATGTCATTAATATTTCTTTAATGCAATTTCATAACAAGATCTTTGGCTCATTTGTTTAGCCATAGATTGCCAACATATCACACCTCAAAGCATCACTTATGCTCATAGTACATTTAAACATATATCACATTTTATTCATTACATCTAGGTTCATATACCCACCTTTCATGCTTATACAAAACATACTCATCAAACGTACCTGAAACGGATATACAACTCACATAGTCATTGATTTCTCGAACTTGCCCGTTGAACCGTTCAAAACCAAATAAGATACTCAGAATGCTCGGAATAGTCGTACAATGCCAACATCCCAGACGTGGTCTTACATGTAACCAAATATCGACGCCACTGTCCCAACAGGGTTTTACACTAATCAATACGATGCCAATGTCCCAGACATAGTCTTACACGTAAATCTCATATCGATGCCAATGTCCCAGAAGTGGTCTTACACGAAATCTCTAATCAACGCCGACGTCCCAGACGTGGTCTTACATGATCTCACATATCGAAAATCTATGTCATGTCATATGTAATCCTATCTATTCCTAGGTTCGTACGGGGCTTCTCAGACATTATTGCACTATCAATACATCCTTGATTTTCATATATTTATCACTCTCGTACGCATTCATCACAATGAGATTTCACATGAACATACATAAATCAATACAAATACATTTATTTGTATATAGACTTACCTCGTACAGGAAGAACGTAAACAAACGGCTATTCAATTACTTTCGACTTCCCTCAATCTAAATCCGTTTTCTTCGGTTCTTAGATCTATTCATATTCAAATTTAACTCATTTATTCACTAATTCATTCAATTCAATCCAAAGACACATATTTAGGGCAATTTACAATTTAGCCCTCACATTTTCACATTTTGACATTTTAGTCCCTATTTCACAAAATCACAAAATACACATAATTTGTACACACCATGCTTAGGCCAAATATTACTCATGCTCATTGAAGTCCACACATTTCATTTATTTCATAATTTAGTCCTTCAAAATAATATTTTCTCAATTAAGTCCAAATTACTCAAATTTATAAAAAATCCAAAGACAAAATATGTTAATCTATCACATATCTTCCATATTTCATCTTCTAACATCACAGAACTCATGGATTCATCAATGGCATATTTCAAAATCATCATCAAATCATAAAATTGAAGCATGGGTTTTGAAGAACACAAAGAAACGATTACAAAAACGTAGAAATTATCAAAAACCGAGGTAAAACATACCTTGAATCAAGCTTAGACTTAGCTGAACCCTAGATTTCTTTTTCCTTTCTTTTTCTTTGATATTTTCGGTTGATGCATGATGATAATGGCTTCATTTTAATCTTTTGTTATAATAATAATAACCTTATTAAATCATTTACTTATTTAGCCTTTTAATAAACATATAAAACTTATATAGAGTAAGGCTATTTATGTCCATTAACCATATTAATGGTTTAATTACTTCATAAGGCCAACAACTTTATAAAAACATGACACTTAGGTGCTTTTAACTCATGGCATGCTAATTTAGTATCCTTCACAATTAAATCATTTTATCAAATTAAGCACCCAAACAGATAAATTAAATCACAAAAATTTCACACATACAAACTCACATACTGTAGGCACAGAAAATACTATTAAAATATTTTTCTAACTCGGATTTGTGGTCCCGAAACCACTATTCCGACTAGGGTCTAAACCAAACTTTTACAGGCTAAGCCTAAAAAGCTTCTAACTTCAAATACATTCCTTGGCGGTTTCCACTCAACAATTATCAAAATCTTACTCGGATCAACTCGAATACCATCACCTGAAAAGATATGTCCCAAAAATCTAACTTTTCGGAGCCAAAACTCACTTTTACTAAATTTTGCAAACAATTTCTTATCCCTCAATGTTTGTAATACAGTTCTCAAATGCTTGGTGTGCTCGGACTCGTCTCGAGAATAAATCAGGATGTCATTAATGAACACAACCACAAACTTATCCAAGTATGGTAAGAAAATTCAATTAATCAAATCTATAAAAATGGCAGGAGCGTTAGTTAATCCGAAAGGCATAACAAGAAATTCATAATGTCCATACCTTGTCCTGAAAGTAGTTTTCGGCACATCCGACTCTTTAACTCTCAACTGATAGTAGCCAAACCTCAAATCAATTTTCGAGAATACCGTTGCTCCTTTCAACTGATCAAACAAGTCATCAGTCCTCGACAAAGGATACTTGTTCTTTATAATCACCTTGTTGAGCTGTCGGTAATCGATACAATGTCTCATAGATCCGCTTTTCTTCTTTACTAATAACACTGGAGCACCCCAGGGAGAAAAACTCGGTTTCGCAAAACCCTTATCTGCCAACTCTTGCAACTGAGCTTTCAATTCTTTCAATTCAGTCGAAGCCATCCTATACGGAGCAATCAATATCAGTGAAGTCCCGGGTACTAAATTAACAACAAACTCAACCTCTCTGATCGGAGGTAACCCAGGTAACTCTTCTGGAAACACATCTGGATATTCACAAACTACCGGTACTGATTCAATCTTTATTTCAGACACTTTTTTATTCAATACATAAGATAGATAAGCTTCAAAACCCTTTCTCACATATCTTTGGGCAGACATTGAAGAAATCACAACAGGTAACTCACCTGACTCATCTGAATCAGTTCGAAGAATTTCACCATTCTCACATTTCAATTCAATAATTTTCTGTCTACAATTCACTACAGCATCGTGCAGTGTCAACCAATCCATACCCAAAATAACATCAAACTCATCAAATGGAAAAAACATTAAATTAGCCGAAAAATAGTGACCTCGAATCATCAAAGGACAATTCTTGCAAACTTTATCAACTAGCATATATTTGCCTAAGGGGTTTAACACTTTAATCACAAATTCAATAGACTCAACAGGCAAACACTTACTAGATACCAAATTCACACAAACATAAGAATGAGTTGTTCCAGGATCAATCAATGTAATAACATTAATATCATAAAGAGAAAATGTACCAGTAATCACATCGGGAGATGATGCATCCTCACGAGCACGAATGGCATACGCTCTAACGGGTGCTCTGGCTTCAGATCTCATGGCTATATCTTTGGTCACACCTTTACTGCTAGCCCCATTCTTGGTGTTTTTCGGTGGCCCACCTCTGTTGGTAGTATTACTCGGCCTTGCACTCCGAAATTATTCTTTCTCAAACATCTCAGGGCAGTCTCAGATGAAATTCTCTTGAGAATCACACTTGAAACAGGCTTAGTCATTCATCCTACACTCGCCGGGATGTCTTCTTCCACAATGCTGACATTCGGGTGTGTTAGACCTAACATTACCCACACTTGCCATTGAAGTAGCTTGAGATTTAAAACCTGAATGTTGCTTCCTGTGGTCTCTGTGCGAATACCCAACTGATACATTTGAACGGGAATACATTTCTCTAGATTTCTTTGACTGAGATTGAAATGACTTACCCATCGGCCTTTTTCTTGCATCTCTAGTCTCACTCTAGGCCTTTGTTTTCTCTTTGCTTAGCTCTTCAGCTTTGCAGGCTCATTCAACCAATACAACAAATTCTTTTAGTTCCAAGATTCCAACCAATAGTCGGATGTCCTCATTCAGCCCATCTTCGAACCTTTTACACATAATAGCCTCGGAGGAAACACACTCTCGGGCGTACTTATTGAGCCTGACAAATTCTCGCTCATACTCTGTCACCGACATTCGGCCTTGTTTTAGCTCAAGAAATTCTTTACGTTTCTGATTGATGAACAACTGACTGATATATTTCTTTCAGAATTCCTCTTGAAAGAACTCCCATGTAACCCTCTCGCTCGGTACCACATATACTAGTGTCTTCCACTAGTGCTATGTTATGTCCCTCAATAATGATATAGCACATTTCAAGCATTTTTTGGGTGTACATGATAACTCATCAAATACCCTGATAGTATTCTTAAGCCAAAATTCTGCCCTCTTGGGATCATCGTCAACATTTTCTCTAAAATCGTCAGCCCCATGCTTTCGGATCTTATCAACCAGAGGCTTATTCAATCTTACAAATTCCATACCTTGTGGAGGTACGAGAATCGACTGAGGAATAGGTGAGGTGGAGGGGATTGAGCATTTGGTTGTTCGAAAAAACTCTGAATACCACTCATTCATCATGTGGAGGAAGGCTTCCCTAGCCCCGTCCCTGACGCTGCCTCTTGAGCAGGAGCCGGCGCATTACATTCTACATCATCAGCTATAGCTCGGTCAAGATCCATTTACTATATGAAAACACATTTTGAAACTGTCAGGAGTCATCACACTATCACAGTTCATATATGGCATGTATAGCTAGACTCTTACACATGCTACGTTAGTCCGAGAATCGACTACACCATAGTTTTGATACCACTAAATGTAACACCCCCTTACTCGTATTCAACGCTGGAACAGGGTACGAGGCATTACCAGACATAAACACAAGCAAACATACATTTCTGATTCATAAATTTCCATCTGATTTAAAAACTTTTCACACACATTTGTATTGTCCCTAAAACGAGCCTATGAGGCCCAAAATATGCATTGGAAGTGATTCAGAACTAAACCGAGAACTTTAGAAAATTTTACATGTTACAGGGGTCACATGCCCATATAGATTTGGGACATGCCCGTGTGACCATGCGACACACCTGTGCTACAGGCCGTGTTCAAATTAGGGAGCTCTTTAACTTGTGCCACAGGGCCGTGCCATACGCTCGTGTGCTAGGATGTGTGGTTGATTTAATTTTCATAATTTTTCATAAAATATTTGCAAACTTCACACGGTCGAGACGCACGCCCGTGTCTAAGGCCATGTAGCACACACGGCCGAGACACACACCCGTGTCTCTGCCTGTGTGAAATATTTTGGACATTTTGTTTCTCAAAATTTAGATGTAGGGGACACACGGTCGGAACACATACCCGTGGGGCAAGCCGTGTGTCACACATGGCCTAGACACTCGCACGTGTGTCTACCCATTTGGACAAAAATAAGGCAATTTACTAAGCCATTTTGCCACCCTTTAATGCACACACCTACACCATATAACATAGCACCAATTCAAGCATATACATACGACCAAATCAGCCACAGCCAAGATATCAACACATCATTCACAAGCTACCATCTATCGTACACAAACATTACATACTTATCAACTCATATTATGTAAATTCCCACATTCATGAAAGGCATCATCATATAAATTGCTTATACCAACATTAGCCAATTTCAATGGGCATTTACAAAATGAACTTTCAACCAATATAAGCCAACATATTTGGCCAAATCAATTATGACACATAATAAAATGACCAAGTCCCCTATACATGCCATAACTCAAAATGTCAAATCCATTAGTACCAAAGTAATTGTTGATAGTGTGAATGGATATCCGACGATCTCCGAACCCCGAGCTAGCTTGGTGACACTATAAGAGATGGAAAGAAAATGGGAGTAAGCTATAAAGCTTAGTAAGTTCATATGTAAATAATAAGCATCATAACCACACATTTAACTTACAAATTATCACGATGAAAATTGCCATAAATGTTATTAAAATCTTATAGTCATAAGTTACTCAATCATAACCTTACCAAGGTTTCATCACACATCGAGCTCATTAATCATGAGTTTTATGTACATACCTGTACAAATTCACAACATAACCATAGTCTTTCACAACTTTGACATTCCCGTTAAATTTTTCATTGAACCACTTGGAATACTAAAGGATACTCGGGAATCTCGTAAACACACTACTATGCCAATGCCATATCCCAGATATGGTCTTACATGAAATCTCGTATCGATGCCAATAGCCCAACTATGGTCTTACACGAAGTCTCATATTGATGCCATATCCCATATATGGTCTTACACGTAATCTTAGTAGCCCTAATGTCATGACATTTGTATCCTATCTATTCCTAATGTTCAACTAGAATTTCTCGCTTGTCTAAACTTTGTCGAATACATCCAAAGGGTATATTATAGTTCATACAATATTAAAGCATTTAAAACATAAATATAACACATTATTTATAGTTCATACGAACTTACCTCGGTACAAAATAGTAGAAATGGGACCTAATCGTCAAACACTTTTTTCATATTATGACAAAATTACATTTTTGCCCCTAATGTTTCATATTTTTACAATTTAGTCCTTAGGTTCATAAATTGAAATCTATTCAATTTCTCCAAGACCCAAGCCTAACCGAACAATTTACATACTCATGCCATCCCAAATTTTTCATTTAATCACACTTTTACTACTAATTTTTATAACTTTTACAAATAGGTCCTTTTTGACATTTTTACCGAAAATCAGTTAACAAAAGTTGTTTTTCTAACAACAAACATGCATTTTCTACCATTAGTCATCAAAATACACACATGTCTAACATGGGTCAAACTCTAGACCTTAATCATACTTCAAATTAGTACTAGAAATTGGTAGATCGAGCTACAAGGATCTCAAAAACATTGAAATCAATAAAAACAGGGCTAAAACGGACTTACAATCGAGCTTGGAAGAATGAAAAACCCTAGCTGTGTCTTCCTCTTGTAAATTTCGGCCAAAGGGTAGAAGATGAGTAAAAATTGGCTTTTAACTTGATTATTAATTCATTTATTAACCAAATAACCAAAATGCCCCTAACTTAAAACATTAAATTTCTCTTACTCCATTTCCATATTTGTCCACTAGCTTAAGTAATGGTCTAATTACCATATAAGAATCTCTAATTTAAATTTCATAGCAATTAGACACCTCTAACTTATAGAAGTCAAGTTTTGCTTTTGCAATTTAGTCCTTTTTGCTAAATTGAGTGCTCAAACGTCAAAATTTTCGGACGAAATTTTCACAAAATCATTCCATAAAACAGTAGACCATAAAAATATAAGAAAAATAAATTTTTTCGTATTGGATTTGTGGTCCCGAAACCATTGTTCCGACTAGACTCAAAATCGGGCTGTTACAGTGGCAGCCTAAAACAGTGCCTAAGTCGTCGGTGAGACATTGTACGTGCCACCCTATTCTCTTACTGGAAACCAAAAATTATGTTCATGAAAACCAATTTTGACTCAAACCATCTACATAAACCCTTAACTCTATACCGAAAACTAACAACACACCATCTCTATAAAACAAACTGAAACCAAGACTTACTCTGAGCTAGTAGCGGAGCCAAGATATTAATCTTGGGGGGCCAAGATAAAATTAGAAGTGTTATGTAACAGTCGATTTAAACATATAAACAATCAATTCAAAAGAAGCAGTATTCCAACATGAAAATCGATTTAAACAGATAAAAAATATATATTCAAAAGAAGCAGTGTTCTAACAATTAAGAGGACATAACATATAATTACTTAAAATTGTGCACGACGTTCTTTCAAGGAAATAAAATTAGTAAATATAGAGTCGGAATCAAAATTTTTAGTAATCTCTCTCTCAAAATAAACAACAAGATTATTTATAAGAAACTCATCCTCTATTTTATTGCGAAGCCTTGTTTTGACAATTTTCATCACCGAAAATGCTCTTTCTATAGTTGTAGTTGAAACAAGAAGAGTCAATAGAAGACAAATTTATCATCAATAAGAAAATATACCTTTGACATCTGTGTCTCTACTAATCCTTGACAAAGATAAGAAATTGTGGACAAATTTTGCAATTTCGGATGATTTGGAACATTTTGCTTATAATGTTGTAGTTGATACTTTAAGATTACTTTCTCTTCCTCAATGAAATCAAGAGGATAATATTTTTTCCATAATAAAACAAATATCATCCATATTGAAGGATTTATAAGCATACTTCAGATCCAAAGCAGAGCTAAGTGTAAGAAGATCAATTGTCTGTTCATTAAATCTACTATTTAGCTCAAGAAGTTGAGAATCTATAGCAGCATTGAATATCTCAACCTGATAATGGTGCTCCATATTGAAATCAACATGTTGGTGACAACCATGTTTTACCACATATGGAAAATCCATATCAAGAACCTCAATATTGTGCTTTTCACAAAATGCTTTAACAACTTCCAACAAATTGTCCCAACCATCTTCTCTCAACTTTTGTATCAAAGTTTTGGTGCTTGAGACTAAGTACATATTATTTACTATATCATAGGATTTTTTCCTAGATGTTGACAAAGAATATCTGTAATACCCATTATCTCTTTCACTAGATGTAAGATAAAAACAAAATCAAAACATGTAATCTTCTTATATGTTGCATGTAACACCCCTTACCCGTATTCGAAACCGGAACCTGGTTTGAGGCATTACCTAGCTTATCTCACTTAAACATTATACATTGGGATATAAAATTTCATTTAAACCATCTCTTGCTCATTCTCGGCCTACGAGGCTCTAAACATACCTTTGAAAGGTTTCAGAATTTAACCGGGAACTTTTACAAACTTGGAAAACTTTTCATCAAAACAGGGGCCACACGCCCGTGTGCCCCAAAGACATGCCTGTGTCCTCCACCCATGGTCGACACTGACTTGTTTCACATGGCCGGACACATGCCCGTGTCCCTCACACGGCCTCAACACGCCCATGTTTTAGCCCGTGTGCCAAAACCTTGGCATTCTATTTATGACGTCATCACTTCACTATGGCCACACGGCCAAGGCACACGCCCGTTTCCTTAGACCTTGTGTTGAATTAAATTCCACATTTAATGTGCAGACTTCACACTGCCTGGGTACACGCCCATGTCCTAGACCGTGCCTTCCACACGGCTGAGACACACGGCCGTGTCTCTGCCCGTGTGTTTACTACAGGGCATACTGACTTGTAATTCTAGCATGGAAGGGGACACACGGTCGATCAACACGCCTATAGGGCTGACCGTGTGTCACACACGACCTAGACACACGCCCGTGTGGACCAATTTAAGGCTATTTTCCAAGCCATTTAGCCACCCTCACTTGTACACATTCACTCATCATCACATAGCATTTTCACATCATCAATCATAACTCTTGGGTTATCACATTTGAATCATAAAAATGAAGTCTTCATCCCATACACAAAGGAGAACTATTTCTAGGACGACTACAATCGACTTGAGCCATCATTTATGGCTATACACGACCGTCCTATAACTCGTTTAGGCCAACACATTTGGCACTTTAACTATGACTTAATCAACTTAAAATAAGATCCCTATAGATGCCATAACTCATAAAGACTTGAAACCTCATACCCAAATAACTGTTCGATAGTGTGAAAGCATCTCCGGCGGTTTCCAACCCAAGCTAGTAAAGTTAACCTATAAGAGATAAGAAAGGAAGAGGAGTAAGCATTAATGCTTAGTAAGTTCATATGCATATAATAATCAACTATTGGCATTCATTAATCATCCTCAACCACACAGGTGTAATAAAGAGGTTCACTCTTAAGCTCATGATTACACATTCTATCATTCACAATGCTTATTCATTCCGTTTCTTACCATATTCTAACCATATCACGAGCTTAATGCTCACATTCATTAACATACATCGCTACACTTAACATCACCTAGTCACATGACACAACACATCATAGTTTCTCCATAAACCATTCATAATACCAATCACTCGGTGGTATCGCACTTAGCCCACCATCAATCTTTAATAGGGTGGTATCACATATAGCCCACCATTTGATACTAAACGCGATGGTATCGCACACAACCCATCGGTAACAAATAATAAGGTGGTAACGCACACAACCCACCATTAATAATATTGGCAATGGTGTCGCACACAGACCATCATTTACAATTTATAAGGTAGTATCGCATATAGTCCACCATTATTATGCATCCACAGATATTTATCCACATACATTTCCCTATTTCAAATGTTCATCCGGGAACATCCTCACACACTATCATTCTTAATTAGATTTCTACCATGATCATTAGCATTCACGGAATATATTCATAATTATAATGTATGTGATACACCGTAATAGTAACATATTTTAAGCCCACATTTAGCAAGCTTTTGGATGATTTATCCCTTGACTTATGTAATTTGGTGCTTTTAATCCTTTGTTTTCATGTTTTATACTTAGAAGAGCACCGAAGGATGAAAAGAACGAGAAACGGGCCCAAAATGGAGTAAATGGGCCATAACACGAAATCAACACGGCCTGGGCCCAAGACTACACAGCCGTGCCTCCTCAACAGACTTGAACATGGCCTAGCCACGATTCACACGGGCGTGTGCCATGGGCGTGTCCCTGACGTGAGAAAGAAGAGCTTCAGTCGGACTAGGGTACTTAGTGGCAAAGAAAGCCATTCCAAAAGCCTATATAAACACCCTAGAGGCGAACCTTCAGGGGGAGTCCAGGGAGGTGTCCAGCTAGGTCAAGGAGCCGAGCCAGAGAGGCCAGAATTGTGGAATTTACTCGAAGAAAGCCAGTTGATTCATCTCAAGAAGCCAGAGTTATACTCAAGACGGAGGATCTCTCCTTCAATTCCTTCAGGGAGTTTTAGGGTTTTTCTTATGTTTTATTTGATCTTTTCTCTTTAGATGTATTCTTTTATGATTATGAACTAAACCCTCAGATACCTGAGGGGGATGAAACCTAGATGAATCTTGTTATCGTTTGCTGAACTATATGATAAATACTTGATTTGTTCTTAATTATGTGTTCTTAATTCTTGTTTTGATATTTCTGGGATATTGATTCAAGTTTGATGTGCTTAGGTGGAGGAGCAAAAGTCCCTGCCTAAGAGTAAATCTAGCATAATTAAGCGGAGTTGATCGCACGCCTAGACATAGGGTGACGAGATTTTGTCGGATTAGGGTGAAACCTAATGTGGGAGTCCACAGATCGAGTTAATGCAATTCTAGGGGTTTTAATTAGAAAGAGATTTCAATTAATCAACCTAGGGTCAGACGTCAGTAGCCTCGACGGAGGTATTAATATAACTTAGGGAATCCTACAGATCAAGTCGAGTGAATACATCGTCTGGTTCAGAGTTAGATAACAAGTGAAGTCTAGGTGGATTTTTCCTCGGGTATTGTCTTAATCAATTGGTTTTTCCCAAAGTTATTTTCCCCAATTCATTCTCTTTGTCTTTGCATTTTTAGCTTAGTTATTAGTTAATTTTAGATTAGATAAATATTCCTTTAATTCTTAGGCTAAATAATAAAAAGAAAGTTAATAGTAGTACTTTTGGTTCCTTTGGGTTCGACAATCCGGTCTTGCCACAGCTATACTATTGTTCGATAGGTGTACCTGCCTCAAGTCATTGTCATAGTTAGTTTTTAGGCTCGATCATTCTTTTTATAAATTTCTAAGACTCTGACAAACGATCAAGTTTTTGGCGTCGTTGCTGGGGAACTGAAATATTAAGAACGCTTAATTTTTATTACTTTAGCCATATTATATTTATTTTTGCAATTAAATTTTATTTTTATTTTTATTTTTCTAAATTTTCTTCTTTGCTTTTGGCAGGTACCTCTAGTTTATGACTAGAAGGAACCCGACAGGACCCCTGATTTACGACAGTGATATTGAAGGTACTGTTCACAGAAATCGTAGAGAAATAAGGCGAAGCTTAAACTACATAGAAGAAGAGTAAGAAGTCGATATCAATACCACCAAAGAGATGGCTGAGAATAATCCGCTACCTCTAGAGGCGGTCGAACATCATGCTCCTTAAACTATGTATGATTATGCTAAACCTAATTTAACAGGAACTGTGTCAAGCATTGTTAGGCCTACTATTGCTGCAAATAATTTTGAACTAAAACCTAACACTATACAGATGATACAACAGTTTGTTCAGCTTGATGGTTTGTAGGATGAGGATCTTAACACACACTTAGCGAACTTTCTAGAATTCTCTGATACCTTCAAAATAAATGGCGTTTCTGATGATGCCATCCGTCTTCTGTTTTTCCCTTTTCTTTGAGAAATAAAGCCAAACAGTGGTTGCATTCTCTTCCACGAGGATCAATCACTACATGGGATCAGATGACCAAAAAATTTTTATTGAAATATTTTCCGCCGGCTAAAACGGCCAAGTTGAGGAATGATATCTCTTCTTTTGTGCAGATGGATTTAGAGACACTTTATGTAACATCCGAGATTTAGGGGTTATGCGTTCGGGCATAATTCATGAGATAGGGGGCTTTGTGTGTGTGTTTGGATGTGTTCTATAGCTTTCGGGAATCTGAAAATGTAGGAGAAGGCTTCAGGAAATTATTGAATTTTAAGTTTAGTAGGGGGAGCTAGGCTAAAGAGGCCTTAAGGGAATTTGTGAGGGAATTTGGACATGAGATTGGGCTTGGTAAAGTGGCTTGGAGGCGCCACTTAGGGCCTTGGTGAATGACGCCTCAAGCAAGAGAGAAGGGCTCAGGTTCGAGTCATGTTGGCAGCATGGAGTGTGCTTTTATTTTTGCAGTTTAGCGTCAAGAGAGAGGGGGAGTGTTGGACGGCATAGGGGCTTTGAAAAGATGAAGATAAGCTTTGGTTTTCTTTTAAAATTCGGCTAAAAGAGTAGGATAATGTTGGCTTATTCAATTTATTTTGAATGAGTAGCATGGAGGAAAAATAGGAGAGAAATTTGGGATTTGATAAGAAAGGATATAGTGGCCGACCAAGGGACTCTTTGGTTGGCAAAATTCGGTCATATGGGAGGGGATAAGTGCCGAATTTTATTAGGGAGTGTGTTCATCTTTTATTTCTTTCTTAGTCTCTCTTGCCGAAATTCTTAGTCAAGAGAATTCCTTTTTCTTTTCTCTCTTTTCTTTGAAGCAAGAACCGAAAGTTTAAGTGACCATTTGAGCACTTTGTGCATTTTGGCCATTGCCGAATTCTCCATTGAACCTTCCCACTATTTTGTTTCTTCTCTCGTTTCTCTTCAAAACCGAAACTTTGACCACTTGATCTAGTTTTATTTTTTGGCCGAATCCTTTAAGCACTCAACTCTCCCCACTCTTGCATTTTCTTTCTTCACCATTTGAAGCTTGAGCCGAATCTCAAAGGGGCCTTATTCTTTTTCTTCTGTCGCAAGTTTTAGAAGCCGAAAGTGCCATTGGTTATGAGTTGCTTCAATCGATCCTCTATAGTAGGTAAGAGTTCTTTCTTAATCGTTTCTTCTATCTCTTTTAGTGTGCCGAAATCAAGTGTTTAGGCTTTGATTTCTAAGGTTGGTCGAATGTTCATAGTGCCATAGTGATGTGTTCTTTTGTGTGTAGCCGAAGGAAGGAAGTACTAAGGAGTCTTTCAGGATTCGATTCATCAAGGTAAGGTGATATGTACTATTCGGCCAAGGGCCATCTTCATAGTTTTCTTGTACTAGGCCGATTCTAACAGTTGATTAGCAGGGAATTCCGACAACTTCATAGACCTGTGGTGATTCGGGATTTAGTTAAGCAAGGTAGGTGGTTTGTAGTATTCAGCCATAGGCCATACTATGAGTTTTAAGTGTTGACCGATTTTGACTGTGGTTGTTTAGGGGCAAATCGACAGAAGTAAGCAGAAGCTTCGGGATTCTGATCCATTTTCGGTAAGGATGTTAAGTGTAGTTTCTAGTCGTTTAGATCTCGTATATTGATGATTAGCCGTTTGATTCTAATTAAGTATTGTTGATGGAGGCCAATACCAGTCAAGAAGGACAAGGGGTAGTCCCTATCCCGAAGTTTAAGAAGAGATCAGTCTCTGCAGTGCGGGATTGGCCACCGGGGTGTGGGCCAGCGTCAGAGCAGGAGCGTAGACAGATAGCTGTAGTCTTGATTAGTGATAGCATCGGGATTGAGAGCGTAGTACTTCAGGTTATCAGGTGTGTGATTAACCCACCGTCTTCCGGGTTTATGTTATATTTGCATGTGGTATGTATGTGTTAATTAGTGCAGTGGCAATTATGAAATGGGTACCCGTAAGGGGTATGCCGATAATCAGGTCAGTGTTAATTATGTGTTAACCTTTGATGAGACTGTGTATAAGCCAATGAAAATGTGATAGTATGCTGAATAACATGTACATGCATTGTTCATCATGACATTATGGTATGTTGCATGTGCATGGGATGGGTTATGAATATGAAAGAAGGACATGGTGTACTTTACGTAGTGGTTTAGTGATGGCTACGAGCCTCACGTGGAATGATGAGTCGCTCTGTGCCTCATCGTGGTTGATATCAGCTATGAGCTATATCGTGGTTTGATGAGTAGCTATGTGCCTCATCGTCGTTTTGATGTTAGCAATGAGCTACATCGTGGATTGGCGCTGACTGAGGTCGCGTTGTGGATTAATTGCGATTTAGTTCACGTGGACGGCATTAATTGCCAAATCGGTGTGTAGAGGTCGGCGGGTGATTTAGTAATCCCCTGGTGTGTGGTGGCTGGATACGGGGGTGTGTAGAGGATGGACCCTAGGCTGGGTTGGGTGCACTTTGCATAAACATGTGTGGATTAGTGTGGTTATGGGCCAAGCCAAATAAGTGAAACCATGCGGATTAATTGCCTTATTATCTGATATGTGGAATCATGTGGCTTAATACATTGTTATAAGATATGTGGTTTGATGTGGTTGTGGGCTAAGCCCATGTGGGTGCAATTCTGTGGACTAATTACACACTGAGTCTGTTGACTCACCCAAATTTTTACCAACATCGCAGATGATTCATAATGCTTGGACCGGGTTGGAGTGGATATAAGGTGGCCATGCAGAAGTTATATTGATTTCATGCAGAAGATGTTTAATTAATTTTATGCACTTTATATTTTAAGTATTTTTTTTTTTTGAATAATTATTTGATGTAATAAGGGCCACTTAAAGTATTTGAAGTTTGTTATTATGTTTTAGTTGGATTGACGATTAAATTACTATTTGGAGATGATTTTATTTTTAGCAACTTATCTCTTAAAAATATATAATAAAGTTTTAAATCCAGATATTTTGTAACAACCAAATTTTTACTCGGCATTTTAAACGAACAATGTTTTACAAATAACAGCAAATTTTCATGTTCTTTCCAACCGTTTTCCTCAGTGGCATTCTAAATTCGGTCGTGGTGTATGGGCCGGGTTTAGGGTGTTACAGTTTGGTATCAGAGCCTAGTTTTAAACTCTCGGCCTTGGGTTTAAAGCCCACAATGTTTTTCAAAATCAAGCCCAAATGAATTTTGTGAAAATTTTTGTGAAATAAGCAGGTTTTTCTGGCATGGCACCTAAGTCTCCGACCCGAAGTCCACCAGGTAAGTACCCCTATCTATTGTGTGACTTATTATATGATTTGTATGTGGGAATAAAGGGGACGTAGATTAGTATATTAAGGAACTATTGAACCCTAGGATTAGCTTACTCCAATACAGAATAACATAAAACTTTAAAGCCTAATTAAACAAACCTGTGACTAAGTCGCCGAGTTAGGGTGTGGCACCCATTGTGCGCATGTCTAGGATTGGTTTCGGTGGGAGCTTGGTATTTAAGCAGTCCTAGTGACTCACCTCCTCTCCACTCGAATCCTACCTGGTGCGTAGTGACGGTTCACCCTAACCAAGAGGACTTATTCACGGGCTAAACCCAATAATTAAAACCCGAAAGGGACTAGCCATATTTTTATAAAACCCTAGTTTTACAATCCTCAAATTACCCTTTTGATTTGTAAAAACTATTTTTATAAAATTTTTCTGAAATATTCCCGATTTACAAAATTACCCAAATACCCCTGGTTAAAAAAATTACAAAAATGCCCTTGGTTTATAAAATCACCATACTACCCTCAAATTTTACTAAGATTTTCTTACTTTATAAAATACCAAAAATCCCTATTTTGCAAAATGTCAAGATACCCTAATTCGAAAATTTACCAAATTACCCTTGGTTTACGAAATTACCAAAATAACCCCGATTTCCAGAGTTTTCGCAATACCTTTGAGTTGGCAAATCTTGCTCTCAAAAATATCCATGAGTTTTGGAAAATTTCGAAATGCCTTTTTAGATTTTTTTGAATTGACCCCGATTTATTACCAAAATACCCCTGTAGGACAAATGACGAAAATACCCCTGGGTTGGGAATGGACAAAGATGCCCATAATAGTGTGTTGAATGTTGTGAATGCATGAATGTGAATCTCTGAATTAGGATAGTGAACTTGAGCTGAAAACTTTGATTGATCGAAAGAACTACTAAAACCTCTTTTCATAAAACTGCTCGCGGATAAACAGTGGAACAAAGTGCTAATGCATAAAACTTTTTAATCAGATTAAATCGCGACGTTAGATATGAGTTCTAGGGGACGTGGTCGCAATACTCGTGGACGTGGTAGAGATACAATGGCAGTATCGGAACCAATAGGGTCTGGCCATGGGTCAGAAAATGATGTGCCGCCGCCAGCAGTAGGCGCGGAGGATCAAGATCAGACAGGAGGAGATGACGCAGTATCGCAAGCTATGCTACGAGTGCTAGAGCGAGTGGCAGGAGCTAGTGTGGGAAATGGAGCTCGGAAGTCAGTGTCAGAGAGACTTAGGTCGAATGGAGCCGAAGTTTTTAGAGGAGTGTCTGGGGTAGCTCCGAATGTCGCGGAGTATTGGTTGGAGGCAGTCGAAAGGATCATGGATGATTTGGACTGCACTGCTGAGGAAAAGTTTAAAGGTGCTGTTTCGTTGCTCCGGGATGAAGCTTATCGGTGGTGGCTCACTGTCAGACAAGGTACCCCTGCAGATCGAGTGGATTGGGAGTACTTCAAGGCTAAGTTTGAAGGGAAGTATGTTGGAGCTAGTTACTTGGACTCGCAGAGGAAGGCGTTTCTAAATTTGGTACAAGGAAGTAAGTCGGTAGCAGAGTATGAAGCGAAATTTCTGCGGTTAAGTCAGTATGCTAAGGGGATCGTGGCTACTGATTATGAGAGGTGTGTCCGATTCGAAGTTGAGCTGCGGGATGAGCTGCGAGTGTTGATTGCTCCGCAAAGAGAGAGGGACTTTGCTATTCTAGTGGAGAAGGCTCGGATAGCTGAAGAAGTTAAGAGGACTGAGAGACAGAACAGAGATAAGGATAGGAACTGGAACAAGAGGAGTGTTGGACCGTCAGTATCATCTGGGGATTGTCAGAAAAGACCAAGGACTGAGAATTCTGTACGTGCACCTGTACCAGTTGCTGAGAATCGGAGTCGTCCATGTGCTCAGTGTGGTAGAGCTCATGCAGGAGAGTGTTGGGGAAATAGTAAGGAATGTTTCCGGTGTGGGTCTAAGGCTCATTTGGTTAGGAATTGTCCTCAAGTGTTGGATAGGGCAGAGGTGTTGAAGGTTCAAATGCGAGACAACCAAGGTTGGTTTAGGCAGTCAGCCATCGCGAGGAGGAGGATGGGCCAGATATGGTAACGGGTACGTTCCTTATTTTTGGAATATCCTTTATTACCTTGTTCGTTGTAAAGTCAGCTCATTCTTGTATTGCTAGTGAGGTGTTTGGAACCTTGACTGTGAACTTTGAGATTGTGCATAGGAAATGTGTTGGTTTTATTAAGATTAGAGTGCGGAGCAGTAGCGTAGTGTGGTGAGTTAGGATGTACGATTGTTCGTTAGTAAGTAATTTCGAGGACGAAATTATTTTAAGGAGGGTAGAACTGTAACATCCGAGATTTAGGGGTTATGCGTTCGGGCATAATTCATGAGATAGGGGGCTTTGTGTGTGTGTTTGGATGTGTTCTATAGCTTTTGGGAATCTGAAAATGTAGGAGAAGGCTTCAGGAAATTATTGAATTTTAAGTTTAGTAGGGGGAGCTAGGCTAAGGAGGCCTTAAGGGAATTTGTGAGGGAGTTTGGACATAAGATTGGGCTTGGTAAAGTGGCTTGGAGGCGCCACTTAGGGCCTTGGTGAATGACGCCTCAAGCAAGAGAGAAGGGCTCAGGTTCGAGTCATGTTGGCAGCATGGAGTGTGCTTTTATTTTTGCAGTTTGGCATCAAAAGAGTGGGAGAGTGTTGGACGGCATAGGGGCTTTGAAAAGATGAAGATAAGCTTTGGTTTTCTTTTAAAATTCAGCTAAAAGAGTAGGATAATGTTGGCTTATTCAATTTATTTTGAATGAGTAGCATGGAGGAAAAATAGGAGAGAAATTTGGGATTTGATAAGAAAGGATATAGTGGCCGGCCAAGGGACTCTTTGGTTGGCAAAATTCAGTAATATGGGAGGGGATAAGTGCCGAATTTTATTAGGGAGTGTGTTCATCTTTTATTTCTTTCTTAGTCTCTCTTGCCGAAATTCTTAGTCAAGAGAATTCCTTTTTCTTTTCTCTCTTTTCTTTGAAGCAAGAACCGAAAGTTTAAGTGACCATTTGAGCACTTTGTGCATTTTGGCCATTGCCGAATTCTCCATTGAACCTTCCCACTATTTTGTTTCTTCTCTCGTTTCTCTTCAAAACCGAAACTTTGACCACTTGATCTAGTTTTATTTTTTGGCCGAATCCTTTAAGCACTCAACTCTCCCCACTCTTGCGTTTTCTTTCTTCACCATTTGAAGCTTGAGCCAAATCTCAAAGGGGCCTTATTCTTTTTCTTTTGTCGCAAGTTTTAGAAGCCGAAAGTGCCATTGGTTGTGAGTTGCTCCAATCGATCCTCTATAGTAGGTAAGAGTTCTCTCCTAATCGTTTCTTGTATCTCTTTTAGTGTGCCGAAATCAAGTGTTTAGGCTTTGATTTCTAAGGTTGGCCGAATGTTCATAGTGCCATAGTGATGTGTTCTTTTGTGTGTAGCCGAAGGAAGGAAGCACTAAGGAGTCTTTCGGGATTCGATTCATCAAGGTAAGGTGATATGTACTATTCGGCCAAGGGCCATCTTCATAGTTTTCTTGTACTAGGCCGATTCTAAGAGTTGATTAGCAGGGAATTTCGACAACTTCATAGACCTGTGGTGATTCGGGATTTAGTTAAGCAAGGTAGGTGGTTTGTAGTATTCGGCCATAGGCTATACTATGAGTTTTAAGTGTTGACCGATTTTGACTGTAGTTGTTTAGGGGCAAATCGACAGAAGTAAGCAGAAGCTTCGGGATTCTGATCCATTTTCGGTAAGGATGTTAAGTGTAGTTTCTATTCGTTTAGATCTCATATATCGATGATTAACCATTTGATTCTGATTAAGTATTGTTGATGGAGGCGAATACCAGTCACGAAGGACAAGGGGTAGCCCCTATCCCTAAGTTTAAGAAGAGATCAGTCTCTGCAGTGCGGGATTGGCCACCGGGGTGTGGGCCAGCGTCAGAGTAGGAGCGTAGACAGATAGCTGTAGTCTCGATTAGTGATAGCATCGGGATTGAGAGCGTAGTACTTCAGGTTATCAGGTGTGTGATTAACCCACCGTCTTCCGGGTTTATGTTATATTTGCATGTGATATGTATGTGTTAATCAGTGCAGTGGCAATTATGAAATGGATACCCGTAAGGGGTATGCCGATAATCAGGTCAGTGTTAATTATGTGTTAACCTTTGATGAGACTGTGTATAAGCCAATGAAAATGTGATAGTATGCTGAATAACATGTACATGCATTGTTCATCATGACATTATGGTATGTTGCATGTGCATGGGATGGGTTATGAATATGAAAGAAGGACAGGGTGTACTTTACGTACGTGGTTTAGTGATGGCTATGAGCCTCACGTGGAATGATGAGTGGCTCTGTGCCTCATCGTGGTTGATATCAGCTATGTGCTATATCATGGTTTGATGAGTAGCTATGTGCGTCATCGTGGTTTTGATGTTAGCAATGAGCTACATCGTGGATTGGCGCTGACTGAGGTCGCGTTGTGGATTAATTGCGATTTAGTTCGCGTGGACGGCATTAATTTCCAAATCGGTGTGTAGAGGTTGGAGGGTGATTTAGTAATCCCCTGGTGTGTGGTGGCTGGATACGGGGGTGTGTAGAGGATGGACCCTAGGCTGGGTTGGGTGCACTTTGCATAAACATGTGTGGATTAGTGTGGTTATGGGCCAAGCCAAATAAGTGAAACCATGCGGATTAATTGCCTTATTATCTGATATGTGGAATCATGTGGCTTAATACATTGTTATAAGATATGTGGTTTGATGTGGTTGTGGGCTAAACCCATGTGGGTGGAATTCTGTGGACTAATTACACACTGATTCTGTTGACTCACCCAAATTTTTACCAACATCGCAGGTGATTCATAATGCTTGGACCGGGTTGGAGTGGATATAAGGTGGCCATGCAGAAGTTATATTGATTTCATGCAGAAGATGTTTAATTAATTTTATGCACTTTATATTTTAAGTATTTTTTTTGAATAATTATTTGATGTAATAAGGGCCGCTTAAAGTATTTGAAGTTTGTTATTATGTTTTAGTTGGATTGACGATTAAATTACTATTTGGAGATGATTTTATTTTTAGCAACTTATATCTTAAAAATATATAATAAAGTTTTAAATCCAGATATTTTGTAACAACCAAATTTGTACTTGGCATTTTAAACGAACAATGTTTTACAAATAACAGCAAATTTTCATGTTTTTAACTTTAAGTAAAAATCTTTCCAACCGTTTTCCTCAGTGGCATTCTAAATTCGGTCGTGGTGTATGGGCCGGGTTTGGGGTGTTACACTTTACGACGCATGGGAGAGATACAAGGATCTATTAAGAAGGTGCCCTCACCACGAATTACCCTTGTGGCTACAGGTCCAAACTTTCTACGACGGGGTAAACTCCTCAACTAGGCAATTGATCGATTCAGCCGCACGCGGAACCTTGAATAATAAAACAGCTGAGGATGCCTATGAATTCATTGAAGAGATGTCACTGAATATCTATCAGTGGCAAGTCACAAGGACAAAGACAACAAAAGCAGCCGGTGTTTTCAACCTCGACGCAGTATCCATGCTATCAAATCAAGTAGAAACGTTAAATAAAAAGGTTCATGGTTTATGTAGTTCCTTGCAGGTACATCCGGTAATGCAGTGCGAAACAAGTGGAGGTGTGGCGAATCCTGTGTACCCACCCTATGGACATGGCATGGAAAGAGAACAAATGAACTATATGGGTAACAATTTCAGATCTCAAAATAACCCTTATAGTAATACCTATAATCTAGGTTGGAGGAACCACCCCAAGTTTTCATGGGGTGGTCAAGGAAATCAGAGACAACAATCCCCTCCAAACTTCCAGCAACAACCCTAGCCACATGAAAAGAAGCCGAACCTTGAGGAGATGCTGACAAAATTTATAGCGGTGTCAGAAACCCGTTTCCAAAACACCGAAACAACACTTAAAAATCAACAAGCATCGATTAAAGGGATCGAAAACCAGTTAGGGTAACTCGTTAAGCTAATCTCTGAATGACCACAAGGCAGCTTGCCAAGCAACACTAAGACTAACCTAAAGGAGCAACTTCAAGCCATAACAGCTTAGGATAGTGTAGGGTTAGATGAGCCTAAATTAAGCCAAGAAAATGTTGTAGATAAAGGTAATATCGAGGTAAGTCATGAGAAGCAAAAACTAGTAATTAAAGAGTACCAACCTCGTATACCATATCTCAATGCGATAACGAAAGACGACACAGAGGAACAATTCAGTATGTTTCTTAAACTTTTAAAAAAATTACATATCAACTTACCATTTCTTGAAGCTCTTTTGCAGATTCCAGGTTCAAGGAAATTTTTAAAAGATCTTCTAACAAACAACCTAAAGTTGGAGGATGAATCACATGTGGAACTAAACGCAATGTGCTCAGCAATGTTGCAAAATAAACTGCCACGACAATTAAAAGATCCAGGGAATTTTACAATTCCATGCTTAATTGGTAGATTATCTATTGATAATGCGTTAGCTGATTTAGGGGCGAGCATCAATGTTATGCCTTATAAATTGTTTAAACAACTAGGTCTAGGGAAACCCAAACAAACTAGGATGAGCATTCAATTAGCTGATAAAACTGTTAGAATTCCTAGGGGTATATTTGAAGATGTTCATGTAAAAATTGATAAATTCGTATTCCCAGTAGACTTTGTCGTTTTAGATATGGATGAGGACAATAGTATGCCCTTAATTTTAGGAAGGCCCTTTTTAGCAACTGTTAAGACTAAAATTGATGTTAGTGCAGGAGAACTCATACTTTGTGTAGGTGACGAATCAATCAGTCTTCAAGCTCTCGACTCAGCTAGGACATCCAGTAATCAAGGTGAGAACATAAATTCTATTAATAACCATTCGGTTAAACCTTCTTTTCAGGAAGCACTGCGAAACTATACAACTGAGCCAGGTCCTAGACCTCTTGCCAACAAGGAAATAACTAATGAGGAACGAAGGCTTCAGATCGATGAACTAAATGAGTGGAAGACACACTTCAAATAGAAAATAGGGTTGCACGAAGCAGAACCAAAGCCACTCCAAGGGACAAACAAATTCAAAATTAGAGATCAGGTACTGGTTGATAAAGCAGACCCTCGAATACCTCCTCCTGACCCTAATACAAACAAATAAATCTCTTTTAGGGTACTCAAGGTTTTCCCATACGGAACAGTCGAGGTAAGTGATCCTATATTCGGAACTTTTAAAGTAAACGATACTTGACTTAAGTTTTACCATGATAGTAGAACCAATAACAGGAGAGAGGATGTACAACTCTTTAAACCACCCTGATTATGCGAGTGAGAGGTAAGTCTAGCTTAAGACTATAAACGAGCGCTTCTCGGGAGGCAACCCGAGCACTAACCCCATTAACTTTATATTTTTTCTTTTTTTTTCTTTTTAGCACCTAACTTTAAACTAACAAAGTGTAAACTTCCATACCACACCACACGGCCTTACACACGGCCGTGGCCGTGGCCGTGTGGATACTATAGATGTATGTACTGACATGGCAGAGATAGTACGACACAGGACAAAAAATATCTTCAAGCCACGGGCCCCAACTGAACACCACGGCTGTGCGATGCGGCTGTGGCCGACACTATTTTATCAAACACGGGCGTGGCGACCTGTCTATGGGCGTGGGAGAAATGAACGAAGCATAACACGACTGTGTGACTCAACACGCCCACGGTACAGGGGGCGTGGGGATGTACCAGACATAAAAAATCTATTTAACCCACCCCTCCCTCTTTTCACCTACCCCATTCTTCAGATCTTCCCCCCCCACTTCCATATTTTTCTTCCTTAGCCCTTACCTAAACTCTTGATCTCCACAATAGCCTTGCAGAAGAAGCGGAAGGATTCAAGCATAGTCTCCCTGTGGGAGACCGATCTACATAAGTTCATGCCAGCCGTTTCATCCACTCGACAAGCCAAGGGTCTTTGAGGCCATTTAACTTTTTATCTTTCTTTTCTCGTTTTCTTTATTTTCCCTATCTTTACTTATTTTCTACTAAATTTAGTTTATCTTATTTTAGTTTCTTGGTTTTAGGTTCTAAAGGCTGCTAGGGAATCACACCTCGACCACGACCACCACCCCACCACAGCCTTATAAATCACACCCACTTCGCGAACCATCCAACAATAAGGACTTTTCAGTCCATTCATCTTTTTTTTTAGTTTTATTTCAATTTTTACACTATTTCTCTTTATCTTTCTTGTCTTTAAATACATAATTAGTTTATTTTAAATGTGTCTTAATATTTCCTGGCTATTTTTTCACGAGCTTCCCAATTTCTTCATCTAGCGCAGAGCTCAGTAGTAGCCACCACACCACGGGACTCCCAACTCAAGGAAACCATCCAAATTCAGGAAGTTTCACCTCTCCCTTTCTTTTAAATTTCATATATATCTTTGTACATTGAGGGCAATGTACATCTTAAGTGTGGGGGTGAATATTTATCTCGAGAAAGTGCCTAACTTTCTGCATTATTATCAAATCCCTGAATGATATCTTGTCTTTAAGTGATTTTCTCACATTATTAAGAGAATGAAATTTCCTGTGATTCATGATTTTTATTGATATGTTTTGGATTAAATCATTGATAATTGTGCAGTGATGATTTAAACTTTAGGAGACTAGAGAATCAAGCATGATGAGTCTATTTTCAAAAATTAAAATTTTGTTAGGTTGTCTACCTGAATCTAATTATTACCTTGAAGTTTGAAATTTACAAGATTGATATCAAAAACCCATAATTTTTGTGAGATTTTGAGCCTTATAGAACATACATTCTTTCGTGCTCACTTTTTGATTATGAGTGTGTCAACATTGATTTGTTATTCTAGAACTTGCATCGATTATACTTGTCGAGACCACACCTTTGATTTGATATATAGAGATGATAAAGGCACCTAGGTTTTAACCCACTTACTCCACTAAAAGCCTACCTTCATAATTAACCCCTAGTGAACCCCTTTGATCCTAACAACCCTTTTCATTGACTCACCCACTAATATTAACCCAAAACCCTTTGTATTTGTTATCACCATCCTTCTTGACTACCCTTATATCGAGATTTGATTTAATCTGTTGCCTAACTATGATCTTTATTTCAGTAGTTAAATTCATCCTTTATTATGCATTTGATTTGTTCTTAAAAAAATCGAAGTATATTCATTATTAGTTATGTGATTAAATGAGCTTATACGTTTAAATTCCAATTGTTGAAAAAGAAGCTCGTATTATTAGTATTAGTATTACAAGTTTTCAAATGATGTAATTATTTATTTTCAGTTCGTTGTCTCTGGTTAGGTAATTTGTCAGGTCAATCTCGATTCTGACCCTCTAATTCAGCCTATATCCATACCTTTAACCTAAGCCCCGTTACAACCCTGTTAAAGACCTTTTGATTCGAGTATCATCTCATATTATAGTGGTGGAGATTTGATTTTCATGCAAGCCTATGGGATTAACTCTTCATGTTTGACTTTTGAGTGCTTAAATTCTAAACCTTAAACACTTCAAGTGATTTGAGTGAATCTTTAGTGAGGATGTCAATTCTTTTTGGCCTTGAATCAAAGGTAATTATTTAGGTGAAGGGAAACACCTATGTTTTGTGCTACAAATCTATGACTTAGATTGTTTGAATCTTTAAAACTCTTTGAGTTAAATTATCCATGTATGAATTATCTTTGAATTATGATGAAGCACTATTGATGAATATTATGAATCAAGGAAGTTCGTTTTAATTGTGAGTTGAGAATTTTGCTTGAGGACAATCAAAAGCTTAAGTGTGGGGGTATTTGATAAACCGTAATAGTAACATATTTTAAGTCCACATTCAGCATGCTTTTGGATGATTTATCCCTTGAATTATGTAATGTGGTGCTCTTAATCCTTTGTTTTGATGTTTTATACTCAGAAGAGCACAGAAGGATGAAAAGAACGAGAAACAGGCCCAAACAGAGTAAATGGGCCATAACACGAAATCAACACGGCCTGGGCCCAAGACCACACGACCGTGCCTCCTCAACAGACTCGAACACGGCCTGGCCACGATTCACACGGGCATGTGCCATGGGTGTGTCCCTGACGTGAGAAAGAAGAGTTTCAGTAAGATTAGGGTACTTAGAGGCAAAGAAAGCCATTCTAAAATCCTATATAAACACCCTAGAGGCGAACCTTCAGGAGGAGTCCAGGGAGGCGTCCAGCTAGGCCAAGGAGCCGAACCAGAGAGGCCAGAATTGTGGAATTTACTCGAAGAAAGCCAGTTGATTCATCGCAAGAAGCCAGAGTTATACTCAAGACGGAGGATCTTTCCTTCAATTCCTTCAGGGAGTTTTAGAGTTTTTCTTATGTTTTGTTTTATCTTTTCTCTTGAGATGTATTCTTTTATGGTTATGAACTAAACTCTCAGATACCTGAGGGGGATGAAACCTAGATGAATCTTGTTACCGTTTGCTGAAGTATATGATAAATACTTGATTTTTTCTTAATTATGTATTCTTAATTATTGTTTTGATATTTCCGGGATATTTATTCAAGTTTGATGTGCTTAGGTGGAGCTGCAAAAGTCCCTGCCTAAGAGTAGATCTAGCATAATTAAGCGGAGTTGATCGCACGCCTAGACATAGGGTGATGAGATTTTGTCGGATTAGGGTGAAGCCTAATATGGGAGTCTATAGATCAAGTTAATGCAATTTTAGGAGTTTTAATTAGAAAGAGATTTCAATTAATCAACCTAGGGTTAGACGTTAGTAGCCTTGACAGAGGTATTAATATAACTTAGGGAATCCTACGGATCAAGTCAAGTGAATACATCGTCTGGTTCAGAGTTAGATAACAAGTGAAGTCTAGGTGGATTCTTCCTTGGGTATTGTCTTAATCAATTGGTTTTTCCCAAAGTTATTTTCCCCAATTCATTCTCTTTGTCTTTGCATCTTTAGCTTAGTTATTAGTTAATTTTAGATTGATAAAAATTCTTTTAATTCTTAGGCAAAATAATAAAAAGAAAGTTAGTATTAGTACTTTTGGTTCCTTTGGGTTCGACAATCCGGTCTTGCCACAGCTATACTACTGTTCGATAGGTGCACTTGCCTCAAGTCATTGTCACAGTTAGTTTCTAGGCTCGATCATTGTTTTTATAAATTTCTAAGACTCTGACAAACGATGAGTATGCAATCGAGGTGCATCGTTTACTCGTAACTCACCATATTTCCTCATATACTGAATTCACCGCAAGTGAGTTCTGGGCACATACCTATACCTCTCATAGTATATCCACATACTTTCTCATTTTCAACATACCTGTTGAATTATTCAAAATACTAAATAATACTCTTGAATTTCATACATAAAATTCCAAATCAACATCATACCCTCGATAGGGTCTTTCGTGAAATATCATATCGATGCCATGTCCCTGACATGGTCTTATACGAAATCTCACACCGAAGCCATATTCCAATATGGTCTTACACGGGACCTTAATTATCATCATATCATGCTATTTGCATTCCCACTAGTCTCAAATTAAATTAAGACTTTCATTTCTTGACATCCCGTCAAAATGTATTTAACGTATACATGGAGGCAATAAACAATTCATACAACATCAAAATATTAAATACTTCACTTAGATTTGCATAATTTAGCACATGAACTTACCTCGATATTGAAAAGGGTAAAAAGGGACCTATTTGTCCATATTTCTCTTTTCTCCCATTCTAGGTCTAAATCTCGTTTTCTTTGATCTAGAATAATAGAATTTACTCATTTAATCACCATACTAATCAACACATTATTTAAAATTTCTACTTTGGCAAAATTACCATTTTGCCGTTGGACTTTGGCAAAATTACGATTTTTCCCCTAGGCTCGTAAATAAATTTTCATCCAACTTCTTTACTAATCAAGCCTAGACGATTCATATTCCCTTCTATAGCAACTCAAGATTTCAACTATTTCATGCATTTATTACTAATTTGCAACATTTACAACTTAGTCCCAATTAGGTGTTTTCATGACAACACCTTTCACAAAAGTTGTTTCTCATCTTCCTAACATTCATTTTCCTCCATAAAAACTCAGCAAACAACATAAACTCTCTCATGGAAAGTCCCTATACTTTCAACCATATTGCAAATTAGTCCCCTCATTAGCTACCTTAAGCTTTGGGGACTCCAAAAGTACAAAAATTATCAACTAAAACCATCAAAATCACTTACTTGTAGAGAAGACGAATTGCTAAAATTTTAAAGCATTCAAAACCCTCTCTTTGCTAATATTTTCAA
The DNA here is from genome assembly GCA_005393395.2 of Gossypium australe. Classification (NCBI taxonomy): domain Eukaryota; kingdom Viridiplantae; phylum Streptophyta; class Magnoliopsida; order Malvales; family Malvaceae; genus Gossypium; species Gossypium australe. The sequence continues at coordinate 88,702,547 of CM016619.1, read as the reverse complement.
TTAGAGAAGAAAAGAAAATTGAAAAGATGATAGCCTTTGCTTATTTCATCTTATTTTATTTATATAGTCAACTAATGTCACCAACCCTTGTCAAATTTTTAATTCCTTGTCCCCTTGACCGTCCATCACTTATAGGAGGGCATAATTGCACTTTAAAGACCTCAAATTTACATTCTATAGCTATTTGGCACCTCTAGCAAATAAAATAGAACTTTGGCACTTTATGCGATTTAGTCTTTTTTCGCGATTAGGCATGAAATCGCTAAAATTAAGGCACCAAAATTTTCATACATTTTTACGAACATGTTATAACACATAAAATAACATGAAAATAATTTTCTCTAACCTCGAATTAGTGATCCCGAGATCACTGTTCCGACTAGCCCCTAAATCGAGCTGTTACATTGCAGCTGCATCCCCATGTATAGAATAATTAGAACCAATTTCAATAATATTTTCTAGAACAGAACAAGTATTATCAAACATCCTTATCAAGCTACAAACATAACTAAAATGAGAGCTCCAACGGGTTTCTCCACCTCGTTTCATAGTGCCAATTTGGTTAAGTCTTTTACCAGTTTCAAGTTCATCAATTTCTAACATATTTGCAATTTCAATTGATTGGGAAGCTTGTAATTGATCATGGCATTTGGAAGAGGCACTAATTATATTAGTAATGAAATTCAAATCATAGAAAAAATTATGAATAGGAATTACCTCTCGAGAAGTAGTAACTAATGCTAACTGGAGTCGATGAGCCAAGCAATAAACATAACATGCATAGGGACAATCATTTAAAAGAAATGCTTGCAAACCATTCCATTCACCATGCATGTTGCTAGCACCATCATATCCTTGACCTCAGATATTTTGAACATCAAGAAAATGTCGAGAAAGAACAACACTTATTTCCTTTTTCAAAGTTATTGCTGCAGTATCTTGGACATGTACAAGATTAAAGAAACGCTCTTTTATAAATCCTTTCTCATCAACATATCTCAAAAGAATAACCATTTTCTCCCTTTTAGATTCATCACATGCCTAATCAATAATGATATAAATTTTAGAATCTTCAATTTCTTCACGAATATTATGACACACGTTATTTGCAAGAATATGTAAAATCTCTTTTTGGATCATATGAGAAGTATATTTAGCATTTCTTAGAGCATTGTTCAAAATAACTTTGGAAACTTTATCATTATAGGAATCTAACAATGTAATCAATTCAAGAAAATTACCTCGATTTCTTGAATGAGAGGTTTCATCATCACATCTAAAAGCACATCCTTGCAAAGTTAACCATCAAAAAACATCAATTGAAGTCTTGATTTGTAAACATTGTACATTGATAACCTTGTCAATGTGTCGAGATTGATTTAACAAATCGTGACAACTTTTCTCAGCAATATTATGTGGAAGCATGGATCTTGGCCAACATGATTTAAGAAAGCACACCTTTTTCCATCATTTCCAATTATTAAAATCTTTAATAGTGAATGCATCCGTTCCATGACGAATAATTTGTTATGAAAAAAGATAACAAAGAAACAATATGCTGCATCTTTAGTAGAGGAATACTCCAACCAAGGAAATTTACAAAACCAAGAAGACTGAAATCTTCAAGGATGCTTGTCACCTGAAAGTGGGTACTCAGATGAACGTATTTGTAGTGCTGTAAAATTTTGAGAATTTAATAATGATAATCTGTAGTAATTAATTTTTGTATATGTGGCTTTGTATTCTACTATTGTGTTTAAGGTCTAGAGTTCGAGTTGCATCCTTAAAAGTTTTATTATTTTTAAAACAACCCTTATCCATATGTTACATAGATAAGTGCAATTCTGTGTAAATCTGTGTCAAGAATGAGTTAAGTGCAATTCTGTGTAAATCTGTGTCAAGAATGAGCCTGCTGGTTTACTGGTTAAGCATCTGTATTACGTCTGGTCCCGAGTTCGAGTCCTATCGTGTGCGTTAGGAAAAAACTGCTTGTTGTTGGAAATACGCTGGTGGTTAAGACAAAGGCTTTTTTTTTAAACGTTCTCTTTTTGTTTTCATCCTTTCCTCCTTTCTCTTTTTTTTTTTATTTTTCTATTTCTCCCCTTTTTCTTTTGTTTTATATCGTTTGAGTGTACCGTGTCGATTATTGAACCTCTCATTCTGATTTGTTGCACAGGTCGGGTAAGTAAGTCCTCTGTGATGTTAATTGTGTTCATTTGTTAAAGTTCTACGAAACAATGGTGTGGAATGGTTGATAGTTGTGATAATGGATGAATTCTCGTTATTAAGCGATTTTGGTTCCTTATTTTAGGAATAAGAGTTGGAAGTAACGAGTCTCGGCAGGACAATCTGAGTAACTTCAGTTAATCTTTCTGTAAGTGTCGTTTTTGTTGAAGGTTTACATGTCGAAGTTTTCGACATAAGTTTTTGTGTGTAATTGTACCTCGTTGTCATTAAAATTGGTTGATTGAATGATGGTACGGTTGTTTTAGTCTTCAGAGACTCTCCACACTGTTATCGCTTCAAAATCCCTTCAGGTGTGTACCGAAAACCTTGAATTCTGTAAATTTTGGATGCTAAAAAATGTGACAGTCGACACCACATGGCTAGGCACAGAGCGTGTGCCCAAGCCGTGTGAGCCACACGGCCATGTTCCAGGCCATGTGGGTGGCTGTATAACTCACTGTTCATTTATTTGGAGCCACACGGGCAAGGCACATGAGCGTATGTCCAGGCCGTGTGTGGCCATGTTAGTGCAGGGTCCACACGGGCAAGGGCACGTACGTGTGTCTAGGCTGTGTAAGTCTCTGTTTGTAACTTAAGACCACACAACCTGGGATATGGGTGTGTGCCCAGGCCATGTGAGTCACACGGGCAAGAACACGGGCGTGTGTCCAGGCCGTGTAAGTCACTTTTTATGCTTTAGAACCACACGGGCAGAGGACATGGGTGTCTACCCAGGCCGTGTGGCATATAAATAGGGTATGAAACCTATTTTTAAGGTCATAAGTGTTGCCTAACACTGATCTTGACTTCCCCAATGTATGAATGATATGAATTTGATTGTACGAAAACTCTCTGGTACCCCGTGACTGACTTATGAATAGCATAAATGTATGTGTACTGTAATACTTCTTTTGATATCGAACTGTGTTATCTACTAGTGAAATAATTTAGAATGACAGATACATATTGTGAATATTTGTACTCTGCATTTGTATGGGTTGGGATATTGTGAAGAAGGAAGTTATCTGCTCTAAATTAGTGGCTAAGCCACAATGCATATATATCTAATTTTGGCACTTTGTCTCATTTTGATCTAGCAGCTAAGCTATGTCTCTATAAACGTGTCAGACGGACACTCTATGGTGTGTAGTGTTAGTTGGTCATTGAACGCCCTTAACGGGGTGTTGGGATGGCCGAAGATGGTGTGTAGCGGAAGGGGGTTAGGAATACCTGCATCTGAATATGATCTGTTCTGTATATGAAACTAAAATTTCTTCTACATATGTAACTAATCTGTCCTGAATCTGAACTGGAATTGCTTCTGTTACCAAACTAAGTATTTGAATTCCGAAACTATTTTATAAATGTGTTCTAATTGAACAAACTTCATTTACGCACTGAGTTCACACTCACTTTATTATTGATTAGATGTCAAGTGGTTCTCAAACTTGAACGGGTCGACGCTGTGAAAGCTCGGTCAAGCTTTTATCTTTCTTTTAAATACTACTATTAGGAATTTCAATATTCTATGATATTATGATGTTTGGAAAGATTATGTACTTATTAGTTGCTGTGTTGGGTATTATATGATGAATGGTTCATTTTGACTATATTATAAATGTGATGTTTTTAGTATTGTTGATGTAACTCTCTGGACATCTAGTCCGGGTTTAGGGTGTTACATTTAATGTTATTAGAGCCAAGTTAGCCAACACTCGGACTTTGTTTGGGCTCATAATGTGTGAAAAAATGTGGTTACATGAAAACATGATGTCTGAGTCAATATGAAAACTGATATAATAGTAAATGACCGAGCCTCCGATGTCGAACTTGTAAGTATTTCTGTTCTGTGTAATGCTTGTATTACCTGAACTGTTATCTGGTTAAATGTGTTGATGTGAATTAGTGAAAATTATCGTGTTGGATGTTTGAACTGATCCGTGCACTCTGACATTGTAGTTAGATTGGTAAATTGAGTTCGAGCGGTAGTTGTGGATGTGAAATTTGTGGGCGTCGAGGATACTGAGGAGGAGCTCGAACAGAGTCATCCTCTATGGGTAGTATGCCTAACCTGGAGACCAACGAGACAATTGGTACTCCCACTGCTAAGATAGAGTCCCAGACTCCGACGGCTATGGACGACACACTATCCCAGGCCATGATTCGAGAACTAGAGAGGGTCGCAGGGACCCTTTCTGGATCGGTAGGCCGAGGGTTGGTTACTGAATGACTCCGGTCATATGGGGCTGAATTGTTTAGGGGTTTCATAGGAGTCACTCCTACTATTGTTGAATATTGGCTAGAGGCTATCGAGCGTATCATGACTGATCTTGATTGCAGTCCTATCAAAAATTGAGGGGTACGGTGTCCCTACTTCGAGACAATGCTTACCAGTGGGGGCTTACGATTAAGTAATGTGCTTAGCCCAAATAGATCAACTGGGATTATTTCAAGAATGCCTTCCAAAGTAAGTATGTGGGGGCGAGTTATGTCGAGGGTTGCCGATGCGAGTTTATGAGCCTAGTTTAGGGCGACCGATCTGTGACTGAATATGAAGCTGAATTTCTGCGCCTGAGTAGGTATGCATGAACACTTGTAGCGTCTGACTATTACAAGTGCATGAGGTTTGAGGAAGAATTGAGATATGATCCACAGGTTCTGATAGCTCCTCAAAAGGAGCGAGTTTTTGAAGTTCTAGTTGATAAAGTAAAAATAGTGAAAGAGGTGAAGCATAATGAGTGTGAGCAGTTTGACCGCGAGAGGGATCAGAGTAAGATTAAGAGGGATTCAGGTCCTTCTTCTTTTGGACAACGCCCTCAGAAATGGGGGAGATTTGATAAGCCCCCGAGGCCCGAGGCACCAGTTGTAGTGACTAAGATTCAACTGTGTAGTGATAATGGGAAACGCCATCTAGATGAGTGCTGGAGGAAGTTAGGAGCGTACCTCCATTGCGGGTTGATGGAGCATCGGGTTAGGGATTACCCCTATCGACTAGATCAAGTTCCAGTTGCAGTACAGACTCCAGCTCTAGGTTCTATTTAGCCTTCGAGAGTGGTTCAGAGGACGTGGTACTAGTAGAGGGGGTAATGGGTACAAAGAGCACCGGGTAGAGGTGCCAGTCAGACTCAACTGCCGACTAGTTTACGTAGTGAGACGTCGCAAGAATAGCAATAATGTTGATTTTATTGCAGGTATATTCTTTATTCATTCTATTCCGTACTATGCTCTCGTTGATATTGGATCTACTCACTCGTATATAGCTAGTACTGTTTTTGCAAATATGAGTTTAACTACTGAAAATATTGCTAGAGAGTTTTTTATGGTTAGTCCTTTGGGTCAGTCAGTTTAGGTTGCTAGAGTATACAGACGGGTACTCCTAGAGATCTAGGTATAGTGTTTCCAGCTGATCTAATGGAGTTACCTTTTAATGAGTTTGATTTGATTCTGGGAATGGATTGGCTCGTAGAATATTGAGTCAGTCTAGATTGTGCAACTAAGAGAGTTACTCTGAAAATGGATGAGAATGACGAGGTGGTATGGTTGGTGAGCATCAAGATTACCTCCCTAATGTAATCTCCGCCCTTGTAGTGGACAAGTTAGTCCAAAAGAGGTGTGAGGCATACATTTCCTACATATCCAATTCTGTTGATGCCTTTTGGCTTGATGAATGCCTCGTTAGCATTTATGGATTTAATGAATCGAGTGTTCCAATTGTACTTGGACCAATTTGTGGTGGTTTTTATCAACGACATCCTGATCTATTCTAAAACTGAGTTTGAGCATGATACTCACCTTCGCATTGTACTTCAGATACTCCGAGAAAAATAGTTGTATGTGTAACAACACAATTTAGGGGCTAGTCAGAACAGTGGTTTTGGAACCACTAATTCGAGGTTGGAGAGAATTATTTTATGTTATTTTATGAGTTATAGCATTAATATATAGGTGCATGAAAATTTTGGTGCTTTAATTTTAGCGATTTCATGCTTAATTACGAAAAAGGACTAAATAGCATAAAGTGCGAAAGTTCTATTTTACAAGCTAAAGGTGTTTAAAAGCCATAGAATATTAATTGGAGGCCCTTAATATGCAATTAGACCCTTAGATATAGGGTGGCCGGCCATAGGGGACAAACCATGTCAAAATGGGTCAAAGTTGTTGAAATTAGGTGGACTAAATTGATGTTTTATAATAAAATAAAGAAAGGAAAGATATCATCTTTTCTTCTCTTCTTGTCCACCGAAAATTAGCAGCAAAATAGGGGATTTGAGAGCACAAAAATTTCAGCAAGCTTTTCTCCTTGCAAGTAAGTGCTTTAATGGCCATTCTTTGTTAATTTTTGTACTTTTGGAGCCCCCTAAAGCTTAAGTTAGCTAAAGAGAGCAACATACGAATGCGTCGAACCACATCAATCAAAGCAATATATGGAAATCCAAAGATCAAGAACGTACTGGTTATGACGTCCGGTGCGTCGCCCTCCTCTCTACGCCCTGCTGCATACACCAAACCAGGCTGTCTTGCCTCAGTGTTGCTTTCACCTCTGCCCGGTGCTACGCGGCCCCGACCAGAACCATTACCTCCTCTATCGTTACCACGACCCCTTTGCGGTGGCGGTCCCTCATTTCTGATCTGAGCACGACTCTGACCCTCAGACTGATTCCTGGCTAGCTTACGTGGACAGCCCTCACACGATGATCTAGCGAGCCACATTCAAAGCATCCTTTTCCAACGGTCCAACATTCTCCCCAAGGAGATTTTCCGCACCGATTACACTGTGCTGGTCCCTGATTAGTAGCCACAGGCCTCCCCGCCTGATTCGACCCACCATGCCTAGCCTTTTTCTGAGAATCTTCGGCCGACCCAGATGATCCAAAACTTCTCTTATGTTTATTCCTGTAGTGATTCTGCCTCACAGATTCCTTTATCCCTTCGGCTACTTTAGCCTTTTCTACTAGCACAGCAAACTCTCGCTCCTATTGTGGAGCAATCAGCAATCTCAGCTCATCCCTCAGACCGTCCTCGAACCTGACACATCGCTCATGTTCCGTTGCCACAATACCTCGAGTATATCGGCTCAATCTTAAGAATTCCGCCTCGTACTCCGATACAGACTTACTCCCCTGAACCAATCTCAAAAATGCCTTCCGATGCGCATCAATGTAGCTAGAGCCAACATATTTCTCCTGATACGCTGTCTTAAAATAGTCCCAAGTGAGATCCTCCGCTGCAGCACTATCCCGCACCATGAGCCACCACTGGTATGACTCATCTCGAAGAAGCGACACTATCCCTTTGCGCTTATCCTCAGCAGTTAGATCCAAGTCATCCATGATTCGCTCTGTCGTCTCTAACCAATACTCAGCCGTACTGGGAGCCACACCAGAAACACCTCGAAATACCTCAGCTCCATTGGCTCGGAGTCGCTCAGGTACAGATTTCTGAGCTCCCACGCCTCCACCTACTCCAGCTACCCTCTCAAGAACTCGCAGCATCACTTGAGACACTGCGTCATCCCTCGTTTGATCCTGGAACTCACCACCTACAGCTGGTGGTGGTGCTGGAATCTCATTTTCTGACCCCTGACCAGACCTCACTGGCTCAGACACAGCCATCCTACCCCTACCGCGTCCACGCGTATTACGACCCCGACCTCGAGTACTCATGTCTAAAGTCTCGACTTATCTGATTTAAAAGTTTTATGCTTTAGTCATTATTCCACTATCTTTAAAGCACAATTTTATGAATAATTCTTATTAAAGAGTTTTTTTTTGCGAGTCCATAGAGTCCTATAAATTTCAGTCTCTAAAATAGTCCACTATCACTAGTCATTCAAAGTTTATAACATCAAAAATCACAACCAAAGGCTAGGATTACTTACCTGGGCAGATTGGTGCCGGAGACTCGGTGCCATGCTTTTCAAATCATATAATTTCAAACAAAATGTTTTAAGACCATATTTTAAAACATTTTGGGCCTCGGGCCCACAGCCGAGCCTTTGAACCTGGCTCTGATACCAAATTGTAACACCCCAAACCCAGTCAACACACCACGACCGAATCTGGCATGTCACAGAGGAAAACGTTTTAAAGAAAATCAGGTTAAGGTTAAATTTTAGTGAAAAATTCTTTGTTGCTCTATGTTTGTAGAAATCAGGTGCATTATTAGTTAAAAACTGATAGTTTACTTTGAAATCCCGGAAATAAATCTTTAAAACTTAGTTGCCGATCAATAGATTCGAAAACCTTTTTGTAATTTTAAAAGAAACCCAAATGATTAATTTGAAAACCATTTCTATTTAAGTGTGGAAAGTTTAAATTTGGAAACCATTTAAGTTGACGAAAACATTTGAGTTGTCATTTATTTTTAAGTGATTTGTATTACCCGATGGTAATATTTTGAAAACCTTTGCGCATATATTATTAAATTAATCAAGTAATTTACTTAACCATGTTTGAAATCTAAACCAAAACATATGAATAATTCAAAACATAATTTAAAAGGCCTTAATACAAATCCAAATAAATATGATAACCGAATTTAAATAAAATAAAGTACCCAAACCAAAGTCCTTGTAAAACCGAATTTATTTAATGCATGGCCACCTCGAGTCCACCCGGCTCCTTATCCGCGATCTATGAATCACCTGAAAAGATAAGGGAGAAGGTGAGTCACCAAGACTCAGTGCATAATCCCCCTCCCGGTTAATGCCATATACTTACACAAATTATAACCAAGCAATATATGTAATGCACCCAAACCTAGCCATCCGTAACTCCGTTTCTACCCGGTGTGGTACCAAACCACTGCTGGTGCCAAACCACTGGTGACCCAAAGTCACGATATCCAATAGTAATGTGGTGCCAAACCACTGGTGACCCAAAGTCACGAATAATCCATCTGTGGGGCCAACCCACGTTGTGATACCAAATCACTGGCGACAATCCCGTCATATCAAATGTGGGGCCAACCCACTATGGTACTAAGCCACTGGGACGAGTCGCTATGAGGTGCCAAACCTCTGATGACCCAAAGTCACGAAATAACAATAATCCAAGTGTGGGGCCAACCCACGTGTGATACCAAATCACTGGCGACGGTCCCGATATGTCAACTGTGGGGCCAACCCACTGTGGTACTAAGCCACTGGGACGAGTCGCTATGAGGTGCCAAACCTCTGATGACCCAAAGTCACGAAATAACAATAATCCAAGTGTGGGGCCAACCCACGTGTGATACCAAATCACTGGCGACAATCCCGATATGTCAACTGTGGGGCCAACCCACTGTGGTACTAAGCCACTGGGACGAGTCGCTATGAGGTGCCAAACCTCTGGTGTCCCAAAGACACGAAATAATCTGTTGTACCAAACCACTGGAGGTGCCAAACCTCTGGTGTCCCAAAGACACGGATATCAAATCTTCCCTTTCCTCTCATATCACCTATAACCGTGCAAATATTATGCAAATCATGCCATCATGCTCTAATATGAACATACAGTAAGTATATCATAGATCATGATATTAAACAACATATAGCAAAATCATATCGAAACGGACTTACCCGAATCCTTGCTCATACCCAATAGGTAACATATCAAGATCTACACAGTTTTCGGCTTTTAACACATTCAGATTATTAACATATTTACTTAGTTATAAAGTGTGTAAGTTACACACCTGTTACTAGCGAAATCACTAAATCCCGAAGACCCAATCTACCGCACTAGATCTCCCTGTCCTACATTCGACCAAACCACAAAACCATTAACAAGGCCATTCGGCCATACCAATAAATCTTAGTCTCAATAGCCTTCGACTTTTCAACCACTTAAAGAATGATGAAACTAACGTAGATCCTTACCACTTGACTTACCAAAATCGATTGTTAGAGAATAGAGGCTTAGATTGACTGCTTCCAAAACCCGAAGAACCCTTCCACAAAACCGAATAGAGGAGAACCCAAAGAAGATCCACTCTTGGTTGATATTTGGCCAAAACAAAACTAGAAGAAAGAGGGAGATTTCGGCAAAATGGTTGAGTGATGAAGGGAGTTTCGGCTATGGTTGATTAAAGACAACAAATAAAATTCGGCTAGAGTGGAAAAGAGGAAGAAAAAGAAAATAAAATGGAAGAGAGAGAATTCGTCAAAGGAAGGTGGAGAGGATTTCGGCACAAGAGTTTGAGAGAAGAAAGAAAAAGATGAAAGGGAAGAGATGGTACTTTCGGCTTTGAGCAAAAGAAAATGGAAAAGACAAGGAGAGAGATGGGAGAGTAGTAGGTTCGGCCTTAGCAAGGTAAAAGAGAAGAAGGTGCACAAATGGTTTCGGCTTTAGGTCAACAAAGAAAATAGTGCACAAGTGATCTCCTATTTCGGTTCCCAAAAGAAAAACACACAAGCTTTCTAGACAACAAAATAGCACAAAAAGAATGCCCAAACCTCACTATGCATATTCGGCCAAGAGGAAAAGATGAGAGAAACACTATTGCTTTTGGGTGAGCAAAAAGACCAAAATGAAATTTCTCCCAAGCTACCAACTTTTCCCAAAACTCACCACAAAAATCGGCTCCTCCCTTAGTCCATAAAACCGTCCATGTTCATGGATAAAATGCCATTAAAAAGTTTCCAAACCTCATCCCTTAATCCATGCCTTATGTCTCCTTATCATACCAAAAGCTTAGGATTTCATTACTTAAATAAACACTTGCCTCTTTCCTTAGTCTACTATCCATAAGTGAAAAAGTACATCCTTACCATAAATAAAATTTGACTAACACATGCCAAACAAAAGCAAAAATAAAAGTCACCTTATTGCCATCCATGGGACTCGAACCTAAGCCCCCTCACACTACTTGTGGGGTCACCTTCAAGGCTCTAAGTGGTGCCTCCTTGCCACTTTACCAAGCCAATTGTTGTGCTAAAATTCCCCACGAATTACACTTAACCCTTAGCTCCTTCAGCTCCCTCTAACTAAAGCTTAAAAACAAAAATTTTCCTACAGCTCGAGCCTACCCTTGGCTTATATCTAGATCTTAAAACACCTTAATTAATACACAATCAAGCCATACACATGCAAAACAATTCAAACCTAGTAGCCCCTATTTCAGGATGTTACAGTTCAAGTGCTTCAACCAACGGGATGTTGATATGAAGTTGCTTGAGTACATCTAAGAACTTCTTAAATTGAACTTCCAACTTCTAATTCTGAAGTCTTTGAGGGTAGAGTGGTGGAGGCTTTTTTACTGGAACTGGTTCATTTTTCTTCTGTGGCAATTTTGGATCTAACGAAGTTGTAAGTTTATCAGGATTGATTAGTTCAGAAATTACCTTATCGAGTTTTGTAGATTTTGGTTTCAGTGAAACTAAAATTTCAACACTCGGTTGAACTTCCTCTGAGCCTTGAGCATCAACTGGATTCTTTTCAACTTCGACTTTGTTGGGATCCAATGTCCTTCCGCTCCTCAATGTCAACACTTTACAATGCTCCTTTCCTGGATTCCCTGGATTCTCCGTATCACTAGGTAAAGCACCTTGTGGTCATTTTTTAAGTTCAGTTGCAAGCTGGCTCATTTAGTTTTCCATGTTTTTCAATGTAGCTGCTTGGCTTTGGATTAAGGCATCATTCTTGGCTATGTATGCCTTCAACAAGTTTTCTAAGCCATTAGATGGTCCAACTTGAGGTTGTTTCTAAATTTGTTAGGTAAAAATAGGTGGTTGGGTCAGTCTAGGTTGGGCGTATATATTATTGGGTCCAGCCACTTGGTTACTCCAAGAGAAATTAAGTTGGTTTCACCACGATGGGTTATAGGAATTGGATTGTAGTCCTTGACTTCCTCAATTTTGGTTCTAGTTACCCATGTAATACACGGATTTTAGGTTCGAAGGACATTCTTTGAACATATGTCCTTCCCCGTAATAGACACGGGCTACATTTTCAAATTGATTCGGTGGTTGTGATGCAAAACTATTAAACCTATTAGTAGTAAAATTTTTAAGCATTAAGGATATTGAGGATACCTGAGATGCGAGTGAAGTAAGAGCGTCTACTTCATGTATTCCAGCGAATCATCTTCTTGACACTTCTCGATTAGTTGGCCATTGATAACTGTTACTGGCAATCCTCTCGATGATTTCATAAACCTCATTGTAAGACTTAGATAGGAGAGCACCGTTAGCAGAAGCATCCACTACCATCCTCGTGTGAGCATTGAGACCATTATAAAGCATATCAAGTTGGATGCAATGTGGGAATCTGTGATGAGGGCACTTCCGTAATAATTCTTTGTACCTTTCCCATACCTCATACAAGGACTCATCATCCATTTGTTGGAAAGCGGTGATCTCGTTCCTCAACTTAGCTTTCTTGCTAGGTGGGAAATACTTCATGAGGAATCTTTCTGCTAACTCTTGCCATGTGGAAATTGAATTTGGTGGCAATAACTTCAACCAGGCTCGAGCTCTATCCCTTAGAGAATATGGGAACAACTTCAATCATAGTGCATCTTCAGGTACTCCAGCTAACTTGAAAGAATCGCTCACCTCCATGAACAATCTTAAGTGCAGGTGAGGATCTTCGGTAGGCATTCCACTGAGTTGGCCCACTGTCTAAAGCATTTGGAACATGATTGGCTTCAGCTCGAACTATTGTGCCTCGATTCGAGCCTCCTAATACCCGGATTAAGATCATGAAACACTGGTACGGCATACTGTCTTAGAGCTCTATCCCTATCATCAGCAATAGTGATAGGATTTTGAGCAGGGTTTGCTCTATTTCCTTGATTCGGATTTTCGAAGTTCATCTCTTCGGTCCTTCTCTAACTTGCTTATCTTATTCGTTGTCAAAAATTTCTTTCAATCTTAGGGTCTATAAGGAGTAAATCGATAATTCAATCAAAACTCATAAACACCTGAAATAAACACAGAAAATTTAATTAAGTTAAAATTCAACAGAAAAATGAACCAAAATGAAAAATTAAAAAATTCACAAATAATGACTTTTTAAAACAGTCCTTGGCAACGAATCCAAAAACTTGAAACGACAGAAATGTGCAAGTGTACACAATCGCAATAAGTAATAAAGTGACAAGTAAATGTCGAGTTATCGAACCCACAGGGACTGTGAAAATAATTATTTATGAAATTAATTTAAAACACTTTGGTGAAGAAAAATATTTTGATTTGAGGATGTGATTAAAAACTAGGATTTTAGCTAAGTAAAATAAATAAAAATAAAAATAAAAGTTCCAATGCACGATTTCAAGAGATGATTTTAATCAAAATGACATAATTGTGCTAGATTAATCGGATTTCTTAACTTAGAATTATTAAACTCATGTTCATGTTGCTATGAATAAATTCATGGCAACTCGATAATTTGCTAACTTATGAACATACTTACCTACCAAAATTCATTTATCTCTTGACTATGTCTCTATGTCAATTCAACCGATTAAACAAATTCTAATAAGCAAATGTGTTAATGCACATACATACTTATGAAATTAAAATAATCTCTTGTACATATCTCTATGCCAATTCAAACAATTAATTCAATTTAATAAGCATGTAAAAGATTACGTGAGGTGACAATGTATTTCTACCTTTAAACAGTTTAATCACAATAATCTTGCAAGTTATGCAAGGCTAATGTATCGCTAGATACCGTTGCTAATTTAACCCTCAGCTATCTGAGATGATTAAACATGCACTAATTAATTATTGTGTCACTTAATTACAATTTCAATCTGTTTAAATAATTCATTCATTAGTTACCTTACAATTGTAATGCAAGAATAACTTAGTCATGGTTCTACTTAATCAAACATCTTACCAAGGCATATAACAACACAAACACAATTTTAATAAAATAAGTAGCCGAAATGCTATCAACCTAACATGAATTAAAATTGAATTCATATTAATTAAATTAAACATATCAACATCACAAAAATATTCATAGACATTTTCATCATAAAAACAATAAAATTAAAAGGATAGGGAACAAGAATCAAATCCAGTGTTTTCTCCGTGGCTTGACTAATTTACTCCACTTGTTCTTGTCAAACCTGGGCTTCTATGAACACTTGAATGCTTCTCCAAATGGTGTTTTATTAACTCTTTTTCAAGAGGTGAAATCGGCAAGGGAATAGGGGAAGAAAATGAAGAACAATAGAAGGGAATGAAGAGAGAAAAATGAGAGAGAAGTGAAGAGATGAGAAGGGTTGAGATGTGTTTGATGTGAGCAGCCAAGGGGGTATTTATAGGTTGAGAAGGCTGCTAAAAATAGCCAAAATTAATAGCCAAAGACTCCCCCTATGGCTGGTCACACATGTGGCATGTTTGAAGATTTTAAACATGCTATTTTAAGGTAGGGGCAAATCTAGAAAGGCATAAACAGTGGAAGGGTTTGAATGCAATTTGAAGGAGTCTTCAAGGGCCATTTTGCAAGCCAAATAATCAGCCAAGCAAGCTGTTTGGGTCAGCATGTGGGATGGTTTTGGGCTGCCCAGTGCTCGGTTGGATCGGTTTTCTCAGTTCAGCTCAACTGGACCCCTTTCCATAATTAAGTAATAATAATTTATTTAACCCAAATTAAATTGGATTAAAATTAAAATTATATTATGAATTAGTACACATAATTTGGACCATCTTAGGCTAAAAAATTAAGTTGCCTTGATGATTCAAAATTGCTTCTCAATTTTGTTCTTCTAACAGTGTCTGCCGAGCCATTTTTCGCCCTTTGCGCAAATCTATCGAAAATAATTAAAATTAATCAAAATTTGATATAAAATTATTTAAAATTCAACGTGTTAATAATTTGAGTGTAATTTAATTATTCTATAATAATTACATATTTTTCGACAAAAATTCTATCGAAACTGCATAAATTTGAGTTAAAAAGGGCATGAAAAAGTGTGTATATTTTCGTGTTTCCAACCGCCTATAGAGCCTCTCAATCAATGCAATGACCCAACCCGCAGGGTCACTCCTTAAGATGATGATACTGGTCCTCATGTGGACTTGGACTAAATTGGAGACATAGATGTCTTGTGACTATGGTTGGGGCCAAGGACAAATTTGCACCCATTGTTTTTCGCTTTTCCAAGGCAGGGACAACTGCCTTGGTTTTACCTCTAGTATTTGTCATTATGTATGGTGGATGGAAGGGTTACAACCGGTGGTGATATGGTCGAGGAACGAAGATGATGGTTATAGTGGTAGGTAGAGACAGAGGGAGAGTGAGGGAAGGGAGAAGATGAACGATGAGAGAAGGCAAAGAGGCAGATTTGGGGGAAATGATAGCGACAAGGACTATGTGATGCGGGATAGGCGTGGACGGTGGCGCAAGGCTAAAAAAAGGGGACAATGGGAGAAGGGAGAACAACATTGAGCTTAAGGTTAGGGGAATGGAGGATGGTTAGTTTAAGAAGAAGGGAGGATCGACGGCGATAGGGGTTGACGAGGGTGAAAAGAAAAGGGAGAATGAAGAAAAAAATTTAGGGTTTCAGGTTTAAAAAGGAAGCACGATCGTGTATTTGGCCTATCATGGGGCACACAATCATGTATCACAACCATGTATGTCTATAAACCCCGTATGTCACACAAAAATTTTAAAAAATAAGCTCCAGTATTCATACGGTCTGGGACACGCCCATGTGTCCAGGCTGTGTATACTTCACGTCCATGTCGCCAGGCTATGTGGCCTATCTCATACCATGTGATATTTTCGTTTGCTTCTTTCATAGCCATGTACCGGGGTGTGTGGGGCACATAGCCATGTTTCCAAGCCATGTGGCTTTACTCAAACCGTGTGTGTCAAAATAAAATGAAAAAAAAATAGGTTTAGTAGTCACACAGTCCATAACAGGCCCGTTTAGCTAGGTCATGTGTACCACACAGCCGTGTGGATTCATTCAGGCCATGTGGTCTTATCGTTCACTTCTTCTAGGATCATGCCACAGGGTGTGTGGGTCACACAGTCGTGTCTCTAAGTCGAGTAACTCTCTATAACCGTGTGGCTCCTAAAAGATTTTTTTTATGCCCCATGTGCTCATTCTGTGTAGCCATACCCTAGACCGTGTGGACAACTTTTTTTTTTAATTTGTTCTTTTAAATAAAAATAAACATACAAGCATGAGACAAAAATAAAATAAATATATAAATAAATAAAACAGCACTCGTGTTGCCTCTCGAGAAGCACTTGTTTAGAGTCTAAGCTTGACTTTCCCTTTAAAGCTTACGGTTAAGTCGAATCTTGGAGCGAAAGCTCCTCTCTCTCATTATCAATATCACTACTAAAATAAAGTTTAAGACGATGACAATTTACCTTGAATGTGCTGAAATCAGGGTGTGTTAAGTCAGTGGTTCCATATAGGAATAAATTTCGTACCAGAAAGAGATTCGACTATCTCGATTTAAGCTCTTTAGGGAACATTCGTGGATCTAAATTATCGAGCAACATTTTGTCTCTAACTTTGATTTGGTTCATCCTTTTTACATGCACACCATGGCGTTGCTTTGCTACTTCTTCGAACATTCTCAGGTTCTCATCAACCTTCATTCACCACTCATCTAATTCATTGAGCTGTACCTTTCTTTCTTCACTTGTCCTTTGATTTTTATCACCTTGAATAGGATATGGTTCTAACATGTTTTCAAGAGTGATTTCTTGCAAAGAACATTGAGCTCAATGATTACTAACATCAACAGAATAACTAGTATCATCTCGCCCACTAGAAACTCTCACAGCATCACGTGCTTAAAAAGTAACCTCTTCATCACCTACCCCCAACACAAGTTCACCATTACCCACATCAATAAAAGTTCTAGAAATGGCTAAAAAGGGTTGACCTAAGATCAAGGGTACCTTAATATCCTTATCCATGTCCAATATAACAAAATCAACAATGAATATAAATTTATCTACTTTAACAAGAACATCTTCAATAATGCCCCTAGGATACTTGATTGATATGTTAGTTAATTGAATACTCATCCTAGTGGGTTTTGGTTCCCTAAGACCAAGTTGTTTGAACATTTTTTAAGGCATAAGATTTATACAAGCACCCAAATCAGCCAAAGTTTTTTCTACATTTAAGCTACCAATAAAATAAGGAATAATAAAACTCCCTAGATCTTTAAGTTTGGTGGGTAATTTGTTTTAGAAAATGGTCAAACACGCCTCATTTACCTCCATAGTGGACAATTTGTCTAGGTTCCTTTTATTTGTTAACAGCTCCTTTAAAAATTTTGTATACTTTGGCATCTGTGAAAGAGCTTCAATAAAAGGCAAGTTAATATGTATTTTTTAAAAAGTTCAAGAAATTTACCATAATGTTCATTGATATGGTCTTTCTTCACTTTTTCCATATATGAAATTGGTGGTTTGTATTCTCTAACCACCGACTTATTTTCATTCTTGCATTCCACATCCTAATCATTTTTCTTATCAACGTCTAGATTCAATTTCTTTTCAGGCTCAACTAGTCCTTTCATGCTTCGTACAGTGATTGCGTGGACTTTCTCATTTAGGTTGGTTTCAGTGTTAGTAGGTAAACTACCTTGTTGTCTCTCCGAAACCAATTTAGCAAGTTAGCTAATCTGATTCTTAATGCCCTGAATAGATGTCTACTGATTCCTCAAAGTCATTTCAATGTTTTGGAATCTAGTTTCTGACACTGTAATAAATTTAGTTAATATTTCTTCCAAATTTAGCTTGTTTTTGTAGATAAAGTTACTGAAAATCAGAAGAGATTTGTGACCTTTGATTTCATTTACCACCCCAAGAAAAATTTGGATAATTACTCAATACTGGATTATAATTATTGTTGTAGGGGTTATTCTAGTGTCTAAAATTATTGTCCATAAAGTCGACTTGGTCATGCTTCATCTTAGACTTAAGGGCAAACATTCCGGATTGATCATCCCCGTTCCAGCCGCTTTGCATTACATTATCGGTTTCACCTATTTATTGCAACTCAAACCATCAATCTTTTTACTCAACGCTTCCACCTGACTTGCCAAGACAACAATTGCATCTATATTAAAAACAATGGTTGCTTTAGTAGTTTTCGTTCTCATAACTTGCCACTGATAGTTATTCAGTTTCATCTCCTTAGTAAATCTTGGGCTGCCACAGGTGTCTTATTAATCAATGTTTCATCAGCTGTTGCATCAATTATATGTCTAGTTGAGGGATTCAAATAGTTGTAAAAGGTTTAAACTTGTAACCACAAAGGTAACACATGATGAATGTACTGCCTCAAAAAATCCTTAAATCTCTCCCATTTATCATACAGTGTCTCAACCTCAAGCTGAGTAAAAGAAGAGATGTCATTCCTCAACTTAGTTGTTTTGGCTGGTGGAAAATATTTCAATAAAAACTTTCAATCATCTGATCCCAAGTCATGATGGAACCCCGAGGAAGTGAACTCAACCACTATTTTGCCTTGCTCCTCAAAGAGAATTGGAACAACCATAAACGTATGGCATCATCAATAACACCATTGATCTTAAATGTGTTGCAGATCTTCAGAAAGTTAACTAAATGACCATTTGGATCTTCATCTTGCAACCCATCAAATTGAACATACTGTTGCACCATCAAAATTTTATTTGGCTTAATCTCAAAATTATTTGTCGCAATAGTCGGTCTGACAATAATCGATTCAATCCTAATCAGATTGGGCTTAGAATAGTCATAGTAGTCCGATGAGTAGGAATTACAGGAGGTTGTTGATTAACAGGATTATTATCCATCTCAACAGTAATGTCCTTTTGCTCTTGATCATCTATTAAAATTTGTTGACCTTGCATTGCTTCTCTAACTTCTTTTTTATTTCTGCAAGCAGTTTTTTTAATCTCACTGTAAAAAAATTAATGGCTCCAATAGGTTGGCTCTAGTCATAAACCTAGGGAAGCTGTAGGAATCAAACAAAAGAAAAAAATTAAAATGTAAAAATTAAATTAAAAATAAAAATAAAAATAAAAATAAAAAATGGATAAATTAATATAAATAAAGTTTTCCTAATATTCTAGTCCCCGACAATGGTGCTAAAAACTTGATGTCCATGGAGATAACTAAAAATTTGACTAAGGCAAGTGCACATATCAATTAGTAATATAGTTACAGTGAGAAAAAATATCATTCCCATGAAGACTAAAAGTACTAGTAATTACCATTTTTCTATTATTTAACTAAATAATTCGAGTGATCGATTTAAAAACTAAAATTAACTAAATTATTTATCTAACGAACAATACAAAAAATCATGAAAATAACCAATTAACAATCAAGAAGTGAACCAATACCTAGGAAAGAATCCGCCTAGATTCCATTTGTCACTACCATTCTAAATTACGTAATTTCTTTACTTAGCACCTTGATCCGTAGAAATCCCTAAATTATGCTAATATCTCTTTCGAGCATAAGAGCAACTGACTCTGGTTGATTAATTGAAATTTCTTTCTAATTAAACCCCTATTGTCGCATTAATCCATGCTACGGGTTCCCCAATTAGATTTGACTCTAATCAAGTAGATTTATGTCATCCTATTTCTAGGATTACATGCAACTCCACTCAATTACGCAAGATCTACTCTTAAACAGGGTCTATTCAACCACTAATTTAAGCACATCAAATATGGATTAATAATCTGGAAATATTGAACCAATAATTAAGCACATATAATTGAGAACAAGAAACTAAATATTTATTGTATAAAATAAAAATCAAATGACAGAATCCATCATAGGGTTCATCTCCCCTAAGTATTTAAAAAATTAGTTTGTTCTTAAAAATAAAAACATCCAAGACACAGTATAACTGAAAGAAATAAAGAAACTCATGATAACTTTCTAAGAAATCAAATAGAAATCTTCAATCTTGACGAAAATCTGCTTCAAAGGTGTTTTTCAAGTTGTTTCCTTCTATATTTTAGGCCAGATCACTCCTATTTTATTATTTGGTCATATATATGTATTAGAATGTTCAAAAAACCTAAAAACCACGATTTTTTAAAGTTCGATGTGAAATCCCATGAAACCGACATGACCTACCACACGCCCGTGAGGGTCACATAGCCATATGGTTAGGCCGTGTGGCTCCTGTAGCTTACTCTGGTGCTACGATTTTCACTCATTTTTCACTCTTTTTGCTCCCAAGTGCTTTATAAAACATCAAAACATGAATTTAAAGGATTAGGAGCATAAAATTCACAATTAACATCGAATAATCACCCAAAAATGCATTAAGAATGAGATTAAAATATGTTACTTTTAGCACTTATGACTCATCCAAAGTTAATGTTTCTAAATTCTTTGCTTCTTCAATTGCAGACACCTTAGCTTCCCATGGTTTAGGTGAGCTTCGAAGCATTTTCCTTACCACCTCTTCATTTGTATAAATCTTTCTATAAGACTTCAATCCATTTATGATGATTGTGAACCAATTAGACATCTTCTTAATATTCTTTTTTGGCTTCATCTTGAAAGTTTCATAGTTGAGTGGAAGGATTCCTGTAACACCCCTCACCCATGTCCGATGTCGGGACCGGATACGAGGCATTACTATCCTTCACCTTACTTAAACATGTATTAACGGGCTATAAAATTTTGTTTCGATTTAAAAACTTTCTTTTCGTGGTCATAACATTCATCTATGGGCCTACGAGGCCATAAACATACATCCCAATGGTTTCGGAGATCAACCAGAAATTTTTACTCCCTTTGAAAATTCTTGTCTAAGAAGGGGTCACACGCCCGTGTGGGCAGGCCGTGTGGTCTCACACGCCCATGTCCCTAGCCCGTGTACAATTTATTTTTATTACAACCTACGGGGGTTTTCACACGGCTTGACACACGCCCGTGTCAATGGCCTGTGTCCTGTACACGGCCTACACATGCCCGTGTCCTCACCCATGTGAAAAACTAGGGGTATTCTGTTTGTGATGTCATCAACCCTTTAAGGAGCACACGGCCTAGGCACACGCCCGTGTGGCTAGCCCGTGGTTGACACTGACTTAAAACACTAACATGCGGGGGACACATGGCCTATTAACACACCCATGTGGGTTGACCCTGTGTCACACACAGCCTAGACACACGCCTGTGTGTCTACCCGCGTGGACACTTAAAGGCTATTTTCCAAGCCAATTGCCAAACTGAAATCAAAATCATTCATATACTCAATCCAACCACTCAAATACTTCATAAAAAACATGAATAACAATGCATAACTCATCATCAATTGATGTATAAACTTAGTAAATATTGGCCAATCTCTTTAGCCATGTACAAAAAGAATAATAACCTAATAGTCAACACTTTGGCCCCTCTTATGACTTACATCAAGATGAAATAATTCCTATACATGCCATACTAAAAAAACAACTTGGCTATACCAAAATAGTGATTCATAGTGTGCTCCGAGCTCCGACGTCAATGATCCACGAGTTAGCTTGGCAAGGCTGTGAGGAAAGAAGAAGGGAGGGAGATAAGCATATAGCTTAGTTAGTTTGCATGAAACTCATATAGCAATATATTAACTCATTATAACTCATCCATTTCGAGTTAAGAACAACATAAAACTCAAGTGCATGGCTTACTTACTCCTCACATGATACATAATAATTTCATACTTGCACTATAATCATGGTACCTATGTCACTTGATCACATAGATTAGTACATTTTGCTGATGCAAAAATTGTAACACCCCAAACCCGGTCAATACGTTACGACCGAATTCGAAATGTTACAGAGGAAGTAGGTTTTGAAAACTTTGGAAATGTTGCGATTTGAAGAAAATTTCCTAGTTGTAGTAATTCCAGGTTTAAGGGCTATTAAGAATCTAGTTAAGTTAGAACTTATTAAACTCTTGATAAGGGTGACTAGATGATAAATACTGGTAGGTCTGTTTATTTTTTTCTTTCTTTAAGAAGGAACCGAAATTTAGTAGATTTTGTAAAATGACATTTGGAAAACAATGTTGGGGTGTGCGATCTTCTAAAAATAGGTTTAGCAATGTTTGAGGGAAATACCAAGTTAAATTATTCATGGCTTATATTACATCTGTCAACCTTTTTGGAAAACCTTTATTTACGTTTTAAGAAAACTCATTTTCCTTATGAATCTTTGCATGTTAAAAATCAGCGTATGATAAAACCCATAATTAGAATAAAATTTCAAGCGGCCTTATTACAACTTAAAATCCCCAAATAGAAATAAAATTAAATAAAGTTTGAATTTATTGAAGATACTGCAACGCATGGCCACCTCGAATCTATTCCGGCCCCTGATTCGCCTTCTACTAAATTACCTGCAAAATTAACAAAGGGGTGAGTCACCAAGACTCAGTGTGTACATCCCCATGTAGCGCAAATTGGGCCTTAGCCCACACAGTACAGCACATGATATATGTATGCTATGCAGCCCATCCCAGATTACCTCTCCGTCCAAACTCCCGTGGCATTATGCCACTGTGGTTCATAACCACCGTGGTCCTGGACCACTCGTGACCGTAGTCACTCGTGACAGAGTCACTGTAATATAATCGTGGGGCCAACCCACCGTGGTCGTAGACCACCGTGACGATCTCTAGAAAATGCATATATGGGGCCAACCCACTGTGGTCATAGACCACCGAGATAAGTCACTGTTATAAGCAATCGTGGTATTAACCACCGTGGTACTTAGACTACTCGTGACCGTACCACTCGAGACATTAGTCACTTTTCTCCCTCCTCATTTCAACCATTCCCTATCCTATGCTCTTTCATGTCATGCACATTATGTATGCAACTTATTTCACAGTGAATAGTAGATCATTTACATGCATAACATCCGAAACATACGTACATACAGATTAGTCATAATAATAACAGTATCGAGAACTTACCCGGCGTCTCCAACCTTACCCATAAGGGTAGTTAACCTTTCATGTTAGTTATTTCAGCTTTTCGTCCTTTTCAGTTAATAAACCAATAACAACAGTAATGAAGGCGTGTGAGTGGTACACACCTGATAACGTGTAAGGTAATACCCTCTACGTCGACGCTTTCAGTCGCAGGAACGACAGCTATCGTCTATCCCAAACTGACGTTGGTTCTCTCCCACAGCCCGACGGAAAGTCCCGAACTGCCGACACATCACGTTTCTTAAACCTAGGAACGAACACTAAAGGTTCACCCCCTTCCTTAGGTTGATTAGCAGTTGAATCCATGAGGAGATGTGATCAGTACTTAAACAAGAGAACGTATGGTTAAGGCAACGAAAAGGGAAGTAAGAAGTAGATAACGAATAATCTGGAAAATCTCTTACCTTAGGAATTTGGATGGAAAAGGTAAAGTTCGGCAACTAACAGACCTTCAAGATTCGAACCACACTGTTCAGCAACCGAGGTTTCCAAAGAAACATCGCAATCGAGAGAAAAGAAAATGAGAGAAGAATTAATTGAAGATAGAACCCCATGCTAACAAGCCATTCGGCCTTGGCCACATAAACCCGAAAGAGAGAAAGAAAGAACAAAAGGAACACTTCTTACCTTCACAAACCCGATTGCAAAGGCTCTCAACAGCCTGAGATTCCTGCACTCTCCTTCTTGGTGTTCGGCTAAGAGGCCTCAAAATGGAAGGAAAGCATTTAGATGACTACCAGAACAGATTCAGTTTCATAAAGAGAAAAGGAAATAAAACAAAGGTTGTTACTAAGAAGATGAGAGATAAGACCCTTACCCCCAGTAGAGAAGTCGATTGGCCCTCAAAAGATTCGGCAAAGGGAAAAAGGTAGATGAGAAAGATCAGTCGACCGAGCAAGGAAAATGAAGATTGGGTTTCGGCTATGAGCAAAGAATGATGACAAGGGGGTTTCGATGGTACAAGGGAAAGATATACGGCTCAAGGTAAAGGGATAGTGTGAAGAAGAGAATATTTCGGCTAGCCCACACACCAACCTTAAAGAAAGATGAAGCAACAAATGGGTGAGAGTTTCGATTGAAGTGCACGAGTGGATACTCCCCAAGGGTTCGGCCAGAGCACAAAAGAGGAGAAAAGATGAAGGAATTGTGACTAGCTACTTGATTTCAGTATCACTAAAGAGAAATGGGGTGAGAGGTCAAAAATGAAAAAGAGAAGGGAAGTGTTTTCTAGAATCGGTTTTGACCCTGGAAGAAAACGGCACACCAAACCACTAGCCTTAAGAATTCGACACACACTCTACAAAGTCAAAACTGACTTCTCCCCCCTTCCAACATCCAAATTTCGACCATCTCTTTCCACCAACATCCTATCCCATATTTTCCTCCTTAATTCACTCTTGTTCACCCATTCAAATGAGTTTGAATATTTCAAACTCCACCTTTCTCTCCTGGCCACCCTTTCAAATTGTTTGACTCCTTCAACCCCTAACCATGTAGTGCCCTTGCCGAATCCACTACCCAGGCTCCTTAGGTGCAAAAATAAAGTTCTCCTTTGCTGACGACGCGATTCGAACCCCTTTCCCTGCAGCTTCTCCCATGTGACGCCACCTCAATCACCCTAAGTGGCGCCTCCATGCCACTTTACCATATCCTTATTTGTGCTGACAAAGCACAATTAAAGACTCTCCCTCCTAAAGTGCCTAAAAGTAAACTTTTCACCAAGGCTCAGGCTTAACCCCGAGCCTTCCCGGGACCCCCAAACACATCAAAACAACAAACAAAACTTGACCACACACAACAACATACAATAATACCAAGCCCCTAATTCTAGGATGTTACAGTTCTACCCCTTCAAAGAAATTTCGGCCCCGAAATTTTACCTGGTCAAAAGAGGTGAGGGTATTACTGTCGCATCACATCCTCCGGTTCCCATGTGGCTTCCTCTGAACCGTGGTTTTGCCACAACACTTTAACCAACGGAACCGACTTCCTCCGCAACTTCTTAACGTCTCGGTCTAGGATTTGAACTGGTTCCTCCTCGAAAGATAAATCAGGTCTGACCTCGATTTCTTCTACCGGCACTATGTGAGATGGATCCGAACGGTAGCGCCTTAACATCGAAACATGGAATACATCATGGATCTATCCCAGTTCTGAAGGTAGTTCGAGCTGATAAGCTACTGGTCCTACACGCTTCAACACACGGTAAGGCCCGATGAACCTGGGGCTCAGCTTGCCCTTCCGTCCAAACCTTAGAATTTTCTTCCACGGTGAAACCTTTAAGAAGACCTGGTCACCCACTGCAAATTCTATGCCTTTACGCTTCAGATCCGCATAAGATTTCTGCCTATCAGAAGCTTCCTTCAACCGAGTCCGGATTAAGCTAACCTTTTCCTCTATTTCGAACACCAACTCTGGACCCAATAACTGTCGCTCACCCAACTCAGTCCAGCAAGTAGGAGTGCGACATCTTCGACCATACAACACTTCATAGGGCGCCATCTTAATGATAGATTGGTAGCTATTGTTGTATGCGAGTTCCACCAACAGTAGGAACTCCTCCCAACTACCCCGAAAATCAATAACACAACCTCTCAACATATCTTCCAAAGTCTGAATTACCCTCTCCAATTGACCGTCCGTCTGTGGATGAAAGGCTGTGCTGAAATCTAATCTCGTACCCAAAGCTTGATGCAACGCTTTCTAGAACCTTGACGTAAATCGGGGGTCTCTATCTGATATGATGGACACAGGTACCCCATGCAATCTCACAACCTCTGCCACATATAGTTTGGCTAACCTCTGCAATGAGTAATCAACCCGAACCGGTATGAAATGAACAGACTTCGTCAGTCGATCAACAATTACCCACACGGAGTCCTTCATAGGCATAAGGGGTAGTCCGCTTACAAAATCCATCGTTATTCTCTCCCATTTCCAGAGTGGTATCTTTACGGGCTGTAACAACCCCGAAGGCAATTGATGTTCCGCTTTTACCTGCTGACATGTCAAGCACCTACTCACAAATTCTGTTACCTCTGGCTTCAAACCCGGCCACCAAAATTGTTCTCGCAGATCCCTATACATCTTACTCCCACCAGGATCATAGCATATGGCCTACTATGCGCTTCTTGCAGAATCTTTTGTCTTAACTCCAAATCTTTTGGCATACAAGTCTTTCCTTGGAAACACAGTACCCCATCGCTGTTCACACTGAAATCTTCTGCCTCACCACCTGCTACTAATTGGAGTTTCGAGTTTAGCGACTCATCTGACAATTGCTTCTCCTTAGTTTGACTGACCCACGTAGGCTTCACTTGTAACTCAACTAATAAACTTCCATCGTCATACAAGCTGAGATGGGTGAACATCGCCCTCAAGTCCGAGATCGCCCTACGACTCAACGCATCTGCCACCACGTTAGCTTTACCCGGATGGTACTTAATCAAATAATCATAGTCCTTTAGCAATTCAATCCAGCACCGCTGCCTTAAATTTAACTCCTTCTGAGTAAGAAGATACTTCAAACTCATGTGGTCTGTATAAATAACGGACTTCTCCCCATACAGATAATGTCTCCAGATCTTCAGCGCAAACACTACT
Organism: Gossypium australe; assembly: GCA_005393395.2. NCBI lineage: Eukaryota > Viridiplantae > Streptophyta > Magnoliopsida > Malvales > Malvaceae > Gossypium > Gossypium australe. Next base: position 88,675,806 of record CM016619.1, on the reverse strand, counting down.
GCAGCCAATTCTAGATCATGCGTGGGATAACTCACTTCATGCGGTCTCAACTGTCGAGACCCATATGCCACTACCTTCCCTTCCTGCACCAACACACATCCCAACCCTGTGTGCGACGCATCACAGTAAACAACAAACTCCTTCCCAGCCTCAGGCTGAATCAACATTGGAGCCTCAGTCAAGATCCTCTTCAGCTTCTCAAAACTTTCCTGCTGATTATCTGACCAGACAAACGGTACCCCTTTTCGCAACAGCTTGGTTAGCGGTGCAGTTATTAATGAGAACCCTTCCACAAATCTCCTATAATACCCAGCTAGACCGAGAAAACTCCAAACTTCTGCCACAGACCCAGGTGGTTTCCAATCCAACACAGCTTTAATTTTCTGGGGGTCGACTCTAATCCCCTCGGCAGACACCACCTGTCCCAGAAAGGTAACTTCCTTCAGCCAGGATTCACACTTACTGAATTTGGCGTACAACTGTTTCTCTCTTAGAATCTGCAGAACCACCCGGAGATGCGAATCATGCTCCTCTTTCGATTTTGAATAAACCAGGATATCATCTATAAATACCACAACAAATCGGTCCAGGTAGGGTTGGAATACCCGGTCCATCATGTCCATAAACGCTGCTGGTGCATTGGTCAACCCGAACGGCATCACCAAGAACTCGTAGTGGCCGTAACGAGTCCAGAAAGCTGTCTTATAAATATCCGACTCCTTGACCTTAAGCTGATGATAACCCGACCTCAGATCTATTTTTGAAAAGACCGATGCACCTTGCAACTGATCGAACAGATCGTCTATCCTAGGCAGCGGGTACTTGTTCTTGATCGTCAACTTGTTCAACTGTCTATAGTCAATACACATCCTCATTGACCCATCCTTTTTTTTTAACAAATAATACCAGCGCTCTCCAAGGTGACACACTGGGTCGGATAAAACCCCTATCCAACAGTTCCTGAATTTGGGCTTTCAATTCCATCAACTCTTTTGGCGCCATTCTATATGGGGCAATAGACACTGGCGCTGTTCCCGGAAGAAGATCAATTCCGAATTCCACTTCGCGATCCGGAGGTAATCCTGGAAGCTCTTCTGGGAAAACATCAGAGAACTCTTTCACTGTTCTAACATCCCCTACAGTCACCTCCTTAGCTTCCAGAGCTCGAACAAACGTTAAGAATGGCTCACATCCTTTTCTCACCAATTTTTTAGCCTTTAAAGCAGACGCTACATTAGACAAGTAGTTCCTCCTTTCACTTATCACCACTACCTCATCATCCTCAGGAGTCCTTAACACCATGCGCTTAGCAACACAGTCCAAATTTACTCGATACTTCACTAGCCAGTCCATACCTAAAATTAAATCGAACTACCCGAACGACAGTTCCATTAGATCAGCCGGGAAAACCATCCCTTGAACTTCTAGAGGTACATTCCTAAAAAGTTTGTTCACCACTACAGATTGTCCTAAAGGGCTAAGTACAGTCTTCTTCCTAGAAGCAGTTTCAGGATCTATACTCAAAGTCCCAGATACATTACTAGCAGCATATGAATGCGTTGATCCAATATCAATTAGTGCAGAAAAAGGCAGTCCATAAATAAGGAACGTACCGGTTATGACGTCTAATGCATCGCCCTCTTCTCGGCGTCTAGCAGCATAGACCGACCCAGGTTTCCTTGTATCTGTGTTCCCAGCACCCCTGCCTGGTGCTCCAAGTCCACGACCAAAACCATTACCCCCTCTGGCCGGGCCACGGCCCCTCTGTGGCTGCTGACCACCTCTACCAGGCTGAACGTAATTTTGACCTGCCGGTCGCATTCTGTTTGGCTCTTGCGGACAGTCTTTCACCGGATGATTCGCCGACCCACATCTCAAACATCCATTGCTTCTTGCCCAGCATTCCCCAAAATGGAACTTCCCACATGTAGCACATTGCGGCGGTCGACCCATAGCAACAGGCCTCACAGCTCGACCCGGACCATCCACCCTAGGCCTTTTCTGAAAGTTCCCAGTAGATCTTGATGGCCCAAAACTTCTTTTATTTCTACCCTTGTCCCTATCCTGATTCTGTCTTTCAGTACGCTTTGCCTCCGCGGCTATCTTAGCCTTCTCAACTAGGACAGTGAATTCCCTTTCTCATTGCGGAGCTATCAGTACTCGCAACTCATCCCTCAGGCCATCCTCAAATCGAACACAACGCTCATGATCTGTAGACACAATACCACGAGCATATCGGCTTAGGCGCAAGAATTCTGCCTCATACTCGCCCACTAACTTATTCCACTGAACCAGGTTTAGGAATGCCTTCCGCTGCGCGTCCACATAGCTTGACCCAATATATTACCCCTGGAACGTAGACTTAAAGAAGTCCCAGGTGATGCGATCTGCCGCAGTACCATCCCTAACCGTGAGCCACCATTGATAAGCCTCATCTCGGAGAAGAGACACAACCCCTTTTAGCTTTTCTTCTACTGTGCAGTCAAGGTCATCCATAATTTGTTCTACTACTTCTAACCAATACTCGGCTATGTTCGGAGCCACACCAGATACGCCCCTAAATATCTCAGCTCCATTAGCCCTGAGTCGTTCAGGTACAGATTTCCAAGCCACCGATCCCGTTCTCGCTCCAGCCACTCTCTCAAAAACGCGTAACATAGCCTGAGACATCGCATCGTCTCCACCGGTTTGATCTTGGAATTCTGCTTCTGCAACAGGCGATGCGAGTACCTCACCTTCCGGCCCATGCCCAGATTCTAAAGGATCAGCCCCAGCATCTCGGCCCCTTCCACAGCCTCGCACACCACGCCCCCGTCCCTTAGTACTCATTACTACTATCGTGGTTTAATCTGATTAAGAGTTTTATGTGTTAATTTTTTCTTCCATTATTTACTACAGAGCAGTTTTATGAAATTAACATTATGAGTAGTTCTCATCATCTTCATGCATACCTAGGGTTTTGGTCTCTAAAGTTGCATCTCATAGTACAAGTAATCATAGCACATTACACGTAGTTCGAATACAACAACCAACAGTCAGAGAACTTACCGTGCGGATTCAGAGCAGGAGACTCGGGTGCCATGCTTCTTGAAGACATATATATATTTCTAAATTATTTTCTGGCCATCTTTTAAAACATTTTATATCCCCAAACCCACGGCCGAGTTTTTGAAACCTCACTCTGATACCACAATTGTAACACCCCAAACCCGGTCAATACGTTACGACCGAATCCAAAATGTTACAGAGGAAGTAGGTTTTGAAAACTTTGGAAACGTCACGATTTGAAGAAAATTTCCCAGTTGTAGTAATTCCAGGTTTAAGGGCTATTAAGAATCTAGTTAAGTTAGAACTTATTAAACTCTTGATAAGGGTGACCAGATGATAAAAATCGGTAGGTCTATTTGTTTTTTTTCTTTCTTTAAGAAGGAACCGAAATTTAGTAGATTTTGTAAAATGACATTTGGAAAACAATGTTGGGGTGTACGATCTTCTGAAAATAGGTTTAGCAATGTTTGAGGGAAATACCAAGTTAAATTATTCACGGCTTACATTACATTTATCAACCTTTTTGGAAAACCTTTATTTACGTTTTAAGAAAACTCATTTTCCTTATGAATCTTTACATGTTAAAAATCAGCGTACGATAAAACCCATAATTAGAATAAAATTTAAAGCGGCCTTATTACAACATAAAATCCCTAAATAGAAATAAATTTAAACAAAATTCAAATTTATTGAAGATACTGCAACGCATGGCCACCTCGAATCAGTTCTGGCCCCTAATCTGCCATCTACTGATTACCTGCAAAATTAACAAAGGGGTGAGTCACCAAGACTCAGTGTGTACATCCCCATGTAGCGCAAATTGGGCCTTAACCCACACAGTACAGCACATGATATATGTATGCTATGCAGCCCATCCAAGATTAGCTCTCCAACCAAACTTCCGTGGCATTATGCCATTGTGGTTCATAACCACCGTGGTCCTAGACCACTCGTGACCGTAGTCACTCGTGACAGAGTCACTGTAATATAATCGTGGGGCCAACCCACCGTGGTCATAGACCACCGTGACGATCTCCAGCAAATGCATATGTGGGTACATGCTCTTTCATGTCATGCACATTATGTATGCAACTTATTTCACAGTGAATAGCAGATCATTTACATGCATAACATCTGAAACATACGTACATACAGATTAGTCATAATAATAACAGTATCGAGAACTTACCCGGCGTCTCCAACCTTACCCATAAGGGTAGTTAACCTTTCATGTTAGTTATTTCAGCTTTTCGTCCTTTTCAGTTAATAAACCAATAACAACAATAATGAAGGCGTGTGAGTGGTACACACCTGATAACGTGTAAGGTAATACCCTCTACGTCGACGCTTTCAGTCGCAGGAACGACAGCTATCGTCTATCCCAAACTGACGTTGGTTCTCTCCCACAGCCCGACGGAAAGTCCCGAACTGCCGACACATCACGTTTCTTAAACCTAGGAACGAACACTAAAGGTTCACCCCCTTCCTTAGGTTGATTAGCAGTTGAATCCATGAAGAGATGTGATCAGTACTTAAACAAGAGAACGTATGGTTAAGGCAACGAAAAGGGAAGTAAGAAGTAGATAACGAATAATCTGGAAAATCTCTTACCTCAGAAATTTGGATGGAAAAGGTAAAGTTCGGCAACTAACAGACCTTCAGGATTCAAACCACACTGTTCAACAATCGAGGTTTCCAAAGAAACATCCCAATCGAGAGAAAAGAAAAGGAGAGAAGAATTAACCGAAGATAGAACCCCATGCTAACAAGCCATTCGGCCTTGGCCACATAAAACCGAAAGAGAGAAAGAAAGAACAAAAGGAACACTTCTTACCTTCACAAACCCGATTGCAAAGGCTCTCAACAGCCTGAGATTCCTGCACTCTCCTTCTTGGTGTTCAGCTAAAAGGCCTCAAAATGGAAGGAAAGCAGTTAGATGACTACCAAGAAGATGAGAGATAAGACCCTTACCCCCAATAGAGAAGTCGACTGGCCCTCAAAAGATTCGGCACAGGGAAAAAAGTAGATGAGAAAGATCAGTCGACCGAGCAAGGAGAATGAAGATTGGGTTTCGGCTATTAGCAAGGAATGATGACAAGGGTGTTTCGATGGTACAAGGGAAAGATATGCGGCTCAAGGTAAAGGAAGAGTGTGAAGAAGAGAATATTTCGACTAGCCCACACACCAACCTTAAAGAAAGATGAAGCAAAAAATGGGTGAGAGTTTCGATTGAAGTGCACGAGTGGATACTCCCCAAGGGTTCAGCCAGAGCACAAAAGAGGAGAAAAGATGAAGGAATTGTGACTAGCTACTTGATTTCAGTATCACCAAAGAGAAATGGGGTGAGAGGTCAAAAATGAAAAAGAGAAGGGAAGTGTTTTCTAGAATCGGTTTTGACCCTGGAAGAAAACGGCACACCAAACCACCAGCCTTAAGAATTTGACACACACCCGACAAAGTCAAAACCGACTTCTCCCCCCTTCCAACATCCAAATTCCGGCCATCACTTTCCACCAACATCCTATCCCATATTTTCCTCCTTAATTCACTCTTGTTCACCCATTCAAATGAGTTTGAATATTTCAAACTCCACCTTTCTCTCCTGGCCACCCTTTCAAATTATTTGACTCCTTTAACCCCTAACCATGTAGTGCCCTTGCCGAATCCACTACCCATGCTCCTTAGGTGCAAAAATAAAGTTCCCCTTTGCTGACGAAGCGATTCGAACCCCTCTCCCTGCAGCTTCTCCCATGTGACGCCACCTCAAGCACCCTAAGTGGTGCCTCCATGCCACTTTACCATATCCTTATTTGTGCTGACAAAGCACAATTAAAGACCCTTAAGGCCTGCCTCAGCTAGCTCTCCCTCCTAAAGTGCCTAAAAGTAAACTTTTCACCAAGGCTCAGGCTTAACCCCGAGCCTTCTCGGGACCTCCAAACACATCAAAACAACAAACAAAACATGACCACACACAACAACATACAATAATGCCAAGCCCCTAAATCCAGGATGTTACAAAAATAGACTCAACTTTCATCTTTCTTGATCTATAGTAATAATTTCACTTGTTAAATTCACACATTGACTAAATCGACTTATAATTTATATTTTGGAAAAATTATGATTTTGCCCCTAGACTTTGGCAAAATGACCATTTTGCCCCTAGGCTCAAAAATTAATTCTAATCACATTTCTACCTTCAACAAGTCTAGGTGAATATTTAATACTCTTATAGCTATCATCAAAACTCAACATTTCACATACTTATTACAAATTTATAACCTTTTCATCAAGGTTCAATTAGGTGTTTTCAAGACAACACCTTTCATAAAAAGTTGTTCATCTAACAACTAAGACTCAATTTCTTCCATAAAAATGCAGCAAATAACAATAATAGCTCTCATGGAAAAACTCTAAACTTTTCACCATATTGCACAATAGTCCCCTCATTTGAAAGCTTAAGTTTTAGGGGTCTTAAAAGTACAATTATTATCAAGAAAAATCATCAAAATCACTTACTAGAATGGAGGAGAGCTTGCTGAAAATTTTGAGCTTTCAAACCCCTATTTTTCTTGCTAAAATTGGTGGAGAAGGATGGAGAGAAAGATGATATCTTTTCTTTCCTTATTCTAATATTAAACTAGCAATTAGTCCACCAAACATCACCAACTTTGACCAACTTGGTCAATTCTTGTCCCTATGGCCGGCCAAGCATATATTGGGGGTCTAATTGCCTTTTAATGACCTCCAACTATCAATCTATGGCTATTTGGTACCTTTAGCTTATAAAATGGAACTTTCACACTTTATGCGATTTAGTCTTTTTTTGCGATTAAGCAAGGAATCGCTAAAATTAAAGTACCAAAATTTTCATGTAATTATAAAATCATGCACTAATATACAAAATATCATTAAAATAATTTTCTCTAACCTCAAATTAGTGATCTCGAGATCACTGTTCTGACTAGCCCCTAAATCGGGCTGTTACAATTCCAACTTTACACTTATTCACTTGGATAATGCCTTTAGGGGTGACTTCAAGCTTGTCTCATATCTCCTTGGCGTTTCAACAAGACGAAACTCTATTATACTCATATGGACCAGGTGCACAAAATAGAATGCGCATTGCCTTGGCATTAAGTTGAATGCTTCTCCTATCTTCCTTATTTGATTCCTTCTTTCTTTTTGGAACTAAAAACTCTCCTTATTGTTTGAATGGAATTGAAGGACCATTCATAATAATATCCCATACGACAAGATTATTTTCTTGGATGAACAACATCTTTGTCTTCCAATAGGAATAGTTAGCACCATTGAAATAAGGATGTTTGGAGATAGATTGAGACTTACCAAAGAAAATTTACCCAAAAATAGATGTCATTGTTGTAGAATACGTTGATGATCATTTGAGCTTCTCTGAGGATCTTCTCTTGGTTGTTAAATCATCTTTAGAGACTAGATCTGATACCAATTCTTAGATCGATAATTCAACTCAAAATCACCAAGAGAGAAGGATAATTGGCCTTTAAGAAAAATGGTGGAAGCAATGAAACAATATGAAACAATGAACAAAAGAATTTAGAATGGTTCGGAACCAATTGCCTACTCCACTACCTTAGCTTTCCACAACTAAGAATTTTCTCAAATTCACTAATTTGATAACCTTTGAGAACAAGGTTTAACCTTACAATCTCCTTTAAAATTTCTATCAAAAATTTCTATCAAACCTAAAGATACAACCCTCGCAAAGAGATACAAAGAAGCAACCAAATAATAACCCTTTCAAGATCAGAATGTTTACCGATAAAGCTTAAAATAAATAAGAAAAACACTTGAGCTAAAGAATCACAGTTAAAACTCAAAAGTGTGTACAAGAAAAGTATGAAATATTAAGCACTAAGGTTGTTTTGATTGATCTTTAAGCTTGATGATCTCTCTTATTATTGTAGGATATTTGGAAGCTGGTATTTATACTCCCTAATTGATTTCCAACCGTTGTGATTGTTGAACATATAAATAAATCCATTGGGGATGTGAAAACCAGTACATTTAATTCACCTACAACAGCAAGTATCGATACCAGCTAAAAAGGTACCGATACTAGATAGATACTTAGCTGAATTGGTTGAAAACAAAATGTTAATTTGGTATCAATTTTAGAATGGTTATCGATTTTTTGAAAACTATCGATACTTGGCCAAAAAGTATCAATACTTTTTAAAACTATCGATATCGTTGGAGCAATACTAACTTGTTTTAAAAAAGATTTAACTTGATTGAAAATGTTTAACTCAATTGAAACCATTTTAAATTGATTTTATCATTTTGTCAATTTTGTTCAACTTTAACATTTATTCAAAAAAAATTAATTTGTTATATGAAAACATATTATCAAATAAAGCTAGTTTAACACTATGTGATGATATTGCAAATTGATTACTCTATTAAATGAACAAGTCTATACTTTGGGTTAGCCAATGATACACTACGATGTCAGTTTGAGATGTAGATTGACTAATCCGAGCATCCATCTTGAAAGTCCAAGTTAGGTTATTAGGATTATAAACTAAATGTTGTAATAATATGATAGAGTATGCAAATAAAATGAAATCGAATCCTAGATGCTAAAACGAATTCAAACGAGTTGGAAGACTCTAGAAACAAATGAATTATGTGATATTATAAGTGGTAAATCAGAAATAGAATTGATATTGATATGTTTGAAATGTTGTTACTATAAGCATAATGAAGTGTCGATATAGATTGAACTGAAGTAAAATGAATTGGTGTTAGTTTTGTACACTTAACACATTTATACTAAATATGTAAAGCTTGATAACTCCAAGTTATAAGTTTATGGTAGATATGTGGTTTAGAAATGCATGATTTGGCATTGGTGATGCTTAGTTGAATTGATATATTTTAACATTTAAGTTTGAGATGAATGGTGTATGAAATTACTTGTTTTAATGTGGATTGGCATAGGTGAAGTCGAAACGAAATGTGGTAGGAAATGAGAGGTATGTGTGTATATCGTGCTAAGTATGAAGAATGAATGGATATAGTTGTAACTAAATATAGTAATTGAATAGAGTCAAATGGATTATGAAACTGGTTGACTTGAAAACAAATCTAATGAGTTAGGATGTAAATTTATTATATACTTGCTTTTGAGAAGATAAATTTATGTTTCACAAAATGGTATGAGATTAAATTAGGAATGAAATAGTTGCATGTTGCATATGTTTATTTACTTTATTGAATCATAAACTTACTAGTGAGTTTATTACTCATCGTACGGTTTTGTTTTCTGTGCGTAGGTTAGGGCAAATTCGAGATCCCGATCAACAAATTCAACATCCAAACAGAATCCTAGGCTCAACAACGTAGGTGAAATCTTTTGTTAGTTAATTGACATGTACCTAGTAGAGTCCTTTTTGTATTTTACTATGTTTGGAATGTTTGATTTGGAAGTTGTCAAATGTATATAGTTATGTATATGCAAACGTTAGTATATGGAAGTATGGAATATTTTGTTGATGCATAGTTAAAAATGAAATGTTCTGGAAATGGTTGGAATGCGTATAAGGCATAAGAATTGGTATTCCAACATGTAAATTGGTATGGAACTATATATTAGTTGATTTATGTATAACACGTGTTCTTGTTAAGGAATTGATTGGTTAAATGAATGATTGAATGATGGAATGTTGAGACTATAGCAAGGATGCATATAGTTATTTGCATGCGTTTAGTGTAACACCCCAAACCCGGTTAATACACCACGACCGAATCTTGTATGTTACGGGGAAAAATGTATTTGAGAGGTTTAGGTTTCCGGTTAAAAGTTTGATGAGAACTCTTTTTGTATATTTTGTTCTTGTAGAAATCTTGGGCATGATTGTTTAAAAAGCGATAGTACCCTTGAAAATCCGGAAATTTTGAAAACTTAATTATGTAAGTAAAACAAATTTACCACATTTGGAAATCTGAGTAATTCCTTTGTGTTGCTTAAAACATTTTTGACTTAGTAAGAAAATGTTCTAAAGTTTGAAAACACATTTGAGTTTTATTCATTTTAAATTACAGTGCGATACCCGATGGTAAAGTTTAAAACATTTCGCTTTGTAGTTTGAAAACCTTATCTTTCCAAGTTTTAGCCAAATTTTAACCCAATAGTTTGTTAAGGCATATTTGAAATCCAATCTAAGCATATAAATAACAAAAACATAAGTTTAAAAGGCCTTTTACAATCCCAACAAAACCAAATGAAAGTAACGAAATAAAGTACCAAGTTTTTAAAATCAGTGCAACCCCGAATTTTATTCATGGCATGAGCACCTCGAGTCCACCCCGGCTCCATGTCCGCAACTAAGTGTCACCTGAAATGTCAAAGGAGAAGGTGAGTCACTAGACTCAGTGCATAAATCTCCCTCCCGGAATATGCAACATACTAACACACATCATAACAAAGCAATACAATTAATGCACCTGATCCTAACCATCCATAACACATTTTCTACCCCGTGTGGTACCAAACCACTGGTGGTGCCAAACCACTGGTGACCCAAAGTCACAATATCCATCAATGTGGTGCCAAACCACTGGTGACCCGAAGTCACGCATAATCCATCTGTGGGGCCAACCCACGTGTGATACCAAATCACTGGCGACAATCCCGTATCTCAAAAGTGGGGCCAACCCACGGTGGTGTTAAACCACAGGGACAAGTCGCAATGAGGTGCCAAACCTCTGGTGTCCCAAAGACACAAATGTGATACCAAATCACTGGTGACTGTAGTCACGAATCAAATGATGGGGCCAACCCATCGTGTGATACCAAATCACTGGCGTCAATCCCGTAATATCAACCGTGGGGCCAACCCACTGTGGTGCTAAGCCACTGGGACGAGACGCTGAGGTGCCAAACCTCTGGTGTCCCAAAGACAGAAATATCATCTGTGGTACCAAACCACTGGAGGTGCCAAACCTCTGGTGTCCCAAAGACACGAATATCATATTCCCCCTCCTCTCATATCACCCATAACATATCATACCGACTTATGTAAAGTATGCAATCATGCAAATCATGCTATCATGCTTAATGTTGCATCTCATAACACATACATCATATCAATAACAGAACTCGTAATGAAACGGACTTACCCGAATCTGTGCACAACCCCATCGGGTATCATATCAATCATCAGACTGTTTTGGTCTTAATAGGCAATCAGGTTTATTAAACATATTACTAAGTAAAAAGTGTGTTAGTCTACACAGCTGTTAACACGCAAGTCTTAATCCCAAAGAACCGGTCTAAATCCCTCGAATACCTTGCTCCTATAATCGGCCAAACATGAGATTAGCACCTAGACCATTCGGCCAAAACCATTAAACCAAAAGGGTTAACGTTTGAACCCTTACCTTACACTTGATTTGGTTTCCTACCAAATCCCGAACCAAACGATGGTTCTTCCTTAAGCAAACGGCACACCCTAACAAGAAGAATGATTAATCCATTGAAGATTTGACTAAGTGAAACCAAAAGAATAGACTTAATACAACCAATTCTTACCACCATTTACCAACCGATCAACCAAAGGTGACTGCTTCACTTGATCGCCACCAAAATCCAAAGGCCCTATATTGAAATCGGTTACCAAACAAGAGATTAACTTCCTCCAACCCATGCCAAAATCGGCACTTAACCAACCAAAATCAACAAGAACAAGGGAGAGGGGAAATGGCCATTCGGCCAAGCACTTACCTTTCTCTAAACCCGACTAGAACCAAGGCTAGAAGAGATCCACACCACACCAATATTCGGCCAAAAAACCACTAGGAGAGAAGAGAGATTTGGCTAACACTTTGAACAAAAGAACAGAGGATTCGGCCTTACACAAAAAAAAAAAGAAAACACAAGAGAAAGATGAAGAGAAAAGGGGTTGATATTCGGCCAACAACAATAATGGAATCAAGAAGAAGAAAGGTACTTTCGGTTTGAAAGAAAAAGGAAATGGAGAAAGTGTTTTGAAGAATAGAGTTTCGGCTATCAAGGTTTTCAAGAAAAGAAAGAAGTATGAGAAGAAAAGGGGTACTAGTTTCGGCTTACACAAATGAAAACAAAAAGAGAAAGCAATGAAAGGGTTCGACAAAAAGAAACAAAAAGGAACCAAAAGCTTGAGGGCTCAAGAATGCATTCGGCTATCAATGGAAATCAAGAGAAAACAAAGCAAATTCGGCAAGGGTATAGTTGCTTAAAGCTTTCGGTTTCAAGAAGTAAAAATGAGAGACTTACTTTGAAAGAAAATTCGGCTTAGGCTATTGACAAAAAGAACTTGACTTACAAATTATTTTTGATCGAAAACACCAAAATGCCAAGTGAAATTCGGCACTTCCCATTCCCACACTTACCAAACCGTCCACTCCCCCCAAAATCTCTCCAACATTCGGCCACCACCCCCCAAACACTCCAAGCCACTAATTCAAACTAGTTTGAACTAGTCCACCTCCACAAATCATTCTCCACCCACCATTCAAAGTGGTTGACTTGGTCCAAGGCAGAGTTTGAACTGCCAACAACTTCTCCTCCTCCATACCGTCAAAATGGAAGCAAAATGTGGGACTTCTGCAGCTTGAACTTAGGACCTCTTCCCCCTGCAAGTGACGCCAATCCAAGCTCCGAGTGGCGCCTACCTTGCCACTCCACCAGCTCATTTCTTGTGCTAACATTCACCAAAGAATACTTTTAAACCCCAGCTCCTTCAGCTCCTCTCACCTAAGCCTAAAAACTAAAATTTTTCCTATCACTTAGGCATACCTCAGGCTTACAACTAAGCCCCAAAACATCAAGAACAACAGCATAGCAAGCCAAAAACATGCAACCAATGCAACAACAAAATAACCCCTATCCCGGGATATTACATTTAGGATATAACCTTAATATGTAACATGTTAGTATGTAATTAATGTTTGATTTGTAGTTCTTGGTAGGTAAAAATGACATGTTGGATGGGTAAATCAAGTTGTAAATGTTGGGAGGATGAATGGGACCATTATGCGTGATTGAGTATGTTTTTGAGGTGTTTGTTGCAGGTAAAAATGTTTGACTTAGGCATGAATTGAGGAAATGAAAGGTTAGCTTAGCATTAGGTATCAAATGGTACATTTTTAGCCAAGTACGATGTCAAGCGATGGTCGTTGTGACGAGCTTGATCTCCAGGCCTCAACGCGACAAGGAACCCCGTCGTCGTGACGAGGTCAAGTCAGTATGTCACGTCTTGACAAGGAACCCCCTCACATCACGGTGTTGACCCTATATCTTGGATTCTTTTCAAAATAGTCCTTGTTCGATCTCGGGTTAATTTTAGAGCGTATGCAGGCTCGTATAAGTCCCGGAAAAGGTTGTATATCATGATTATGAAACTTAAATATGTTTGCTTGAATTATGCTATGATTTAAATGTTTTGTGTTCGTAGTTGCTCCGACAACAAATGAGATATACTGTTGCTCGGACCTGACAATCAGGTCGGATAAAATGTGTTACATAATCTAATAAATATTATCTCAAATAATCTAATAAATATTTTTGTGTTCACTTTAAAAAAAAATTACACGATAAAATTAACCAAATCATAAAAAAGGGTTTACAATTTCGTGATAAGGTTAACCAAGAAATCAACTATAAATATTATATCAATTTATTCACTTCTATTTTATTTATTTATGTAGGTCCAAATCTAAATATTTATGTTATAGGATTTTAATTATTAATGGTATTGTATATATTTGATTTTTTATTTAGTTAAATTAACTAAGTTAACTTTGTATGTATATTTGTTTTACTTAATTGTGATAAATTATATTTGCTTTCCTTATTTGGCATAGTCAACTTAATATATTTTAAAGTATATTGAAGATAGTTTTTAATTTGTTATTAAAGTAAATTACTTAAAATACTAAATAAAATAAAATAAAATAACTAAAATAGGCCATTTTTTGGAAAATTTTACGGAGATAAGTCAATTTTACTAAAACGTTTCTAGCTTGAAGTGTTTTAAACGTATTGATAGAAAAACGCTTTCAGCTAGAAGTGCTTTCTACCACATCAGTACTAAAAGTGACAACACCAATATTTTTTTTATTTTCTAGTGTCATCTATTAATGTGGAAATAAAACTAGTAAAACATGTGTTTATATAGAACCAAAGTCTCATTTCCCTTATTTTCTTAAGCGATATGGGATATGGGTTTATATAGACTCATAATTCATTTACAGTTTGTTCCTAGACAATATGAGATTACTTACTCTTTTACCAATATCTTTTCCCATGTTTGGTGCTGTGAATAAAGCGAGAGAGAATAATAAAGATGTGTGTGAGGGAGATATTATTAAATAATAATTTAATTTAATTTTTTAATATTATTAAAAATGTCATGTATCAACTCTTAATTAATTGAAAGAATTTTTCTAAAAAATGTAATAGTATAGGCCATAATTGTTATGAAATTATAGTTTAGATCATTATTTGACAAAAATAAATAAATCTAAAAATCTAGCCAAAAAAATATATAATTTGAAGGTTGTTTATTCCAACTTTTATTTTATACAACAATAGTATAAAAATATAATTCAAAAGATGATGATGATGATGATGATGATGATGATGATGATGATGATGATGATGATGATGATGATGATGATGATGATAATAATGTTAATAATAATAATAATAAGTTGTCACATCTTGGAAACCAGGTTAGATGAAATTGGGTTAGTCATACCAAGTGTGGTCATGTCTTGATTTTGAGTTATTATTGTGAAAATTTTGAAAAGTGGGTTAATTTGGTTCAGTGGATAGGTATAATGTGTGTGGGTTAGAGGTCTTATGTTCAAATCACTTTCCATGAATTTTTAGTAATTTTGTTGTAACCCTTTCCTTAACTATCTGGCATAAATAATATTTTCACTCAATTAATAACAAGAATGAGTTTGCTGGTTCAGTGGTAAAGAGTAAGATTACCTTTTGGTTTTGTAAAAGACATTTCGATACTGGTGTCTGCATCTGCATTTGTATTTGATTATAAATATATATATATATATATATATATCCGATTCTATATTTGAGTATATGTTAAATCCGTAACTAATAATGTGTCTATTGTTTATGTACATCTGTTTGTGGACTGAATCACACACTGGGCTTCTAGCTCACACATTTGTTTAATTCATTTCAAGTGTAATTCCGACTTAGGACTTGGCAGCGACTTCGAAGCTCGGTTCACACAATTTGGTTTTTAATTTTGGACTTTACGGTCTTTCGGGTTTTAATTTGTTTTGGTACATTAACTTCTTGGTTTTAGTATTTGTTTTCGCGGATGTTTTACTTAAAACTTGTAAACTCACCCAATACGACATAACTAATGGATTTTATGATTTTAAGAGATAAGAATCCTAAAAGTATTTTTCCGCTACAAGGTTTTTAAATTAATTACGACTTTTTACAACTCAATCGGTTAAGCATTTGGGATTGTTTTTATAAAATTAATAAAACAAGATTTTTGTCAAAGTGCTTAAAAACGTTCTTCTGAAAACTTGTATTTTCGATAAATTAATAACTTTATTACTCTGGAATTAAAACTATGTTTTTGCGTAAATTAATCAAAAATGTTTTTATGAGCGTTGTAACCTTCATAATCTAACCTTAGCTTCTAGGTCGGATTTGACGTGTTACATTTAGTAGTATCAGAATCAAGTTGTAAAAATTAAGCTCTAATTTTTGGCTCCAACTTCTCTTTTATGAAAATTGTTTTGATTCGAGATCTAGAATTTTGATAAAATTTTGGTATCTGGTTATAAAATTTGACTCCGAGTCTTCGACGCCGACCAAAGTAAGAAACGTTTTGCTTTAGCTACTTCAGTTATACTTACTTTAGAACTTTAGCTAATTGGTAAACTTTAGAAACTGTAGAAATTAAACAATATCTGCTTCAGGTTAGTTAATTCTGTTAACCTTTAGACTTAAGATCTAAAGTCAATCTAAGCTACCCTTTAGAATTCTGAATTGTCGTTAACCAAAATGAGTTTATGCGATATCTATGATCGGGGTGTGCAAGGACATAGTGGACGTTTTCAAGTGGCTCACACCAAGTTCTCTTTTTGGGGCAACACGCCCAATCTTAAATTTGTGAGTTTGCTAAGACATTCGTATCTGAGGGAAGTAATTAGGAAGTTGAAGATGCTGATGTTTCCTAGGTTATGTTTAAGGATTTACTGAAGGTCATTGGGGTCTAATCTGTATCCGTGAGTTGAGGATTTGTGATACAGTGACTTCGATCAAACGAGACTGAGTTAGCAGATGAGATTCATCGCTTAGAGAGCAATTCTGGTCCTGTTTACTTGAATCTGTGATCTAGAAACATGCCAAAGTAGTATGCCTCAGCGGGTTGAGGCAGTTGTGAGCATATGCTAGGTTTCGATGTAACATCCCCAAATAAGGCCTAAACGGAATAGTGGTTTCGGGACCACAAATTCGATGTTGAAAATTTTATTTTATTTATAATTTTATGGTCTAAAATTTCACGGAATGATTTCGTGAAAATCTCATTCGAAAATTTTGACGTTTGGGCACTCAATTTAGTCAAAAGGACCAAATTGTAAAAAGTGCAAAAGTTTAGTTCTACATGTTAGAGGTGTCCAATTGTTATGAAATTTTAAATTGAAGTAGAGGTCCTTAAATGGTAATTATAGGCTTTCATGGACAAAAATGGACAAATATAGGTAGAAAGAACCAAAGTTTTTAATGAAGCGTAATTTAGTCATTTAGTAATAAAAAGGAAATTAAATGGGAAAAAGATGGAAAAAGGTTGCCATCTTCTTCCTTAGGCCGAATTTTCAAGGGGGGACTCCATAGCTAGGGATTCCAAGCTTCCAAGCTCCATAGTAAGTCAATCCAAGCCCCGTTTTTCATGTTCTTTACGTTTTTAGAATCCCGGTAACTCGGTTTAGCTTATTCTAGCAATATTTTAACCTAGGGTTCATATTTGGAAAAATACCCATAGGTGAAATGTGTTTATTTTGATGTTTTATGATAGAATATGAATGCTGAAATTATGTTAAACAACTTTTGCTAAGCGATTTTACGTAAAAACGACATAATCGGTAAAAATACCTAATGTTCATAAGTACATGTTAGAGTGAGAATTTGATGTTTCCATAGAAGGGAAAAATGTTCAGCATGTCCTAAAATGTAGGAAAATAGGATGAAGTTTAATTTTCGAGCATAGGGGAAAAATCGTAATTTTGTGAAAGTTAGAGGGCAAAAATGTAATTTTGTCATAGTGTGATTTTTGGACTAAATTGAATAATGTGAGTATTAAATGAGTTAAATATGTTATTATATATCAAGAAAGACGAGGAATTGAGCTTGATCGGAGAAAAGAAAAGGTTAAGGACTAAATTGCAAATTTTGCCTTATTTTGCACCGAGGTAAGTAATATGTAAATAATTCATTATTTTTATTGATGTTTTATATTTCAGCATGTTTAATGTATTGTATCTGATTTTTGAATCATAATTAACTATTGAAAGAATGAAATAAAGTGTTAAAAAGTGAGTTATTTCCCGTTTGAACCTTTAGAATCGAAAGATGTAATTGGCATGTAGCTAGGTCACATGAGTGGTACTAAGTGTAGGCCACTATGTGCACAAGAGAGCTACAAGAGATTTTGTATAGGTAGCTAGGTCACATATGTAGTACCGAGAGTACGCCATGTGTACAAGAAAGCTATATGTAGCTAGGTCACATGTGTGGTATATGGTGTGAGCCACTATGTGTACAAGAGAGCTACGAGAGGGCTAGGTCATATGAGTGGTGCTAAGTGAAGACCACCATATGTACAAGAGAGCCAGAATTATGAGTACAATGAAGCTAGGTCACATGAGTGGTATTGAGTGAAGGCCACTATGTGTACAAGAGAGCTTCGATTTCAAAGGTGGGCTGTGTGCGAAACCACCGCATATTCGTTATTATTCCGAAGCGTTCAACGGGAAAACTGACTAAATGAAATTATGTGAGATGTTTTAGTGATAAGTATATGTATATGTATGTGTAATGCATGAGCAATATGCTCAATATGTGATTGGAAATTGGAATGATTGTTATAGGTAAGTACTGAATACAACTAAAGTGAGAGAAAGCAAAAATTTATAATAAAACTGTTTTGGACTGCAGCAGTGATGTGAATTTGAAAAATCCCCAAAAATGGTACAAATGGAATTATAAGTTGTATGAGATATTTATTTAAATCTTCTTGGGTCTATTTTTATATAAAAGAAACAGAGAAAGTAAAGGAATTGTATAGTTTGAGATATTTAAACTTTTGTGAGACTGGTTCAGAATGGTTACTTGATCCCCTATTCTGTCTTGGAAAACTCATTAAAAGTTCTAAAAACATAATTATGGGGTATAAGTTATATGATTGAAATCCTTAATGAGTCTATTTTCAAATGAAATAAATTTTATCATCATATGAATTATGTATAATGATAAAATTGGTTCGTAGTAAAAAGTGGTCAGAGCAGTCAAACAGCGAAACAGGGGAATCTTTAATGAATAACCTGTACTAATTGGCTAGACCAAAAATTCTGCAAATTTCATGGTGAGATGATAAATGAGTCTACTTTCAAGGAAAATTTACGGATCTTAATTTGGAGTTTTGTAGCTTCAGATAAAAATAATTTAGTGACTGTGACTCGAATAGACAGCTTGCTCCAAACTTGAATAAATGATGAAATTGATTTTAGATTTGATTGTGTTGTTTTGTAAACTTAATAAATCCATTATTAATTATTTACATACTTACTTACTAAGATTTGTAGCTTACTTCCCTTCCTTTCCCATATCTTATAGGGTTGTATGCTAGCTCGAGTTGGAGATCGCTGGAGATGTAATCACACTATCAAGCTATCATCGTGGGGTAAAAGTGAATACAAACCTCTTAAGTTTATGGCATGTATAGGGGACTTAGTCATTTGTATATGTCATAATTGGTTTGGCCTAAAATGTCGGCCTTTAATATTTAGTAGTTTATTTTGTATAAGGCCATTGATGTTGGCTAGTGTTATTCAAGTTGTATGTTTGTGATGATGCATAATTTGGATGAAATTTTATGACTTGGTTTAATGCATTTACAAGTGTATGTGTTTCGGTAATGCCTCGTACCCTATTCCGGCATCGAATATGGGTAAGGGGTGTTACATTCGATTTATTTTTTTTGTGATAAGCATCATTCGGGTGAGTGTTGGAGGAATATGGGAGTGTGTTTTAGATCCGGATCTGAGGAGCATCATGTCAAGGATTGTTCACAACATTCTCTTATTCATAGAGGTAATCAAAGACCTCTTTGTGCATCTAGGCGTCGAGAGGATCAAGCCGCATCTGATAGCAATAGGGGTACATTTTTTATACATGTCAATTGTACTTTGTGTAGATTAATTGTTTAATTTTCATTAGAGTTTCTAAGACATTGAGATTGTGGAATACTTAGTGATATTTCTGTAGAATGTTTCTTTAGACATTCCGAGGTAATAAATGGAAAATTCGTTTGAAAAAAAATTTGATTGTTTTGATAGTAAAATATTGTCTGGATTTGCATTGAAATTAGAGTTGCGCAGCGATAGCGTGGTGATCAGTATGAATGAGAAAATTTTCAATTTTGTGGCTGAGAAAATGGTGTGACAACGAAAATTTCGAAGATGAAATTCTTTTGAGGAAAGAGTTGTCACATCCCGAAAACCAAGTTAGATGAAATTGGGTTAGTGATACCAAGAGTAGTCACGTCTTCATTTTGAGTTATTATTGCGAAAATTTTGAAAAATTGGTTAATCTGGTTTAGTGGATAGGTGTAATGTGTGTGGGTGAGAGGTTTTGCGTTCAAATAAATTTTCTTGAATTTTTAGTAATTTTGTTGTAACTCTTATCCTTGACCATCTGCCATAAATAATATTTTCACTCAATTAATAATAAGAATAAGTCTTCTGGTTCAGTGGTAAGGAGTAAGCTTACCCTTTGGTCTTGTGTTCGGATCCTCATATGTGCAAAGTGGAAATTACGTTTTTTGTTTTAAATTTTGAAGAAAAATCTCCTTAGATAAGGATTAGATAGTGGAGTTGTGGGTAATTTAAATTTGTTTTAATTTTTCATTTTAATTTGTTCTCTTAAAACATAATATTAATATAATAAAAATTAATTATTTTCTTTAAATTTTCTCCAATTATGTACCCATGTTCCCACTTTCTTTTTCTTTATTCTTTTTGTTTTTTCTCCTTCTTTCCTTTTGCTATTTATATTTGTTTTTTATTTTCAAAATGGCTTTCACAAATTTGTTTTTCTTCCCAAAGATGGCTATCGTGCAAAGCGTTTCATTGTATTTCCTTCTCTTTAGATCCAAATGTGGTGTTTTTGAAGTGTAGGGTCTATGTGATTAGGTGCAATTAGGAGAATATCGTGAGACAATCGATCCTCCGACGAATTAAATTCACTTTTTAAATTGTTGTTTCATATGAGGGTTACAGGGTTGTTTGTTCGTGAATCTTCGTCAAAACAAACTCAAGTGTGTGTTTAACCCAAAAACATTAATTCAAACTTAGAATGAAACACCCCAAACCCGGCCCACGAGCCTGAACCGGATCTGGTATGTTCCTAAAGTATACCGATTTCAAAGTTCTTTGTTACTTAGAGAAAATTTGTGTAATTTTCAAAAAAAATATCGTTTTGGGCTGGGCTTAGATTGGAAACCCATTTATTTTATTTGGAAATCCAATTTAATTAAGGTGACAAAACAATTTAGGTTTTATTTTAAAAGAAATAAATTTTCTTTAACTTAATCAAAAATAAATTGTAACATAATAATTCAAAGTAAACAGAAATAAAGAAAACCAACTTTGCCTTATGGCCTTATTACATCAATCAAAACCCAAAATAAAATTTGAAGTACTGAGTAAAATAAAAGCCCAAGTCTTTAAATTTCTCCTTGCGATGCATGGCCACCTTTAGCTCCTGCCGACCCGGTCCATTACTGCTCATCACCTGAAAAAAATATTTCCCCAACGGGGTGAGTCAACCAGACTCAATGTGTACGTGGCACTAAATCGTAATAGAATCAGGCATACAATACATTCATTCATAAAATACAAGTTATGATGCATTCCCAAACCCAAACCTAATTGTCCATCCGCTACACACCCCCGTACCTGCCAAACACACCGTGGGGACTACTAAGTCGACCCTCCTTCCGCTACACACCAATTTGCGGGCTTAAGGCTCCGCATCTGTGGTTTTAGGAAACCACTTTTCAGATTACTGTGGTCTTAGATCACCACTTTTCAGATTACTGTGGTCGTAAGTCACCACTTTTCAGATTACTGTGGTCTTAAATCACCACTTTTCACTTCCCCTTTCAATATACAACCATATGCCCCATAAACATTAATATGCATAATATACCATAGTTCACATTCTTATCATATTCTCATGTTATGAATAACATATTTCATATTCCTAGTAGAAGTAGGAAACGTACTTGAGTACTTAGTACCTTAACATGGTACCTTAGCCATGCTCATATTTTCATCAACATACATTTTAATACATGCAACCATAATTCATATTACAAAGTAGTGTGGAGTACACACCTGATTCGCTTAATGAAGTCCTCGAAAATCCCGAAGAGAACCGATTACAGATTTAGATCTCAAATCCTACATAAGTTAATCACTTACTATTTAAAAGACCATTCGGCCATTTTTCCAAATACAACTAGGATTTGTATTACTTACCTTGTAACTGAATTGATTTTAAGAATCAAGGGCCGGATCTTTGTATTCCTCCCTTGTGAACTCGGCTAGACACTATATTACTCCACAGGTTAGTTTTTGGCTTCTGATAATAAATCTAAATATTTAAAATAGCCTTGGCCAAATATCTTAAACACATACCTTGTGATTTCAAATCCCGAAAAGTAACCCTTGGCTATGGAGATGTTGAAATCCCTACACACATATGTTAGATCTGATTTCCATATCACCTAATAATCTTAAATCAATTGGCCTCTGGCCTAAACCATGCTTTTCTTGCCTTAAATCCTTAGATCTGAAATCCCGGAATTCCTCCTTTAATATTCGGCCAAAAGACAACCAAAAGAATCAGTTCCCAAATCTTGGTTGAAAGAGAATAAACAACAAGAATCCATTATTCTTACCTTATCACCACAGTCGACGGCACCCTTGATTGAAGCCACAGAGATTCGGCTATAGAGACTTAAACAGGAATCAAAGAGGTTTCGGCTTGACAGTAGAAGAGAAAAGAAGAAGAAAAGAGGAGAAGAAAATTCCGCAGAGAGAGTTTGCCAGGAAATTTTCGGCAGAGCAAAGAAAGAAACAAACTGATTAGTAGCCCCCCTTTCTTCCTTTTATAGGCAAAATTATCAGCTAAGGAGTCCCTTACTTGGCCACCACTCCTCTATCTGATAACTTTATCTTTTTAATATGATAAATAAAAGAGTTTAATCCTTTATTATCTCTTCAAATAATCCAAATAAAAATCCTTTATTATCTTTTCAAATAATCCAAATAAAAATCCTTTATTATCTCTTCAAATAATCCAAATAAAAATCCTTTATTTATCACCTTATTAATCACATATTTATGAAAATAAAACACCTCCTTTTCTAGAAGCATGTGCCGTCCACCTCAGCCTTCTGGAAGCCAAAATAAAACCTCATTTATTTGCTTCCCAAGTGACTTGAACCCAGGCCCATTCCTCTTGTACATGGCACCATTTCCATAGGCCCTAAGTGGCATCTTCAGGCCACTTTTCCAAGCCTGTTTGTGTGCCAAATTTCTCCAACTTTTTCTTTTAAGGCCTCCTTGCCCTAATTTCCTATTTTAAACTTTAAAATTTGACATTTCTAGGTCATTTCCAAGTTTCCTAAAATTTTCGATCGGCTCTGTAAACTTGCCATTTTCTTACATTTCCAAGTTTCCAAAAATGTTCACTTTCCATTTTTGAATCATTTCCATTTTCATTTCCATGCATTTCCAGGTTTCCAAAAATATTCATGTCCATGCATTTCCAGGTTCCCAAAAATGTTCATTTCCAATTCATTTTCATACATTTCTGAGTTTCCACAAATATCAAAAATTTATTCATAGTGCTTAAGACTTGTCATTTCGTACAGTTAGACTGAAAATGCATAGGCCCTTTCCAGGATGTTACAGTTCTACCCCCTTAAAATAATTTCGTCCTCGAAATTACTTACTAACGAATAATCGTACGGTCTAACTCACCCCACTACGCTATTGCTGCGCACTCTGATCCTAAAGAACTATCATACTTTCTAGGCACATTCTCTAGGTTTACATCCAAAGTTTCAGTCACTTCACCAGCAATACAAGAATAAGCTAACCCTATAACAAGCAAAGCAATTAAGGGTATTCCAGAAATGAGGAACGTACCCATTGTCACATCTGGCACATCTTCCTCCTCGCGACGGCCAACTGCATAAACCAACCTTGGTTGCCTCGCGTCTGCACCTTCAGCACCTCTTATTGGTGCTTCACGTCCACGGCCCAAACCATTTCCTCCATGGTTTGGTCCACGACCTTACTGAGGCTGCTGTCCACCTCTACCAGCCTGATTAACGTTCTGAGTTGCTGGTCGACTTTCATCTAGGTTCTTAGGACATTCCTTGACCACATGGTCCTTGGACCCACACCTAAAACATCCTCCTGTTTTCCTCCAGCACTCTCCTAAGTGCTTCTTTCCACACAATCACAAGGTCGATACCGCCCTTCTGAACCAACTTGCTGACCTCGCGGCCCATCAACTCTAGGCCTCTTATTCCCAGATGATCCAGATGATCCAAAACCTCTTTCTGGCCTATTCCGATCAGTGTTCTGCCTTGCAAAATCCTTAATTCCTTCAGCCACTTTAGCCTTTTCCACTAACGCAGAAAATTCCCGCTCTTGATGCGATGCTATCAACAGTCTCAGATCATCCCTTAGCCCGTCCTCAAAACGGACACAGCGCTCATGCTCAGTCGCCACGACACCTCGAGCGTACCGGCTCAACCTTAGGAATTCCGCTTCATATTCTGCAACAGACTTGTTTCCTTGGACCAGCCCCAGAAAAGCCTTCCTTTGCTCATCAGTATACCTGGTTCCCACATATTTCTTCTGAAATGCTTCCTTAATATACTCCCAGGTCAGATCCTCAGCTGTGGCACCATCCTGAACAGTTAACCACCATTGATACGCTTCATCGCGTAACAGTGCCACCATTCCCTTTAACTTTTCTTCAGGGGTCAGATCAAGCTCATCCATGATGCGCTCCTTCGCTTCCAACCAGTACTCCGCTGTACTGGGTGCCACACCAGATACTCCACGAAGCATTTCCGCTCCATTAACTCAGAGCCGTTCAAGCACAGACTTACGTGTTCCCGAATTTCCTCCTGCCCCCGCCACCAACTCCAGAACTCGCAGCACAGCCCGCAACACAGCATCGTCCCCCGTCTGAGCTTGCTGCTCCACACCAACAGCTGGGAGCGGTGGGGGCGGTGGTACCTCATTATCAGACCCTTGACCCGATCTAACGGGTTCTGACCTAGTCATTCTTCCTCTACCACGTCCACGACGGCCATGTCCTCTAGAGCTCATTTCGGCGTCGAGATCTGATTAAGAAGTTTTATGTATTAGTACTTTGGTTTCACTTGTTTACTCGCGAAAAAATTTTATTACAAGAGTTTTAGGAGTGGTTCTTTCGTATTCATACAAACATACAGTCCTTCCATTCATTCATTCATCCATCAAACAAGTATGAACTTCCGTTCATTCAGAGAAACGTTGTAGTTTTCATCGTTGATGTTTTTCCACTACCCAGGGGTATTTTCGTAATTTTGTCCTACAGGGACATTTTTGAAATTTTCAAAAGGAAAAAGTTTCTCGGTGATTTCGTCAAAAAGTATTTTGGTAATTTCAAAGTCCCGAGGTAATTTGGAAAATTTTGAAATCCGGGGGTATTTTAGTAATTTTTCACCTCAGGGGTATTTCGGTAATTTTTCCGTAAACTGGGGTAAATTTGAAAAATTTAACAAATCAGGGATATTTCAAAAGTTGTAAAACTTTGAGGGTTCCTTTTGAGAATTGTACTTTTCAAAACGGTGATGTTGCAAAAAATTTTGGAAATCAGGGTCATTTTGGTAATTTTGTAAGTTAGGGGCAATTTTGTAATTTTCCAAAACCAAGATATTTTTGATAGGTTGCAAGTTAGAGTTTTTGAACATTTATAAAATAACGAAGTTTTTGTAAAATTGTTGAGTAGTTGGACATTTTATAAACCAAGGGCATTTTGGTAATTTTACTACTAAGGGCATTTTTGTAATTTTCACAAATCAGAAATTTTTCAGAATTTTTTTTTAAGATGGTTTTCTCAAATTCAAAAGAAAGTTTTGAGAATTTTAAAACTGGGGTTTGTTGTTTTGTTCTTTTTTTTTTTAGGAAAAACATGGCTAGTTCCCTTTCGGGTTTTAGTCATTATGTTTAGCCTATGGCCGAGCCCTCTTGGTCAGGGTGAACCAAAGCTACGCACCAGGCAGGATTCGAGTGGAGAGGAGGTGAGTCACGCGGACTGCTTAAATACCAAGCTCCCACCGAAACCATTCCTCGACATGCGCACAGAGGTTGCCACACCACTGAGCCCTCTGAGTTAGGGTGAACCGAAGCTACGCACCAGGTAGGATTCCTGTGAAGAGGAGGTGAGTCACTAGGACTGCTTAAATACCAGGCTCTTCCGGATCCAATCCTAGACATGCGTACAGGGGTTACCACACCCTAGCTCAGTGACCTAGCCATAGGTTTGTTTAGTGCATTAAGTCTTATGTATTTGTGATTGAGTAGACTAGTCCTAGGGTTCAAGTTCCTATCATGCTATTCTACATTCCATACCTTTTCTACCCTTATACAATTCATAAACCACTTAATCACACATAGAGTTAG
The DNA here is from genome assembly GCA_005393395.2 of Gossypium australe. Classification (NCBI taxonomy): domain Eukaryota; kingdom Viridiplantae; phylum Streptophyta; class Magnoliopsida; order Malvales; family Malvaceae; genus Gossypium; species Gossypium australe. The sequence goes on along the minus strand of CM016619.1, from coordinate 88,649,703 downwards.
GGGTACTTACCGGGTGGACTGCGGGTCGGAGACTTAGGTGCCATGCCAGAAAACCTGCTTATCTTCAAAAACTCATTTGGGCTCGATTTGAAAACGTTTTGGGCCTTAAACCCCAGGCCGAGGGTTTGAAATTGGGCTCTGATACCAAACTGAAACACCCCAAACCTGGCCCACGAGCCTGAATCGGATCTGGTATGTTCCTAAAGTATACCGATTTCAAAGTTCTTTGTTACTTAGAGAAAATTTGTGTAATTTTCAAAAAAAATATCGTTTTAGGTTGGGCTTAGATTGGAAACCCATTTATTTTATTTGGAAATCCAATTTAATTAAGGTGACAAAACAATTTAGGTTTTATTTTAAAAGAAATAAATTTTCTTTAACTTAATCAAAAATAAATTGTAACATAATAATTCAAAGTAAACAGAAATAAAGAAAACCAACTTGGCCTTATGGCCTTATTACATCAATCAAAACACAAAATAAAATTTGAAGTACTGAGTAAAATAAAAGCCCAAGTCTTTAAATTTCTCCTTGCGATGCATGGCCACCTTTAGCTCCTGCCGACCCGGTCCATTACTGCTCATCACCTGAAAAAAATATTTCCCCAACGGGGTGAGTCAACCAGACTCAATGTGTACGTGGCACTAAATCGTAATAGAATCAGGCATACAATACATCCATTCATAAAATACAAGTTATGATGCATTCCCAAACCCAAACCTAATTGTCCATTCGCTACACACCCCCGTACCTACCAAACACACCGTGGGGACTACTAAGTCGACCCTCCTTTCGCTACACACCAATTTGCGGGCTTAAGGCTCCGCATCTGTGGTTTTAGGAAACCACTTTTCAGATTACTGTGGTCTTAGATCACCACTTTTCAGATTACTGTGGTCGTAAGTCACCACTTTTCAGATTACTGTGGTCTTAAATCACCACTTTTCACTTCCCCTTTCAATATACAACCATATGCCCCATAAACATTAATATGCATAATATACCATAGTTCACATTCTTATCATATTCTCATGTTATGAATAACATATTTCATATTCCTAGTAGAAGTAGGAAACGTACCTGAGTACTTAGTACCTTAACATGGTACCTTAGCCATGCTCATATTTTCATCAATATACATTTTAATACATGCAACCATAATTCATATTACAAAGTAGTGTGGAGTACACACCTGATTCGCTTAATGAAGTCCTCGAAAATCCCGAAGAGAACCGATTACAGATTTAGATCTCAAATCCTACATAAGTTAATCACTTACTATATAAAAGACCATTCGGCCATTTTTCCAAATACAACTAGGATTTGTATTACTTACCTTGTAACTGAATTGATTTTAAGAATCAAGGGCCGGATCTTTGTATTCCTCCCTTGTGAACTCGGCTAAACACTATATTACTCCACAGGTTAGTTTTCGGCTTCTGATAATAAATCTAAATATTTAAAATAGCCTTGGCCGAATATCTTAAACACATACCTTGTGATTTCAAATCCCGAAAAGTAACCCTTGGCTATGGAGATGTTGAAATCCCTACACACATATGTTAGATCTGATTTCCATATCACCTAATAATCTTAAATCAATTGGCCTCTGGCCTAAACCATGCTTTTCTTGCCTTAAATCCTTAGATCTGAAATCTCGGAATTCCTCCTTTAATATTCGGCCAAAAGACAACCAAAAGAATCAGTTCCCAAATCTTGGTTGAAAGAGAATAAACAACAAGAATCCATTATTCTTACCTTATCACCACAGTCGACGGCACCCTTGATTGAAGCCACAGAGATTCGACTATGGAGACTTAAACAGGAATCAAAGAGGTTTTGGCTTGACAGTAGAAGAGAAAAGAAGAAGAAAAGAGGACAAGAAAATTCCGCAGAGAGAGTTTGCCAGGAAATTTTCGGCAGAGCAAAGAAAGAAACAAACTGATGAGTAGCCCTCATTCCTTCCTTTTATAGGCAAAATTATCAGCTAAGGAGTCCCTTACTTGGCCACCACTCCTCTATCTGATAACTTTATCTTTTTAATATGATAAATAAAAGAGTTTAATCCTTTATTATCTCTTCAAATAATCCAAATAAAAATCCTTTATTATCTTTTCAAATAATCCAAATAAAAATCCTTTATTATCTCTTCAAATAATCCAAATAAAAATCCTTTATTTATCACCTTATTAATCACATATTTATGAAAATAAAACACCTCCTTTTCTTGAAGCATGTGCCGTCCACCTCAGCCTTCTGGAAGCCAAAATAAAACCTCATTTATTTGCTTTCCAAGTGACTCGAACCCAGGCCCATTCCTCTTGTACATGGCGCCATTTCCATAGGCCCTAAGTGGCATCTTCAGGCCACTTTTCCAAGCCTGTTTGTGTGCCAAATTTCTCCAACTTTTTCTTTTAAGGCCTCCTTGCCCTAATTTCCTATTTTAAACTTTAAAGTTTGACATTTCTAGGTCATTTCCAAGTTTCCTAAAATTTTCGATCAGCTCTGTAAACATGCCATTTTCTTACATTTCCAAGTTTCCAAAAATGTTCACTTTCCATTTTTGAATCATTTCCATTTTCATTTCCATGCATTTCCAGGTTTCCAAAAATATTCATGTCCATGCATTTCCAGGTTTCCAAAAATGTTCATTTCCAATTCATTTTCATACATTTCTGAGTTTCCACAAATATCAAAAATTTATTCATAGTGCTTAAGACTTGTCATTTCGTACAGTTAAACTGAAAATGCATAGGCCCTTTCCAGGATGTTACATAGAAAATCTAAAAATATTAAAGTTGTTTTCGAACTGCAGTCTGCATCACAAGGATGTGTGTGCCACACGAGCGTGTCAGCCATGTGCCAAGTCGTGTGGTGCACACAGGTGTATACGATTATACTGGCATCTTGGGTAGGGTGTGTAGGGCACACGGACTGGTTAGGTAGGTCATGTGGCCCAAACGGGGCTAGCCAATTAGGCCGTGTGGGCCTATTTTTCAAAAAAAATTCACTTAGGCCATTTGATGTACAAATGCGTGATTAGATTTTTTGTGGGGTCCGTTTGACATTATAAGACCCGAGATGTGACAATTATCAATATGTGTTAGTACGTGATGTGGTTAAGGTACGTAAAAATTGTAAATACAATCTGTGTTTTGGTAACTCTGAAAACGTAGTTATGTGTTTGATTACACATGACATCTTTATGTGGAATAACTTTAGTATAAGAAATAAGATATGATACAAACTGTATAAGTTATGTGTTGTGTTATGCTCTGTAAAATATGTGTTTAGGTATGTATGGCATACCACCTATGTGTTATGTATGTAAGTTAATATGATTTTGCATTTGCATTGGGGTGGGTTTTGAAATGATGGAGGAAGTATTTTCTGGCAGTATTACTGCAATTTTGGCAATTAAACCGCAATATCTGTTTGGCGGCGTAGCTGCATCATTATGAGTGGCATACTACCACAACCTAGTGTGATTGGATGGATGGACTCTTGTTGTCCTATTTAATGTGATTGGTTGGACAGTGTTGGTGTGTAGCAAATGGGAGTAAGATTTGTTTTGTACTAATATGACATTATGATCCGATATATATATTTCTAAAAATTATTATTGTCCGACACGATATATGTTTCTGGATCTGTTATGACATTTTGATATGCTATTTGCATATGTGTACGTTATGAGTAAGAATATGTTTCGATACTGGTGTCTGCATTTGTATTTGATTATAAATATATATATCCGATTCTATATTTGAGTATATGTTAAATCTGAAACTGATAATGCATCCGTTATTTATGTACATCTGTTTGTTGACCGAATCACACACTGGGCTTCTAACTCACTCATTTGTTTAATTCGTTTCAAGTGTACTTCCGACTTAAGACTTGGCAGCGACTTTGAAACTCAGTTCACACAATTTGGTATATGTTGATTTGGTTTTTAATTTCGAACTTTACGGTCTTTTGGATATTAATTTGTTTTGGTACGTTAACTTCTTGGTTTTGGTATTTGTTTTCACCGATGTTTTATTTTAAACTCGTAAACTCACCCAATACAACATAACTAATGGATCTTATGATTTTAAGAGATAAGAATTTTAAAAGTATTTTTCCAGTACAAGGTTTTTGAATTAATTACGACTTTTTACAACTCAATCATTAAGCATTTGGGATTATTTTTATAAAATTAATAAAACAAGATTTTTGTCTAAGTGCTTACACGCGTTCTTCTGAAAACTTGTATTTTCGATAAATTAATAACTTTATTACTCTGGAATTAAAACTAGGTTTTTGTGTGTAACACCCCAAACCCGGCCTAAAAGTTAGGCCTGAATCCGGCATGTCACATTGAAGTGTTTTTGCGAAAACCTTGTTTTCATTGAAAACCCTTCTAGAGAAAAGTTAAGAAAAATCCAGTTTGCTTTCAAAACGAGGTGTAGCCAAAAAATCATTTCCTTGTTACTATGTAAAAAAAATTCCTTTGACAGCGGAAGCTCGTTCTTAAAACACAATTATTTTCAAAAACTTGAAATATGCTTAAAGGAAATAAATCTTGGTCCTGTTTCAATATTTCAATGCATAGTGGAAGTAATGGAATAATAACTAGAGGGAAAACCTTATTACAATCTGAAAAAAATAAATAACTTAGAGTAACTAACTTAAAATCTAGAATTTAGATATTTAGAAAAACCGGTCTAATCGTCTTGCTAGTTGGCCACCTTGAGTCCCTCCATCCGTCGACCCGCCTACTACGGATTACCAGAGAAAAATAAAAGAGGGAGTGAGTTTTCGAAAACTCAGTGTGTACGACCCTTGTCAAACAAAAACATACATATTATAATAATAACATAGTAATATCATACATGCAATGCAGTGCAAAACCCTCCCCAAAATAATCCATCCGGTACACTTCGTCTTCGTCCAATCGAAACACTTCTGTGGGGATTTCTAAATCGACATACCCATCTGATACACTTCAAGGGTAGCCTAGTTGCGGTACTACCAAACGTTACAGCAAAGCTGCTAATCAAATATTGAGCTTAAAAAGCTATCAGTGGATCCACGGTCGTCAAGCAACCATGCGATCCTCATATACTTCCTCCATTCCATAATTCCCACCCATATGCATCCTAAACAGAATATCATATGAATGCAGCAAATGTACATGTAGCATCCATAAATCTTACAATCAACACATAGGGGCATTTTAGTCATTTCACAAATCAAGGGTATTTCGATAATTCTACCCTACAGGGGTATTTCAGTAATTCTTAACAGTATGGGTCTTAATTACGAACCTTGGCCCGTCAACAAGTCCTCGAGGCTAAAGTGAACAGGCACTACGCACCAGGTAGGATTCCAGAGAAGAGGAGGTGGGTCACTATGACCGCTTAAGTACCAAGCTCTCCCTAGATCCAATCCTAGACATGCATATGTCCATTGCCACACTCTACCCTAGCGACTTGTCCACAGACATGTTTGATTATTAAATTAAGTTTCATGCTATTCAAGAATTCATCAGAACTAAGCCTAGAGTCCTTTAAAACCCTAGCATGCATTTCTAAAATCCCATAAGGCCCACTAAGCCCAATCATGTCCATATAGTCCACTAGGCCCGATCATAATCAAATCATACAACCATCCATATCAATCCATCATTCAATTTCACATATCAACTCTTGCCGATTTGGGCCCACGAGCTGGTAGGCCCATTTAGCCCCTTCTGGCCTGGTTGGCCAACAGTGGCCCGAGACCATGAGATCGCTCTCTTGGTCTCGGTAATCGTATCGTTGTCCCACACGAATGTTCGCACGCTCGTGCGGTTGCCCACGCCAACCTTTCGGCTTTTGTCGATTTGTCATGTGTGAAGTGTATATACACACTTGGTAAATGAGACGTGTTACACTATCCTTAGCCTTGAACCTACAACCAATACCAACCTCCAATCAATCACACACTTAACCACAATATTTACCAAAAACCGAAGCCTTACCATAACCTTACCATGTGCCACTAGTCCTAATAGCCCTTCCTTAGCTACTACTCATGAATATCCCCTAGATCTGCATCAATCTTAATCGTTAAAGACAAAATAATAGGTGACTTGTATCCACTTAAGTCACCCTTTCCCTTACTATAGACTATTCGGCCAACTTATCCCAAAATCAAGAACACTAACCCAAAAATCGAAACTAAATGTAACACCCCAAACCCGGCCCAGTCGTTATGGCCGAATCTAGGAATGTCGCATCAAAGGCATAATTCAAAATGATTTTTGCTAAATTAAGATTTAAGGCTTAAAAGCCCAAATTCCTTGAATCTTGTAAGTTAGATTGGAAGCCCATGTTTTTAAGTTATAGCCATTTCGAAAACAATGTTTAGACTTTAAAAAAAATATTTATTCAAGTTTAATAATCTAATATTTGAAACATTAATAACAAAACTCAAAAGCTAAAGTCGAACCGAAGAATACATGGCCTTATTACAATCCAACAGAAACAAAGTAATTAAAATTAAGTCTTTCAAACTAATTAAAAACTACTTGCAGTGTGGCCACCTCTGAGTCCTCTCCAATGTCGAGCCATCTACTGAGGGTCACCTGAAACATTTAAAAAAATGGTGTGAGTTTCGAAACTCAGTGTGTACGACCCTTGGTAACCAATCAACATGCAAATATCACATTAGGCCTAAGCCCTATTAAATTCGGTGGTCTTGGGCCTTAGCCCGCAATGACCTCACATCACATCAGTATCACATGAATGCAATGCACCCATCCTAAATCCAGCCCTGCACTCCATTTCCCATACAACCCTACACTCCTGTGGGGATATAAATATCAACACACCCATCCCTACATTCCAAAGGTAGCACCAGCAGTGGCACTACTCAAACATTGCAGCAAAGCTGCTATAATGGGCTTAAAGCCACCGATAGATCCACAGTCGCCAAGCGACTATGCGATTCTCAAATCTTCCTCCGTATCATCAAAACCCACCCAAGTGCAACATATATTTCATGAATGCAACATACATATTTCCACACATTCAGCACCTAGGGGTATTTTAGTCATTTCACTATCCAGGGGTATCTGGTCCCTGTCAGGTTTTAGTTATGAACTTTGGCCCATTAACAAGTCCTTGCGGCTAAAGTGAACAGACACTATGCAAAGGTAGGATTCCAGAGAAGAGGAGGTGGGCCACTAGGATCGCTTAAGTACCAAGCTCTCCCTAGATCCAATCCTAGACAGCATATGTCCGTTGCCACACTCTAACCCAGCGACTTGTCCACGGACATGCTTAATTATTAGATTAAGTCTTATGCGGTTTAAGAGTTGTTCAGAACTAGGCCTAAGGTCCATTAAACCCTAGCATACTTGTCTACATCCCCATAAAGCCCATAAAGCCCATTTCACGTTCACATAGCCCATTATGCCCAAATCACATCCTTACGGCCCCTTAGGCCCTGTAATATCCTAGATTAGGGCTTATGCATAATTGCTTAATTGAATGTGAAAGCTTGCCTTGGTGTGTATGAATGTGTTTATATGAATATTTGAGAACCTTAGAATAATAGGAAAATAGCTTAGAAATTATTAAGCTGATAAGGCCTTAAGAGAATTAATAGAAGAAATTTGACATGAAATTGGGCTTGGAAAAGTGGCTGTCAGGCGCCACTTAGGGCCTAGCAAGTGACGCCATATTCAAGGTGAAAGGGGCCAAGGTTCGAGTCGCATAGGAAGTAAAATAAAGCTTTTATTTTTTTCGGCAAAGAGAGTGGTAATGGGCGGCATTAGGAGACTTGGGAATGAGTTTAAGATGTGCTTAAACTCATTGGAAAATTCGGCTAAGGTATGTGATAATTAATGATTTATTTTAGATTATTTATTTATTTGATAGGAAAGAGAGAAAATAGGAAAATAACAAGGAGGGGCTAGTGTTTGAGTAGGTAGCCGAAATTGAGAAGCAAAGCATTCATCTTTTCTTTTGTTTTCTTCCCCATCTCTTCCTCTAGCCGAATTTCCACTTCACCTCTCTCAAAGTCTTTCTTTTCTTTTTGCTCTAGCCGAAATCACCTTTCCCCTATTTTCACCATTGCCGATTCCTTCCAAGTCCCCATACTTTCCATTGAAGCCGAATTCCCATCATAAATCTTCTTCTTCTTTTCCTCTCAATAAACCCAAAAGCCGAAACTTGTAAGAGCATCATCTAGCCATAGCCGAATATTGTTGTGGATTTAAGCAAAGGAGCAATCGGTTTCAGTACTAAGGGTAAGATCAGTCGTTATACGATTTTCAATCTTTTCTCTTATTGGCCGAAAGTTTAAAACTAATCCCAGTAATGCTTTTGGCCGAATCATTGAAGGAGTATCTCGGGATTTCTACTAAGTCGACAAACATAGAAGATCATTCGGGTTTTGGTTAGCTAAGGTAAGAAACGCAAGATCTTAGGCCATAGGCCATTTATTAAGTTCATTAAAGTGATTGAAAATTGGATCTAACACATGTTTATAGGAATTTCGACAACCTTATAACCAGAGACTACTTTCGGGATTTGAGATCTGCAAGGTAAGGGCACATACACATTTGGCCAAGGTCTATTTTAGTATTTAGATCTGTTCCTTAAATGTTCAAAAGCCGAAAACTAACATGTGAGGTGATCTAGTATAGGCCGATTGCAAGAAGAGCCAACACAACATTTTCGGGATTTGGTTAGTAACCAAATCGGCAACAAGGTACGTTTCGGGATTTGATTAATTAGCCGAATGGCCTTTAGCTAAAATATTGCATGTTGGCTGAATGTAGGAACTTGAGATCTAAGGCTTTAGATCAGGCTTTTCGGGATTTGGAGTGAATTTGCTAAGTGTACCAGGTGTGTACCCCACCCTAAGTTCTAATAGTTTTATGGTATTGATTATATGCATGTGCAAATATGAATGTGAAAAATATGGCTAAGTACCATGCGATGGTACAAAGTACTCAGGTACGTTTCCTACTCCTACTGTGAGTATGATTTATGGCACATAAATAAATGTGATAAGAATGTGAAATAAAGCATAAGGCATGAAATTGTATGATATGTATGACATGGGGCATTTGGGTGATTATGAAAGGGGAAGTGAATGTGGTGACTTATGTCACGATATAAGAATGTGGTGACTTCGGTCACATTATCTGAATGTGGTGACTTCGGTCACATTATCTGAAAGTGGTGTCTCATGACACAATATTTTATATGGTGGTTATGCCACGAATTTTATAAGGGCGATGAGCACGTCGACTGCAGCGACTGCCTTTGATGGTGTGTAGCGGATGGAGGGTTGACTTAGTAGTCCCCACGGTGTGCAGGTTGGTACGGGTGATGTGTAGCGGATGGCATCTAGGCTTGGGTTCGGGAATGCATCATTAACTGTATATTTTGATATGTATGTGTATGATTTGATATGCCTGAATCTATTGGGACTTAGTGTTTGTGTACACATTGAGTATGTTGACTCACCCCGTTGTGGGAACATTTTTCAGGTGATGATCAGTAATGGACCGGGTTGGCAGGAGCTTAATGGTGGCCATGCTCAGCAAGGAAATTATTTATTTAGACATTTCATTTTTATTTAAGTACTTTAATTTATTTTGGGTTTGTTTTGATGTAATAAGGCCATAGTATGAACTTTATTTTATGCATGCATGTTAAATTATTTTATTATATACGAACTTTTTATCAAATTAAAGATTAAGTATTTTATTTAAAAATAAACCCTAAACGTTTAGACACCTAAAAATAAATGATTTTTAATGAAACTTAAGACAAATTCGGCATGTCTTTTAACTTAAAGTTTTTGAAACTAAGAATGAAATTTTATAAAAACTTATATTTCAAAAAAAAAATGAACTGGTTTCCAACTTGAGCCCAACCCAAAACGTTTTCCAGAATCACTTAAAGATTTTCAAAGAACCAACGAATTTGAACCGTTTCTAACCGAGGAACATACCAGATCTGGTCGAGGCTCGTGGGCCGGGTTTGGGGTGTTTCAGGCCCAGATCTCATTCACATGGCCTATTAGGCCCAAAACAAATCCAGATCATGTAACATGCCAAACTAACTCAATTCATATAACCAAATCAATCAACTTCATCAAACTTAGCCTCAGGGCCCACTGGGCCTATTTAGCCACTTTCGACTTTTCAACTTTCCGGCATTGCCGATATCATGTGTGTGTAGTGTTTGTAGACACCTGGTTACTGCGACGTGCTATACTATCCTTGGTTTTGAACCTACAACCAACCAACCTTTAATCAATTACCCATACTTAAATCAAAATATTTACCAAAAGCTGAAGCCTTACCGTAACCTTACAGTGTGCCATTGGGTTCCAATAGCCCTTCCTTAGCTACTAATCACGAGTATCCCCTAGATCTGCACTCACACATACACCATCAAACTTCGAGTGACTCATAATCCACACAAGTCACCCCTATAGATCATACTCACATTTGGCCATTTACTTAAACCATAATCGAGTTGAGTACACTTACACTTTGCTAACGATCCTTACCACGCTTGCGATCTCTGAACCTTACCCTTGTTAATACATGATTAACGATAATGAGAAGTTAGATAGCCCTTCGAATTTTAACAAAACACACTAAGGGGGTTAACGAACACTTACCGAGTCCACCTTTGATCCTGCGGCCTAGATAGCTACTGAACGAGATTTAGCTTTTAACCTTGACTGATAGTAGATAACAATCGATTGGTGATGGAGGAAAACAACAAAGATTCGGCACTAATAGGGATTTCGGAAAGAGAAGATGATGATACTTCAGCGATAAAAGAGTTTGGCTATGAGAGAATTCGGAAAAAAGGGATTCGGCTATAGGAGATTTCGACAACAAGGCAAGGTATTTTCCTAGGACCCCAGATTCAGTACACACACATTTATATAGCCTATAGCCGAAACTTAGCCACCCTAAAGTCTAATTTGGCACCACTTCATCCACTGCTCATCTCCTAATTTTTCTCCATGATATCTCCCTTATCATTCTCCTAAATTCTCTCTACTGATCACTTCTCCTTAGAGTCCCTCTACACGCCACTTCCAGCCTTCTAGAAGTCTAAAATTAAACTCCAAAATAAAACTAGGCTAGCACCCGAACCTCAGACCTCCCTGCATGCATATGTCGCCATCTCTCTACACCCTAGTGGCGTCACTTAGCCACTTCACCATAGGCTTCTTTTTGCCATTTTTCACTTATTTTTATTTAAAAGCCCACTACTCACAACCCTGATTCCTTAATTAATAAATTAAGAATCCTCCACCACAAAACTCGAACCCAGAGCTTCTCCAATACACCTAGACACTCCAAATTCATTAAACCTTTAAAGCCGCCATGTCATTTGTAATTTTCTTGCTCACTTAAAAATTTTATGAGACCCAAAGCCCAATAGGCCCAAATTCAGGGCGTTACAATTCTACCCCCTTAAAGAAATTCCGTCCTCGAAATTTCCAACTAACTACTAAACGTATCGCTCAAGTCACACCACTATTATTTCACTGCGCACTCTGATTTAATAACACATAAACATTGCACGCATACAGTTTCTATTCCCTAAAAATATCGCATCCACACAAAACATACCTGACTTAATGGTGATTGAACTATCCCGAGCCTTATGCTCCTCGGACCCGTATCTGAAACACGCTCCTGACTTCCTCCAGCATTCATTCGGATGACGCCTTCTGCAATATTTGCAAGCTGAAAAGTTTGGATGTACCTTAACATGCTTCACAGAACGAGACTGCGACCCTAGAAAACTGCAATCTCCTTTTTTCTTACAGTCCACGCACCTAACCCGAAGTGTTTCACTAATTTCTTTAACCTCCTCCAGTACCTCCCTAACTAGCTGAGTCAGCACATCAGCCCTAACACTTCCATGGCCTCTGCCGCGACCCCTTGCACTTCTTCTAGCGCTCATCGCTGATTCTCGTATTGTCTGAATTAGGAATTTTTATGAATTTAGTTCATAGTTCCACTGTTTAAAGCACATGTCGTACGCAAGTAACGATTTAAAAGGTTGTTTTGCAGTCGTAGATCCACTACAGGCTTAAGTTTCCTACGGGCTTTAGTAACTAAGAACCTATTGTTTAAAGTAGCCCAATATCTAAAAACAAGTGTAATCACAGAAAAAACTTACTTGGCTCGACGTCGAGGGCTCGGTGAACCAAACTTCAAGAATCCTGTAGAAACTTGTTAATCTGTTTGTTATAAAAACCCAAAATCTAAGGCCCATTTCACAGCCCGAGCTTTGCAACCAGGCTCTGATACCACTAAATGTAACACCGCCAAACCCGGCCCAATTGTTATGGCCGAATCCGAAAATGTCACATCAAAGGCATAATTCAAAATGATTTTTGCTAAATTAAAATTTAAGGCCTAAAAGCCCAAGTTCCTTGAATCTTGTAAGTTAGATTGGAAGCCCATGTTTTTAAGTTATAGCCATTTTGAAAACTAGGTTTAGACTTTAAAAAAAAATATTTATTCAAGTTTAATAATCTAACAGTTGAAACATTAATAACAAAAATCAAAAGCTAAAGTCGAATCGGAGAATACGTGGCCTTATTACAATCCAACAGAAACAAAGTAATTAAAATTAAGTCTTTCAAACTAATTAAAAATTACTTGCAGGTGGCCACCTATGAGTCCTCTCCCATGTCGAGTCGTCTACTGAGGGTCACCTGAAACATTTAAAAAAGGGGTGTGACTTTCGAAACTCAGTGTTTACGACCCTTGGTAACCAATCAACATGCAAATATCACATTGGGCCTAAGCCCTATCAAATTCGGTGGTCTTGGGCCTTAGCCCGCAATTACCTCACATCACATCAGTATCACATGAATACAATGCACACATCCTAAATCCAACCCTGCACTCTATTTCCCTTCCAACCCTGCACTCTTGTGGGGATATAAATATCAACCCACGCATCCTTACACAAACATTGCAGCAAAGCTGCTATAATGGGCTTAAAGCCACCGGTGGATCCACGGTCGTCAAGCGACTATGCGATCCTCAAATCTTCCTCCGTATCATCAAAACCCACCCAAGTGCAACATATATTTCTTGAACGCAGCATACACATTTCCACACATTCAGCACCTAGGGGTATTTTAGTCATTTTATTACCTAGGGGTATTTTCGTAAATCTACTCTCCAAGGGTATTTAGGTAATTTTGCAAACTAGGGGTATTTTGGAAATTTTGTAAATCAGGGATATTTTGGTAATTCTGTAAATCAAGGGTATTCTAGTAATTTTACAAATTAAGGGTATTTTAGTAATTTTGCAAATCTAAGGATATTTTGGTAATTTTTGAATTAGGGGTATCTGGTCCCTCTCGGGTTTTAGTTATGAACTTTGGCCCATTAACAAGTCTTTGCGACTAAAGTGAACAGACACTATGCACCAGGTAGGATTCCAGAGAGGAGGAGGTGGGCCACTAGGACCGATTAAGTACCAAGCTCTCCCTAGATCCAATCATAGACATGCATATGTCCGTTGCCACACTCTAACCCAGCGACTTGTCTACGGACATGCTTAATTATTTGATTCAGTCTTATGCGGTTTAAGAGTTGTTCAGAACTAGGCCTAAAGTCCATTAAACCCTAGCATACTTGTCTACTTCCCCATAAAGCCCATAAAGCCCATTTCATGTTCACACAGCCCATTATGCCCAAATCACATCCTTACAACCCCTTAGGCCCAGATCTCATTCATATGGCCTATTAGGCCCAAAACAAATCCAGATCATGTAACATGCATGACTAAGTCAATTCGTATAACCAAATCAATCAACTTTATCAAACTTAGCCTTAGGGCCCATTGGGCCCATTTAGCCACTTTTGTCTTTTCAGCTTTCCGACATTGCCGATATCATGTGTGTAGTGTTTGTACGCACCTGGTTACTACGACATGCTATACTATCCTTGTAACATCCTGAAATTGGGCCTAGTAGGATTGAGCCCAATGTGATTAGGCGTAGTGGGGTTTAAAATTTTAGAGAACGGTATTAATGCAAGTTAGACTTATTAGGTAAGTGATTTTGGAAGGTTAGAGGGCTTCTAGAAAGTCCCGGGATCAAATTTAGGCTTTAGGGAAATTGTGGTTTTAGGCGGAAAAAACCCTGGAAGTTGGCAGGTAGGCCTTAAGAATAAAAAGTGGAGGAAAATGACACAAGTGGAGTGTGTGGTGTAGTGGCAAAGTGACGCCACATAAGAGACAAGGGGGTGACGCCACAAGGAAGGAAGGAGGTCCAAAGTTCAAGTCTTGGCTCTTGCATTTTGGTTTCTTTTTACTTGGATCTTAGAATTTGGGCCATAGTTTATATTTAGTTGCGCATGGTTTAAGACACAAGAGGAGCTTGTGGCCAAGTGGTTAGCAGCGTGGATTATGCTACAAGGGAGCCTGGGTTCGAATCTCGTGAGAAGCAAGGGAGTATTTATTTTGCGGATTGGACGGCAAGAATTTCAGTTGAATTTAAACTCTACTGATGAAGGGATCCCACATTGGAAAGACATAAAGAATGAAGGTGAAGAGCTAGCTATATAAAGAGCATCCTAGGAGGAGAGTAAACACATCTTGGAGGGTGTTTGGGCACAGAAGTGGTCGGAGCGCGGATTAACACCAGAGTCCTATCAGGTGTGTAACTCTCTCTACTCTAGCTGTAGAGCAGCAAATGCCGAACTGTCGGTCACGGAAATAGTAGCCACACGAGCGTGCGAGCGCACGTGTGGGGCTTCGACGCGATACTTGAGGCCATCAGTAGTATTCTTGTGGGTTGGGCTGCTTGGGCCACGATGGGCCGAAGTGGGCCCAATGGGCCCGTGGGCCCAAATGAGTAAATTGTATGATTGTTTAGTATATGTTAAACTAGACTAGGTGGAACTTATATACGTGGCTAGATTTGTGCTAGGTGGGCCACACGAGCGTGTGGGCCCGAATGGGCCGAAATCAGGTTTTAGGCCCAATAGTCCGGTAAGGACCGAAAATGGTAGCTGAGTCGCTCGGGGCAACATTGGGCCTTCAGAAAGGCCATTGCAGGTGCGAATTTATGAAAATACCCTTGGTGGGTAAATTACGAAAATACCCTTGGTAGGTAAAATTATTGTTATACTCTTAGAGGTTGGTTAGCTTGATTATGTTGTATATTATTATTCTGATTATGATGGTAATTCGTTTCATACGTTGTCTGATATGTTCATAATGATTACATTGTCATTTCTTCATAATATATTGTATGTGCTTGGGGATCGGGTTATATTTAATGAAGGAAATGGTGTACATTTATGTACGTGGATTGATGTCAGCCTTGAGCTACATCGTGGATTGATGTTGGCTTCGTGCCTCATCATGGATTGATGTTGGCTACGTGCCTTATCGTGGATTGATGTTGGCTTTGTGCCTCATCGTGGATTGATGTTGGCTATGTGCCTCATCGTGGATTGATGTTGGCTTCGTGCCTCATCGTGGATTGATGATGACGTTGAGTCACATCGTGGGTATTGTGACTTGGTCACATAGTGATCGATGGCTAGGCCACGTTATATTTGGTCACATGGTGATCGGTGGCTATGCCACGTTATATTAACTCTAAGCAGCTTGACTGCCAAAGAGGTGTGTAGCGGTTGGAGGGTCGATTTAGTAATCCCCTGGTGTGTGTGGCAGGATACGGGGGTGTGCAGCGAATGGACACTAGGTTGGGTTGGGTTAACATTTTGCATCATAATGCGTGGTATGTGGTTTGATGTGGAATTGGGGCCAAGCCCATTTGTGGAATCATGTAGATTAATTGCATTGCACTCATTCTTGATATGCCATGACATTGGGCTAATATAGTACTGTGGGCTTAGGCCCAGTTATCGTGGTAAGGGGAATTACACACTGAGTCTCGATGACTCACCCCTCTTTTTAAATGTTTCAGGTAATCATTAGATCGCGGATTTGGGAGCCGAGGCAGACTTGTGGTGGCCCTGCAATGTTTTCTCGTAAACTCGTTTCTTTTATTTAAACTTTTAATTTTGGGATTTTGTTATGTAATAAGGCCAATATAACTTTAGCTTGGGTATTTTATTTGGTTTAGCTTTTAATTTGATTACTACCTATTATTATTAAATGTTCAATATGTGATTTTCCTAAAGTGATAATAAACCATTTCTTATTCAAAATTTCTTAAACTCGATTTTCACAACAAATACAATTTTAATCAAATTAGTAACAAGGAGCTAGTTGGTAAAATGGGTATTAAATGAATCGGCTTTTATAAATAAATCACGAAATGCGGAGTTTCAAAAAGAATACGAACTTTTTAACGAACGCACAGTTTTTTTTGACATTCCTTTCATGTGACATGCCAGATCCGGTCGTAACGTCTAGGCCAGGTTTGGGGTGTTACAATTATGGTATCAGAGCCTAGGTTCAAAAACTCGGCTGTGGGTTTGGGTTCAAAAATGTTTTCAAAGGATGGTTTGGAAAATGATTTAGAAAAAATATATATCTGTTTTCTGGAAGTATGGCACCCGAGTCTCCGGCACCAAATCCGTAAGTTTCCTTTTTTTTATATTCTATTATATGCTGAATGATTGTATTTATTCTGCGATGTGTGGATGTGATGCTTGAATATAAGAGTTGTATGTATGTGGGAAAAATATCTGTTTGCTCCGGTGTTAGATAGTTGGTTATGTGAAGGGGTTCCAAGATTTAGTTAGAAAGGGTATTAGTGTTATTAGAATCAGAGTGCGCAGCGTGGGCGTAGTGTTGTAAGTTAGGATGTACGACTGTTAGTTAGTTGGAAATTTCGAGGACGAAATTTCTTTGAGGAGGGTAGATTTGTAACATCCTGAAATTGGGCCTAGTAGGATTGAGCCCAATGGGCCTTAGGCGTAGTAGCGTTTAAAATTTTAGAGAACGGTATTAATGCAAGTTAGACTTATTAGGTAAGTGATTTTGGAAGGTTAGAGGGCTTCTAGGAAGTCCCGGGATCAAATTTAAGCTTTAGGGAAATTTTGGTTTTAGGCGGAAAAAACCCTGGAAGTTGGTAGGTAGGCCTTAAGAATAAAAAGTAGAGGAAAATGACACAAGTGGAGTGTGTGGTGTAGTGGCAAAGTGACGCCACATAAGACACAAGGGGGTGACGCCACAAGGAAGGAAGGAGGTCCAAGGTTCAAGTCTTGGCTCTTGCATTTTGGTTTCTTTTTACTTGGATCTTAGAATTTGGGCCATAGTTTATATTTAGTTACGCATGGTTTAAGACACAAGAGGAGTTTGTGGCCAAGTGGTTAGCAGCGTGGATTATGCTACAAGGGAGCCTGGGTTCGAATCTCGTGAGAAGCAAGGGAGTATTTATTTTGCGGATTGGACGGCAAGAGTTTCAGTTGAATTTAAACTCTACTAACGAAGGGATCCCACATCGGAAAGACATAAAGAATGAAGGTGAAGAGCTAGCTATATAAAGAGTATCCTAGGAGGAGAGTAAACACATCTTGGAGGGCGTTTGGGCATAGGAGTGGTCAGAGCGCGGATTAACACCAGAGTCCTACCAGGTGTGTAACTCTCTCTACTCTAGATGTAGAGCGGCAAATGCCGAAGTGCCAGTCACGGCAATAGTAGCCACACGAGCGTGCGAGCGCACGTGTGGGGCTTCGACGCGATAGTTGAGGCCATCAATAGTATTCTTGTGGGTTGGGCTGCTTGGGCCACGATGGGCCGAAGTGGGCCTAATGGGCCCGTGGGCCCAAATGAGTAAATTGTATGATTGTTTAGTATATATTGAACTGGACTAGGTGGAACTTATATACGTGGCTAGATTTGTGCTAGGTGGGCCACACGAGCGTGTGGGCCCGAATGGGCCGAAATTGGGTTTTAGGCCCAATAGTCCGGTAAGGACAGGAAATGGTAGCTGAGTCGCTTGGGGTCACATTAGGCCTTCGGAAAGGCCATTGCAGGTGAGAATTTATGAAAATACCTTTGGTGGGTAAATTACGAAAATACCCTTGGTAGGTAAAATTACTGTTATACTCTTAGAGGTTGGTTAGCTTGATTATGTTGTATATTATTATTCTGATTATGATGGTAATTCGTTTCATACGTTTTCTGATATGTTCATAATGATTACATTGTCATTTCATCATAATATATTATATGTGCATGGGGATCGGGTTATATTTAATGAAGGAAAGGGTGTACATTTATATACGTGGATTGATGTCAGCCTTGAGCTACATCGTGGATTGATGTTGGCTTCGTGCCTCATCGTGGATTGATGTTGGCTATGTGCCTCATCGTGGATTGATGTTGGCTATGTGCCTCATCGTGGATTGATGTTGGCTATGTGCCTCATCGTGGATTGATGATGACCTTGAGTCACAACGTGGATATTGTGATTTGGTCACATAGTGATCGGTGGCTAGGCCACGTTATATTTGGTCACATGGTGATCGGTGGCTATGCCACATTATATTAACTTTGAGCAGCTTGACTGCCAAAGAGGTGTGTAGCGGTTGGAGGGTCGATTTAGTAATCCCCTGGTGTGTGTGGCAGGATACGGGGGTGTGTAGTGGATGGACACTAGTTTGGGTTGGGTTAACATTTTGCATCATAATGCGTGGTTTGTGGTTTGATGTGGATTTGGGGCCAAGCCCATTTGTGGAATCATGTGGATTAATTGCATTGCACTCATTCTTGATATGCCATGACATTGGGCTAATATAGTACTGTGAGCTTAGGCCCAGTTATCGTGGTAAGGGGAATTACACACTGAGTCTTGATGACTCACCCCCTCTTTTTAAATGTTTCAGGTAATCATTAGATCGCAGATTTGGGAGCCGAGGCAGACTTGTGGTGGCCCTGCAATGTTTTCTCGTAAACTCGTTTCTTTTATTTAAACTTACTTTTAATTTTGGGATTTTGTTGTGTAATAAGGCCAATATAACTTTAGCTTGGGTATTTTATTTGGTTTAGCTTTTAATATGATTACTACCTATTATTATTAAATGTTCAATATGGGATTTTCCTAAAGTGATAAAAAACCGTTTCTTATTCAGAATTTCTTAAACTCGATTTTCACAACAAATATAATTTTATTCAAATTAGTAACAAGGAGCTAGTTGGTAAAATGGGCATTAAATGAATCGACTTTTATAAACAAACCACAAAACGCGGAGTTTCAAAAAGAATACGAACTTTTTAACGAACGCACAGTTTTTTTTTACATTCCTTTCATGTGACATGCCAAATCCGGTCGTAACGTCTGGTCTTGAACCTACAACCAACCAACCGTCAATCAATCACCCATACTTAATCAAAATATTTACCAAAAGCCGAAGCCTTACCGTAACCTTACTGTGTGGCACCAAGTTCTAAGAGCCCTTCCTTAGCTACTAATCATGAGTATCCCCTAGATCTACACTCACACATACACCATCAAACTTCGAGTGACTCATAATCCACACAAGTCACCCCTATAGATCATACTCACATTCGGCCATTTACTTAAACCATAATTGAGTTGAGTACACTTACACTTTGCTAACGATCCTTACTACGCTTGCTATCTCTAAACCTTACCCTTGTTAATACAAGATTAACGACAATGAGAAGTTAGATAGCCCTTCAGATTTTAACAAAACAGACTAAGGGGGTTAACTGAACACTTATCGAATCCACCTTTGATCCTGCGGCCTAGATAGCTACTGAACGAGATTCGGCTTTTAACCTTGACTGATAGTAGATAACAATCGATTGGTGATGGAGGAAAACAACAACGATTCGGCACTAATAGGGATTTTGGCAAGAGAAGATGATGATACTTCGGCAATAAAAGAGTTTGGCTATGACAGAATTCGACAAAAAGGGATTCGGCTATAGGAGATTTCTGCAAGAAGGCAAGGTATTTTCCTAGGACCCCAGATTCAGCACACACACATTTATATAGCCTATAGCCGAAACTTAGCCACCCCTAAAGTCCAATTTGGCACCACTTCATCCACTGCTCATCTCCTAATTTTTCTTCATGATATCTCCCTTATCCTTCTCCTAAATTCTCTCTACTGATCACTTCTCCTTAGAGTCCCTCTACACGGCACTTCCAGCCTTCTAGAAGCCTAAAATTAAACTCCAAAATAAAGCTAAGCTAGCAATCGAACCTCAGACCTCCCTGCATGCATATGTCGCCACCTCTCTACACCCTAGTGGCATCACTTAGCCACTTCACCACAGGCTTCTTTTTTCCATTTTTCACTTATTTTTATTTAAAAGCCCACTACTCACAACCCTGATTCCTTAATTAATAAATTAAGAATCCTCCACCACAAAACTCGAACCCAGAACTTCTCTAATACACCTAGATACTCCAAATTATGAGACCCAAAGCCCAAAGCTCAGTTCATCTAGGCCCAAAATTTGGGGCGTTACATTGTGTAAATTAATCGAAAATGTTTTTATGAGCGTTGTAACCTTCATAATCTGACCTTAGCTTCTAGGCCGGATTTGACGTGTTACATTTAGTGGTATCATAACCAAGTTGTAAAACTCAAGCTGTGATTTTGGTGCCAACTTCTCTATTATGAAAATTGGTTTGATTCAAGATTTGCAATTTTGATAAAATTTTGGTATCTGGTTATGAAATATGACTCCGAGTCTCCGACTCCGACGCTGACCCAAGTAAGAAACTCTTTGCTTTAGTTACTTCAGTTATACTTACTTTAGAACTTTAGCTAATTGGTAAACTTTAGAAATTGTAGAAATTAAACAATATCTGCTTCAAATTAGTTAATTCTGTTAAACTTTAGACTTAGGATCTAAATTCAATCTAAGCTACACTTTCGAATTTTGAATTCTCGTTAACCTCAAAATGAGTTTATGCGATATCTATGATCACGGTGTGCAAGGATGTAGTGGACGTTGTCAAGTGGCTCATGCCGAGTTCTCTTTTTGGGGCAACATGCCCAATCTGAAATTTGCGAGTTCGCTAAGACATCCGTATCTGAGGGTGGTAATCAGGAAGTTGAGGATGATGTATCCCAAGTTATGTTTAAGGATTTACAAAAGGTCATTGGGGTCTAATTTATATCCATGAGCTGAGGATCTATAATAGAGTGACTTCGATCAAATGAGACCGAGTTAGCGGATGAGATTAACCGCTTAGAGAGCAAGGAAAAATAAGGAATAAGAGCAGAGTAAGAGTAATCCTGGTCCTATTTACTTGAATCTGCGATCTAGGAAACATGCCAATGTAGTATGCCTCAATGGGTTGAGGTAATTGTGAGCATATGCTAGGTTTCGATTTATGTTTTTTGCGAGAGGCATCATCCGGGTGAGTGTTGGAGGAATATGGCAATGTGTTTTAGATTCGAATTTGAGGAGCATCATGTCAAGGATTGTTCACAACATTCTCTTATTCGGATGCAAGCTTCGACTCAAAGACGTAATTGGAGACCACTTTGTACATCTAGGCGTCGAAAGGATCAAGCCGCATCTGACAGCAATACGGGTACATTTTTATACATGTCAATTGTACTCTGTGTAGATTACTTGTTTAATTTTCATTTGAGTTTCTAAGACATTGATATTGTGGAATAGTTAGTGATATTTCTGTAGAATGTTTCTTTAGACATTCCGAGGTAATAAATGGAAAATTCGTTTGAAAAAAGTTGACTGTTTTGAGAGTAAAATATTGTCTGGATTTGCATTGAAATTAGAGTTGCAAAGCGATAGCGTGGTGATCAGTATGAATGAGAAAATTTTAGATTTTGTGGCTAAGCAAATGGTCTGACAACGGAAATTTCGAAGACAAAATTCTTTTAAAGAGGGAAGAGTTGTCACATCCCGAAATCAAAGTTAGATGAAATTGGGTTAGTGATACCAAGAGTGGTCACGTCTTGATTTTGAGTTATTATTGCGAAAATTTTGACAAATGGGTTAATCTAGTTTAGTGGATAGCTGTAATGTATGTGGGTGCCAGGTTTTGAGTTCAAATCAATTTCCTTGATTTTTTAGTAATTTTGTTGTAACTCTTATCCTTGACCATCTGCCATAAATAATATTTTCACTCAATTAATAATAAGAATGAGTCTGCTAGTTCAGTGGTAAGGAGTAAGCTTACTCTTTGATCTTGTGTTCGAATCCTCATATGTGCAAAGTGGAAATTATGTTTTTGTTTTAAATTTTGAAGAAAAATCTCCTTACATAAGGATTAGATAATGGAGTTGTGGGTAATTTAAATTTGTTTTACTTTTCCATTTTAATTTATTCTCTTTAAACATAATATTAATATAATAAAAATTAATTATTTTCCTTAAATTTTCTCCAATTCTGTACCCACGTTCCCACTTTCTTTTTCTTTATTCTTTTTTTATTTTTTCTCTTTCTTTCTTTTTTTCATTTATTTTTGTTTTTTATTTTCAAAATGTCTTTTGCAAATCTATTTTTCTTCCCAAAGATGGCTACTGTGCAAAGCGTTTATTTGTATTTCCTTCTCTTTAGATCCGAATGTGGTGTTTTTGAAGTGTAGAGTCTATGTTATTAGGTGCAATTAGGAGAATATGGTGAGACAATCGATCCTTCGACGAATTAAATTCCCTTTTTAAGTTGTTTCGTATGAAGGTTATGGGGTTCTTCATTCATGAATTTTCATCAAAACCAACTCAAGTGTGTGTTTAACCCAAAAATATTAATTCAAACTTAGAAAATCTAAAAAAAAATTAACGTTGTTTTCGAACTACAGTCTGCATCACAAGGATATGTCTGCCACACGGGCGTGTGGTCGGCCATGTGCCAAGTCGTGTGGAGCACAAAGGCGTGTACGATTATACTGGCAACTTGGGTAGGCCATGTAACACCCCAAACCCGGTCTAAGCGTTAAGACCAGATTTGACATGTCACACGAAATGATCATATGTAAAGTCTTTTAAAGATTTGTAGAAAACGGATTTTAAAATAAAGATTTTGAAAAGGTGTTTATTGAAAACCGAGGTTGATTGTTAAATTTAATAATTTAAGACGTAAGAGTTTATAAATTGGAACTTAGAAAAAATAATTGATTCAATATTCCGAGAAATGTAAAAGAGTTCGAAAAAAATTTTGAAAGCAAGATTTTTAGAAGAATTGTTACAGAAAA
The DNA here is from genome assembly GCA_005393395.2 of Gossypium australe. Classification (NCBI taxonomy): domain Eukaryota; kingdom Viridiplantae; phylum Streptophyta; class Magnoliopsida; order Malvales; family Malvaceae; genus Gossypium; species Gossypium australe. The sequence goes on along the minus strand of CM016619.1, from coordinate 88,626,528 downwards.
TTTCCCAGTTAAAAAAATATTTAAAATGAAACTCTTTTTGCAAATATATTCGAGGAAAACAATTATTTCTATTTTAAAATGAAATAGTCCCACTTAAGTATTTAAATCATAATAAAATTCCATCCACGAGTAAAACATCTATAAAAAAATTTAACCAGAGGCCTTATTACAAAATAGCAAAAATAATAAAAAGTACTTAAAAAGAAATCCGAAATTTAAATAACCCATAATTCGTAGTATGGCCTCCACTGAGTCGTTCCCGGCCCAAGCCTTCATCATTGATCATTACCTGAAAAGGGTAAAGAAAATGGGGTGAGTTACTTAAAACTCAGTGTGTAACTCACTTACCAGAGTCCATTGGGCCAAAACCATTTAAGCATTTATTTGGGCCTGAGCCCATTACAAATGTAACCATTTCACATGAATAGAAAGCATGTGATATGCAATTCCCAAAACCAAACCTAAATTTTCATCCGCTACACACCACCCGTACCAACCAGCACACCTGTGGGGAGCTTTAGTCACCCACCCCGCCAACACACCAAACTGGGCATTAAGCCATATATCAAACTGGGCACGAAGCCATATATTAAACTGGGCATGAAGCCATATATTAAACTGGGCACGAAGCCATCAGAATTTTGTAGCAAAGCTACCAGAACTTCTCTTCGTCAAAAAGCCCAACCCATGCAATCATGTATATAACATGCATAACAATCCATTCATACAATTATTCCAACATAAGGCCCATTATTCAAATTATTACAATCTGGCCCATTACTCATTTTGGCCTATATAATCTCATATCACACTTGGCCCATTTATCAAATATCACATATAGCCCATTTATCACATATCACTTATGGCCCACTTATCAATTATCACTTATGGCCCATTTATCACATATCACATAAGGCCCATTTAGTCACATTTATCGATTTAGCCCATTAAGGGCAATTTCATAATTTTCACGGACTTAATACCGATTTTCATAGTTTTTACCATTAGAGTGATAAATATACTATTTTACCCGATTTCACTAACTTGTGATTTAATCCAACGATTACTACGATATAGTCATCTAACCCATGAGATACGGTGCGAGATTTACACACCTAATTACGGTGAGCAATATACTTTCTTGATCGTCAACACCTAGAATATTTTTAACGCTCGATTAGATCATTAACACTTATAGTAATTTATTCTAAGATAAACGGTCTAGGATTTTTACCCTCGGAATCGCGAATAACTATGATTTGCCGGTTTCCCCCGGTTGAAGGTCCACAACCCGTTGGGAAACCCCGAACAGCTAATGGCTCAGAACTGCGAATAACCTCGAATAATTGATTTTCACCAGAGGAGGGTCCACAACCTGATGGAAAATCCCATATTGCCGAAACGGACCTTCGTTTGAATCTAGGAGTTGAGAACGCCAAACCACTCCTTTTGGAAACACCACTAGATTTCCCTTTCAAAATGTCACTACAGGCCTCCATTCGTTAGATCTTTAGTAAATCGATAATATACTAAAGTATGGACTTAAAGAAATGGTATAGATAGGCTTACCACGATGTTCTGAGTGATCTCCAAAAGAATCCCTATATAAAATTATCGGTTAGTTCATTCCAAATTGATAATCATCTTAATAATATTGAGGATGATCATGAACTCATGAAGAAATCTTTTTACCTTGAAGGTTTTTGATCCAAACTCTAATGATTTCGAGATAACTTCGAGGAGATGGTGATTCGGCCCTCCACTATTTCACTTAAAAAAACGAAAAGGATTTGTCTAAGAAAAATGAATGATTATTTCGATCAAAAAGACTCTCCTAAGCCAACCTACGGATTCAGCCAAAAGTAAACAAATAAAAAATTAGAAATCAATGAAGAAAATTCTTACCGATTGTCCAAAGTTTGAATAGAAGAAATGATTGAGAAGAAATATATGAGAAATGGAAGATTTGGTTATGAAGATGGTTATTAACATTCGGCCATGGTGGAAGATTTTGGAAGAGAAGAAAAAAAAATGTTTAAAAGTTCTTTGCAAGAAGGAAGAAAGGAGAAAAAGAATTAGAAGAAAGAGAGTGTTTATGTATCAATTTTCAATGATGGAAGATGAACAGAGAAAGGGTCTTACGGTTGGTGTATAATCGGCCAAATGAAAGACAAAGAAAATGTCACTCAAGGACTATATGATTTCGGCACAAAGAGGAATAGAGTTTAAGGAGAAAAGATGATATCAAAATGGTCAAAAATGAAATGGCCAAAACAAACAAAAACTTACCTATTGCTCAAATTCGACTAGGGAGAGAAGTTGTGGAGAGAAAAGAAAAATAATGCACTAATTTGCTAAAGCATTTTGGCCAACTAGCTCCTAATCCTTACCAATATTCGGCCAACCCCTTCTAGCCCCAAAACCGTCCAAGTACATTGGCCAAAAAGTCAAAGTTTAGCCATCCCAAAGTTTCCAAAACATCTCCCTTGTTTCATGCCTTATGTCCCCACTTACATGCCTTTTCCATATGATTCTTTTCCTTAAGTTCACTCTTACCATATCTCTTAGCCATCATACCATAAAAATAAAAGTCTAACTTACCAAAAATATGATGTTTGGCCGACACTTGCTAGGAAAGAGCAAAAATTAATGTTCACAAAATGCATACTAGGGGATTCGAACCTCTCCCCTCAAGACCATACATGTAGTGCATAACCTCTTAACCAATAGCTCAATTATGATAGTTATTTACTCATAATTTTCCATATACCATGAGTTCACTGTCTCCCTCTCTTTAAACTACTATAAGCTAAAAATTTTCACTAGGTCCAAATAAATCCCAAGCCTTCTCAGGACCTCATCATCAAGCAAAAATTAATAATTTAACACGCTAAATCACCAATTTAATGTAACTAAAAAAAATTCAAATTCTAGGATGTTACAATTCTACCCCCTTAAAGAAATTTCATCCTCGAAGTTTACTTGGTTAAAGGAGGTGAGGATATTGTTGTCGAATCATGTCCTCAGGCTCGCATGTAGCTTCCTTCGTCTGTGATTACGCCATAGAACTTTAACCAACGGTACAGACTTCTTTCTTAGCACCTTAACATCTCGATCCAAAATTTTCACTGGCTCTTCCTCGAATGACAAGTCAGGCCTTAACTCAACTTCCTCTACCGATACTATGTGAGACGAATTCGATCGATAACGCCTCAACATAGAGACATGGAAAACACTATGAATCTGACTCAACTCCAGAGGTAATTCAAGCTGATAAGCCACTGGTCCTACACGCTTCAACACACGGTACGGTCCGATGAACCTAGGGCTCAACTTGCCCTACCTTCCAAATCTGAAGATCTTCTTCGAAGGTGAGACCTTTAGAAAAACCTGATCTCCCACCGCAAACTCAATGTGCTTACGCTTCAGATTCGCATATGACTTTTGTCTATCCAAAGCTTCCTTTAACCGCGCTCGAATCATCTTTACTTTTTCTTCTGTCTCTGATATCAATTTAGGACCCAACAACTTTCGTTCCCCCAATTTAGTCCAACAAGTAGGGGTACGACACCTACGACCATATAATGCTTCATAATGTGCCATTTGGATACTGGATTGATAACTGTTGTTATACGCAAACTCCGCCAACGGTAGAAAATCCTCCCAACTACCTCTGAAGTCAATCACACAACCCCTTAACATGTCTTCCAAAATCTGGATTACTCTTTTCGACTGACCATCAGACTGAGGATGAAAAGCTGTGCTAAAATAAAACTTTGTTCCCAAGGCTTCATGCAAAGCTTTCCAAAACCGTGATGTAAACCTAGGGTCTTTGTCTGATATAATAGACACTAGCACCCCGTGCAACCTCACGATCTCTGACACATACAACTTAGCCAACTTCTGCGTGAGTGTAACACCCCAAACCCGGCCTAGACGTTACGACCGGACCTGGCATGTCACATGAAAGGAATGTCCAAAAACTGTGTGTTCGTTAAAAAGTTCGTATTCTTTATATTTATTGTGAAAAATCGAGTTTAAGTAATTTTGAATAAGAAACGGTTTATTAACATTTTAGGAAAATCCTGAATTAAACATTCCACAATAATAAGCAGTAACCAAATTAAAAGCTAAAATCAAATCAAATACCATAGGCCTTATTACATAACAGAATCCCAATATAATAAGTTCAAAATAAGGTAATGTAGTTCACAGAAGATATTGTAACGCGTGGCCACCTCGAGTCCGCCTCGACTCCAAGTCCTCAAACTAGGGATTACCTGAAACATTTAAAAAGAGGGGTGAGTTTACGAAAACTCTGTGTGTACACCCTCATCAGTAAGAACATGCATCAAAACAATCTGAGCCGAAGCCCATTACAATAACGGTGGCAATTGGCCTTAGCCCAAAATAGCCTCGGTTGGGCTTTAACCCATATCATATGTCACATATCATATATAAATCTGGGCCTAAGCCCATCTCAGTAATATAATCCTTATATGCAATGCATTAATGCCCATACCAGCCGAACACTCCGTCTCCCGTCCAACCGTGCACTCCTGTGGGGATTTAATCAACCCAACCATCCGAACACTCCTTATGTAACACCGGTTGCGGCATTACCTTAACGGTGCAGCATAGCTGCTCGGTGGCTAAAAAGCCTTCAGGATGTTACAGTGAGTAATCCGTATGAACTGGTAGAAAATGGGCAGTCTTCATCAATCGATCCACTATTACCCAGACAGAATCTTTCTTAGTAGGCGATAAGGGTAACCCACTAACAAAGTCCATCGTTATCCGTTCCCATTTCCACAATGGAATCTTCACCGGTTGAAGCAACCTCGACGGTAATTAATGTTCTGCCTTCACTTGTTGACAAGTCAAGCACTTTCCCACGAAATCAGTAACATCCCGCTTCAACCTTGGCCCCAATACTATTCACGAAGGTCTCGATACATCTTATTTCCTCCGGGATGCATAGCATAGAGGCTACTATGCGCCTCTCACAGAATCATTAGTCTCAAATCCGAATCCTTGGGCATAAAAATTCTTCCGCGAAAACACAGCACTCCATCCTTATTCATTCCAAAATCCCCTATTACACCACTTTCAACTTGTTGAACTAAGGGACCCAACTTTTCATCTGATAACTGCTTCTCCTTGATCTGTTCTAACCACAAAGGCTTCACCTGAAGTTCCGCCAGCAGACTGCCATCTTCATACAAACTGAGATGAGCAAACATTGCTCTCAACTCTGATATCACCTTACGACTCAACGCGTCTGCCATCACGTTAGCCTTTCCAGGATGATACTCGATTGAGAAGTCATAATCCTTCAACATCTCTATCCATCTCCGCTGTCTTAAGTTCAACTCCATTTGGGTAAGGAGGTACTTCAGACTCTTATGGTCCGTATAAATGATTGACTTCTCACCGTAGAGATAGTGCCTCCAAATCTTTAAAGCAAAAACCACAACAGCCAATTCCAAATCATGGGTAGGATAGTTGACTTCGTGTGGCCTTAACTGACGAGATGCATAAGCCACCACCTTGCATCAACACATATCCCAAGCCCGTGTGTGACGCATCGTAGTAATTAATAAACTCTTTTCCAACCTCAGGTTGAATCAGTACAGGCGTTTCCGTCAGAATTTTTTTCAATTTCTCAAAACTCTCTTGCTGCTGATCTGACCACACAAATGGTACTCCCTTGCACAACAGTTTAGTTAAGGGTGCAGAAATCAACGAAAACCCCTCAACAAAACGCCTGTAGTAACCAGCCAATCCTAGGAAACTCTGAATCTCAACCACTGACTTCGGTGGTTTCCAATCCAACACAACCTCTACCTTCCGAGGATCAACTCTGATTCCTTCGGCCGACACAACATGTCCCAAGAAAGTCACTTCCTTCAGCCAAAATTCACACTTACTGAATTTGGCATAAAGTTGCTTTTCTCGCAGTAATTACAATACTATCCACAGATGTGAGCCATGCTCTTCTTCATTCCTCGAAAATACTAAGATATCATCTATAAACACCACCACAAACTGGTCTAAGTAAGGTTGAAAGACTCGGTTCATCATGTCCATAAATGCAGCTGGTGCATTGGTCAATCCAAACGGCATCACCAAGAACTCATAATGTCCATAACGAGTTCGAAATGCTGTCTTATGAATATCCGCCTCCTTAACCTTGAGTTGATGGTAACCCGATCTCAAATCTATCTTGGAGAAACTGAAGCTTCTCTCAACTGATGAAACAGGTCATCAATTCTCGGCAATGGATACCTATTCATGATCGTCAATTTATTCAACTGCCTATAATCAATGCACATACGCATCGACCCATCCTTCTTTTTGACGAACAAAACCGTTGTTCCCCATGGAGACACGCTCGGTCGAATAAATCCCTGATCCAACAATTCTTGAATCTGTGCTTTAAGCTCCGTTAACTCCTTCGGCGCCATTCTATAAGGAGCAATGGACACCGGAGCTGTTCCGGGTAAAAGCTCATTGCCAAACTCTACTTCTCGATCTAGAGGTAGACCCGGAAGTTCTTCGGGAAAGACATCAGGAAAATCTTTCACCGTTCTAACACCTTCCACCGATAATTCCTTGGTATCCAAAGCACTAATGAAAGCTAGAAATGCTCCATACCCTTTTCGCACCAACTTTTCTACCTTTAAAGCAGATACCACATTTGCTAAATAGTTTCTCAGTTCGCCTATCATTACTACTTCCTTATCTTCCAAAGTCCTTATCGACATCCGCTTTGCAGCACAATCCAAGTGCACACGGTGCTTTGCCAACCAATCCATGCCCAAAATAAGATCGAACTCGTCGAAAGGCAGCTCCATCAAATCTGCCAAAAATATTTCTCTTTGAAATTCTAGAGGCACGTCTCTATACAGTTTATTCACTACCACAGACTGTCCTAAAGGACTAATTACCGTCATCTCTCTATCGGTAATCTCAGATCTAATATTCAAATTTCTAGATATAGCACTAGCAACATACGAATGGGTAGATCCAATATCTATCAAAGCAATAACAGGTACATCAAAGATAAAGAACGTACCAGTTATCACATCAGGTGCATCACCATCCTCACGGTGTCTGACCGCATATACTAACCCTGGCTGTCTTATCTCCGCGTTACCTCTGAAGCCATTTCCTCCACCCAGTGCACCTTGACCTCGTCCTCCACCATTACCACCTCGACCTGGCCCACGGCCTCTCGGTGGCTGCTGAACGCCTCTACTTGGTTGTGCAACATGGTTACGAGCTTCCTAATTCGGAGCGGTCCGTTGAGGATAATCTTTAAGTTGGTGGTCCTTAGAACCACATTTGAAGCAACCACCGGTTCTCTTCCAGCATTCACCAGGGTGTCGTCTTTCACAGTCAACACATGGTTGAATCTGATTGGTAGTAGCAGATGCTCTAGCTGGACTGGCTCATCATTCCTGGGCCTCTTTTGGAACCTTTTAGCGGAACCTGAGTACTTAAAGTCCCTCTTGCCTCTGCCTCTTTCTCGGTTCTGACGCTCGGAGTTTTTAGCCTCTTCAGCTATTTTGGCTTTCTCCACTAGCTTGGCAAAAGTCCTTTCTTGTTGCGAGGCTATCAGTACCCGCAACTCACCATTCAGCCCATCCTCAAAACGTACACATCGCTCATGATCAGTTGGCACTATTGTCCGAGCATAATGGCTCAAGCGTAGAAATTCTGCCTCATAAGCAGCCACCGTCTTATTTCCTTGAACCAGATTAAGGAATTCCTTCCTTCGGGCATCCACATAGCTTGCCCTGACATACTTTCCTTGGAATGCGGTTTTGAAGAAATTCCAAGTAACATGTTCAGCCTGAGTGCCTTCTCGAACAGTAAACCACCATTGATACGCCTCGTCCCTCAACAAGGACACAGCTCCTCTCAGTTTCTGCTCGGTGGTGCACTTCAAATCATCCATGACCCGCTCCACAGCCTCGAGCCAATACTCCGCTACATTTGGAGCTACACCCGAGACACCCCTAAAGACCTCGGCACCACATGATCTAAGTCGTTCCGATATTGATCCACGAGCTCCTGGCCCAGTTCTAGCTCCAGCAACCCTTTCTAAGACTCACAACATTGCTTGAGTCAAAGCAATGTCCTCTCTCGTATGGTCATGTGATCCAGTCTCAGTCCCGGCTGATGCAGGTGCGTCCATTTCTGGTATATGTCCCGACGCTTCAGACACAACCCTAGCACCTCGGCCTCTACCACGGCCACGTCTACCACGTCCACGTCCTCTAGCACTCATTTTGACTATTTTGGTTTAGTCTGATTACAAGTTTTATGAATCAGTATACTATTTCAGTGTTTATTAACGATATTTTATGAGATATAAGAAGTAGAGTTGTTTTCGCAAACACATCCTATAGTCTCAATCTCTATAGTTTCAACACCTAAAACTAAAAGTTCTAGAGTGTTCCTATAGTCATATCACAATAATAAGAATTATTCCATTCACATACACTTACTTGACTTGGTGTCGGATACTCGTGGTGCCATACTACCTTTAAAAACATAAATTCTATAATTCAAACAGTTTTGAACAATAAATGTTTTTTTGAACCCAAACCACAGCCGAGTTTTGAAACTGGCTCTGATACCATAAAATGTAACACCCCAAACCCGGTCTAAGCGTTAAGACCAGATTTGACATGTCACACGAAATGATCATATGTAAGTCTTTTAAAGATTTATAGAAAACGGATTTTAAAATAAAGATTTTGAAAAGGTGTTTATTGAAAACCGAGGTTGATTGTTAAATTTAATAATTTAAGACGTAAGAGTTTATAAATTGAAACTTAGAAAAAAATAATTGATTCAATATTCTGAGAAATGTAAAAGAGTTCGAAAAAAATTTTGAAAGCAAGATCTTTAGAAGAATTGTTACAGAAAATTTCCAAGTTAAAAAAATATTTAAAATGAAACTCTTTTTGCAAATATATTTGAGGAAAACATTTATTTCTATTTTAAAATGAAATAGCCCCACTTAAGTATTTAAATCATAATAAAATTCCATCCACGAGTAAAACATCCATAAAAAAATTTAACCAGAGGCCTTATTACAAAATAGCAAAAATAATAAAAAGTACTTAAAAAGAAATCCGAAATTTAAATAACCCTTAATTCGTAGTATGGCCTCCACTGAGTCCTTCCCGGCCCAAGCCTTCATCACTGATCATTACCTGAAAAGGGTAAAGAAAACGGGGTGAGTTACTTAAAACTCAGTGTGTAACTCACTTACCATAGTCCACTGGGCCAAAACCATTTAAGCATTTATTTAGGCCTGAGCCCATTACAAATGTAACCATTTAACATGAATAGAATGCATGTGATATGCAATTCCCAAAACCAAACCTAAATTTCCATCCGCTACATACCACTCGTACTAACCAGCACACCTGTGGGGAGCTTTAGTCACCCACCCCGCCAACACACCAAACTAGGCATTAAGCCATATATCAAACTGGGCACGAAGCCATCAGAATTTTGTAGCAAAGCTACCAGAACTTCTCTTCGTCAAAAAGCCCAACCCATGCAATCATGTATATAATATGTATATAATATAACAATCCATTCATACAATTATTCCAACATAAGGCCCATTATTCAAATTATTACAATCTGGCCCATTACACATTTTGGCCTATATAATCTCATATCACACTTGGCCCATTTATCAAATATCACATATAGCCCATTTATCACATATCATTTATGGTCCACTTATCAATTATCACTTATGGCCCATTTATCACATATTACATAAGGCTCATTTAGTCACATTTATCAATTTAGCCCATTAAGGGCAATTTCAAAATTTTCACGGTCTTAATACCGATTTTCATAGTTTTTACCATTAGAGTGATAAATATACTATTTTACTCGATTTCACTAACTTGTGATTTAATCCAACGATTACTACGATATAGTCATCTAACCCATGAGATACGGTGCGAGATTTACACACCTGATTACGGTGAGCAATACACTTTCTTGATCGTCAACACCTAGAATATTTTTAATGCTCGATTAGATCATTAACACTTATAGTATTTTATTCTAAGATAAACAGTCTAGGATTTTTACCCTCAGAATCGCAAGTAACTATGATTTGCCGGTTTTCCCCGGTTGACGGTCCACAACCCATTGGGAAACCCCGAACAGCTAATGGCTCAGAACTGCGAATAACCTCGAATAATTGATTTTCACCAGAGGAGGGTCCATAACCCGGTGGAAAATCCCAAATTGCCGAAACGGACCTTCGTTTGAATCTAGGAGTTGAGAACGCCAAACCACTTCTTTTGGAAACACCACTAGATTTCCCTTTCAAAACGTCACTACGGGCCTCCATTCGTTAGATCTTTAGTAAATCGATAATATACTAAAGTATGGACTTAAAGAAATGGTATAGATAGGCTTACCACGATGTTCCGAGTGATCCCCAAAAGAATCCCTATTTAAAATTATCGGTTACTTCATTCCAAATTGATAATCATCTTAATAATATTGAGGATGATCATGAAATCCATGAAGAAATCTTTTTACCTTGAAGGTTTTTTATCCAAACTCTAATGATTTCGAGATAACTTTGAGGAGATGGTGATTCGGCCCTCCACTATTTCACTTAAAAAAACGAAAAGGATTTGTCTAAGAAAAATGAATGATTATTTCGATCAAAAAGGCTCTCCTAAGCCAACCTATGGATTCAGCCAAAAGCAAACAAATAACAAATTAGAAACCAATGAAGAGAATTCTTATAGATTGTCCAAAGTTTGAGTAGAAGAAATGATTAAGAAGAAATATATGAGAAATAGAAGATTCGGCTATGAAGATGGTTATTAACATTCGGCCATGGTGGAAAATTTTGGAAGAGAAGAAAAAAATGTTTAAAAGTTCTTTGCAAGAAGGAAGAAAGGAGAAAAAGAATTAGAAGAAAGAGAGTGTTTATGTATCGATTTTCAATGATGGAAGATGAATAGAGAAAGGGTCTTGCGGTTGGTGTATAATCGGCCAAATGAAAGACAAAGAAAATGTCACTCAAGGACTATATAATTTTGGCACAAAGAGGAATAGAGTTTAAGGAGAAAAGATGATATCAAAATGGTCAAAAATGAAATGGCCAAAAGAAACCTATTGCTCAAATTCGGCTAGGGAGAGAAGTTGTGGAGAGAAAAGAAAATTAATGCACTAATTTGTTAAAGCATTTTGGCCAACTAGCTCCTAATCCTTACCAATATTCGACCAACCCCTTCTGGCCCCAAAACCGTCCAAGTACATTGTCCAAAAAGTCAAAGTTTAGCCATCCCAAAGTTTCCAAAACATCTCCCTTGTTTCATGCCTTATGTCCCCACTTACATGCCTTTTCCATATGATTCTTTTCCTTAAGTTCACTCTTACCATATCTCTTAGCCATCATACCATAAAACTAAAAGTGTAACATCCTAAATTTATGGGCCTATGCATTTAGTGTAGGGATAGGATTGATTTGTTAATTTAAGTGATAGGGGTCCAAACTGGGCTCAGGATTAGGCAAAGGCCTTGATTAAATTATTAGATTGTGCATTATAGAGTTAAAAGGTGGTAATTATGTTTAAAATACCAACATGGGCTTGTGGCCCAACAATAGGTGGCACTGTAAGGGAATTAGAAGGTGGCGCCATCAACAATTATAGAGGCCCAAGTTTTGGTCACAAGGAGCCCATGTTTTTGGGCCATTTTCAGCACTTAAATGGGAGCAAGGGTGACGCCACAACAAGGGATTTAAGGGCGCAAAATTTAAGTTTAATGAAGCCCAAATCTTTTAATTTAAGTGAGTTAAATTTTGGCATTAAGACTTGAAGAGGTGGACGGCTACAAGGCTTAAAAATAAGAAGATATATTTGGATTTATAATTAATAATATAGAAGAAAAAAAGGAGAAAAGATAGGAGCCTATCTACAAGGAGAGTGATGGCCGAAAATCCACCACTAAGAGGAGTAAAGAATTCGGCTACTGCATGGCAAAGGGGTGCCAAATTTTCCCTCTCATTTAGCTTGAATTTTAATTTACTAGGAAGGGCGTTTCGGTTTTATACAGGAGGTGTCAAAATTCCTATAAATAGGGGGGATAGCTCCTTGATTTTGACATTTAAAACCCTAATTCTCTCATTATTCTTGTGCCGAAAATCCCTAGCCTCTTCCTCTCCAATTTCTTTTCTTCAATTTCTTCAAAAGCCGAAACCTCTTCTCCATTCTTTTTCCCTTGAGCCGATTTCTCTTTAAAAGCCGAAAACTCTATAGTTTTTCTTTATTCATCCTATTTGAGAATTAGTTCTATTTATTCCGGCATTTAAAACTTCTTTGGTATTGCCGAATCCTCTCTCTAGTGCTAGCCGAACCTCCTATGCTAAGGTAAGTGTCAATTTTTGATTAGTTCTCATGATCTATTCCCGGTTTTTGGAAGGTAAAAAGCCGAAAAGCTAATAGCTTAATGGTTCTATGTTGGGCGGCAATTCAGGATTTGAAGGAAGCTTGGTCAACTAGATCTAAAAGCCGAAAATAGCTAGTCTCCAATTTTGGGATTTTAAGGTAAGAATATTTTCCCTAGATTTTTACTAGATTCAATCATTATATGTAAGATCTAAACTTTAAGATGAGGATTAACGATTAAATATTGTGATAGTAGCTCTGATAAGGATTTATGATGGAATTAAATATGGATCAGGCAAAGGAAAGAATCCCTAAGTTTAAGAAACGAGCAGTATCTGCCGTTCGAGATTGGCCACTTGGTTGTAGACCGGCTTCTGAACAACATCTTAGGCAGATAGCAGTTGTGTCGACTAAGGATAGCATCGACATAGAAAGCATCGTTTTATCGGTAATCAGGTGTGTAGATCTCTAACACACTACTAATAAACCTGTATGTATGTTTATTTATATATGTCATGGGCTAAAAAGCCGGAATGAGGCTGTATTGACAGTCGAATGGAACCCTAAAAGGGTTAGGCAAAGATGCCAGCTACGTAAACATAGAACTCCCTATGAGTATCGAAAAGTATATAAGTCTGTATGATGTTCTCTTTATGTATGTATGCATGGGGTGGGAATGATGATATTGAAGGGGAAGTGCATGATAGGTCACTTGGTGATCGGTGGTAGAAATCCCACATATTTTAAATATAAGGTCACATAGTGATCGGTGGCGATGCCACGTTAAATGATTCCTAATTAAGAGGAATAGGCAGTACGGCTGTCGTTTTGGTGTGTAGCGGATGAAGGGTTGATTGTAGAAATCCCAAAGGTGTGATGGTTGGTACGGGATGGTGTGTAGAGGATGGAAACCTAGGATGGGTTGGGTTGTTCATTATTTATTGTTTATCATGTGATTATGATTGATACCTTTATGTATGGGCCAGGGCCCATAATGTGTTTGTGGGCTCAGGTCGTTGTCTGTTTTGAGATTTATACACTGAGTCTTGGTGACTCACGCTTTCCTTTTCTCTACTCTTCCAGATGAGCAGTAGATCGTGGACATGGGAGCCGAGATGGACTCGGGGGGCCATCAAGCTTTATTTCTACAAATTATTATTTTGGGATTTCTTTAAAGTTTTCTTTTATTTATTTTTACTTTGGAATTATCAATGTAATAAGGCCCCATAGTTTTATCCAATTAAGTAGTTTTAATGTTCTGCAACTTATGAGATTATGTCAAAGGTTTAATTATAATTAATACAAGGTTTTATTTTTTTTAAAAATGCCGCTTATTTTCTTAAATAATGTCTATTTAATTTACGACTTCCAAAACCAACAAGACAAAGGTTTTCAATGTACAACCCGTGACACGCCAGATCCGGTCGAAACGCATGGGCCGAGTTTGGGGTGTTACAAAAAGTCTAACTTACCAAAAATATGATGTTTGGCCGACATTTGCTAGGAAAGAGAAAAAATTAATATTCACAAAATGCATACTAGGGGATTCGAACCTCTCCCCTCAAGACCATACATGTAGCGCATAACCTCTTAACCAATAGCTCAATTATGATAGTTATTTACTCATAATTTTCCATATACCATGAGTTCACTGTCTCCCTCACTTTAAAGTACTATAAGCTAAAAATTTTCACTAGGTCCAAATAAATCCCAAGCCTTCTCAGGACCTCATCATCAAGCAAAAATTAATAATCTAATACGCTAAATCACCAATTTAATGTAACTAAAAAAATTCAAATTCTAGGATGTTACAGGCCATGTGGGGCACACGGACTGGTTAGGTAGGTCATGTAGGCCACACGGGCTGGCCAATTAGGCCGTGTGGGCCTATTTTTCAAAAAATTTCACTTATGACCATTTGATGTAGAAATGCGTGATTAGATCTTTTGTGGGGTCCGTTTGACATTATAAGATTCGAGATGTGACAATTGTCAATATGTGTCAATACGTGATATGGTTAAGGTATGTAAAAATTGTAAATACGATTTGTATTTTGGTAAGTCTGAAAACGTAATTATGTGTTTGATTACACATGACATCTTTATGTGGAATAATGTTAGTATAAGAAATAAGATATGATACAATCTGTATAAGTTGTATGTTGTGTTATGCTCTGTAAAATATGTGTTTAGGTATGTATGGCATACCACCTATGTGTTATATATGTAAGTTAATATGATTTTACATCTATTATGACATTTTATATGTTATTTGCATATGTGTACGTTATGAGTAAGAATATGTTTCGATACTGGTGTCTGCATTTGTATTTGATTATAAATATATATATATATATCTATTTTTGAGTATATGTTAAATCTGTAATTAATAATGTGTCCGTTATTTATATACATCTGTTTGTTGACTGAATCACACACTGGGCTTCTAGCTCACTCATTTGTTTAATTCGTTTCAAGTGTACTTCCAACTTAAGACTTGACAACGACTTCGAAGCTCGGTTCACACAATTTGGTATAAGTTGATTTGATTTTTAATTTTGGACTTTACGGTTTTTCGGATTTTAATTTGTTTTGATACATTAACTTCTTGGTTTTGGTATTTTTTTTAACGGATGTTTTATTTAAAATTCGTAAACTCACCCAATACGACATAACTAATGGATCTTATGATTTTAAGAGATAAGAATTTTAAAAGTATTTTTCCGCTACAAGGTTTTTAAATTAATTATGACTTTTTACAACTCAATTGGTTAAGCATTTGGGATTGTTTTTATAAAATTAATAAAACAAGATTTTTGTCTAAGTGCTTACACGCGTTCTTCTGAAAACTTGTATTTTTGATAAATTAACTTTATTACTCTGGAATTAAAACTAAGTTTTTTGCGTAAATTAATCGAAAATGTTTTTATGAGCGTTGTAACCTCCATAATCTAACCTTAGCTTCTAGGCTGGATTTGACGTGTTATATTTAGTGGTATCAGAACCAGATTTTAAACTCAGGCTGTGATTTTTGGTTCCAACTTCTCTTTTATGAAAATTGTTTTGATTCAAGATTTGGAGTTTTGGTAAAATTTTGGTATCTAGTTATGAAATATGACTCCGAGTCTCCGACGCCAACCCAAGTAAGAAACTCTTTGCTTTAGTTACTTCAGTTATACTTACTTTAGAACTTTAGCTAATCGGTAAACTTAAGAAACTGTAGAAATTAAACAATATCTGCTTCAGATTAGTTAATTCTGTTAAACTTTAGACTTAGGATCTAAAGTCATTCTAAGCTACACTTTAAAATTCTGAATTGTCATTAACCAAAATGAGTTTATGTGATATCTATATCGCGGTGTGCTAGGACATAATGGACGTTGTCAAGTGGCTTACACCGAGTTCTCTTTTTGGGGCAACATGCCCAATCTAAAATCTGCAAGTTTGCTAAGCCATCCGTATCTGAGGGTGGTAATCAGGAATTTGAGGATGCTGATGTATCCCAAGTTATGTTTAAGGATTTAAAGAAGGCCATTGGGTTCTAATCTATATCCGTGAGTTGAGGATCTGTGTTAGAGTGACTTCGATCAAATGAGACCGAGTTAGCGGGTAAGATTAATCACTTAGAGAGTAAGGAAAAATAAGGAAATAATACGGAGTAAGAGCAATTCTGGTCCTTTTTACTTGAATCTACGATCTAGGAAACATGCCAAAGTAGTATGCCTCAGCGGGTTGAAGCAGTTGTGAGCATATGCTAGGTTTCGATTTATGTTTTTTGTGATAGGCATCATCCGGGTGAGTGTTGGAGGAATATAGAAGTGTGTTTTAGATCTGGATCTGAGGAGTATCATGTCAAGGATTTTTCACAACATTCTCTTATTCAGATGCAAGCTTCGACTCAGAGAGGTAATTAGAGACCACTTTGAGCATCTAGGAGTCGAGAGGATCAAGCCACATCTGACAACAATACGGGTACATTTTTTATATAAGTCAATTATACTATGTGTAAATTAATTGTTTAATTTTCATTAGAGTTTCTAAGACAGTGAGATTGCGGAATAGTTAATGATATTTCTGTAGAATGTTTCTTTAGACATTCTAAGGTAATAAATGGAAAATTTATTTGAAAAAAAATTGAGTGTTTTGAGAGTAAAATATTGTTTGAATTTGCATTGAAATCAGAGTTGCACAGCGATAGCGTGGTGATCAGTATGAATGAGAAAATTTTAGATTTTGTGGTTGAACAAATGGTGTGAAAATGAAAATTTCGAAGGTGAAATTCTTTTAAGGAGGGAAGAGTTGTCACATCCCGAAAACCAAGTTAGATGAAATTGGGTTAGTGATACCAAGAGTGGTCATGTCTTGATTTTGAGTTATTATTGTGAAATTTTTGAAAAATGGGTTAATATGGTTTAGTGGATAGGTGTAATATGTGTGGGTGAAAGGTTTTGTGTTTAAATCACTTTCCTTGAATTTTTAGTAATTTTGTTGTAACTCTTATCCTTGACCATCTAGCATAAATAATATTTTCACTCAATTAATAATAAGATTGAGCTTGATGGTTCAGTGGTAAGGAGTAAGCTTACCCTTTGGTCTTGTGTTCGAATCCTCAAATGTGCAAAGTAGAAATTATGCTTTTGTTTTAAATTTTGAAGAAAAATCTCCTTAGATAAGGATTAGATAGTGGAGTTGTGGGTAACTTATATTTCTTTTATTTTTTCATTTTAATTTATTCTCTTAAAACATAATATTAATATAATAAAAATTAATTATTTTCCTTAAATTTTCTCCAATTCTGTACCCACGTTCCCACTTAAATTTTCCTTTAATTTATTCCTTTAAAGTTATTTTCGAATTGTAGTCCGCATCACACGAATGTGTGCGCCACACCGGCGTGCGGTCGGCCATGTGCCAAATCGTGTGGAGTACACAAGCGTGTACGATTACACTGGCAACTTGGGTAGGCCGTGTGGGGCACACAGACTAGGTAGGTCATGTGGGCCGCACAGGCTGGCCAATTAGGCCGTGCAGGCCCATTTTTCAAAAAAATTTCACTTAGGCCCATTTGATGTACAAATGCGCGATTAGATCTTTTGTAGGGCCTATTTGACATTATAAGGCCCGAGATGTGACAATTGTCAATATGTGTTAGTACGTGATATGGTTAAGGTACGTAAAAATTGTAAATACAATTTGTGTTCTGATAAATCTGAAAACGTAATTATGTGTTTGATTACACATGACATCTTTATGTGGAATATGTGGAATAACTGTTAGTATAAGAAATAAGATATGATACAATTTGTATAAGTTATGTGATGTGTTATGCTCTGTAAAATATGTGTTTAGGTATGCATGGCATGCCACCTATGTGTTATGTATGTAAGTTATGTTATGTATGTAAGTTAATATGATTTTGCATTTGCATTGGGGTGGGTTTTGATATGATGGAGGAAGTATTCTCTTGCAGTATTACTATAACAGCCTGATTTTAGGGCTAGTCGGTACAGTGGTTTCGAGACCACTAATCTGAGGTTGAAGAAAATTATTTTAATATTATTTTATGTGTTATAGCAAGTTTATAAATATGCATGAAAATTTTGGTGCCTTAATTTTAGCGATTGTATGCTTAATTGATAAAAAGGACCAAATCGCATAAAGTGCGAAAGTTTCATTTTTCAACCTAGGAGTGTCTAATAGCTATGGAATATTAAATTGGAGGTCTTTAAAGTGCAAATACACCAACCTAAGAGTGATGGCAAGCCAAGGGGGACAAAAACATTAATTTGGTCAAAATTTTGGTGAAATTAGGTGACCAAAAATGAATAAAATAAGACAAAGAAAGAAGATATCATCTTTCACTATTCACCCTCCTTCTTCCATTGAAAACTGAAGAGAAATTAGAGGTTTTTAGGGTTCAAACTTTCATCCAAGCTATTCTCATGCAAGTAAGTGATTTTAGAGGTCTTTCTTGATAATTTTTGTACTTTTGGAACCCCTAAAGCTTAAGCTACCTAATAAGGGGACTATTTTGCTAAATGGTTGAAAGTTTAGGGACTTTCCATGACAGTTTTCATGTTGTTTGCTGAGTTTTGTTGGAAGAAAATGAATGTTAGAGGGTTAGGGAAGAACTTTTGTGAAAGGTGTTACCATGAAAACACCTAAATGTGACTTATTTGTAAAGGTTGTAATTGTGAAATAAATGCATGAAATGATGGGATTTACAAATTTTTGTAAGAGAAATAAATGTTCATCTAGGCTTGTTTAATGAGAAAATGTGATGAAATATGATTTCCGAGCCTAGGGGCAAAATCATAATTTTGCCAAAGTATAAGGGCAAAATGGTCTTTTTTGCCTAAGTAGAAATTTTGAAGCGTCATGAGTTATAAAGTGATTGAATGAGTAAATTTTATTATTATAGATCAAGAAGAACATGGAAACAACCTTGACCGAGGAAAAGGCAAGGTTACAGACTAAGTCGTCGACTAATACATTTTGCACCGAGGTAAGTTTATATGTAAACGATACATCTTTAATACATATGTTGTTATTTATTGATGCATTGTATGAATGAGATCAATTATGAGTGAGATTGATTGAAATTTATAGATAGTGAGTAATTCTCGTATGAACCTTGGAATAGAAATGTAAGTGCGGAAAATATATCCGTAATCATTATTTGGTGGGCTATGTGCGATACCAGCCTATTATTGATTAATGGTGGGCTGTGTGCGATACCACCTTATTATTCATTCACGATGGGTTGTGTGCGATACCATCGTTTATATTATCATTTGGTGGGCTATGTGCGAAACCACCTTAAATATTCTTGTTGGTGGGCTATGTGCGATACCACCCTATTATTGATTAATGGTGGGCTGTGTGCGGAACCACCGTTACTTAGTATTATTCCTAAGGGTTCATCGAGAAATTGTTCAAGTAAATGTTTTATGTGGCTTTCTGGTGATGAGTGCAGGGGATGTGTGCAAGTAAATGTAAGCATTATATTTGTTACATGGTTGGTATGTGGTAAGAGATGAGATGAGTAAGCATGATTATGGAAATGTGAATCGTTCTTGCTTAGTATGTAATATTATTGTTTGATTGGCATATGTTAAGATGCTTATTATTTACATGTAAACTTACTAAGCTTAAAGCTTACTCCCTTTCTTTTCCCGTGTTTTTATAGTGTCAAAGAGCCAGCTCGGGATACGAAGATAATCTAAAGGTCACCCACACTATTAGCTTATCTCAGTATATTTAGACGTAGCATTTTGAGTATTGTATGTTCATCGCTGAAATCAGAGCTTTAAAATTTATAAAAGAATGATCGAACCTGGAGACTAACTCTGACAACGATTAAAGGCAAGTGTACCTATCGAACAGTAGTATAGCTTAGGCAAGACCGGATTATCAAACCCAAAGGAACTAAAAGTATTAATACTAACTTTCTTTTTATTATTTAGCCTTAAAATTAGAAAGAAGATTGATTTAAACTAAATTGACAAGAACTAAACTAAGGACACAAAGACAAAAAGGACGATTTGGAAAATAACTTGAAGAAAACTCAATTGATCACGACGATACCTCAGGAAGAATCCACCTAGACTTCACTTGTTATTTAACCCTAAACCATATGATTTCTTTACTTAGCTTGATCCGTAGGACTCCCTAACCTATATTAAACCCTCTCTCGAGGCGAATAATGTCTAACCCTAGGTTAATTAGTGGAACTCTCGTTCGCTTATAATAACCCCCTAGGATAGCAGTAAATCGATCAATGGACTCCCATATTAGGTTTCACCCTAATCCGGCAAAATCTCATAACCCTATCTCTAGGTGTTCGATCAACTCCACTTAATTATGTTAGATCTTCTCTTAGGCAGGGTCTATTCCTCCTCCACCTAAGCACATTAGATTTGGATTAAGTAACATAATTAAGAGCAACCTAAGTAATTCATCATTTAACTTAAAAACCAAATAACAAGATTCGTCGAGGTTTCATCCCCTTCAGGTATCTGAGGGGTTTAGTTCATAATAAATAAAGAAAACATCGCAAGAGAAAAGATAAAACAAAACATAAGAAATCCCTAAAACCCCCTGAAGGAATTGAAGGAGAATTCCGCCGTCTTGAGTATAACTCCGGCTTCTTGGGATGGATCAACTGGCTATCCTCGCGTTTATTTCCTAACTCTGACCTTCTCGGCTTAGCTCCTTGGCCTAGTTTTGATGCCTCCTCAACGGTAGCACTTAGAGGATATATATAGGCTCTTGGAATGCGATTCTTTCTCCCTAAGTATCCTTTTCCGACTGAAATTGTTCTTTCCAGGGACAGAGGCACGGCCATGTCACACGCCCGTGTAACTTGTGGTCAGGTCGTGTTAGGACTTCTAATTTGGGGCACGACCATATGAGTCGGAGTTGAGGCCGTGCTCTAGGTAATCCTCGAGGCACGGCCGTGTGGACTTTGGGTCAGGCCGTGTCACTTTCGCACTAAGGCCCATTTACTCTGTTTTGGGCCCAATTTGTGTTCTTTTCATCCTCGGGTGCTTTTCTGGGTCAAAGACATGAAATGAAAGGATTACAAGCACCTTTTTATAAAAATCAAGGAATAAATCATCGAAAAGCATACTAAATGTGGGTTAAAATATGTTACTTACGGTTTATCAAATACCCCCACACTTAAGCTTTTGCTTGTCCTCAAGCAAAATTCTCAACTTACAATTAAAACAAGATAAGTCATGAGTTTGTACTTCGAAAACATAGGTGTCTCCCCTTATTTAAATAACTACCTTTTCAATTCAAAGCCGACAAGGATTGATGTCCTCACTAAGGATTCACTCAAATCACTCTAAAGTGTTTAAGGTTCAGGAAAAAATCACTCATAAGTCGTACCTGAAATGTTAATCCCATAGGCTTGCCTGAAAATCAAATCTCCATCACTGTAATATGAGATGATAAACAGATCAAAAGTTCTTTGTTAGGGTTGTAACGAGGCTAGGGTTAAAGGCGTGGTTACAAGCCGAAATTAGAGGGTTAAAATCGATATGGAATTGATGAATACCTACCTAAACATATTGAAATATCATCAACTGAAAAGTAATAAACCTACTAATACAAGCTTTTCTTTTGAGAATAGATTTTTATTGTGTAAGCTCACTTTTCATACTACTAGAATTTGAATACTTTGATTTTTTTTAAGAACAACCTAAGTAATACAAGATCGATTAACTACTACAATAATAAACTTAGGTAACTTGATCAAACCAATTCTCGATTTAGGAGTAGTCAAAAGAAAGGGTGATATCAATTACAAAGAGACTTTGGGTTAATATTTAGTAGGTGAGTCAATAAAAGGGATTGTTAGGACCAACGGGGTTTACTAGGGGTTAGTTATTACGAGTAGGCTAGTTAGTGGTGTAAGTGGGTTAAAAACCTATGTGCCTTTATCATTTCTGTAATATCAACTCAAAAGTGTGGTCTCGATATGCATCAACGAGGCAAGTTCTAGAATAATAGTTCATGGTAGGCACATTCATAATCAAAGAATGAGCATGAAAAATGAATGTATGCTTTATAAGGTTCAAAATCTCACAAAAATTATGGGTGTTTTGACATTATCCTTGTAAATTTCAAATTTCAAGGTAGTATTTAAATTTAGGTCAACAACCTAGCACAATTTTAATTCATGAAAAAGGGACTTATCATGCTTAATTCTCTAGTATTCTTTTAAATTTAATCATCAATGTACAATTGACTATGACTTATTTTAAAACATGTCAATAAAAATCACAAATCATCAGAAATTTCATCCTAATTAGTAATATGAAAACTTTGCATAAAAACGAGACTAAATCAGGGATTTGAGAATAATGAAAAAAGTTTGGCACTTGTATTCCACTTTTACCCTCAGGGATTTGAGAATAATGTAAAAAGTTAGGTATATTTACCCCCCACACTTAAGTTGTACATTGTCCTCAATGTACAAAGATAGATATTTTTATAGAAATCAAAAGTGAGGGTGAGAGGTACTCCCTAAATTCTTGGGCGGGTTTGGTGGAGGGTGTGGTACCTACGGCGAAGGCGTCGGTATGGTGGTGGTGTTGGTTCTCGAGCTCTGCGCTAGATGAAGAAATTGGGGAACTCCTGAAGGATTAGCCAGGGGTTATTAAGACATATAAAATTAAAAACAAGAAAGAAAAAGGAAAGGAGACTAAGAAGGAAAACAAAAATAAAAGAAAAGAAGAATGGACCGGAGAGTCCTTATTGGAGGATGGTTCGCAAGGTGGGTGTGACTTCTAGGGCTGTGAAGGTGGTGGCAGTGGTGAGAGTGGTGTGGTCATTGTGGTGGTCGGCGTGATTCCCTAGCAGCCTGGCAAACCTGACACTAAGAAACTAAAAGAAAAGTAAACGAAAAGAGCAGTAGAGAAGCTTAGATAAGGAAAATAAAGTAGAAGAGAAACAAAAAGGAACAATAAATTGGTCTCAACGACCCTTGGCTTTGTGATTAGTCGAAGCTGCCGGCATGAACTCATGGTGACTGTTCTCCATTGGGGAGACTATGCTTAGCTTCTTCCGCTTCTTCGACATGATTTTTGGATTGCTCCAAGGATCTAGAGGTTTAGTCTGGGGATAGAAAGGTGTTTGAGAAGGAGAGAAAGGAGAGGAGTGGGGAGAGGGGGAGTGGTGTTTAAATACGGGTTCAAGTCTGCCATATCCCCACGTCCGTGGTTCTAGGGTGTGTCGATTTACACGGCTGCCTCGCACGGCCGTGTGTTGAAGTGTGTTGTTACTCCATATGTTTCATCAACCCACGATCGTGTTTGTGAAGTTTGTATGTTGGCACGGTAGGGTTGCACGGGCGTGTCTTGCCCGTGCTCGATAAGTCAGTAGCTTCGCACGGTTTTATGGCACGGGCGTGTTTTGCTTGTGGTGTGGAAGTCAGTAGCTTCACACGGTTGAGGGGCACGATCGTGCCATTCTGTCAGTGCCCGTGGGGAGGGTGGTTGGATCTGTGACGTTGAGGGGGTGGTTGGACTGACTTGCACGGCCCCTGCTCTGTCAGTGTGGCAGTTCCGGTGGTCCACATGGCCACGGACACGACCGTGTGTAAGGCCGTGTGACCTGGAATTCTGCACTTTTGGTTAGTTTAAAAGGAGAAAAAGAAAGAAAAATAAAAAGGAATGAAAACGACTTTTAAAAAGAAATAGTGTTAGTGCTCGGGTTGCCTCCCGAGAAGCGCTCGTTTATAGTTTTAAGCTAGACTTTCCTCGTATTTGAAAATTTTAGGGAGGTTTAAAGGTTTGAATATCTTCCCTCATGGTTACATTTCTATTTCCTTGACAAAGTTGAAGTCGAGAAGCATTTACCTTGAAATTGCCAAATATTGGATTGCTTACCTCGACTATTCCGTGTGGGAAGATATCATGTACCTTAAGAAGAATTTCTCCCTTTGTCCTCAGGTCTGTTGTAGTGATGTGAGGATCGGTTTTGTCTAACAATACCTGTTCTCCTATTTTGAAGTGGTTGGATGTCCCTACGAGCTCTTCTGGTGGTTCCTCTGGTTTTACTTCGTGTGGATCTGGTTCTTCTTTGTCGTGTGTTTTCTGCTCTTCTAATTGGTCGACCCTAAGGCTTTGTTCCTTATGTGGCTCTACTTTGTTGACTTGGGGTTATGAGTTGGCTCAGGTTTGTGTCCTTGTGATGTTTCCTGTGATGGAGGTTGAACAATTTGATTATTTATTGAAGTAATTTTCTTACCTTCATCGACTGTTGTCCTGGCTGAGTCAAGAGCTTGAAGATTAATTGATTCACCACCTACATGAAGTATGAGTTCACCTGTGGCAACATCAATTTTAGTCTTGGCAGTTGCTAGAAAAGGTCTTCCTAAAATTAAGGGGATTGAATTATCCTCATCCATGTCTAAGACAACAAAGTCTACTGGGAAAACAAATTTATCGATTTTTACGAGAACATCTTCAATAATGCCCCTAGGAATTCTAACGGTTTTATCAGCTAATTGAATACTCATCCTAGTTTGTTTGGGCTTCCCTAGACCTAGTCGTTTAAATAGTGAATAAGGCATGACATTTATGCTTGCCCCTAAATCAGCTAACGCATTATCAATATTTAAACTACCAATTAAACATGGAATTGTAAAACTCCCTAGATCTTTTAATTTTTGTGGTAGTCTATTTTGTAACATTGCTGAGCATGTTGCGTTTAGTTCCACGTGGTGCTCTTCATCTATTTTGCGTTTGTTGGTCAAGAGCTGTCTTAAAAATTTCCTCAAGTCTGGCATATGGAAAAGAGCTTCAAGAAGAGGTAAGTTAATATGTAATTTCTTTAAAAGTTTAAGAAACTTACCAAATTGTTCCTCTGAATCGTCTCTTTTTATAGCTTCGGGGTAAGGTATGCGAGGTTGGTACTCTTTAATTGTTGGTTTTGGCTTTTCTTGTGTTACCTTTGTTTTACATTCTTCTACCTTATTTTCTGGCCTTGTGTCAGGTTTATCTAACCCCTTATTATTCTGAGCTGTCATGACTTGAACTTGTTCCTTAGGGTTAATCTTAGTGTTGCTTGGCAGACGTCCTTGTGGTCTTTCTGACAT
The DNA here is from genome assembly GCA_005393395.2 of Gossypium australe. Classification (NCBI taxonomy): domain Eukaryota; kingdom Viridiplantae; phylum Streptophyta; class Magnoliopsida; order Malvales; family Malvaceae; genus Gossypium; species Gossypium australe. The sequence continues at coordinate 88,601,464 of CM016619.1, read as the reverse complement.
CAGCTTTGCGAGTTGTTCAACTGCATTGGTGACTTCCTTGACTGACTTAGTAATTTCTCCGATTCGGCTCTCATTGCTTTTGATTGTTCTCTCAGTTTCTTGGATACGTTTCTCTGTGTCTACTGAGAGTTTTGCCATCATCTCCTCGAGGGTCGGTTTCTTCTCTTGTGGATAGGGCTGATTTTGGAAATTTTGAGGAGGTTGTTTCCTTTGATTTCCTTGATTTCCTTAACCTCCCCAAGAAAAATTTGGGTGGTTCCTCCAATCTGGATTGTAAGTGTTACTATAAGGATTATTATTGGATAGGAAATTATTACCTATATAGTTCATTTGTTCGCTTTCTACTTCCGGTTGGTAGGGTGGGTACTCAGGATTTGCCACAGTTCCACTTGTGTCGCACTGCATGACTGGATGTGCCTGTGCGGAACACAAACTATCAAGCTTTTTATTCATCATCTCTAGCTGCATTGATAGCATGGCCACTGCATCGACGTTAAAGACTCCTGCTGATTTTGTTAGTTTGGTTCTTGAAGCTGCCATTTATAATTATTCAGTGACATCTCCTCAATGAACTCGTATGCTACTTTTGGAGTTTTGTTGTTCAGTGTTCCACCGGTGGCTGAATCAATTAGTTGCCTCGTTGAGGGGTTTACACCGTTATAGAAGGTTTGAACTTGTAGCCACAAGGGTAGGCCATGGTGTGGGCACCTCCTCAAGAGATCCTTAAATCTCTCCCATGCATCGTACAGCGTCTCTAAATCCATCTGCATAAAATAAGAGATATCATTTCGTAATTTGGCTATTTTGGCCGGTGGAAAATATTTCATTAAAAACTTTTCGGTCATTTAATCCCATGTAATGATTGACCCTTGTTGTAACGAGTTAAACCACTGTTTAGTTTTATTTCTCAATGAAAAAGGAAATAACCGAAGACTTATGGCATCATCAGAAACGCCATTTATTTTGAAGGTATCACAGAACTCTAAAAAATTAGCTATATGCGTGTTTGGATCTTCGTCCTGCAAACCATCAAATTGAACAAACTGTTGAATCATTTGTATTGTGTTAGGCTTTAATTCAAAATTGTTAGCAGATATAGCAGGCCTAACAATACTTGATTCCGCTCCTGCCAAATGCGGTTTCGCATAATCAAACATTGTACGTGGAGCATTATTGTCCCCCACATCACGTGGTGGTGGGTGGTTTTCGTCCATCCCTTCAGTAGGATTAGATCTGTCTTCTTCCTCTCTTTCTATGTAATTTAGGGCTCGCCTGGTTTCCCGACGATTCCTACGAGCGGTTGCTTCAATATCACTGTCGTATACCAAAGGTCATCTCGGTTCCTTCTAGTCATAAACTAGAGATACCTGTTGGAAAAAGAAAGAAAGAAATTTTCAGTAAAATAAAAAAAAATAAAAATAGAAAGAATAAATTGCGAAAAATAAAAATTATGGCTAAAGTAATAAAAATAGAGTTTTCTTAATATTTTAGTTCCCCAGCAACGGCGCTAAAAACTTGATCGCTGAAATCAGAGCTTTAAAATTTATAAAAGAATGATCGAACCTGGAGACTAACTCTGACAACGATTAAAGGCAAGTGTACCTATCGAACAGTAGTATAGCTTAGGCAAGACCGGATTATCGAACCCATAGGAACTAAAAGTATTAATACTAACTTTCTTTTTATTATTTAGCCTTAAAATTAGAAAGAAGATTGCTTTAAACTAGATTGACAAGAACTAAACTAAGGACACAAAGACAAAAAGGACGATTTGGAAAATAACTTGAAGAAAACTCAATTGATCACGACGATACCCTCAGGAAGAATCCACCTAGACTTCACTTGTTATTTAACCCTAAACCATATGATTTCTTTACTTAGCTTGATCCGTAGGACTCCCTAACCTATATTAAACCCTCTCTCGAGGCGAATAACATCTAACCCTAGGTTAATTAGTGGAACTCTCGTTCGCTTATAATAACCCCCTAGGATAGCAGTAAATCGATCAATGGACTCCCATATTAGGTTTCACCCTAATCCGGCAAAATCTCGTAACCCTATCTCTAGGCGTTCGATCAACTCCACTTAATTATGTCAGATCTTCTCTTAGGCAGGGTCTATTCCTCCTCCACCTAAGCACATTAGATTTGGATTAAGCAACATAATTAAGAACAACCTAAGTAATTCATCATATAACTTAAAAATCAAATAACAAGATTCGTCTAGATTTCATCCCCTTCAGGTATCTGAGGGGTTTAGTTCATAATGAATAAAGAAAACATCGCAAGAGAAAAGATAAAACAAAACATAAGAAATCCCTAAAACCCCCTGAAGGAATTGAAGGAGAATTCCACCGTCTTGAGTATAACTCTGGCTTCTTGGGATGGATCAACTGGCTATCCTCGCGTTTATTTCCTAACTCTGACCTTCTCGGCTTGGCTCCTTGGCCTAGCCTTGATGCCTCCTCAACGGTAGCACTTAGGGGATATATATAGGCTCTTGGAATGCGATTCTTTCTCCCTAAGTATCCTTTTCCGACTGAAATTGTTCTTTCCAGCGACAGAGGCACGGCCATGTCACACGCCCGTGTGACTCGTGGTCAGGCCGTGTTAGGACTTCTAATTTGGGGCACGGCCGTGTGAGTCGGAGTTGAGGCCGTGCTTTAGGTAATCGTCGAGGCACAGCCTTATAGGCTTTGGGTCAGGCCGTGTCACTTTCGCACTAAGGCCCATTTACTCTGTTTTGGGCCCAATTTGTGTTCTTTTCATCCTCGGGTGCTTTCCTGGGTCTAAAACTTGAAAAGAAAGGATTACAAGAACCTTTTCATAAAAACCAAGGAATAAATCATCGAAAAGCATATTAAATGTGGGTTAAAATATGTTACAATTACGGTTTATCATATGTATAGGGGTTAGACTTAGTGAAATGTCTTGTTGTTTTGGCCAAGTGTGTTGGCTCCTTTAAAGATGAACTCTTTTGTAAATGGCCATATTTAATGGCTCCTTATTTTTAATATATGGAAAGATGAGGTTATTCATGAATGTGTATGATGCATGATTTGGTTGCTTGGTAAATGGTTGAATGGGATTTATGTTATATGAGTTAGGGTGATAAAAAGAGCTTGGCGAATAGGCTTGTTCTTGTCCACACGGGTAGGCACACGGGCGTGTGTCTAGGCCGTGTGTGACACACGGTCAGTCCCATAGGTGTGTGACTGGGCCGTGTGTCCCCTGCATGTTAGTGTTGCAAGTCAGTGTCGACCATTGGTGGAGCACACAGGCGTGTGACGGGTCGTGTGCCCCCTTATGAGGTTGCTGGTGTAACACCCCAAACCCGGTCTATGCGTTTAGACAAGATTTGGTTTGTCACACAAATCAAACATTCGTTTATTCTCAATGGTTAAAATAAAATAAAAAAAACTTTTTGAAAATAGAGTTTAATAAAATTAAACTCGAGGATTTGAAAAGTTTTAGCTTAAGAGAAATACTTGTTTTGAAAACTTATCGCCAAAATATAAATATCAAATTCTTAAGATAGTTTAAAAGAACTTTGAAAGGATTTAAAATAATTAAAGTGTCCAGAAATTTTGTTATAAAACCAATGTTCTTAAGAAAACTTAACATATTTAAGATAAAACCATATTAAAAGTTTGATAATAAGATTCAAAACCATCCACACAATAAATCCATAAAAAAAACATAATAAGAGGCCTTATTACATAAAACCCATAACAGAAATTTAAAATAATAACTTAAGTAAAGTCATAGTTTATAAAAACCCAAGTTTGTAGTATGGCCTCCACCAAGTCATCTCCGGCCCAAGTCCACGTCAATTTCCATTACCTGAAATGGTTAAAAAAACTTGGGTGAGTTACAAAGGACTCAGTGTGCAACTCACTTACCACCATTATTGGGCCAGATCGTCAAGATATCATGCTGGGCTTGAGCCCCTTTACAGATTTCAACAATATATCATAAAATAACATAATTTAGAAATGAATGCATGTAAAATGAATTTCCCAAACCAACCTAATATCCATCCGCTAACACCCCCGTACCAACCAACACACCTGTGGGGATCAAGTCAACCCACCCCACCAAACACACCAATTATAGGCTTTAAGCCTTTAAATAATTTTGTAGTGCACTACCGAACTAGATTGTGACATTGTCACCGAACTAGAGGCATTTAGCCGAAATTTGTGGCAAAGCCACCGAACTAGAGGCATTGAGCTGAATTGTGGCAGAACCACCGAACTAAAGGCATTGAGCCGAATTGTGGCAGAACCACCGAACTAGATTTTTGGCAACTGGCCATTCTTCTCTTCATATATCCCACCCCATGCAATTATGCGTGTATAACAAAATATAGTCATATAATATCTTTAATTCATAACATTTGTGGGTTTATCAATAAACATTTCATTTGGCCCATAAAATAATAATTTAATAATTTGCCCATTTAACAGTTTAGTGGGCTTTGGCCCATTTATCGAACTAGAGTAATTTGGCCCAATTTATCGAACTAGAGTGTTTTGGCCCAATTTATCAAACTAGAGTATTTTGGCCCATTTTTATCGAACTAGAGTATTTTGGCCCATTTTTATCGAACTAGAGTATTTGGCCCATTTTATCAATTTAACAGTTTTTCGCATAATTCTCGGTTTTCACCCTTTTCATGCATTTCACAAAAGTATCAATTACTACATAATTTTCCGAATTTACCATTTTCACGATTTTATCGCAATACTTATGATTAGAAATCTAACCCGAAAATGAGTGTGAAATTACACACCTGGTTATTGAGAGAACTACACTTTCCCGCTCTTCAACACCTAAACGTATCGCGATAGTTAGAACTCTATATTCTAATAAATAAATAAATCGATTTAAACATAACGATCTAAAATTTACCCTCGAATTTTCGTAATACTTCCACTTGCGATTTCTCCCCGATTGATGGTTCGCTAACCGAATCGAATCCACGAACGAATAATGGTTCGGGAGTACGAACGACTTCGAACAATTGATTTTCCTCGGTTGAACGTCCGCAACTCGGTGGAAAATCTCGGATTCCCGAAATAGCCCTTTGCTTATACTTAGGGGGAATAACGGAACCTCCCCTCTTCCGGAAACTGAACACCGCCCTTTTCTTCTCTATTTTGAATGTCTTCAAAGACAAAGATCGTTACTCCAATCTAAGATAAATTTTCGAAATAATACCAAGGTTTTTAAAGTTGTGATTTCCTTACCACAAATATCGATTCCAAGGATTTGTGTCACCCACGACCTCTTGATTTCCAAACTTCCGTTATCGCACTAAAGTATAACAAAATAAACGTTAATAGAATGAACGTTTATTTTGATCTAATAAAGCCTTCAAACCATCAATATTCGGCTATAACCACTTTTAACTAATCGAAACTAAAAGAATCTCTTACCTATTTTCCACGTCGAAAAGAAAGGATTGAGAATGGTGATTGATTGATGAAAGATTCGGCTATGAAAGATTAAGGAGAAGAGAAAATAATTTGGCTTATAAACACCTTAGCATTCGGCCATGAAAGTGTAGGTGGAGAGAATTTTGATTGAAAAGAAATAAAATAGGAGAAAGATGGTGATGATGTTGCTTTGATTTCAAAGTGCATAGAAGAAAAAGAAAGAAAGAAAGAAAGAAAGAGATGAGCTTGAGAGAGAGATGTATATTCGGCAATGGGGAGAAGAAAAGAGAAAGAGAAAGGCTTTTGGTGTAGGTGATTTTCGGCACTAATGAAAATAAGGCACAAAAGAAAACCAATTGATGTGCAAAAATGACCAAATGGTCAAAAACTTTAAGACTTACCAATGCTCAAATTCGGCCAAAGGGAGAAAAGGTTGAGAAGAGAAATTTGCAAAATTTTGCACAAAAACTAAAGATGACCAAAAGTAAACTCCTAAACCTTACCAAGCTACTAGCAAAATTCAGCCAACCTCCCCCCTAGCCATATTGCCGTCCAAATGCATGGTCTAATGACCAAGATATTGTTTCCATAAATAATTCCTTGATTCTTGCCTCATATCTTCACATTTTCCTTATTTTCTTGATTCCCTTCCTTAAGTTAATAATTTCCTTATTCCTTTGATATTCTAACCAAAAATAACAAGTCAACACCTACCATATAAGCTCTTGGCCGACACTTGCTATACATGTGCAGAAAAATTCAAAATAAAATTCACCTAGATGCTAAACAAGGGATTCGAACCTTCTCCCTCATGCCTAAACCCATGCGCCATCACCACTTGTCCAATAACTCATCTTATGCTTCACTTTGACACTTAAATTAATTTATGTGTCATAGCCACTTAATCCACTTCCATAAATAATTAAAACTAAAAATTATTCTATACCCAATTAATTCTATACTCTTCTTCAGGACTATAATAAACACGAAAAAAAATAAATAAGAAAATTCCACCTTCTAGAATAATCACTCAAAGCACACAATGAAAATAAATTACTCAAATTTTCAGGGTGTTACAACTCTACCCCCTAAAAGAAAATTTCGTCCTCGAAATTTACCTGGTTGAAAAAGGTGAGGGTATTGTTGCCGAATTGCATCCTCAGGCTCCCACGTAGCTTCCTCCACTCCGTGATTACGCCATAACACTTTGACCAACGGCACAGTCTTCCTTCTTAGCACCTTAACATCTCGGTCTAAGATTTCCACTGGTTCCTCCTCAAAAGACAAATCCGAATTCAACTCCACTTCTTCTACCGGTACTATGTGTGAAGGATCCGATCTATAGCGCCTCAGCATGGAAACATGAAAAACCTTATGAATTTGGCTCAATTCTGGAGGTAATTCGATCAGATAGGCCACTGGACCAACTCGCTTCACCACACGATATGGTCCAATGTATCTAGGACTCAACTTGCCCTTCTTCCCGAATCTGAAAATTTTCTTCCAAGGTGAGACCTTCAGGAAAACTTGATCTCCTACGGCATACTCGATATCCTTACGCTTCAGATCCGCATACGACTTCTGTCTATCCGAAGCTTCCTTTAACCGTGCTCGAATAACTTTTACTTTTTCTTCCGAGAATCCACCCTTATTCCTTCGGCTGATACCACATGACCCAAAAAAGTCACTTCTCTTAACCGAAATTCACATTTACTGAATTTGGCGTACAACTGATTATCTCAAAGTACTTGCAATACAATCCGCAAATGCGAGTCATGTTCTTCTTCACTTCTCGAATAAACTAGAATGTCATCTATGAATACCACCACAAACCGGTCTAAGAATGGTTGAAAGACCCGGTTCATCATATCCATAAATGCAGCTGGTGCATTGGTCAACCCAAACGGCATCACCAAAAATTCATAGTGTCCGTAACGGGTTCGAAATGCCGTCTTGTGAACATCCGCTTCTTTCACCTTAAGCTGGTGGTAACCCGACCTTAAATCAATTTTGGAGAAAACTGAAGCTCCCTTCAATTTATCAAATAGGTCATCAATCCTCGGCAAAGGGTACCGATTCTTGATCGTCAGCTTATTCAATTGCCTATAATCGATACACATACGCATCGACCCATCCTTCTTCTTAACAAACAAAATCGGTGCTCCCCACGGAGACACACTCGGTCGAATAAAACCCCGATCTAGCAGTTCTTGAATTTGGGCCTTAAGCTCCGACAACTCCTTCGGTGCCATTCTATAAGGAGCAATGGGCACTGGAGCAGTTTCGGGCAAAAGCTCAATACCAAATTCCACTTCCCGATCTGGAGGTACACCAGGAAGTTCTTCGGGAAAGACATCAGGGAACTCCTTCACAGTTCTCACATCTTCCACTGACAGCTCTTTGGCATCTAAAGCACTAATAAATGCTAGAAATGCTCCGTACCCTTTTCGCACCAACTTCTCCGCCTTTAACGCAGAAATCACGTTTGCCAAGTAATTTCTCCGCTCGCCTATCATAACTATCTCCTTATCCTCCGCAGTTCTTATCGACATCCGTTTTTCAGCACAATCTAGCTGTGCCCGGTGCTTAACCAACCAATCCATGCCAAGAATAATATCAAATTCGCCAAATGGCAATTCCATCAAATTTGCCAGGAATGTTTCTCCTTGAATTACTAAGGGCACGTCTCTAAATAGTTTATTAACCAACACCGACTGTCCTAAGGGACTAATCACCCTCATCTCATTATCGGAAATTTCAGAGTCTAAATTCAAGTTTCCAGTTATGGTGCTAGCAACGTACGAATGAGTAGAACCAATATCTATCAAGGCAATAACGGTTACATCAGAGATGAAGAACGTACCAGTTATCACATCAGGTGCATTGCCATCCTCACGGCGTCTGACCGCATACACCAGTCCTGGCTGTCTTGCATCCGCGTTGCCTCTAGGACCATTGCCTCGACCCGCTGCACCTTGACCACGTCCAGCCCCATTACCACCACGACCCGGTCCACTACCTCTCGGTGGTTGCTGAGTTCCTCTTGCCGGTGGTGCATCAGTAGTACGAACTTCTTGAGTTGTATCCATACGTCGAGGGCAACTCCTATATTGATGATCCGTCGATCCACATTTATAGCAAGCACCCGTTTTCCTCCAGCATTCTCCAGAATGCCTTTTCCCACAATCAGCACAATCTCGACTCTGATTAACAGCTACAAGTGTTCTACCTTGAGCTGGCTCATCATTCCGAGACCTCTTCGGAAACCTTTTTAAAGAACCCGAATTCTTCAGATCTCTCTTGCTTCAAACTTGCTCCCGATTTTGACGTTCCGAGTTCTTAACCTCTTCGGCTATCTTAGCCTTCTCCATAAGCGTGGCAAAAGTTCTAACTTGCTGTGGGGCTATCAGAACCCGCAACTCATCTTTCAAGCCATCCTCAAAGCGCACACAACGCTCATGATCCGTTGCCACTATAGTTCGAGCATAGCGACTCAAACGTAAGAACTCAGCCTCATATGCTGCCACCGTCTTATTTCCTTGCACCAGGTTTAAGAATTCCTTCCTTCGAGCATCCACATAGCTCGTTCCCACATATTTCCCTTGAAAGGAAGCTTTCAAGAATTCCCAATTAATTAATGCAGCATCAGTGCCTTCTCGGACAGTAAGCCACCATTGGTATGCTTCGTCCCTTAACAAAGATACCGCTCCTCTTAGCTTTTGTTCCACAGTGCACTCAAGATCGTCCATAATTCGCTCCACTGCCTCAAGCCAATATTCAGCGACATTGGGAGCTACACCAGAGACACCTCTGAAAACCTCAGCTCCACTGGATTTCAATCGCTCCGATATCGACCCACGAGCTGTTGGCCCAGTTCTGGATCCAGCGACCCTTTCAAGTACTCGCAGCATTGCTCGTGTCACAGCATTATCCTCTTCCATATGGTCATGCGATCCCGTCTCACTCTCGAGTGACGCAGGTGTATCCATTTTCGGCATATAACCCGGCGCTTCAGTTGCGCCCCTAACACCTCGTCCTCTACCACGGCCACGTCTACCGCGTCCACGACCACGTCCTCTAGTGCTCATAGCGACTAATTCGATCTGATCTGATTAAGAGTTTTATGAATCAGAATAATATTTCAGTTGTTTATTAACGATGTATTATGATATGAAAGAGATAGAGTTGTTTTCGCAACCATATCCTATTGTCTCAATCTCTACGGTTTTCAACACCTAAAACTAGAAGTTCTAAAGTGTTTCTTATAATCATATCATAATCATAACAGACAATCAATATTCAGATATTTACTTGACTTGGCTCGGGATGCTCATGGTGCCATACTACCTTTAAATCAAAAAGTCTAGAAATTTAAATTATTTTTCAAACAGATTTCATTGTCGAACCCAAACTACAGCCGAGTTTTGAACTGGGCTCTGATACCATTAAATGTAACACCCCAAACCCGGTCTATGCGTTTAGACAAGATTTGGTTTGTCACACAAATCAAACATTCGTTTATTCTCAATGGTTAAAATAAAATAAAATAAAAAACTTTTTGAAAATAGAGTTTAATAAAATTAAACTCGAGGATTTGAAAAGTTTTAGCTTAAGAGAAATACTTGTTTTGAAAACTTATCGCCAAAATATAAATATCAAATTCTTAAGATAGTTTAAAAGAACTTTGAAAGGATTTAAAATAATTAAAGTGTCCAGAAATTTTGTTATAAAACCAATGTTCTTAAGAAAACTTAACATATTTAAGATAAAACCATATTAAAAGTTTGATAATAAGATTCAAAACCATCCACACAATAAATCCATAAAAAAAACATAATAAGAGGCCTTATTACATAAAACCCATAACAGAAATTTAAAATAATAACTTAAGTAAAGTCATAGTTTATAAAAACCCAAGTTTGTAGTATGGCCTCCACCAAGTCATCTCCGGCCCAAGTCCACGTCAATTTCCATTACCTGAAATGGTTAAAAAAATTGGGTGAGTTACAAAGAACTCAGTGTGCAACTCACTTACCACCATTATTGGGCCAGATCGTCAAGATATCATGCTGGGCTTGAGCCCCTTTACAGATTTCAACAATATATCATAAAATAACATAATTTAGAAATGAATGCATGTAAAATGAATTTCCCAAACCAACCTAATATCCATCCGCTAACACCCCCGTACCAACCAACACACCTGTGGGGATCAAGTCAACCCACCCCGCCAAACACACCAATTATAGGCTTTAAGCCTTTAAATAATTTTGTAGTGCACTACCGAACTAGATTGTGACATTGTCACCGAACTAGAGGCATTTAGCCGAAATTTGTGGCAAAGCCACCGAACTAGAGGCATTAAGCCGAATTGTGGCAGAACCACCGAACTAGAGGCATTGAGCCGAATTGTGGCAGAACCACCGAACTAGATTTTTGGCAACTGGCCATTCTTCTCTTCATATATCCCACCCCATGCAATTATGCGTGTATAACAAAATATAGTCATATAATATCTTTAATTCATAACATTGGTGGGTTTATCAATAAACATTTCATTTGGCCCATAAAATAATAATTTAATAATTTGCCCATTTAACAGTTTAGTGGGCTTTGGCCCATTTATCGAACTAGAGTAATTTGGCCCAATTTATCGAACTAGAGTGTTTTGGCCCAATTTATCGAACTAGAGTATTTTGGCCCATTTTTATCGAACTAGAGTATTTGGCCCATTTTATCAATTTAACAGTTTTTCGCATAATTCTTGGTTTTCACCCTTTTCATGCATTTCACAAAAGTATCAATTACTACATAATTTTCCGAATTTACCATTTTCACGATTTTATCGCAATACTTATGATTAGAAATCTAACCCGAAAATGAGTGTGAAATTACACACCTGGTTATTGAGAGAACTACACTTTCCCGCTCTTCAACACCTAAACGTATCGCGATAGTTAGAACTCTATATTCTAATAAATAAATAAATCGATTTAAACATAACGATCTAAAATTTACCCTCGGATTTTCGTAATACTTCCACTTGCGATTTCTCCCCGATTGATGGTTCGCTAACCGAATCGAATCCACGAACGAATAATGGTTCGGGAGTACGAACGACTTCGAACAATTGATTTTCCTCGGTTGAACGTCCGCAGCCCGGTGGAAAATCCCGGATTCCCGAAATAGCCCTTTGCTTATACTTAGGGGGAATAACGGAACCTCCCCTCTTCCGGAAACTGAACACCGCCCTTTTCTTCTCTATTTTGAATGTCTTCAAAGACAAAGATCGTTACTCCAATCTAAGATAAATTTTCGAAATAATACCAAGGTTTTTAAAGTTGTGATTTCCTTACCACAAATATCGATTCCAAGGATTTGTGTCACCCACGACCTCTTGATTTCCAAACTTCCGTTATCGCACTAAAGTATAACAAAATAAACGTTAATAGAATGAACGTTTATTTTGATCTAATAAAGCCTTCAAACCATCAATATTCGGCCATAACCACTTTTAACTAATCGAAACTAAAAGAATCTCTTACCTATTTTCCACGTCGAAAAGAAAGGATTGAGAATGGTGGTTGATTGATGAAAGATTTGGCTATGAAAGATTAAGGAGAAGAGAAAATAATTTGGCTTATAAACACCTTAGCATTCGGCCATGAAAGTGTAGGTGGAGAGAATTTTGATTGAAAAGAAATAAAATAGGAGAAAGATGGTGATGATGTTGCTTTGATTTCAAAGTGAATAGAAGAAAAAGAAAGAAAGAAAGGAAGAAAGAGATGAGCTTGAGAGAGAGATGTATATTCGGCAATGGGGAGAAGAAAAGAGAAAGAGAAAGGCTTTTGGTGTAGGTGATTTTCGACACTAATGAAAATAAGGCACAAAAGAAAACCAATTGATGTGCAAAAATGACCAAATGGTCAAAAACTTTAAGACTTACCAATGCTCAAATTCGGCCAAAGGGAGAAAAGGTTGAGAAGAGAAATTTGCAAAATTTTGCACAAAAACTAAAGATGACCAAAAGTAAACTCCTAAACCTTACCAAGCTACTAGCAAAATTCGGCCAACCTCCCCCCTAGCCATATTGCCGTCCAAATGCATGGTCTAATGACCAAGATATTGTTTCCATAAATAATTCCTTGATTCTTGCCTCATATCTTCACATTTTCCTTATTTTCTTGATTCCCTTCCTTAAGTTAATAATTTCCTTATTCCTTTGATATTCTAACCAAAAATAACAAGTCAACACCTACCATATAAGCTCTTGGCCGACACTTGCTATACATGTGCAGAAAAATTCAAAATAAAATTCACCTAGATGCTAAACAAGGGATTCGAACCTTCTCCCTCATGCCTAAACCCATGCGCCATCACCACTTGTCCAATAACTCATCTTATGCTTCACTTTGACACTTAAATTAATTTATGTGTCGTAGCCACTTAATCCACTTCCATAAATAATTAAAACTAAAAATTATTCTATACCCAATTAATTCTATACTCTTCTTCAGGACTATAATAAACACGAAAAAAAATAAATAAGAAAATTCCACCTTCTAGAATAATCACTCAAAGCACACAATGAAAATAAATTACTCAAATTTTCAGGGTGTTACAGCTGGCGTCATAAAAAAATATCCAAGTTTTTACACACGGGCGAGGACACGGGCGTGTCTAGGCCGTGTGGAAGACACGGGCCAAAGACACGAACATGTCAAAACCCCTATAGATTCGAAATGAAAAATAAATTCTACACGGGCTAGGGACATGGGAGTGTGTAACCACACAGCCTGCCCACATGGGCGTGCCTCATTTCACACGGACTTGTGGCCCTATTTAGGAAAAATTTTCTAAGTATACAAAAGTTCCCAGTTTGATTTCGAGACCCTCCGTTTGCATGTTTAAGGCCTCGTAGGCCCATAATAAGGATGGTATGAATGTGAATGGGAAGTTTTAAGTGGGAATGAAATTTATAGCCTAAAGTTGTATGTTCAAGCAAGATAAGTCTGGTAATGTCTCGTACCCGGTTCTGGCTTTGGATATGGGTAAGGAGTGTTACATTTAGTGGTATTAGAGCTATGGTTTCGTCAGTTCTCGGACTACCGTAGTGTAACACCCCAAACCCGGCCCAAACCATAAGACCGAATTTGGTTTGCTACAGAGAAAACATTTTTGAAAACCATTTAAAACTTAGTCAAATTGCCTTTCAATTAAAATTTTATTTGTTAGAAATCACACTCAAAAGAAATTTGTTGAGTCAGGTTGTTTAAAAATTTCAGAGGTACCCGATGGTACTTTAAAACATTTTGCGTTTAATTTGAGAAAAACATGTGCATCCATTTTAACATCATCAAGTAGTTTAAACCAAACATTCAAAACACGCAGCAGTAATAAAATAATTCTAGGAGGCCTTATTACAAACATAAACCCAAAAGAAAAATAGATAAAATCCAAAAATTCATTTATTAAAAAGTCTCCACTGCATGGCCACCTCGAGTCCATCCGGCTCCTCACCCGCGATCTACGAATCACCTGAAAATTAAAGGAGAAGGTGAGTCACCAAGACTCAATGTGTAACCCTTCCCCGGTTTAGTGCAATAACATACACAAATCATAACCAATTAACATGCATAAGTTTAAATGCACCCAACCTAACCATCCAAACGCCTTTCTCTACCCCGTGTGGTACCAAACCACTGGTGGTGCCAAATCACTGGTGACATATAGTCACAAATGTGATACCAAATCACTGGAGATACCAAATCTCTGGTGTCCGAAGACACAATTGTGTTACCAAAACACTGGTGACCGAAGTCACAAATCAAGTGATGGGGCCAACCCATCGTGTGATACCAAATCACTGGCAGACGATCCCATATCTCAAAGTGGGGCCAACCCACGGTGGAATTAACCACAGGGACAAGTCGCTATGAGGTGCCAAACCTCTGGAGGTACCAAACCTCTGGTGACCGTAGTCACGATGTGTTACCAAAACACTGGTGTCCGTCGACACAATTATCACTGCCCCCTCCTCTCATCAACCCATATCAATCATTTATGCATATACAAAAATCATGTTGATAGATTTATTTAACAACATCCAATCGATTATCATAAGCCATATATCAAATAATACACATACCAAATGTTTCATGCTTCCCAAAAGCATCAAATAATAATCTCATAGTCACAAAGACTTACCCGAATCCTTGTTAATACCATGATGGTATTACATCCATGTCTACATAAATCGATTAGACATAATATAACACTTAGCATATTAAAAAGTTATAAGATGTGTATGTACACACACCTGAATTTAACGAAAGCCTTAAATCCCGATTAGACAAATCGGCCACACAAACTTTCCTTGTCCCTATATTCGGCCAAAAATGAATATTAGAACTATGGCCTATTCGGCCAAACCAAAATAATTGAGAAGAAGGGTTCCTTGTGAACCTAAAACCTTACCCAAAAGCCTTCGAACACTATCCAACACACTCCTAAAAGAATCGGCCTCACTTCCCTACAATCAACCATCATCATTAAGGTTTATTAGCCTTCGGATTAAACGAAAACTTAAAAGAATGATCCTTTAAAATAAACCCTTACCACCTTACCAAAAACCGATTGCTAGAGGAGTCCCAAAGAAAACTATGTTGCCTTCAATATTCGGCCAAAGAGATTCAAGATAGAAGAAGAATATTTTTGGCACAACAAAGAGGTATATTCGGCTTTATGACAAAAAGAAAATAATGGGAAGAGAAATATAATTTCGGCAAAGAAGAGTGTATAGGAGGTTTTTGATGTTTAAGCAAAATGAATGGGAGAACAAAAGGTTAATGCAAGTTTCGGTTTTTGAGAGAATGAAAATGAGAAATAGATATTGAACAAATATGACCAAATGGTCAAAAAGTATTAGGCTTACCACAATGTAGAATTCGGCCAAAAAGAAAAGTATTTGAGAGAAAATTGTTTTGCAACTTTTGCACCAAATGAACCAAATGACCAAAACAATTCCTAAGCCTTACCAACACTAGCATATTCGGCCAAAAACCCCCCCTTAGCCACAATGCCGTCCAAGTTCATGGCATAAAGGCCATGATTTTGTTTCCAAAACATTTCCCATAAACCAAGCCTTTGTCCCCTCAATTTACCATAACTTCAAGATATCTTACCAAAACCTTAGGAATCTTATCCCTTATTTCATGCTTTCCTTTAGAATAAATTCAACTTACCAAAATGAAAGTCCAACCTATCATAATTATGTTTGACCGTCCATTAAAGCTAACATACAAAAAATAACTTTTAAAAATGCTATACCTACTACTCGAACCACTAACCTCATGCAACCTTTCAAGCTCTTTATCCACTATGCCACTAACTCCTCTTGTGCTTTAATATACACTTAAATTAACTTAAGTGCTAAGCTCATTTAATCCTCTTCATTAAATAAGCCATACTAAGAATTTTCCTACTAAACCGAGCTTACTCAAGACCCCTAATTAAGTCTTATAACACCACAAATAATATCACAGAAATTTAAACACAAGCAAAATAATTCAATCACGAATAACCCCTATTTCAGGATGTTACACGTAGCATGTGTAAGAGTCTAGCTATACATGTCATAAGTACATATTGATAGTGTGGTGACTTATAACAGTATTAAACTGTGTTTTCATATAGTAAATGGATCCTAACTGAGTGGATGCTGATGACGGTGCTAGTAACGCGACGGCTCCCACGCAAGGGACCGCGCCTATGGAGAGTAGAGCCGAGACTATGGGTCAAGGAGAAGTGGCTCGGGAGGCTTTTCTCCACATGATAAGTAACTGGTAGACCGAGTTTGTACGAGCGAACCCTAATGCTCAACCTCCTCCACCCCCACATATACCTCAGCCAAACCTTGTGGCTCTTCAAGGTATAGGTTTGGTGAGAATGGCCAAACCCCCGGTTGATAAGATTCGAAAACAAGGGGCCCAGGAATTTAGAGCTAATATCGACGATGACCCTGAGAGGGCAGTTCTGGCTTGAGAACTCTATGAGGGTATTTGATGAACTCTCTTCCATGCCTGAGGCGAGCTTGAAATGTGTCGTGTCATTGTTGAATAACTCGGCATATCGTTGGTGTAAAACATTGACGTCGGTAGTTCCAAGGGAAAGAGTGACATAAGATTTCTTTTTGGAAGAGTTCCAAAAGAAGTACATAAGTCAGAGATTTGTAGATCAGAAACAGAAAGAATTCATTGAATTGAAGCAAGGCAAAATGACTGTGGCAGAGTATGAGCGCGAGTTTGTTAGGCTTAGCAAGTATGCACAATAGTGTGTGTCTACGGAAGCTATTTTATGCAAGAGGTTCGAAGACGGGCTGAATGAGGATATCAGATTACTAGTTGGATTTTAGAATTGAAAGAATTTGTGGTGTTGGTTGATAGAGCAAGGCCGATGAGCTGAATAAGGAAAAGAGAAAAGCCATGAGTGAGGCCCAAGATGCAAGAAAGAGGCCAATGAGTAAATCGTTCAAAGCTCAATCAAAGAGGTCCAAGGAAATAAACCCTTGGACGACTACGTCAGTTGGATATTCACACCGAGATCGAGGTAATACATACTCGGGCTCGAGAGTTCAAGCCACCTCGATGGCAAGTATGGGCAATCCAAAGTCTAGTAAACCAGAGTGTCCAAATTGTAGTAGGCAACACACTGGAAAGTGTTAGGGGAATAATCGTAATTGTTACAAATGTTGTTCACCTGACCATTTTATTCGGAATTGTCTAGAGAGGGATGAGAAGGAAAGAAAGCAAGAAGTAAGATCAAGCAATGTATCTTCGAGGGGGAGATCACAAAGGAACCCGGGAGGTGGGGCTCGTAGTAGAGGTGCGCTTAAAGACTCTGATGTGAGATCGGAGGGTCGAACACCTGCAAGGATTTATGTCATTCGCGCTCGCGAAGAGGCATCATCTCCAGATGTGATAACGGGTACATTTACTATTCACGATATTTCTATTGTTGCTTTGATTGATCCGGGGTCTACCCATTCTTATATTTGCATGAAATTGGCAACTAGTATGAGTATGATTGTTGAGTCTACGAAATTTGTAGTAATAGTGCCAAACCCGTTAGGCAAACATGTGCTAGTTGACAAGGTGTGTAGGAATTGTCCTTTGATAGTTAGAGGTCATTATTTTCTGGCTAACCTTATGTTATTTTCGTTTGATGAATTCGACTTGATTCTTGGTATGGATTAGCTGACTACTCATGATGTTTTAGTAAACTGTGGTAGTAAGTTTATTGAATTGAGATGTGTAAATGGAGATGTCATTCGGGTTGAATCAGGTAAACCGAATAGTTTTTCTGTAATGATTTCATCTATGGTAGCTGAGAAATACTTGAGGAAAGGGTATGAGTCCTATCTCGCCTTCGTACTGAATACTCAAGATTCAAAGGTAAAGATTGAATCAGTGCTTGTGGTGTACGAGTATCCGGACATGTTCCCAGAAAAGCTACTCGGATTGCTTCTAGTTAGAGAGTTCGAGTTTGGGATTGAGTTAGTTTTGGGTACAGCACCTATTTCGGTTGCTCCATATAGGATGGCACCATTGCAGTTAAAAGAATTGAAGGTTCAGTTGCAAGTGTTAATGGATAAGGGTTTTGCAAGACCGAGCTATTCACCATGGGGTGCTCCGGTACTTTTTGTTAAAAAGAAAGATGGGTCGATGAGATTGTGCATAGACTATAGACAACTCAACAAGGTGACCGTGAAGAACAAGTATCCTTTGCCAAGGATAGATGACTTGTTTGACCAACTGATGGGAGCTATAGTGTTTTCTAAGATAGACCTAAGGTCTGGCTATTACCAGTTGAGGGTTAAGCAGCAAGATGTGCCGAAAACTGCATTTCAGACGAGATATGGCCATTATGAGTTTCTTGTTATGCCATTTGGCTTAACGAATGCTCCTGCAATCTTTGTGGATTTAATGAACCGTATCTTCTGACCGTATTTGGATAAGTTTGTGGTTGTTTTTATCGACGACATATTAATTTATTCCCGTGATGAAAGTGAGCATGCAGAGCACCTAAGAATTTTTTGCAAACTTTAAGAGACAAGCAGTTGTATGCTAAATTCAGCAAGAGTGAGTTTTGGCTCTGAGAAGTCAGATTTTTAGGACACATTGTGTCGGGTGATGGCATTAAAGTTCATCCGAGCAAGATCTCGGCTATTGTGGAGTGGAAACCGTCGAGGAATGTGTCAGAGATTAGAAGCTTTTTGGGTTTAGCGGGGTACTATAGACATTTCGTAAAAGGGTTCTCTATGATTGCTACCCCGATGACAAAACTGTTGCATAAAGATGTTAAGTTTGAATAGACTGAGAAATGCCAACAGAGTTTCGAGATATTGAAAGCATTATTAACTAAGGCACCGGTTTTAGTACAACCTGAGTCGGGGAAAGAGTTTGTGGTTTACAGTGATGTGTCATTAAATGGTCTTGGCTGTGTGTTGATGCATGAGGGTAAAGTAGTAGCTTATGCCTCGAGACAGCTAAAACTGCATGAAAAGAACTATCCAACTCACAATTTGGAGTTGGCTGCGATCGTTTTCACTTTGAAGATTTAGCGTCATTATTTATATGGTGAGAAGTGTCGAATCTTCACCGATCACAAGAGTTTGAAGTACTTGATGGACCAAAAGGATTTGAATTTGTGACAACGGCGGTGGCTCTAATTATTGAAGGATTATGAGTTAGTAATCGACTACCATCCGGGGAAAATGAATGTGGTTGCAGATGCCTTGAGCAGAAAATCCCTATATGCTTTGAGAGCTATGAGTACAAGCTTAGCGTTATCTGATGATGGTGCTATATTGGCCGAATTGAGGGCTAGACCATTATTTATTCAGCAGATATGTTAAGCTCAAAAGAATGATAGTGAGATGCAAGTTAAGAGAGCTCAGTGCAATTTAGGGAATAACTCTAATTTTCGGGTTAGTTCAGAGGATTGCTTGATGTTTCATAATACAATTTGTGTACCAAAGGTTGATGAGTGAATCCGAAAAATTTTACATGAAGCACACAGTGGTTGTTTGTCAATACATCCAGGCAGTACAAAAATGTACAATGATTTGAAGAAGTTATATTGGTGGCCAGGTATGAAAAGAGACATCACCGAGTTTGTTACAAGGTGTTTGATCTGTCAACAAGTGAAAGCCGAACATCAAGTACCTTCGGGATTACTTCAGCCAGTGATGGTTCCCGAGTGGAAATGGGATCGAATCACAATGGATTTCGTAACGGGGTTACCTATGACTCCAAAAAAGAAAGATGTTGTGTGGGTTATTGTGGATAGATTAACGAAGTCAGCTCATTTTATACCGATGCGTGTGGATTATCCACTTGATAAGTTGGCCGAGCTATATATTGCTGAGGTGGTGAGACTACATGGGGTGCCTAATCCATTATCTCGGATAGAGATCCAAGATTTACTTCGAGGTTTTGGAAGAAATTGCAGGAAGCCTTGGGTACAAGATTGAATTTTAGTACTGCGTTCCATCCTCAAACCGATGGCCAGTCTGAAAGAGTGATTCAAGTTCTTGAAGATATGCTCAGATGTTGTTTATTAGAGTTCGAAGGTAGTTGGGAAAATTATCTACCATTGGTTGAGTTTGCCTACAACACCAGTTATCAGTCGAGTATACGGATAGCACTATACGAAGCTTTATATGGTCGCAAGTGTCGGACGCCCTTATATTGGACCGAACTTAGTGAGAAGCAAATTCATGGGGTTGATCTAGTTAAGAAAACCGAAGAGAAAGTGAAAGTGATCCGTGATAGTCTGAAAGCTACTTCAGATCGACAAAAGTCATACGCGGATTTAAAAAGGAAAGAAATCGAGTTTCAAGTGGGCGATAAAGTATTCCTGAAAGTATCCCCGTGGAAAAAAATATTAAGATTTGGTTGAAAGGGCAAATTGAGTCCACGATTCATAAGGTCGTATGAGGTCATTGAAAGGATTGGACCAATAGTATACCGGTTGGCTTTGACGGTAGAGTTAGAGAGAATACACAACGTGTTTCATGTGGCGATGTTGCGGCGATATCGTTTTGATCCTTCGCATGTGATCCCTCCAACATAAATTGAGATACGACCGGACACGACTTCTGAAGAGGAACCAATTAAGATTTTAGCTTAAGAGGTTAAACAGTTAAGGAATAAGAGCATAGCCTTAGTGAAAGCGTTATGGCAAAAACACGGTGTGGAAAAGGCTACATGGGAACTGGAAGAAGCCATGAGGGAACACTACCAAAACCTTTTTACCGGTAAGATTTTCGAGGACAAAAATCTCTAAAGAGTGGAGAGTTGTAACAGCCCGATTTTGGGGCTAGCCGAAACAGGGGTTAGGAGACCACTAATTCGAGGTTTAAGAAAATTATTTTAATATTATTTTATGTGTTATAGCAAGTTTATAAGGATGCATGAAAATTTTGGTGCCTTAATTTTAGCGATTATATGCTTAATTGATAAAAAGGACTAAATCGCATAAAGTGCGAAAATTCTATTTTTCAACCTAAGAGTGTCTAATAGCTATGGAATATTAAATTGGAGGTCCTTAAAGTGCAAATAGACCACCCTAAGAGTGATGGCCGACCAAGGGGGACAAAGACATTAATTTGGTCAAAATTTTTGTGAAATTAGGAGACCAAAAATAAGTAAAATAAGACAAAGAAAGAAGATATCATCTTTCACTATTCACGCTTCTTCTTCCACCAAAAATTGAAGAGAAATTAGAGGTTTTGGGGGTTCAAACTTTCAGCCAAGCTATTCTCTTGCAAGTGAGTGATTTTAGAGGTATTTCTTGATAATTTTTGTACTTTTAGATCCCCTAAAGCTTAAGCTAGCTAATAAGGAGACTATTTTGCTAAATGGTTGAAAGTTTAGGGACTTTCCATGAGAGTTTTTATGTTGTTTTCTGAGTTTTTATGGAAGAAAGTGAATGTTAGAGGGTTAGGGAATAACTTTTATGAAAGGTGTTACCATGAAAACACCTAAATGGGACTTATTTGTAAAGGTTGTAATTGTGTAATAAATGCATGAAATGATGGGATTTGTAAATTGTTGTAAGAGAAATAAATGTTCAGGTAGGCTTGTTTAATGAGAAAATATGATGAAAAATGATTTCCGAGCCTAGGGGCAAAATCGTAATTTGCTAAAGTATAAGGGCAAAATGGTCTTTTTTGCCTAAGTAGAAATTTTGATGCGTCATGAGTTATAAAGTGATTGAATGAGTAAATTTTATTATTATAGATCAAGAAGAACGTGGAAACAACCTTGATCGAGGAAAAGGTAAGGTTACGGACAAAGTCGTCGATTAATACATTTTGCACCGAGGTAAATTTATGTGTAAATGATACATCTTTAATACATTTGTTGTTATTTATTGATGCATTGTATGAATGAGATCAATTACGAATGAGATTGATTGAAATTGATAGATAGTGAGTAATTCTCGTGTAAACCTCGGAATAGAAATGTAAGTGCAGAAAATATATCTGTAATCATTATTTGGTGGGCTATGTGCGATACCACCCTATTATTGATTAATGGTGGGCTGTGTGCAATACCACCTTATTATTCATTCAAGATTGGCTGTGTGCGATACCATCGTTTATATTATCATTTGGTGGGCTATGTGCGAAACCACCGTAAATATTCTTGTTTGTGGGCTATGTACGATACCACCCTATTGTTGATTAATGGTAGGCTGTGTGCGGAACCACCGGTACTTAGTATTATTCCGAAGGGTTCATCGAGAAATTGTTTAAGTAAATGTTTCATGTGGCTTTGTGGTGATAAGTGCAGGGGATGTGTGCAAGTAAATGTGAGCATTATATTTGTTACATGGTTGGTATATGGTAAGAGATGAGATGAGTAAGCATGATTATGGAAATGTGAATCGTTCTTGCTTAGTATGTAATATTATTGTTTGATTGGCATATGTTAAGATGCTTATTATTTACATGTAAACTTACTAAGCTTAAAGCTTACTCCCTTTCTTTTCCCTTGTTTTTATAGTGTCAAAGAGCCAGCTCGGGATACGAAGATAATTTGAAGATCACCCACACTATCAGTTCATCTCGGTAAATTAGACGTAGCATTTTGAGTATGGCGTGTATAGGGACTAGACTTAGTGAAATGTCTTGTTGTTTTGGCCAAGTGTGTTGGCTCCTTTAAAGATGAACTCATTTGTAAATGGTCATATTTAATGGCTCCTAATTATTAATATATGGAAAGATGAGGTTATTCATGAATGTGTATGATGCATGATTGGTTGCTTGGTAAATGGTTGAATGTGATTTATGTTGTATGAGTTAGGGTGATAAAAAGAGCTTGGCAAATAGTATTGTTCTTGTCCACACTAGTAGGCACACGGGCGTGTGTCTAAGCCGTGTGTGACACACGGTCAGTCCCATGGGTGTGTAACCGGGTCGTGTGTCCCCTGCATGCTAGTGTCGCAAGTCAGCGTCGACCATGGGTGGAGCACACGGGTGTATGACCTGTCGAGTGCCCCCTTATGAGGTTGCTAACGTCATAAACAGAATATCCAAGTTTTTACACACGGGCGTGTCTAGGCCGTGTGGAGGACGCAGGCCAAAGACATGGGTGTGTGCCCAGCCATGTGAAAACCCCTGTAGGTTCAAAATGAAAAATAAATTCCACACGGGCTAGGGACATAGGCATGTGTAACCACACGGCTTGCCCACACGGGTATGCCCCATTTCACACGGACGTGTGGCCTTGTTTAGGCAAAAAATTTCTAAGTATACAAAAGTTTTCGATTTGATTCCGAGACCCTCCGTTTGCATGTTTAAGGCCTCATAGGCCAATAATAAGGATGGTATGAATGTGAATGGGAAGTTTTAAGTGGGAATGAAATTTATAGCCCAAAGTTGTATGTTCAAGAAAGATAAGTCTGGTAATGCCTCGTACACGATTCCAGCTTTGAATACGGGTAAGGGGTGTTACAATTACTGCAATTTTGGCAGTTAAACCGCAATATCTGTTTGGTATAAGTTGATTTGGTTTTTAATTTCGGACTTTACAGTCTTTCGAATTTTAATTTGTTTTAGAACGCTAACTTCTTGGTTTTGATATTTTGTTTCGCAGATGTTTTATTTAAAACTCGTAAACTCACCCAAGAAGACATAACTAATGGATCTTATGATTTTAAGGGATATGTATTTTGAAAGTTTTTTCTACTTCAAGGTTTTTAAATTAATTACAACTTTTTACAACTCAATCGATTAAACATTTGGGACTATTTTTATAAAATTAATAAAACAAGATTTTCATCTAAGTGCTTATACACGTTCTTCTGAAAACTTGTATTTTCGATAAATTAATAATTTTATTACTCTGGAATTAAAACTAAGTTTTGGCGTAAATTAACCAACAATGTTTTTATGAGCGTTGTAACCTCCATAATTTGACCTTAGCTTCTAGGCCGAATTTGGGGTGTTACAGTAATAATAATAATAATAATAATAATAATAATAATAATAATAATAATAGAAACCAATAAAACATGGCTATTAGTGATAATTATAGGATCATATGATACCTTTTAATTAGTGTTTACACAAATACTAAAACTCCAAAGTTAGTTATGAATTAAGTGAAATGAACTCAACAAAAATAATTAAAAATAAATAAAATTTCAATATAAAAACAAAGAAACAATACTCTACATTTGTATCTTTTTATTTTCAATTTAATATATATTTTAGAATACTCTCTATATTTCTATAGAGAAAATATATTTTGTGTAGCCTTTAATCTTATGTTGTTATTTGTAAAAAAAGATAAAAATTGAAAGTGTAAGTAATATTTTTAAATATAAATTAATACATGATTATAAAATAAAAAACACACAAATACGGTACAAATATATAAAATTTTGATGATAAAAAAGTAAAAGAAAATAAAAAAGTTATAAAAGTAAGGTGAGATTACATTTTATTATTATATATACATATTTTCAATATATATTAAATTTAAGTATTTTTTTAAGTTGGTTGTATCTTTTAAATACTGTTTCATTAACAATTTTAATTAATAAATTTATATTTAAATAATAATAATTTTACAAAACAAACCAACAACTCCCGCCACATGGAATAGAAAACTGGTATATATATAATATAGTAAGGTTTTAGAGAAATTATGTAAACTTTCAATTTTTGGTGACTTATATGCTTGCTAAGTGGCGAAATCTAATATATATTATATTATAAGATTCTTAAGTTTTCAACAGGGTCACGTTATAAAAATTTTACATGTGGCAAATGTAAATAATTTTAGTTTATTATTATAATTAAAAATAAGTTCTTAAGAGTTGTTAATTTTTAATATATATTATATTATAAGGTAAATTTTAAATTTTAAATTATCGTTGTAACTTATTTGTAATAAATAAGAAATAATAATGTTTTTACAAATTAAATAATTTTGAAAAAAATAAAATAATTTATTAATATTATCTTAAAACATATATAATTTTCATTAAGTAATTAAAATAAATTAAACAAAATATTATTTAAATTAATTCAACATAATTATTAGATTTAAATGTAAGTATTTATTTAATTATTATGATAAAAATTATCTATGTAAAATTCATATATTAATTATTATGATTCAAATCTATTACATTTGTCCTGATATTACACTAAATATTTTTTTGGTACTAATTTACTTTTTAATAATTCTCACTAATCTTTAAAATAATTTACCTTTTTCTTACTTTTAACTATGAATTACAAGTAATTAACATAATAAATTATGGATTAGTTACATATTTTTTAATTATTCAATACAATGTATTCCTCACCCTATTTTCAATTGGGCTTATAAAATAAAGTTGTTTATTAATAAAAAAAAATAGGAGTACACATTTATTAAATTTTGTGCATATATATAAATCAAGGAATTTTTTTTTAAATAACATAAATTAATTCATCACATATAACAAAATTTACAATTATTCTAATTATGGCACACTCTTGTTTCCAATAACCAAGTTTTAATATATATTTAAAAGAAAACAGAACAATTTATTTTAAATTAAAAAATATGTTTTTCTTAATAAGATTGACAAAAAGTTTATCCGTGCCTACAAATAAATCTGTGCATAGCATGGGATAAAAAAATTAGTATATCATATTATACATATACTTTCATGTGCGCACACACGTATATATGATATATTATATATTACAAGATCTAAGATCAAAGTTGATAAGTTGATATAGACATACTATTTGGAGGGCACATAGACAACTTTATATTAATTTGAATTCTTAATTTTTTTGTGATGAATTTATAAAAATAAACTATTTTTAACATTTTAAATTAAATAAAATTGAAATTATATATATATATATATATATATATATATATATATAAAATAAGGTCTTAAGTCTTAAGTGACATGGAGGCTTAATTTATTGACATGTGACATACCTATTATGATGACACGTGGCAATTGTGTATTATCTCTATTTTTATTTAAAATAGAATATAATATTAAAATTATAATACATTATTTCAATAATATCAATAATTTATAAATTTAAATATTAAAATACTTAAATTACATAGTTTGTTAGGAACGAGATTTATAAAATTGATAAAATTTTAACAATTAAAAATAAGATCATATTAATGGATCGAATTTTTAATTTATAAAACAATTAAATATTTGAAAATTTTAAATAATATTATTGCAAAGATATATTATTTATAAATTAAAAAATTAATTTTATTATTATTAAAATTATGTAGGTG
Source organism: Gossypium australe (assembly GCA_005393395.2). Taxonomy (NCBI): domain Eukaryota; kingdom Viridiplantae; phylum Streptophyta; class Magnoliopsida; order Malvales; family Malvaceae; genus Gossypium; species Gossypium australe. The sequence goes on along the minus strand of CM016619.1, from coordinate 88,575,181 downwards.
AAGTTATCAATAAGAAAAATGATTATTTAAGTATAAAATTAAAACCAAAATTTAAATAATAATTAAAATAAAATCTTAATTTTAATAAATAAATTATGTAGGGTTCATTTCAAATAATAATAGTATTTTAATGAAGATATTTGTGGGTAAAATACTCAAATATACTGTAACACCCCAAACCCGGCCCAAACGCTACAACCAGATCTGGTATGCTATGGGTTAACAGTTGAAAACTTCTCTTTGAAGGGATTTGAGATCTCGGTTTGTTTAAGTGGGTATTTGATAAATACGTGCTATTTGTAGAAAACCTTTGTAGTTTTTTTTTTTGAAAAAAAACATATCTTTGCGTTAAACGTGTTTGAAATTTCCCATTTCATTACTTATAAGAATTAAGTCTTTAAAACAAATTCAAAATATAACATTAACACATATAAATCGATAACTTAAATGGTCTCAAAATTAAACTTAAAGAAAAACCGAAAATAATTTATGGAAATAAAAAAAAAACTTGATGGCCCCTTGAGTCCGCCTCGGCTCCCATGTCCACGATCTACTACTCATCTGAAAAGTCAGGAAAATAAAAAGGTGAGTCAGCAAGACTCAGTGTGCAAATCCCGAAAACACATAAAAGGCTTGGGCCCACAAACACATTATGGGCCTTAGCCCATACAAAATGGCAACAAAGTATTTACATGCAACATGGCCCAACCCAACCTAAAAATCCATCCTCTACACACTAGCCCGTACCAACCAACACACCTCGGGGATTTCTACAATCAACCCACCAACCGCTACACACCATATCGACAGCCATGCTGCCTATTCCTAACAGTCAGGAATGAATTTAACGTGCTTAGCCACCGATCACTAGTGTGACCTAAATTTATAATTCGTGGTTTAACCACCGATCACCAAGTGATCTATTAACATGCCCTTCCCCTTCATCACATCAACCCCATCCCATGCATACGTACATGCATAATTAAAACATTATACTTCCTAAAAGTTCACAGACTACCACATACATCGATACACATAGAGAAGTTTCTATGATTACGTACCTGGCATCCTTTGCCTACCCTTTTCGGGTAATACGACTGTCTTTACAGCCTTTTTTCGGCTTTTAGCCCATAACATAATTATTACAAATTATTCAATGTGTTAGAGATTTACACACCTGATTACAGTCAAGACGAGACCTTCTATATCGACACTATCAGAAGCTGATACAACTGCTAACTGCCTAAGATCTTGTTCTGAAGCCGGTCCACAACCCGGTGGCCAATCCTGTACTGCTGACACTGCTCATTTCTTAAACTTAGGGATTGTTTTTACAGATCCAATCCCCTCATTCGCCTGATCGATATTTGATTCCATTAAAAGACCTTATCATAACATATGGTTAAGATCACAATTACGATAGCGAATCTAAAGAGAAGCTAAGCAGAACCCCTTACCTTGAAATCCCGAAAAGAGAGATATGAAATTCAGAGACTAACAATTTCCGACTTTTGGAATCTGAATGATTTGATCTACTCTGTTTTCCCGAATTGTCGCCCCAAGATGTGAACACAAGAACAAACAATCCATTAGCCTTTCGGCTTTGTCTTCTAAAAACTAAAAGAGAAAAAGAATAGATCAGAAGAAATCGGGACCTACCTTTACAGAGATTTCGGCAACTCCTAGAAGATTCCGGCTTTTAGTGAAAAGATCGACAAAGAAATCCTGAAAGAACAATGAACATTCGGCTTATAGGCACATGATGACGAAGGGAATTGAAATTAAGGTTTCGGCTTTTTGCTAAAGAAACAGTTGAGAAGAGAGGAGTAGAATAGAAGGAAAACGGTAAAGAGAAAAAGACTTCGGCAAACTAGAGGTAGTTCGGCTTTAGCAGAATAATGAGAAAAGAGATTGAGAGAATAAAGACCTAGTTGCCAAAATTGAAGAGGAGAATGGAAGAATAAAATCCTAGTGCCGAAAATAAAAGATATTCCCCCTTACTTAACCTAAATTTCGGCAACTACCTCTAAAAAAACCGAAAGTGCCCCTCTTGATAACTTAAAATTGATCAACTAATAAGGGAAATTTCGGCACCCCTTAACCTCATTAAAACCGATTCCTTCCCCCTCTTAGAGTTGGAAATTCGGCCACCACCTTGACCTATAGATAATTCTTAGACTTTCTCCCTTATCAACATCTGATCACTCATCCTCAAGTGACATGGATAACACCACCTCTTCCTTCCTTTATCTGCCACATTATCCACATTATCTCACTCATTAAATCTTCCTATTTTTAAGCCTTGTTGTCGTCCCACTCTATCCATTTAAATTCTGAAAATTAGCTAAATTTTAATTAAAAGAATTAGGCTTCATGCAACTTGATTTTGGGCCTCCCCAGTTGACGCCACTTCCCTGCTCTTTAAGTGGCGCCACTTTTCCACTGGGCCACAAGCCCATTTGTGTTTTAAAACACAGATAACATCTTTTAAGCCTTATCTTATCAAGCTTTCCACTAGAGTGTCCAAGCAGAAAATTTTAACTAAGGCCTCGGCCCAATCCTGAGCCCAATCTGGACCCTTAAACACTCTAATTGGCACATTAAACGTAACACACATCAAATGCAAAGGCCCATTAATTCAGGATGTTACAGTTCTACCCCCTTAAAGAAATTTCGACCTCGAAATTACCTGGTCAAAATAGATGTGGGTACTGCTGCCGCATCGCTTCCTCTGGTTCCCAAGTATCCTCCTCAGAAATGTGATTCCGCCATAGAACCTTAACCAACGGAACCGTCTTCCTTCGCAACACTTTGACATCACGATCCAGGATTCTCACTGGTTCCTCTTCAAAGGATAGGTCAGGTCTTACCTAGATTTCCTCCACAGGCACCACGTGAGACGGATCCGAACGGTATCGTCTCAGCATAGAGACATGAAACACATTGTGAATCTGGCTTAGTTCTGAAGGTAGCTCTAGCTAATAAGCTACTGGTCCTACTCGTTTCAACACCCGGTACGGTCCGATAAATCTGGGACTTAACTTACCCTTTCGTCCAAATCTTAATACTTTCTTCCATGGCCACACCTTCAAGAAAACCTTGTCACCCACTACAAATTCTATGTCCTTACGCTTCAGGTCAGCATAGGACTTCTGTCTGTCCGATGCTTCCTTTAATTGAGCCCGAATTAACTCAACCTTCTCCTCGGTCTCGGTCACCAACTCCGGACCCAAAATCTGACATTCCCCTAATTTCGTCCAGCACGTAGGAGTACGACACCTCTGCCCATACAAAGCTTCATAGGGCGCTATCTGAATACTAGACTGGTAACTGTGTTGTACGCAAATTCCACCAACGGTAAGAACTCCTCCCAACTGCCCCTAAAATCAATGACACAACCCCTTAACATGTCCTCTAAAATCTGAATTACCCGCTCAAACTGACCATCGGTCTGAGGGTGGAACGCTGTACTGAAATCCAACTTCGTACCCAACGCTTGATGCAATGCCTTCCAGAATCGCGACGTGAACCTAGGGTCCCTATCCAATATGATTGATACCAGTACTCCATGCAACCTCACTACCTCCGCTATGTATAGCTTAGCCAATTTTTGCAGAGAGTAATCGACCCGTACTGGTATGAAATGAGCAGACTTCGTCAAGCGATCAACAATCACCCAGACCAAATCTTTCTTAGTAGGCGTGAGAGGTAGCCCACTAACAAAGTCCATTGTGATCCTTTCCCACTTCCACTGTGGAATCTTCACCAGGTGCAATAACCCTGATGGTAACTGATGTTCCGCCTTTACCTGCTGACAGGTCAAACATTTCCCCACAAATTCGGTCACCTCTTATTTTAAGCCCGGCCACCAAAACTATTCTCGCAAATCCCGATACATCTTACTCCCTCCAGGGTGCATAGCGTATGGACTACCGTGCGCTTCTTGCAAAATCCTACGCCTCAATTCAGGATCTTTCGGCATGCACACTCTCCCTTGAAAACATAATAGCCCTTCCTCATTAATACTAAATTCTATCGATCCATCACTTGATCCTACCGGAAACTTCTCCTTTAGCAACTCATCAATCTGCTACTTCTCCTTAACCTGACTGACCCATGAGGGTTTCACTTGAAGTTCGGCTAATAACCTTCCATCATTGTATAAACTGAGGTGAGCAAACATCGCTCTCAAGTCAGAGATTACTTTACGACTCAGAGCATCCGCCACCACGTTAGCTTTACCCAGATGATATTCGATCGAGCAGTCATAATCCTTTAACAACTCGATCCACCTTCTTTACCTTAGATTCAACTCCTTCTGAGTCAAAAGGTACTTCAAACTCTTATGGTCGGTATAAATGACAGATTTCTCCTCGTACATGTAATGTCTCCAGATCTTCAAAGCAAAAACCACCACCGCCAATTCCAAATCATGGGTGGGATAATTTGCTTCGTGCGGTCTTAACTACCGAGATGCATACGCAACAACCTTCCCATCTTGCATCAACACGCATCCTAGACCCGTGTGTGAAACATCACAGTAAATCATGAATTCCTTCCCAGCCTCCGGCCGAATCAACACTGGAGCCTCCGTCAAAATCCTCTTCAACTTCTCGAAACTCTCTTGTTACTTGTTAGACCAAACAAACGGAACCCCTTTCTATAATAACTTAGTCAACAGCGCTGCGATCAATGAAAATCCTTTCACAAACCTTCTGTAATACCCGGCTAACCCAAGGAAACTCTGAATTTCTGCTACCGATTTAGGCGGCTTCCAATCCAACACCGCTTCAATCTTCCGAGGGTCAACCCTAATCCCCTCTGCCGACACAACATGACCTAGGAAGGTAACTTCACTTAGCCAAAATTCGCACTTACTGAATTTGGCATACAACTGCTTCTCCCTCAGAATCTGCAAAACCACTCGCAGATGTTAGTCATGCTCATTCCCCGATTTCGAGTAAACCAAGATGTCATTTATAAATACTACGACAAACTGATCCAAGTAGGGTTGGAACACTCGGTTCATCATGTCCATAAATGCTGCTGGCGCGTTGGTCAATCCAAATGGCATCACCATGAATTCGTAGTGACCATAGCGAGTCCTAAATGCCGTCTTATGAATATCCGCCTCCTTGACCTTAAGCTGATGGTACCCCGACCTCAGATCTATCTTCGAAAAGACTGAGGCCCCCTTCAACTGATCGAACAAATCATCGATCCTTGGTAACGGGTATTTATTCTTGATGGTCAACTTATTCAGATGGCGATAATCAATGTACATACGCATTGATCCGTCCTTCTTCTTAACGAATAACACCGGCTCTCCCCAAGGCGACACACTTGGTCGAATAAACCCTCTATCCAACAACTCCTGAATCTGTGCTTTCAATTCCACCAACTCCTTCGGCGCCATTCTATACAGAGCAATAGATACTGGCACTGTTCCCGGAAAAAGATCGATACCAAACTCCACTTCACGATCCGGGGGTAATCCCGGAAGCTCTTCTAGGAAAACATCAAGAAATTCCTTCACCGTCCTAACGTCCCCAACAGTTAGTTCCTTGGCTTCCAGAGCCCGAACAAACATTAAAATTGCCTCGCATCCTTTTCTCACCATCCTTTCTGCTCGTAAGGCAGACACCACATTTGACAAACAGTTCCCCCTTTCACTTATTACCAACACTTCGCCACCCTCGGGGGGTTTTTAACACCATACTCTTGGCTGCACAATCTACATTAGCTTGATACTTCCCCAGCCAATCCATGCCTAAAATTAAATCAAACTCCCCGAATGGTAATTCCATTAGATTTGTCCGGAAAACTATCCCCTGAACTTCTAAAGATACTTCCCAATAAAGCTTGTTTACCATCACAGAATATCCTAATGGGCTAACTACAGTCATCTCCCTAGAGGAAATCTCAGAATCTACGCTTAAAGTTTCAGACACCCTACTAGCAACATATGAATACATCAACCCAATGTCAATCAATGCAGTGTAAGGCAAGCCAAAAATTAAAAACGTACCGGTTATGACATCTGGTGCGTCAGCCTCCTCTCAACGTCTGACAGCATAGACTAACCCCGGCTGTCTCGCCTCAGTGTTTCCTGCCCCTTGGCCTGGTGCTCCACGACCTCGACCGGAACCATTTCCACCTCTGGCTGGACCACGACCTCTCTGTGGCTGCTGACCTCCTCTTTCCAGCTGGGCATTCCCTTGACCTGCGGGCCCTTCACTGCCCCGTTGGTGCGGACAGTTTCTAACTTGGTGGTCCGTAGATCTACACCTAAAGCACTTCCCACTGCTCGCCCAACACTCACCTACATAGAATTTACCACACCGAGCACACTTCTGTGTCTGACTAGCAGCAGCAGGTCTCTCATTTCGACTCAGTCCATCTGACCTAGGCCTTTTCTGAGTACGTCCAGTTGTCCCCGATGATCCAAAATTCCTTTTTCCTCCACTCCTATCTCTATCCCGATTCAATTTTTCTGTCCGCTTAACTTCCTCAACTATCTTAGCTTTTTCCACAAGCACAGCAAATTCCCTCTCCCGCTGTGGTGCTATCAATACACGCAGATCATCCCTCAGACCATCTTCAAAACGGACATAGCGTTCATGGTCTGTAGCCACCATCCCTCGAGTATAACGGCTAAGGCGTAAGAATTCCGCCTCATACGCAGCCACCGACCTACTTCCTTGAACCAGATTCAAAAATGCTCTGCGCTGCGCATCCACATAACTTGTCCCGATGTACTTACTTTGAAATGCCGTTTTGAAGAAATCCCAGGTGATACGGTCATCCACCGCACCATCCTTAACCGTAACCCACCATTGATACGATTCGTCCCGCAGGAGAGATACAACCCCTTTCAGCTTTTCCTCATCCGTGAAATCCAGATCATCCATTATACGCTCAACCGCCTCCAACCAATATTCAGCTGTACTTGGGGCTATACCAGAAATTCCCCTAAACACTTCTGCCCCATTAGCTCTAAGTCGCTCCGACACAGATTTTCGGGCTCCTGTGCCCATGCCTGCCCCAGCAACCCTCTCTAAAACCCTTAACATCGCCTGAGATACTGCATCATCTCCGGCCGTCTGATCCTGAAATTCGGCCTCCGCAACTGGCATCTCGTTTTCTAACCCGTGACCAGATCCTACTGGTTCTGACACGGCCATCCTATCCCTACCACGGCCACGCGACGGACGTCCACGACCCCTTGTACTCATTCTACCGATTTGTGTTTATCTGATTAGAAGTTTTATGAATTATTAACTTCTTTCACTAATTAACCACGAACAATCTTATGAACAATAGTTTTAAGAGTAGTTCTTTCGAATTCTAAATTATATCTATGGTTTTCAGTCTTAAGTTTGTCTCCTAGTTCTAGGAACCACATACATTCAACCATTATACATCAACATACAAGTAGCATCCACAAACTCACATTCATCGCATAAGGGTATTTTCATCATTTCACTACCCAGGGGTATTTCCGTAGTTTTGTCCTATAGGGTATTTTCGTAATTCCTCAAAATAGGGTATCTTGGTGATTTTTCCGAAATAGAGGTATTTTGGGTTTTTTTAAAAAAATAGGGGTATTTTGGAAAGTTCAATTTTGTAAACCGGGTACTTCGATGAATCTAGGGGTTTTCAGGTAATTTGCAAAGCATGGCTAATTTGTAAAACCAAGGGTGTTTTGGAAATTTCATAAATTTTGAAAGTTTTACAAATCCAGGGTATTCAGGGAAATTTTCACAAATCAAGAGTATTTTGGAAATTTTACAAAACTTGGGGTATTTTTAGTAATTTTGCGAAATAGGGTGGCTGGTCCCTTTCGGGTTTTAATTATAAATTGTGGCCCGTCAACAAGTCCTCATGGCTAAGGTGAACAGTCACTACGCAGCAGGTAGGATTCCAGCGAAGAGGAGGTGAGTCACTAGGACTGCTTAAGTACCAAGCTCTCCCTGAATCCAATCCTAGACATGCGTATGCCTGTTGCCACACCCTAACCCAGCGATTTATTCACGGGTTTGTTTGGATAGATTAAGTCTTATGAATTTAAAGAGTTGTTTAAACTAAGCCTAAAGTCCATCAATGCCTAACCTATTAGTCTACGTCCATCAAGCCCATCAAGCCCAATCATGCATATCATATCAAATGTTAGAATACTTACCTGCGTGGATCGGGTGTTAGTAGACTCGAAGGCCATATCTTCATCCAAGACATTTTTCTCAAATTCACATCAAATTTTCAAAACACTACTAGACCCATTTCACAACCCGAGTTTTGAACCGGGCTCTGATACCAAAATGTAACACCCCAAACCCAGCCCAGACGCTACGACCAGATCTGGTATACTACGGGTTAACAGTTGAAAACTTCTCTTTGAAGGGATTTGAAATCTCGATTTGTTTAAGTGGGTATTTGATAAATACGTGCTATTTGTAGAAAACCTTTGTAGTTTTTTTTTAAAAAAAAAACATATCTTTGCGTTAAACATGTTTGAAATTTCCCATTTCATTACTTATAAGAATTAAGTCTTTAAAACAAACTCAAAATATAACATTAACACATATAAATCGATAACCTAAGCTATGGAGCCTTATTACATAAATGGTCCCAAAATTAAACTTAAAGAAAAACCGATAATAATTTATGGAAATAAAAAAAAACTTGATGGCCCCTCGAGTCTGCCTCGGCTCCCATGTCCACGATCTACTGCTCATCTGAAAAGTCAGGAAAATAAAAGGGTGAGTCAGCAAGACTCAGTGTGCAAATCCCGAAAACACATAAAAGGCTTGGGCCCACAAACACATTATGGGCCTTAGCCCATAAACAATGGCAACAAAGTATTTACATGCAACATGGCCCAACCCAACCTAAAAATCCATCCTCTACACACCAACCCGTACCAACCAACACACCTCGGAGATTTCTACAATCAACCCACCAACCGCTACACACCATATCGACAGCCATGCTGCCTATTCCTAACAGTCAGGAATGAATTTAACGTGGCTTAGCCACCGATCACTAGTATGACCTAAATTTATAATTCGTGGTTTAACCACCGATCACCAAGTGACCTATTAACATGCTCTTCCCCTTCATCACATCAACCCCATCCCATGCATACGTACATGCAGAATTAAAACATTATACTTCCTAAAAGTTCACAGACTACCACATACATCGATACACATAGAGAAGTTTCTATGATTACGTACCTGGCATCCTTTGCCTACCCTTTTCGGGTAATACGATTGTCTTTACAGCCTTTTTCTAGCTTTTAGCCCATAACATAATTATTACAGATTATTCAATGTGTTAGAGATTTACACACCTGATTACAATCAAGACGAGACCTTCTATATCGACACTATCAGAAGCCGATTCGACTGCTAACTGCCTAAGATCTTGTTCTGAAGCCGGTCCACAACCCGGTGGCCCATCCCGTACTGTTGACACCGCTCGTTTCTTAAACTTAGGGATTGTTTTTACAGATCCAATCCCCTCATTCGCCTAATCAATATTTGATTCCATTAAAAGACCTTATCATAACATATGGTTAAGATCACAATTACGATAGTGAATTTAAAGAGAAGCTAAGGAGAACCCCTAACCTTGAAATCCCGAAAAGAGAAATGTGAAATTCAGAGACTAATGATTTCTAGCTTTTAGAATCTAAATGATTTGATCTACTCCGTTTTTCCGAATTGTTGCCCCAAGATGTGAACACAAGAACAAACAATCCATTAGCCTTTCGGCTTTATCTTCTAAAAACCGAAAGAGAAAAAGAATAGATCAGAAGAAATTGGCACCTACCTTTACAGAGATTTCGGCAACTCCTAGAAGATTCCGACTTTTAGTGAAGAGATCGGCAAAGAAATCTCGAAAGAACAATGAACATTCGACTTATAGGCACAGGATGAAGAAGGGAATTGAAATTAAGGTTTCGGCTCTTTGCTAAAGAAACAGTTGAGAAAAGAGGAGTAGAATAGAAGGAAAACGGTAAAGAGAAAAGGATTTCGGCAAACTAGAGGTAGTTCGGCTTTAGCAGAATAATGAGAAAAGGGATTGAGAGAATAAAGACCTAGTTGCCGAAATTGAAGAGTAGAATGGAAGAATAAAACCCTAGTGCCGAAAATAAAAGATATTCCCCCTTACTTAACCTAAATTTCGGCAACTACATCTAAAAAAACCGAAAGTGCCCCTCTTGATAACTTAAAATTGATCAACTAATAAGGGAAATTTCGGCACCCCTTAACCTCATTAAAAACGATTCCTTCCCCCTCTTAGAGTTGGAAATTCGGCCACCACCTTGACCTATAGATAATTCCTAGACTTTCTCCCTTATCAACACCAGATCACTCATCCTCAAGTGACATGGATAACACCACCTCTTCCTTCCTTTATCTGTCACATTTTCCACATTATCCTACTCATTAAATCTTCCTGTCAAAACCATTTTTGAAAGCGAAAATTGACTTTGGTTTTACAAATGAAAATAAAATGGGAGTCGCCGCCGACCTTTTTTAGGTGTGGTCGGATCACCGTTGTTTTAATAAAATAGTTTGATTTATTAAAACAGCATTTTTGGTCTACGAAACTCGAGAAAATGGGTTCGGGAGTCGGTTACGTGCAAGGAAGGGTTAGCACCCTTGCAACGCCCAAAATCGGTACCAAATTGATTAATCAATGTCCTGACGTCGAAAACTTGAAAACATTGAGGGTCAAAAACTTTTGAGGAAAAGAGGTTAATTAAATTGGAATTGAATCTCAAGATTAGTTCGTTTCAAAAGGATAAAAGTATCATACCCAGCGCATTAGGATATAACACATTTATACTCTTACACCGAGATCATCTTTGATTTTCAAAACATGTAAAAGAAAAAAGGTATTTGAGTATTTAGTCGAACAAAAAATCGACACCCAGCACGTTAGGATGTAATTTTCCGTACTTCGAAACACACAAATATTGCCTCGTTTTTAATATGAAATCTTAAAATTTGCTCAATATTCATTTTCAACGAAATAAAATATTCAAAAAAGGTTTGAACGTGTTGAAGCTTGAAATACAATACAAGGAATAGAAGCGTAAGCATTAATCATAAAATACACAAATTTAAAAATATTGATCGACGCACTATACGATACTTTACGTAAAAAAATAAAATAAAAATCAGTAATAGTAACGGAAAGTAATAAAAAAGTAATAATATATACATATATATATAAAAATAATATAATAAAATTAACAAAAATACTAATAATAATAATAATAATATAGTGATAATAAATATAATAATAACAATAATACGAAATATATATATACAATATGCTAATATGAATATAGTAATAATAGTAATAATAGTAATATAATAATATTAAAAATAGTTAATTTAATAGCAAAATAGTCAATATGATCGAAGAAGGACTGAAATCGCATTGAAAACGAGTTGTTAGGGCAAATCTGTAATAAAAATAAAAGGATAGAACTTATTCGAGACTCGCAGACAAAGTCAGGGTCCAGAATGGGCAATAGCCCATCCTTCTAAAACGTGCAGCATGGATAGGGGCCGATGTAAACTACATAAATTTTCGGGGTCCGATTAAAAAAACTGATTTCAAATCTATCGAAAGGCGGAGGTACTAAAAGTGCAATTAGCCCCTCCAACGAAAAACACGCGGATCCCCTTTGGATACGAGTCAGATTCGGGTCGTGCCCTATACGGCACCGTTTTATGCTATGTAAATAAGTCCAAACTACACCTGATTTCTGGCCTTCCAGCCACTCAAGATCGAAAACCAAACCCTAAGCCTGCTCTTAATCCTTCTCTCCGCCGTTTTCTCTCAACAGATTTCAAGCTTTTTCTTTCCTAAATCGTTTCGGTTTCCCTGTCTTCTCAATCGACCCGTGTTCATTCAACCACTAAAGCGCCCTCAACAACGGCGAATAATGGTTCGCGAAGGCCCTACTAAGGCAACCAACGTCCTCGTCCACCTCGATTGCAACGAAAGAACCGAGGACTAAGCCTTTCGACGGTAACCCCTACCCTTTTTACATCCGTTTTCCTTTTTAGAAAAATCGTGTGTAAACCCCTCTTTTAAAAACTCGATTTGCAGGACTTAGTACTCTAAATCTCGAAGACCATCTCTACTTCCGATTTCGGCGAAGAAAGACAGGTCCGGCGGTTCATTTACGAAGGTAAGTTCACATTTCTTCCCTTTATGTTACGTATTTACGGATATTCGAAGTAAAGAATGAAAAAAAATAACAATAATAATAATAAAACAACCGTAGGTAAATTGAAAATGGAAAAGAAATCAACCTTTTAATTTGCTTTTGATTTCTGTTTGTTCGTAAGTGAAGTGTGTAAAAAAAACGGGGAGGGAACACCTCTTACATCAATTTTAAATGGCTTTATAGCCAAATACATAGTGTTTTTTTCATTATTCCACTCTCTGGTTCCATATTTCTCTGCTTCTGTTTTGTTCTCTGTCTGCAAGGTATGGGCAAGGCTTGGGGATGATGGGGGCCGAGGCGCCTGGGGAGCATCGATCGTCAAGAGGCGTGGGCATAGTGAACGACGCACGTGGGGAGCTAGGGCGTCACGCGTATGAAGCTGGGGCGACGCGCGTGTAGGGGACGAGCGGTGGCGCTGAAAGGGGAGGAGCCCTAGGGTTTCCTGATTCTGCTCAGTCTTGTTGGGCCGTTTGGGCATTGGGCTTTGGGTTAGAATTTGGGCTAGGATAAGTGGGTTTTAATGTTGGGTTGATTTAGTTTTTGTTTAGTTTTGTTTGGGCTTTGGTTGCTTCTGACGGACCCGAGTTTATCTTGTAAATGGACTGTTATTTTTGGACTTTTTATTCTTTATTGGTTTTTAATGGGCCCCGGGCAAATTTGGGCTCTTACAGCTGCCCCTCTTTGCTTATTGTCGTGTAACGAGAATGAAGCAAAGACTTTAAAGAGAGCCAAATTTGCCTGGTCTTGTAAGATTTTGACTTCTTGGCCCTTCTTTCCTTCAAGAAGCTTCACTCTATCTCAAGGGGATAAAATCTGAATCTTTCAAACTGCTTCCTTATTCTCGCAATATGAGTTGACCTTTTCTTTCTTTCTTTCTCTCTTTTTTTCTTTTTTTTTTTTTGAAAACAGAAATTGAAAAATAGAAATTGAAAGACAGAAATTAAAAATACCTCGGCATGTGACCTGAGGCTCAACTCACCTCTCGTATTATGAGTTGATATTTGAAAAATAAAAATTGAAAAACACCTCAGGGTGTGACCTGAGGCTCAACTCACCTCTCCTATTATGAGTTGATATTTTGAACAGAAATTAAAAAACACCTAAGGGTGTGACCTGAGGCTCGACTCACCTCTCGTATTATGAGTTGATATTTGAAAAATAAAAATTGAAAAACACCTCAGGGTGTGACCCGAGGCTCAACTCACCTCTCGTATTATGAGTTGATATTTTGAACATAAATTGAAAAACACCTCAGGGTGTGACCTGAGGCTCAACTCACCTCTCGTATTATGAGTTGATATCTGAAAAATAAAAATTGAAAAACACCTCAGGGTGTGACCCGAGGCTCAACTCACCTCTCGTATTATGAGTTGATTTTAACAAGAATTTGAAAAACAGAATTTGAAAAACACCTCAGGGTGTGACCTGAGGCTCAACTCACCTCTCGTATTATGAGTTGATATTTTGAACAAAAATTGGAAAACAACTCAGGGTGTGACCTGAGGCTCAACTCACCTCTCGTATTACGAGTTGATATCTAAAAAATAAAAATGGAAAAACACCTCAGGGTGTGACCCGAGGCTCAACTCACATATCGTATTATGAGTTGATTTTAACAAGAATTTGAAAAACAGAATTTGAAAAACACCTCAGGGTGTGACCTGAGGCTCAACTCACCTCTCGTATTATGAGTTGATATTTGAAAAGAATAAAAATTGAAAAACACCTCCACGTGTGAACTGAGGCTCAACTCACCTCTCGTATTATGAGTTGATTTTTTTGAAAAACAGTAATTGAAAACGTGTCATCTAGTGGAACTCGGATATCTTCTTTCTCCTTGGTTCGGTACAGCTATCGTCAAAACTTCTTGCTTTGTTGGTGTACCTGTATGTGTCATGCGCGATGTTATCGTGATATGCACGTGCTCGTCTTAAATGCTTTTATGCCTACATGATTATGCCATGCATCCTGGGCTTGTTTGTCATATGTCTCTTCTTGTTACGACTCTCATGATGACCTGTATCTATTGCTTTGACTCTTGACTTTCCTTTCATGTTTCGTGCCCGTCCTCGAGTTTTATGAGTGATCTGTGTTTCTCGTCTATCACCCTTTTGCCCCCTGTTGAACTTTGTCCTTACCTTGAGGCTCTTGTACTTATCAAGTTTTCATCCAGGTAATGCTCAACATTCCTTTTGTTTAGAGTATGTAATTTCACTATTTATCATTTAAATGAACCAAACATGAGATGTCTGAAAATGGGAAAGTAAGTATGAAAGGGGTACCTCACACCCATATTTATTTCAAAAGTGTTAAGAAAATTGACAAGGAATAATTCAATAAAGGAAATGTTATAAAAAAGGAAAGTAGATTCAATTGTCGCAAATGCTCTGGATATCTAACGCATGAACTCTTCGCGTTTCTTCATCCTGGATCTTTCCAAGCAAAGCTTCTTGTGTAGAGGATTTTGAGCTTCCGAGTCTACTTCAAATATTAATATCTCGCCATTTGACTCCCTGTTGAAATCGCCCTTGCTCTTTAAGCCCAAATCTACTTCCCTAGGACGCCCTTTCGGGTTTTCATCCTAAACCTTTTTGTTTACCAAGACGCCCTTTCCGGGTTTTCATCTTGATCCTTTTTCTCTTTTTTTTTAGGCGTAGTACTTCTTCACGGCATCTGAGTTCGGATTTGGTAACACCTTTCCATCCATTTCAGTGAGAATCAAAGCTCCACCTGAGAACGCTCTCTTCACGACGTATGGTCCTTCCCAATTCGGTGCCCATTTTCCTCGGAAGTCTTTTGGTATTGGGAGAATCTTTCTCAGCACGAGTTCTCCTTTGCAAAATTCTCTTGGTCGCACCTTCTTGTCATGGTCGTTGATCATTCTCTTCTGGTACATTTGTCTATGACAAATTGCCTTCAAGCGTTTTTCCTCGATAAGATTTAGCTGGTCATATCTAGCTCGAACCCATTCCGATTCTTCTAGTTTTGACTCCATTAAGACTCGTAAAGAGGGAATCTCAACTTCAATGGGCAGCACAGCTTCCATTCCAAAGACCAGAGAGAAAGGAGTTGCCCCCGTAGAGGTCCGCACACAAGTGCGATATGCATACAGAGCAAATGGTAGCTTCTCGTGCCAGTCTTTATATGTCTCGGTCATTTTCCCAATAATCTTCTTAACATTCTTATTAGCAGCTTCTACCGCTCCATTCATCTTTGGATGATAGGGTGAGGAATTATGATGCTTTATTTGAAATTGCTCACACACTTCCTTCATCATCTTGTTGTTCAGATTCAAGGCATTATCTGAGATGATGCTCTCAGGCAGACCGTATCGACATATGATCTCTTTTTTTAAGAACTTGCAAACTGTGGTCTTTGTTACAGTAGCAAACGAAGCGGCTTCTACCCATCTCGTGAAGTAATCTATGACCACAAAAATGAATCGATGTCCATTAGAAGCCTTCGGGGAAATTGGCCCTATAACATCCATGCCCCACATAGAAAAAGGCCACGGAGAAGTCATAACGTGAAGGGGTGAAGGTGTTGCGTGAATTTTATCACCGTAAACTTGACATTTGTGGCACTTTCGCGCGCAACTAATGCAGTCGCTTTCCATTGTCAGCCAGTAATAACCGAGCCTCATAATCTGCCTAGCCATAGTGAAACCGTTAGCATGCGTTCCACAAATTCCTTCATGGACATCTTCAAGTATCTTTCTGGCTTCAACAGTATCCACACATCTCAGGAGCACTTGATCTTTTCCTCTTTTGTATAGGATGTCCCCATCAAGAACAAATCCCGCTGCCATTCTTCTGATTGTTCTTTTGTCGTTCTCATTTGCTTGCTCAGGATATCTTTGATTCTTGACATATTCTAAGATATCATGGAACCATGGTTGTCCGTTCGCCTCTTTTTCGATGCTAAAACAATGTGCAGGGGCCTCGTATATGCTCATTTGGAGAGGCATTATTTCTGTTTCTCGGCTTGCTGTGAACATTGAAGCCAAAGTGGCTAGGGCATCAGCCAATTGTTTTTCTTCTCGTGGGAAGTAATTAAAGGTTACTTCTTCAAATTCTTTGATCAGCTCTGTCACGAGATCGCGATATTTGATTAACTTCGAGTCTCTCACTTCCCAATCTCCACGGATTTGGTAAATCACCAATGCCGAATCCCCGGATACCTTTAAGATTTTGATGTCTCGTTCAATAGCTGCACGAAGTCCCATGATGCAAGCCTCATATTCCGCTATGTTGTTGGTACAAAAGAAATTTAATCTGGCAGTGAATGGGTAATGATTCCCTTCTGGTGACACTAAGACTGCTCCAATTCCATGCCCCAATGCATTTGATGCCCTATCAAAGCTCATCTTCCATGATTTCTCTTTTGACGACTCACATTCTTTTTCCGTAATGCACATCAAGTCTTCATCCGGGAAGTCAAATCTTAATGGCTCGTATTCCTCTGTAGTTCGAGTTGCTAGGAAGTCAGCTATCGCGCTCCCTTTTATCAACTTTTGGTTAA
Source organism: Gossypium australe (assembly GCA_005393395.2). Classification (NCBI taxonomy): domain Eukaryota; kingdom Viridiplantae; phylum Streptophyta; class Magnoliopsida; order Malvales; family Malvaceae; genus Gossypium; species Gossypium australe. Next base: position 88,558,404 of record CM016619.1, on the reverse strand, counting down.
CATAGATGATGTCGTACTCTGATAGTAGGATTTGCCATCGTGCCATTCTTCCCGAGAGTGCAGGTGATTCCATCATGTATTTTAGTGGGTCCAGTTTTGAAATCAACCACGTCGTATGATACAGCATATATTGTCTGAGCCTTCGAACCACCCAGACCAAAGCACAACAGAATTTTTCAATTGACGGATATTTCGCTTCATACTCCGTGAACTTCTTGCTGAGGTAGTAAATCGTCTTTTCTCTTTTTCCTGACTCATCATGTTGCCCCAGTACGTAACCCATGGAATTTTTGGACACAGTCAGATACAGTATTAATGGTCTCTCGGGAGTTGGCGGTACTAGCACCGGGGGACTGGACAAATATTGTTTTATCTTGTCAAAAGCCACTTGGCGCTCCTCGTTCCATTCTCCAGGATTGTGCTTTCGGAGGAGCCGAAAAATTGGGTCGCACTGGTTGGTAAGTTGAGCGATAAATCGAGCGATGTAGTTCAACCTCCCTAAGAATCCTCTGACTTCTTTTTGTGTGCGTGGAGGCGGTAGTTCCCGTATGGATTTTATCTTGTCTGGGTCAACCTCGATACCTCTCTCGCTGACGATGAAGCCCAGTAATTTTCCAGAGGTAGCCCCGAAGGTACACTTGGCTGGGTTAAGCTTCAGCTGGAATTTTCTCAGTCTTTCAAACAACTTCCTGAGGTTCGCGACATGCTCTCTTTCCCCTCGAGATTTGGCAATCATATCGTTGACATAGACTTCTATTTCTTTGTGCATCATGTCATGGAACAGCATCACCATTGCCCTCTGATATGTTGCCCCGGCATTCTTTAATCCGAATGGCATCACCTTGTAGCAGAATGTCCCCCACATCGTCACGAAGGTAGTTTTCTCCATATCCTCGGGAGCCATCTTTATCTGATTATAACCCGAGAATCCATCCATGAAAGAAAATAATGAATGTCTTGCTGTGTTATCTACCAATGTATCGATGTGTGGCAAGGGAAAATTATCTTTTGGGCTTGCTCGATTCAGGTCGCGATAATCTACGCACATTTGCACCTTACCGTCTTTCTTCGGTACTGGGACTATATTAGGCACCCATTCTGGATATTTAGAGACTTGTAAGAAGCCAGCATCAAATTGTTTTCTCACTTCTTCTTTTATCTTTAACAACATTTCCGGTCTCATTCATCTTAGCTTCTGTTGAATGGGTTTGCATTCTGGTTTCAGTGGGAGTCCATGGACCACTACATCCTCGTTTAAACCTGGCATGTCCTGATACGACCATGCAAACACATCTTTGTACTCATGAAGCAAGGCGATCAAATCATGTTTGGTGTGCTCTGAAATGGAGGTCCCAATCTTCACTTCTTGCCTCTTTTCTTCGTTTCCCAAGTTCACCGCCTCAACAGATTCTTCATGGGGTAGAATCTGTTTATCTTCTTGTTCTATCATTCTCAGTAAGTCAGGGGATGAGACATAATCTTCAGCATTTTCCTCAGCTTTGAATTCTCCTAAACATATAGCTTGCTCGAAATTGATTTTAGGACTTGTAACGGGATTGTTCACGTCGTCGATATCTGAGCACCTGAAAGGTAAATGGAAAAGAAACTATAGAGGAGCATCGAGGTACTGGAACCTACAAACGTGATACTATGGCATGATATGAGATATATATAAGGACAGGCTATGAGAAGAGGGAATAAATATGAAGCCAATGAGAATGAGAGACCATGACAAAATGCATCTTCATTAATGTTCATTTAAAAGCTAAATAGCCAACATAAACTCTTATAACAGATTCCCCTACAACTTGGGGGCATATAAGAAGTGAGCATTGAGCATTACTTTGGGGAGGACTTAGAAACTACGAGAAGGTCCACGGTAGTCCAGTTATTCAAAACAAATCCAGGGGAGCTAGGGCGTATCATTGAAATGTCTTCCACTGCATCATCCACTTTGTCAATGACGTTTATATTGAAGTTCTGAAGGCCCTTTTCAATCAATAACAACGTGTTTTGTGAATTATCTCTCCCTGGGTATATCGTTCCTGCAGATGTAAATGTTTTCGACAAGGGCAGATACATTATGGGCTCCCATTCCACTTCCCGACCTGAGGCTCTTGCAATCCTCCTTTCTTGCTCTTTCTGTAACTACTTCCTTCTTTGTCGCATGTCAGGCTTGAATCCTAAACCGCATCGAGCCTTGTGGTGTACTGGTTTTAGTACTCTAACCGTTCCTTGCTGGTATTTTCCCAACCCTTTCTTCGCTCGGGCTCTTTTTCCCACAGTCAGCTTGATTCCCATCTTGGTATTCCTTAATAATTTGGGTGCGGGGATCTGATTTCCTTCAACAGCAAATGTAGCATTGATAAATTCGAAGGAGCAGAAGGAGCATTCTACTGCATCTTTATTTGCTTCAATGTAGGGTGCGTCAGTAGAGACAGATGCAACAATGTCTTCTTCACCATCGACCGTGATCAAACGGTTATCCATGACAAACTTGACCTTTTGATGGAGAGACAAAGGAACTGCCCCGGCGGAATGGATCCAAGGCCTCCCTAAGAGGCAGTTATACGAAGGTGCGATGTCCATGACCTGGAACTCAATATCGTATGTACATGGGCCCACTTCTAGAGGAATCTCAATCTTTCCCATAACCTCTCGTCGTGTCCCATCAAACACTCTTACCGCGGAATGACAAGGCCTTAGGTAAAACATATCAACCGGCATCCTGGACAGTGTAGCCAAAGGCATGACATTGAGTGCAGACCCGTTATCAATAAGCACGTTCGGTATTATATAACCCTTGCAACCGGTCGTGATGTGCAATGCTTTTACAGAACCCCTACCATTTGGTGGTATTTCATCATTGTAACACCCCTAACTCGAGACTATCGCCGGAATTAAGTAAGAGGCATTACTAGACTTGACTACAAGTTCAAAACATAAAAATCTTAAGCTGTCAAACTGTGTCGTGCCGACTAATTTGGCTATAACTCGAGTTACAAAATTCAAAATTCAGATCCGTAAATTTTCCCTGAAACTAGACTCATATATCTATTCACCCTAATTTTTCTAGAATTTTTCATGGGGCCAATTAGTACAGTTTATTCTTCAAAGTTACCCTTATTACACTGCTGGACAGTTCTGACCTGTCCCTATAAAACTGCAGTTATCTGATTGCACAATTTTCCAATGGTGTTCTTGTTTATACCAATGAAAAATAGACTCATTTAGGGTTCTACACATATAAACCATGATTCCTAATTATTTTTTCACAATTTTTGACAATTTTTCCAAGACAGGGCAGTGACTCACGGATTCATTCAGAGCAGGTCTCGTTTAAACTTAATTATCTTATAATATATAAATCTTTTGCCTATTCTGTTTCTTTCGTATAAAAATAGACACACTAAGGTTCAATTTCATAACACACTCACCTCCTAATTCAATATACCCTATTTTTGGTGATTTTTCTAACTCACATTACTGCTGCCACTACAAATTATTTTGTTGTATTTCATAAAAAAAATATAAACTAGCTTCTAACTGAACCTACCTACAACTCAAATTCAAGGATTCAATTAATTTCAACCATTTCCTTGATAAAAGCGATTAACTTTGATTAATAAAGCATAGACATTGCCATCATAAACTAACTTACGTTTCGAACACAATAATGTAGTTAACAAAAAAATTTAGCCATATTCGCATGGCTATTACATACATGGACCTTAAAATCATCAAACAAGGATCAAGTCTATCCTATACATGCCTTCAAGCAAACCAAAACGAAGTAGTACCCCAAATTGTAGAATGATAGTGTGAGTGACTTTCTGAACTATCCCGATGAGCTTGTAGCTGGATCCTAATCTATAAAACAGAGAAAACATTTCACAAAATAAGCTTACTAGCTTAGTAAGTCCTAACTCATAAAAATAGAACATTTAATCATATATGAAAAGAGAACAATCTACATATGGCATTTCGCATAGGCAATTAAGTAAATAGTTTACACAAAGCCAAATACTAATAATTCGGTACCCAATTTTCTCAACGTTTATACATGAAAACCAATTGTTCCATAATAGCACGTCTAAGCTCGACTTTCGTCAAATTACATCCATCAATATTAATTTGGCACAAGTAATATTTAACATAACATACATCACATACTTACCCGAACCATATTCTTGACAATTTAACTCTAAATTGTCTTGACAAAGATTAACTTTCTCTTTGGTAAAATACATCACCGGCATCAAGCCTGCTAGGCGTAAAAGCCTGAAAAGTAACACCGGCACAAGGCCTGCTAGGCGTAAAGCCCGATAAATAACACCGGCACAAGGCCTGCTAGGCATAAAGCCCGATTATTTCACCGGCACGAGGCCTGCTAGGCTCGAAGCCCGAATGTCAGAATATTTTTACATGCTTTCTGCATTTTCACTATACATATCGAATCATATACATTTATTCCCATTGCATTAAATAAACTTGAAATCAATCCAATTCATCATTATCACAATCGACCAACTCATGGTTTTACACCAAGCTTATACAAATTATATCATGCACTAGATATGTAAATGATCTTTAAATATAAAGTAGCTCAAGAACTTACTTACTCACCTTGCATTAGCCAAAATAATTTTCATCACATTCTCAACATAAATCATCAACCAATATGTCAGTATACATTCGGCCATGATGTAGTTGGGCATTAACATTCATAAATTTTTAATAGTCAAGATAACCATAATTAATTCTTTGACATTATTTAACTAAAGGACTTACCTCGGTTGTCGATAAGCCGTGCAAATCGGCTACTCGATAATCTTTGCTTTTCCTCGATCTTGTTCCTTCTCTTTTTGTTCCCGATCTAAAATGTTAAATAAATTTTTGTTCATATCCACCCTATCTCTTTTTTTTTCTCAACTCAAAACAATATTAGACACAAATTTAATTCAAGCAAACTAGGAACCGAATCCTCATTTCATACATTTAATGTACCTTAGTTTAACTTATCTTCTTACCTATGGCCATACATTCACTTTATAAGTATACATGTATAGCCAAATACAATTTCTCCAATTCATTCTCTCCTATGGCCGAATATGCCAATTCAATACCCATGCATTTTCCTCAACATACAACCAAGCAACAAGCTAAATAACCACTCCAAATTCATGCATTTAACTACTCCAATTCAACCTATGTGGATTTCTTCTACATGGCCGAATGGCCCTTAGGTTCTTAGAATTCTTTTTAACTCTTCCTTCCATCCATTTTACCCCTTGCACTAATTTACTTCAAGTAATCAAGTCTTAGACTTAGTCCCCCCAATACTTTAACATCACATATAAAAGTCTTCTATGGTAAATTTCATTATAAGAGAATGGCCTAACATCAAAACACATGAAGAAACATTTTCATGAATATTCATCCCATTATTCGGCCAACTAGTAGGGTACCTTCAAGCCAATCAACATAATCTTCTTACCTATTCATGCCATTTCTTCTCATGCTATCTAACTTATCAACTCAAGAAGCTACAACATTAGCACCCATGGCCGAATCTCCTCCTACCCATATTAACAAATTCTTTTTTTTTTTTTGTTTCAAAGAAAAAGATCAAGAATTTAAGCCATATCAAGGTGAGTTTTCAAAATCAAGATCAAATTCTTACCTATCCTAGTGCATGCAAGGCCGAATAGGGGAGATGAAGCTCTTCCCTTCTCTTCAAAGTAGGAATCGGGTAAGAGGGGATGAGTGAAGGGAAAATTATTTTCCTTTTTGTTTTTATCTTTTTAGCATAAAAATATGGCATGCTTCTTCTTACAATATTACTAAAATCAATATATATAATTAAAAAGCATATATTCATAGCATGCTTCAATATAATAATGCCTAAATATCATACAAAAATAAAAAAAGAGAGCATATATGCATGCTTGCCGTCCACCTTGTTCAAATGTGGGGAATTTGACATGCAAATTCCCATGTTTTATGGACAATTCATTTAGCTCCCTTTTTTATTAATGCCCACTACATTAATCCTTCTTGCAATTTAAGCCTTCTTAGCAAATTAAACACTTAGATAGCTAAAATTTTCTACGAAATTTTTACACTCACTAAAACACACATAACAAACACAAAACATAATATTATAATATCCCTCAGGCTCGGATTCGTGGTCCCGAAACCACCGTTCCGATTAGGGTCAAAATTGGTCTGTTACAACTCTCCCCCCTTACGGATTTTCGTCCCCGAAAATCTTACCGTTAAAAAGGTTCGGATATTGTTGCTTCATTGACTCTTCAGGCTCCCACGTAGCCTCTTCAACTCCGTGACGATTCCATAGAATCTTTACTAATGGAACCCTTTTATTTCTTAACTCCTTGGTTTCCCGAGCTAAGATACAGATCGGTTCTTCAGCATAGGTCAAATCAGATCGAATTTCAATCTCTGATGGGGCGATCACATGGGACGGATCCGATCTATATCTGCGAAGCATCGAAACGTGGAATACATTATGTATCTTTTCTAAGTCAAGGGGCAGTTTCAATCGATAAGCCACAGGCCCTATACGTTCGATGATTTCATACGGTCCGATAAATCTCGGACTCAACTTGCCTTTCTGACCGAATCGGAGTATTTTCTTACACGGAGAAACTTTCAAGAACACTCGATCCCCGACTTGAAATTCAATGTCCTTGCGTTTTAAATCGGCATAGGACTTTTGACGATCCGAAGCAGCTTTCAAATTACTTCTAATTACAACCACCTTCTGTTCAGTTTCTTTAATCCAATCAACCCCGTGTATCTTATTCTCACTGAGCTCAGTCCAATACAATGGTGTGCGACATTTTCGACCATATAAGGCTTCATAAGGTGCCATTTTTATGCTAGATTGAAAACTATTATTATAAGCAAACTCAATCAAAGGTAAGTATCGTTCCCAGGTACCTTCGAACTCGAGAACGCAACACCTCAACATGTCCTCAAGTATCAAAATGGTTCGCTCAGACTGGCCGTCTGTTTGCGGATGGAAGGCTGTACTAAAATGAAGTTTAGTACCTAATGCATCTTGCAATTTCTTCCAGAATCGCGAGGTAAATCTTGGGTCTCTATCTGAAACAATGGAACTCGGTACACCGTGCAGTCTTACAATCTGTGACACATACAATTCGGCAAGTTTGTCAAGTGAATAGTCGGTACGTACCGGCACAAAATGAGCTGATTTAGTCAGTCTATCAACGATAACCCATATGGCATCTTTCTTACTAGGTGTCGTAGGGAGACCAGATACAAAATCCATGGTGATTCTATCCCATTTCCATTCGGGTATCATGATTGGCTGAAGCAATCCGGATGGAACCTGGTGCTCAGCTTTCACCTGTTGACAGATTAAGCACTTGGAGACAAATTCGGATATATCTCGTTTCATGCCAGGCCACCAATAGAACTGTTTCAAATCATTATACATTTTCGTGCTACCCGGGTGTATCGACATTCGGCCATTATGGGCCTCACTCAGAATCATCTGTATCAAATCTGAGTTTATCGGAACACACAATCGACTTTTATAATTCAGACAGTCATTTGCATCTATCTGGAAATCTGATTCTGTAGCGTTTTCACACTGAATCCGAATGGAAATTAGCTTTTTGTCAACTTTCTGTGCATCGCAAATTTGCTGAATAAACATCGGTCTCGCGCGTAACTCTGCTAAGATCGAACCATCGTCAGACATAGTCACCCGTGCATTCAATGCACGAAGAGCAAATAATGACTTTCGACTTAACGCATCCGCAACAACATTGGCTTTTCCCGGATGGTAGTCAATCACTAATTCATAGTCTTTCAGCAATTCTAACCATCGGCGTTGTCTCAAATTCAGATCTTTCTGAGTCATCAAATACTTCAAACTTTTGTGATCTGAGTAAATATGACATTTTTCGCCAAATAAGTAGTGACGCCAAATTTTTAAGGCGAACACAATGGCTGCCAACTCCAGATCGTGAGTTGGATAATTTTTTTCATGCGGCTTCAATTGTCTTGATGCGTAGGCTATCACCTTGCCTTCTTGCATTAGAACGCAACCCAACCCATTCAAAGAAGCATCACTAAAAATAGTGAATTCTTTACCCGATTCGGGTTGAGTCAACACTGGAGCCTCGGTTAGAAGGGCTTTCAACTGCTCGAAACTTTTCTGGCATTTTTCTGACCACTCATATTTGACATCTTTCTGTAGTAGTCTCGTCAAGGGTGTAGCTATTACAGAAAAACCTTTTACGAATCGTCTATAGTATCCCGCGAGGCCTAGGAAACTTCGGATCTCGGAAACATTCTTTGGTGGTTTCCACCCGAGTATAGCTGCTATCTTGTTTGGATCCACCCGAACACCTGACACCGAAACCACATGACCCAAGAAGCTGACTTCGTTCATCCAAAACTCACACTTACTGAATTTTGCATATAACCGTTGATCTCTCAAAGTTTGTAGTACCACTCTCAAATGCTCAGCGTGTTCCGCTTCATTTTTAGAGTAGATCAATATATCATCAATAAATACTACTACAAACCGATCCAAAAACCGTCGGAAGACCCGGTTCATTAGATCCATAAAAACAGCAGGTGCATTAGTAAGCCCAAAAGGCATAACCAAAAACTCATAATGCCCGTACCTCGTTCGAAATGCCGTCTTTGGCACATTGAAATCTCTGACTCGTAATTGATAATAGCCCGATCTCAAATCTATTTTCGAAAACACTGAAGCTCCCTTCAACTGATCAAATAAATCATCAATCCGGGGTAACGGGTACTTATTCTTTATAGTTACCTTATTTAGTTGCCGGTAGTCGATACACATTAGCATTGTCCCATCTTTCTTTTTCACAAGTAAGACTGGTGCGCCCCACGGGGAAAAACTCGATCGTGCGAAACCCCTCTCTGTCAATTCTTGCAACTGCGCTTTCAATTCCTTTAATTCAGTAGGCGCCATTCGGTACGGAGCTATCGAAATTGGGGTCGCATCCGGCACTAATTCAATGCCGAACTCAATCTCTTGTACTGGGGGTAAGCCCGGTAACTCTTCAGGAAACACATCGGTGTATTCACATACAACTGGTACCGATTTCATTAGTTTCTCGGACATTTTATTATCCAGCACATAAGCCAAATAGGCCTCACACCCTTTTCTCACATACTTTTGGGCTACCATTGAAGATATTACCGTAGGTATCCCATTTACATCACAGGATTTTATTCTGATTGTCTCACCGTTTCGGCATTTCAAATTAATAAGCTTTCTTTTGCAATCCACCACTGCCTCGTGTGAAGTTAACCAATCCATACCCAAGATTATATCAAATTCATCGAAGGGCAACAACATCAAGTCAGCTGGAAAGCAATAGTCTCGTACCATCAACGGGCAACCTCTACACACTTTATTTACAAGCACACATCTACCCAAAGGGTTGGATACACGAATTACGAATTCGGTAGACTCAACTAGCAGAGTCTTGCCAAATCTTAAATTTTCACACACATAAGAATGAGTCGAACCAGGATCAATTAGTGCAATCACAATAGTATCAAAAAGAGTGAAAGTACCAGTAATGACGTCGGGGGAGGAAGCATCCTCTCTAGCTCGCGCAGCATATGCTCTAGCCGGGGCTCTAGCCTCAGATCGATTTGTAGTGTTCTTCGTTCCTTTCTGGCTACCACCTACATTGCCTGACTGTCTGGGTGGTCTACCTCGCATTGGCACGTTACTCGGTGTAGTGTTTTGAACTGCATTCTGCTCAACTAACTTCGGACACTCTCTGATAAAATGATCTGACAATCCACACTTATAGCAAGACCGATCATGGAATCTACAACTCCCTGAGTGCCATTTCCCACAGTACTTGCATTCAACTCTATTTTGTGGAATGTTACCAACGCTGGCTATCGAGGTAGCTCGGGAGCTCATAGGAGGTCGATCCCGCTTAGGCGGATCTATAGTAGCTTTCTGTCGGCTGTAGTCATCTCTGAGCTTCTTGCTCGCGGAATGAAAGACTTTGCCCGAAGACCTCTTTCGGGTGTCTCTGGCTTCGGTATCAGCCTTTCTCTTCTCCTTCCCGAGCTCTTCAGCTTTGCAAGCTCTCTCAACTAAAGTTACAAATTCTTGGATTTCAAGAACGCCAACAAACATCTTTATATCTTCATTTAAGCCGTCTTCGAATCTTTTACACATAATGGCTTCAGTAGAGACACACTCTCTAGCATAACGGCTGAGCCTGACAAATTTTCTTTCATATTCCGTTACAGTCATTCGTCCTTGTTTCAGCTCAAGGAACTCTTTTCGTTTTTGATCAATAAATCTTTGGCTGATATACTTCTTGCGAAATTCAGTTTGGAAGAAATCCCACGTCACTTTTTCTTTCGGGACCACTGATACTAGTGTGTTCCACCAGTGATATGCGGTGTCCCGTAGTAAGGATATAGCACACTTCAAGCATTCATCCGGAGTACAAGACAACTCATCAAGTACCCGAATAGTGTTATCAAGCCACATTTCGGCTCTCTCAGCATCATCATCGTCATTGGCCTTAAATTCTTCGGCCCCATATTTTCAGATTTTGTCAACTGGGGGCCTACTAGATCTCATTGGATCTATCATTGGGGGAGCTAGAGGATCCGGAGTTGGATTATTCGGGGGCGGAGGTTGGGGTATATTCGGGTTATTCTGAATAAATTGGGCAAACCACTCATTCATCATCCGATAAAAGGCTTGCTTTGTCTCTCCTTCGTGGCTACCCGAAACAGGTCGAGAGTCTATCGGCGCTGATCCGTGGGTACGGTCAGGTGCCACGCTCTCCACATCATCAGCTACAGCTCTTTCTGGTTCAGAGTCCATTTACTATACAAAACAAAGTTCAGGCTGTCAGAAGTCACCACACTATCAACATATAACCACAGGCATGTATAGCTAAACTCACACGCGCTACGGTAGTCCTAGAATCGACTAAACCGTAAGCTCTGATACCAATCAAATGTAACACCCCTAACTCGAGACTATCGCCGGAATTAAGTAAGAGGCATTACTAGACTTGACTACAAGTTCAAAACATAAAAATCTTAAGCTGTCAAACTGTGTCGTGCCGACTAATTTGGCTATAACTCGAGTTACAAAATTCGAAATTCAGATCTGTAAATTTTCTCTGAAACTAGACTCATATATCTATTCACCCTAATTTTTCTAGAATTTTTCATGGGGCCAATTAGTACAGTTTATTCTTCAAAGTTACCCTTATTACACTGCTGGACAGTTCTGACCTGTCCCTATAAAACTGCAGTTATCTGATTGCACAATTTTCCAATGGTGTTCTTGTTTATACCAATGAAAAATAGACTCATTTAGGGTTCTACACATATAAACCATGATTCCTAATTATTTTTGCACAATTTTTGACAATTTTTCCAAGACAGGGCAGTGACTCACGGATTCATTCAGAGCAGGTCTCGTTTAAACTTAATTATCTTATAATATATAAATCTTTTGCCTATTCTGTTTCTTTCGTATAAAAATAGACACACTAAGGTTCAATTTCATAACACACTCACCTCCTAATTCAATATACCCTATTTTTGGTGATTTTTCTAACTCACGTTACTGCTGCCACTACAAATTATTTTGTTGTATTTCATAAAAAAAATATAAACTAGCTTCTAACTGAACCTACCTACAACTCAAATTCAAGGATTCAATTAATTTCAACCATTTCCTTGATAAAAGCGATTAACTTTGATTAATAAAGCATAGACATTGCCATCATAAACTAACTTACGTTTCGAACACAATAATGTAGTTAACAAAAAAATTTAGCCATATTCGCATGGCTATTACATACATGGACCTTAAAATCATCAAACAAGGATCAAGTCTATCCTATACATGCCTTCAAGCAAACCAAAACGAAGTAGTACCCCAAATTGTAGAATGATAGTGTGAGTGACTTTCTGAACTATCCCGATGAGCTTGTAGCTGGATCCTAATCTATAAAACAGAGAAAACATTTCACAAAATAAGCTTACTAGCTTAGTAAGTCCTAACTCATAAAAATAGAACATTTAATCATATATGAAAAGAGAACAATCTACATATGGCATTTCGCATAGGCAATTAAGTAAATAGTTTACACAAAGCCAAATACTAATAATTCGGTACCCAATTTTCTCAACGTTTATACATGAAAACCAATTGTTCCATAATAGCACGTCTAAGCTCGACTTTCGTCAAATTACATCCATCAATATTAATTTGGCACAAGTAATATTTAACATAACATACATCACATACTTACCCGAACCATATTCTTGACAATTTAACTCTAAATTGTCTTGACAAAGATTAACTTTCTCTTTGGTAAAATACATCACCGGCATCAAGCCTGCTAGGCGTAAAAGCCTGAAAAGTAACACCGGCACAAGGCCTGCTAGGCGTAAAGCCCGATAAATAACACCGGCACAAGGCCTGCTAGGCATAAAGCCCGATTATTTCACCGGCACGAGGCCTGCTAGGCTCGAAGCCCGAATGTCAGAATATTTTTACATGCTTTCTGCATTTTCACTATACATATCGAATCATATACATTTATTCCCATTGCATTAAATAAACTTGAAATCAATCCAATTCATCATTATCACAATCGACCAACTCATGGTTTTACACCAAGCTTATACAAATTATATCATGCACTAGATATGTAAATGATCTTTAAATATAAAGTAGCTCAAGAACTTACTTACTCACCTTGCATTAGCCAAAATAATTTTCATCACATTCTCAACATAAATCATCAACCAATATGTCAGTATACATTCGGCCATGATGTAGTTGGGCATTAACATTCATAAATTTTTAATAGTCAAGATAACCATAATTAATTCTTTGACATTATTTAACTAAAGGACTTACCTCGGTTGTCGATAAGCCGTGCAAATCGGCTACTCGATAATCTTTGCTTTTCCTCGATCTTGTTCCTTCTCTTTTTGTTCCCGATCTAAAATGTTAAATAAATTTTTGTTCATATCCACCCTATCTCTTTTTTTTTCTCAACTCAAAACAATATTAGACACAAATTTAATTCAAGCAAACTAGGAACCGAATCCTCATTTCATACATTTAATGTACCTTAGTTTAACTTATCTTCTTACCTATGGCCATACATTCACTTTATAAGTATACATGTATAGCCAAATACAATATCTCCAATTCATTCTCTCCTATGGCCGAATATGCCAATTCAATACCCATGCATTTTCCTCAACATACAACCAAGCAACAAGCTAAATAACCACTCCAAATTCATGCATTTAACTACTCCAATTCAACCTATGTGGATTTCTTCTACATGGCCGAATGGCCCTTAGGTTCTTAGAATTCTTTTTAACTCTTCCTTCCATCCATTTTACCCCTTGCACTAATTTACTTCAAGTAATCAAGTCTTAGACTTAGTCCCCCCAATACTTTAACATCACATATAAAAGTCTTCTATGGTAAATTTCATTATAAGAGAATGGCCTAACATCAAAACACATGAAGAAACATTTTCATGAATATTCATCCCATTATTCGGCCAACTAGTAGGGTACCTTCAAGCCAATCAATATAATCTTCTTACCTATTCATGCCATTTCTTCTCATGCTATCTAACTTATCAACTCAAGAAGCTACAACATTAGCACCCATGGCCGAATCTCCTCCTACCCATATTAACAAATTCTTTTTTTTTTTTTGTTTCAAAGAAAAAGATCAAGAATTTAAGCCATATCAAGGTGAGTTTTCAAAAATCAAGATCAAATTCTTACCTATCCTAGTGCATGCAAGGCCGAATAGGGGAGATGAAGCTCTTCCCTTCTCTTCAAAGTAGGAATCGGGTAAGAGGGGATGAGTGAAGGGAAAATTATTTTCCTTTTTGTTTTTATCTTTTTAGCATAAAAATATGGCATGCTTCTTCTTACAATATTACTAAAATCAATATATATATAATTAAAAAGCATATATTCATAGCATGCTTCAATATAATAATGCCTAAATATCATACAAAAATAAAAAAAGAGAGCATATATGCATGCTTGCCGTCCACCTTGTTCAAATGTGGGGAATTTGACATGCAAATTCCCATGTTTTATGGACAATTCATTTAGCTCCTTTTTTTATTAATGCCCACTACATTAATCCTTCTTGCAATTTAAGCCTTCTTAGCAAATTAAACACTTAGATAGCTAAAATTTTCTACGAAATTTTTACACTCACTAAAACACACATAACAAACACAAAACATAATATTATAATATCCCTCAGGCTCGGATTCGTGGTCCCGAAACCACCGTTCCGATTAGGGTCAAAATTGGTCTGTTACAATCATCACTGAAAGAGATGAAATTATCCGCATTCAAGTTGTTCACCCACCTATCAAGCTTTTCGACGGGTACGTTGCTTGGCACATTCGCTTGGTTTAACACTTTCAGTAAAGCGTTTCGATGTGGTTCCGAGCTGAACAATAGAGATAACACTGAGATTCTGGCCGGTTGCTTGTTCAACTGTTCCACGATGTTATATTCACTATGCTTGATAAACTTTAAGAATTCATGTGCTTCATCCTCGTTCACAGGTCTTTTAATTTCTTACTCAGACTGTGTTTCAATATCAACCTCAGCACTACGCATTGGTGCTTTTCCTTTCTGATTCGCGCCAACGGCTTTCTTCTTTGGTTCGTCCACTTCAAGGGAATAACATCTCCCGCTGCGGGTAAAATGCCCCACCTCGCCAACACTTCCAGTCGTAGCTTCGGGTATGGTAATGTTAACATTATATTTTCATGGCACCGCCTTGTCGTCCTTGTAAGGGAAAGGAGCTGGTACTTTGATTATCATCTTTGGTTCGACTTCCTTCTTCTTGGCCTCATAATAAATCACCAGAGGTCGATCGGCACTATAAGGGATGGCTGGTGGCTGATTATCAGAGGCGCATATGGCTGGTGGCTGATCGACTTCCTCCTTGTTGTTCATCATGTCTTGAAGTAACTTTTTGAATTTCCCGCAAGACTGGATGTGATGCCCTTCTATGCCATGAAAGACACAAAAAATTTGACCCTCTGTACTTTCCTCCTTGAAACTTTTCTTGAACAAGCCCTTCTCAGTCAATATTTCCCATACTTTGCTCAAAGGTGTCTTTATTTCAGATACGCGATTTTTAGCTCGCCACCTGTCTTCCTTCGTCACCACGCTCACGTTCCCTTCAGCATGGTTAGGGAGTGGATTTCCAGCCATATTATTAATACCATCAATTTGTAAAATGCCCGCATCAATAAGACCTTGAACCCGTTTTTTGAAAGCTAGGCAATTTTTTGTCGAATGCCCCCGGTTTCCAGCATAGTACATGCAACTGGCGTTAGGATCATACCATTTCGGGTATGGAGGTTTCAGGGGTGCCACATAATGTAGGGATATTAACTGTTTTTCTAGTAATTTCGGGCACAGTTCTCCATACGACACAGGAATAGGGGTGAATTGAAGTTTTTCAGGATTGGGTTTTGTTGGTCTTTGTTCATTTTTGGGCTGACTTTGAGTGGGTGTAATATTTGGCGGGAATATAGTGAATGGTCTTTGGTTATCAGTGGCATAGACAGGGTAAGGAGGAGGTGTTTGATGGTAAGGGTTTTGAGGAGGAAAATAGAAGTTCGGAGGTGGGCGAAATTGAGGTCGTAGTTGGGTTGGGTACGGATTAGAAGCATAGTGGCTCCCAGTCCCTACCATGTGAGTTTCAGGCTCTTTTTTCTTCACAGGTACCGGCCTTTTTGAACTCTCAGGACCTTCCATCCTTCCACTCTTGATGCCATTTTCAATGAGTTCCCCAGACATTACAATACCGACGAAGTCTTTTGTGGCGTTTCCCACCAGTTTGTCGTAAAATAGCGCTTTCAAGGTGTTGATAAAGAGGACCGTTATCTCACTTTTAGTCAGTGAGGGTTCTATTTGCACCGAGACGTCCCTCCACCTTTGAGTGTATTGTCTAAACGTCTATGCTGGCTTCTTTTCCATCATCTGCAGCGTTAGTCGATCAGGTGCCATATCGGAGACATGCTTGTACTGTTAATAAAATGCCGATGCTAGGTCCTTCCAGGATTGGATCCTCTCTCTGCTGAGTTGATTATACCATCGGAGGGCTGATCCGATCAAGCTATCTTGAAAACAATGTATTAACAATTTGTCTTCATTCACATAACCAGCCATCTTTCGGCAAAACATGATAAGGTGCGTCTTTAGACATCTCGTTCCATCGTATTTTTCAAAATCTGGCGCTTTGAATTTCGGAGGTAGGACCAGATCAGGCACTAAACTGAGCTCTTTGGCACTCAGTGCAGAGAAGACCCCGGTACCTTCTACCGCTTTGAGTCTTTCTTCTAGACTCCTATACTTGTCCTCAGCATCATGATCCTTCACTCTCAACTTGGCTATTTCTACCGGATCATCCAAATCCGGAACTATTGGATTAGAGAAATTATCTCCGGAGTTCGATGAAAACATACCTTACCCTGGATGAGCAGGTGGTGCAGGTCGTTGCTCTAGGCCTACCGGTTCCCCTTGAGGATATCCTCTTTGCGTTGCATGGGCGTGGGGTGGAGTGAATCCTTGGAGATAGAGCGGATCCTGATTAACTCTCAAATGGGGTTCTGTAACATCAGGACTTTGCGCGGGTCCTTTTCCTTTGACCAGAGTTGTCATCATCTCCATCATTTTGGCCATTTGATCTTTCTGCTCGAGCGATTCCTCTCGGGATCTTGCCATTAGATCCCTTGCTTGTTGTTGCGACTTGGCCAACTGCTTTTGCAACTCTCTCTGGTTTCGTTCCATTCTTTCGATTCTTTCATTGAGTTCAGCATCCATAGCTCTAGTTCTTAGACGTGTCCTATAGGGATGACGTGATTCCAGGTTCGTAGTGTCGCAACTGTGGATTATACGATTTTAGCCTCAGTGAATGATTAAGGTGATATGATACTATTACGTATAATGCAATGCAAATGCATGGTATGAATGTGAAAAGGTGCCAACTCTGATTCAATTCCCCATAGGAAACTTCCTTAGAAAACAAAGCTCTTTACATAAAAGAGATTACAAATATGGTTTGGCCTTAGCGCTTAAATCCCTAATCTTACGGAGTAACGAAGCCAACCCATGTCCTTGGCTTGTCCGTGATTCATGTCGCACACTTAATACCTCCGCTTCCGCTGCCAAAATTTGCAAGTGCTCGGCCACCTCTCGAATCTGATTTATGGCCTCTCTCATGAGATAGTCCCTATTTTCAATTTGCTTCTGGGCCTTATGTAACTCCTCCTTCTGTTGCTCTTTGCTCTCTTTCAAGTACCTAATATAATTCTCACAATCCTGCAGTGTCCCTTCTAGCACTTCAATCTTCTTTTCCATTTCTTCGATTCTACTCAAACTTGCCTTTAATTCTATTACAGAGTTACGGTTTCGATAATAGTCAAGGGACCTTTCCAACTCCGCCACTCTAGTCTTCAATTCATTTCTTCTGTTTTGGCCTTCTGACACTTGCTTTTCTAGGATCTCCTTCTGAGCCTTCATTTCTTGAAATTTCCTTTCCCATTGCTCGGTCTTAGCTCTTTCCTCTTGTAACTCTTGTCGCCATTGACTCGAAGTCTTTCCTAGTCCCGCAGTTCTCATTGAGAGACGCATCTTCTTGTAGTCCCTCTTTAGGCTATCCAACTCTTCTTCGGCTTTGCTCTTCCCCTTTTTTATCTTTTCTGCTTCTGATTTCTGTATCTCTACATCCAACTTCAAAAGCATCTTCTCTTCCTCCAACTGCTCAATTTTCTTCTCAAGCTCTGAACTTCGCTTTACAAAATCTTGTTTTATAATTTCTAATTCCGTTGGTATCATTTGCAAACGTTCCTCTATAGATTGAGCATTATCTGAACTTGGTCTCGGGATATTGTCGTTGATTCTTTTGTTTAGCCACACTTTATACTCAGAAGTCGCCGTTTCGCCCACAGTCAACCTCTTCATCCGGTAGGTTTGCTTCCAAGCATTTGCAATTTTCTTAATCTTCTTCTTATAACCTTCTCTTGTATAAGAGAATTCGCTTCGATCCAACCCCTGTGTTGCTGGCACGAACTGTCTAGACTGGTATTGTCTTGCTGCTAGCAAAGGGGCATACCCAATGACTCCCCAAATTCCGGGTAGAGGGACCCAATTAAAGTCTCCGCATCTGTAAAGGATCTCTCCGGGCCCCATCCATGGAGCTCTCCACTCAATGTCTCCCTCCTAAAGATTCTGAAGAATTGTCCTCCATCCTTCTTCCGTTATATCTTCTCGTCTTGACACGGCTACTTCCTCTTTTATCGGTGAATAATACTTATAAAAGGGTCGACAAGAGACTTTATCCATCTTCCAAAAATGCCCATAAAACCATACCATTAATAGCTGTGAGCATCCGATAAACCTTCCTTCTCCCGCTCTTCTGCATGCATTTAATGATCTGAAAGTCTCTGCAAGAATTGCTGGGACAGGTGTAACTTGTTTATCCAATCGATCGAACAAATCCACCGCTGCTTCATCTATGTGTCTTAGGGCTTTTGGGAAGATGACTAGTCCGTAGAGGCTTAAGGCGAAAATATCAACCTTCCTCCTCACATCAGGGTGCGCCAAAATCAGATCCCTTAAATTTACCCAAAGAATACATCTCCCTTCACCTTTCTGTTGAATCTTGGTTGAGATCCACTGTTCGCTCGTTCCCGTGATTTTCATCAATTTCTTCGCAAGAGGAGGGACATAGGCGGGCCTAATATAAACCTTGTCAACTTGCATCCCGGGAATGCGAAGTAAAATGGTATATTCTTCTATTGTTGGCACCAAATCCACTTTCCCAAAAGTGAAGCAACTGTATGCAGAATTCCAAAACTGGACCATAGCCCGAAACAAGTGTTTATCTATCTTAACATCCAATAAGTGAGAGACATCACCATAGCGGTGGTAGAATATCTGTTTAGCCTCATCTTCCCAATGGGTCCAGATATCTCGCAACTCTTGAAGCTCATTTTGTGTCACGCTAACACTGGTGAAGTCCCTCAGCTCCAACGTATGACCTTCAACTAAGCTATCTCCTTTTTCCAACTGTAACTTTTCTGACCACGCGCGCACACCCGCATTGTCCTCTACTTTATCAAGAAAGTCGTTTTCTATAGCAAACTTCCTATCTCAGCAACCGAACAGAAATTGACACCTCTACTATATGAAATGTCATGCAAATCAGACAAATCAACACAAGTTAGTATTGCATAATCAAAACAAGCAAAATATCATTAACGCTTATCTGGGTAACTATTTCGACACTCTGCCTAGGGTAGGCTCTAGGGCTTCTATATGGGGTTCGGTTCTAAAGAGGGGTACCTGAACCAGCAGATTCCTCAATCCTCACCCATTATAGGCTCATATGGACCGAGTTCAGTTCAGGGGGATACATTTCCCTATGGCCATGCGGAGGTGAAAACCTCACGAAGCACATAGGTACGGATGTATCCCGGAAGCAATCCACTAGCCCATGCGGAGGTGAAAACCTCACGAAGGCTTAGTTTCTTACTCCACTTAAAGGTGTGACCACAACGGTCATGCAATGTAAATGCAAGTATTATGAGACTCAACATTATTACGGTTATAGCATAAGCAGATGCATCAAGAGAAACATGATTTTTCAAAACAATTTTTCGCGTTTTCCATCACAAGGACAAAAATCAATCAATTTATGGCCTGACTCTCGAGGTCCCCAGTGGAGTCGCCAAGCTGTCGAAACCATTTTTGAAAGCAAAAATCGACTTTGGTTTTACAAATGAAAATAAAATGGGAGTCGCCGCCGACCTTTTTTAGGTGTGGTCGAATCACCGTTGTTTTAATAAAACAGTTTGATTTATTAAAACGGCATTTTTGGTCTACGAAACTCGAGAAAATGGGTTCGGGAGTCGGTTACGTGCAAGGAAGGGTTAGCACCCTTGCAACGCCCAAAATCGGTACCAAATTGATTAATCAATGTCCTAACGTCGAAAACTTGAAAACATTAAGGGTCAAAAACTTTTGAGGAAAAGAGGTTAATTAAATTGGAATTGAATCTCAAGATTAGTTCGTTTCAAAAGGATAAAAGTATCATACCCAGCGCGTTAGGATATAACACATTTATACTCTGACACTGAGATCATCTTTGATTTTCAAAACATGTAAAAGAAAAAGGGTATTTGAGTATTTAGTTGAACAAAAAATCGACACCCAGCACGTTAGGATGTAATTTTCCGTACTTCGAAACACACAAATATTGCCTCGTTTTTAATATGAAATCTTAAAATTTGCTCAATATTCATTTTCAACGTAATAAAATATTCAAAAAAGGTTTGAACATGTTGAAGCTTGAAATACAATACAAGGAATAGAAGCGTAAGCATTAATCATAAAATACACAAATTTAAAAATATTGATCGACGCACTATACGATACTTTACGTAATAAAATAAAATAAAATAAAAATCAGTAATAGTAACGGCAAGTAATAAACAAATAATAATATACATATATATAAAAATAATATAATAAAATTAACAAAAATACTAATAATAATAATAATAATAATAATAATATAGTGATAATAAATATAATAATAACAATAATACGAAATATATATACAATAAGCTAATATGAATATAGTAATAATAGTAATAATAATAATATAATAATATTAAAAATAGTTAATTTAATAGCAAAATAGTCAATATGATCGAAGAAGGACTGAAATCGCATTGAAAACAAGTTGTTAGGGCAAATCTGTAATAAAAATAAAAGGATAGAACTTATTCGAGACTCGCAGACAAAGTCAGGGACCAGAATGGGCAATGGCCCATCCTTCTAAAACGCGCAGCATGGATGGGGGCCGAATTGTAAACTACATAAATTTCCGAGGTCCGATTAAAAAAAAACTGATTTCAAATTTATCGAAAGGCGGAGGCACTAAAAGTGCAATTAGCCCCTCCGACGAAAAACACGTGGATCCCCTTTGGATACGGGTCAGATTCGGGTCGTGCCCTATACGGCACCATTTTATGCTATGTAAATAAGTCCAAATTACACATGATTTCTGGCCTTCCAGCCACTCAAGACCGAAAACCAAACCCTAAGCCTGCTCTTAATCCTTCTCTCCGCCGTTTTCTCTCAACAGATTTCAAGCTTTTTCTTTCCTAAATTGTTTCGGTTTCCCTGTCTTATCAATCGACCCGCGTTCATTCAACCACTAAAGCGCCCTCAACAACGGTGAATAATGGTTCGCGAAGGCCCTACTAAGGCAACCAACGTCCTCGTCCACCCCGATTGCGACGGAGGAACCGAGGACTGAGCCTTTCGACGGTAACCCCTACCATTTTTACATCTGTTTTCCTTTTTAGAACAAATCGTGTGTAAACCCCTCTTTTAAAAACTCGATTTGCAGGACTTAGTACTCTAAATCTCGAAGACCGTCTCTACTTCTGATTTCGGCGAAGAAAGACAGGTCCGTCGGTTCATTTACGAAGGTAAGTTCACATTTCTTCCCTTTATGTTACGTATTTACAGATATTCGAAGTAAAGAATGAAAAAATAACAATAACAATAATAAAACGACTGCATGTAAATTGAAAATGGAAAAGAAATCAACCTTTTAATTTGCTTTTGATTTTTGTTTGGTCGTAAGTGAAGTGTGTAAAAAAAACGGGGAGGGAACACCTCTTACATCAATTTTAAATGGCTTTATAGCCAAATACACAGAGTTTTTTTTATTATTCCACTCTCTGGTTTCATACTTCTCTGCTTTTGTTTTGTTCTCTGTCTGCAGGGTATGGGCAAGGCTTGGGGATGATGGGGGCCGAGGCGCCTGGGGAGCATCGATCGTCAGGAGGCATGGGCACAGTGAATGACAGGCGTGGGGAGCTGGGGCGTCACGCGTGTGAAGTTGGGGCGACGCGCGTGTAGGGGACGCGCGGCAGAGCTGAAAGGGGAGGAGCCCTAGGGTTTCCTGATTCTGCTCAGTCTTGTTGGGCCGTTTGGGCATTGGGCTTTGGGTTAGAATTTGGGCTAGGATAAGTGGGTTTTAATGTTGGGTTGATTCAGTTTTTGTTTAGTTTTGTTTGGGCTTTGGTTGCTTCTGACGGGCTCGGGTTTATCTTGTAAATGGACTGTTATTTTTGGACTTTTTATTCTTTATTGGTTTTTAATGGGCCCCGGGCAAATTTGGGCTCTTACACTTCCTATTTTTAAGCCTTGTTACCGTCCCACTCTATCCATTTAAATGTCGAAAATTAGCTAAATTTTAATTAAAAGAATTGGGCTTCATGCAACTTGAGTTTGGGCCTCCCCAGTTGACGCCACTTCCCTGCTCTTTAAGTGGCGCCACTTTGCCACTGCGCCACAAGCCCATTTGTGTCTTAAAACACAGATAACATCTTTTAAGCCTTATCTTATCAAGCTTTCCACTAGAGTGTCCAAGCAGAAAATTTTAACTAAGGCCTCGGCCCAATCCTGAGCCCAATCTAGACCCCTAAACACTCTAATTTGCACATTAAACGTAACACACATCAAATGCAAAGGGCCATTAATTCAGGATGTTACATATACCAAAAAAAAAAACAAAATTACAGAATTGGGCCGATTTCTTGAAAATTTACGGAAAAGGGCCATTTCCCCTCAAAACGCGTCCACGTCGGCGCGTTTTGAGGGGAAATGGCAGGAAAGCGCGCGCGCTTTGATGATGTGGCACAAAGCGCGTCCCCAGGGGCGCGCTTTGTGCCACGGTCAAAATTTTTTAAATATATATTTATTCAAATATTATAAATTTATATAATATTTAGATATTTTGATTAGCATAAATTGCAGATACAAATATTACTTATCAAATATTTATTATTCAAATCTCAATTTTAAATTTAAATATATATTATTTATATCTGTTTTATTTTTACAAAATTGGAACATTAATCACATTTGAATGTCATATAAATAATTTAAGCAATCGGGCTCGAATCCTTATAACAACTCTCGTGTTTAATACAAATAATTAGTGGCTCTAAATTTTAAAATATGTATATATATATATATATATATAATTCGAGTATGAATTTTACAATTATTAACCACGTCTGATCAATCCATTGAATATTCAATTTAATTTAAAATCTACATATTCATTGGTTAAATTTAGAGAATAATTTTTTTTTATCTTTGAACCAGCCTAAATTTAAATATTTTTAAAATATCTAAACATTAGCGTAAAAATATCTTTTTAATATTTTGTTATTTTTAAATAATAAAATGTACTATTTAAATAGTTTTAATTTAAGTTGCGATTACGTCCAACACGATCCATCACCATCTCTAATATAAAATAATGGATTTAAATTTGTTAAAATCTAGAAAGTTTACCAGATCTTAAAATTCTAACAAATATGTCCTATGAAATCTTATTTATTTAATATTAATTTTCAATATTATTCTAGATCACAAATTAAATTAAGTGGGTCCAAATGCAACTATTTTACTAATTATGACAAAAGAAAATAAATAAATAAATAAATCGCCACCAAAGCAGAATCACTGTCTGAAAAATCTATTTGTAAAGTTTCACTCCAATAATCATTCTTTGCTTGTCCTATTAATTTAAGTGGGTCCAAATGCAACTATTTTACTAATTATGACAAAAGAAAATAAATAAATAAGTAAATCGCCGTCAAAGCAGAATCACTGTTTGAAAACTCTATTTGTAAAGTTTCACTCCAATAATCATTCTTTGCTTTTCCTATTAATTTAAGTGGGTCCAAATGCAACTATTTTACTAATTATGACAAAAGAAAATAAATAAATAAATAAATCGCCGCCAAAGCAGAATCACTGTCTGAAAACTCTATTTGTAATGTTTCACTCCAATAATCATTCTTTGATTTTCCTTGTCAAATTAAAATTTCCTTTTCCTTGTAAATAATCATTCTTTGCTTTTCCTTGTAAATAATCATTCTTTGCTTTTCCTTGTCAAATTAAAGTTTCATTTTCCTTGTAAATAATCATTCTTTGCTTTTCCTTGATACAATAGTGTATGGCAATCCTTAGACTATAAATGAGTCAAATTCCATTCTCAGGTTGCATAACAGAAATTGAGGCAAAAGAAAAATAGAAACTGAAAATGAGTGAACGTATTAATGCTGTTATTTACTACGATGGTGAGGTTTGTGACACCGAAAATGGTGTTGTTTTTTTATCGAAGAACACAGCGCGACTGAGTTTTAATCGGAACATAGATTTGTCAGAACTTCGTAAAAAGAATTAGGCGCAAAATCTTCGGAACAACGCCAATGAAAGTTCAGTCTATTAAGTATAGATTTTGCGCTTCGGTTGATCCGATGAGATATGAATCATACGACATCAAAGGTCCTCGGAGCTTTGAGGCAATGGTGGAGACTCAGCTTGCCAGTGGATCACCCTATCTTGAGGGATATGTACAATTTTCATCGCCAAGTGCTCTTTCTTCGACCTCAACATCTACTTCTGTTCGGAGGGAATACACGACCCTAAGCCGACACTCTGTTAGTGGGAGGCAGAATACGAAAGTGCCCATGTTTGGTGATAGTATGGAAAACATAACCCCCGCACGACACCCGGTTGGTGGGTGGGACATGCATATCCTTCATTCGACGTCCGATGATAGAAATACATATTGGGGAACGTCATCAACTTCTAGTGGTTGGCAATCCACATATGATTGGGAACATTACGAAAGATGTTCAATGAGGGATAATGTACTCCCCACGACATCCACCGGCAGGGGCCCTCGTTCGTTGCAGATTATGGTGGATCGGATGATGAGTCGGATGTGGATCCACCTCGAGAGTCCGGGCCTGATGGTGTTGAAGTTGGATTATTCTCTGAACCGGAGCCTGTTCTAACAATACCTGAAGATGTTGAGGGCGGTTCAGACGAAGAAGAAGAAGATCCGCTATTTAGGGCGTACTCGCCTTCAACCCACATGCATAATGTCGATCTATCTCAAGACGATGCATTTGAGTTTCCTGAACTATCACACCAGACGCGTGACCGTACAACTTCGTCATTGGATTCGGGCGAATTAGAAGTTGGTAACGAGTTTTCCAACAAGGATGCTTTTCTTGTTGCATTGAAACAATACAGCATCAAGAATGGGGTTAACTACAACGTGGTTAAATCCAAGCTTGATAAGTATGAGGCAAAGTGTACAGTTCAAGACGGTACATGTTCACGGAAAATCATGGCATCGTTAAGGAAAAGGACAGGTTTGTGGGAGATCAAAAAGTACAAAGGTCCACATACATGTCTTGCCGGTACAGTATCACGATGTGTTCAATGTTTTTGAATAATACTAATATTACGTAATGTTGCATTATTTAACGTACTTCGTTGATAGGTGTTACACAAGATCATCCGAAGATGGATTCAGACATGTTGGCTGACTTAATAATGCTGACGGTGAAGGCCAATACTAAGACTACAGTGCTAGCCTTAATTGGCAATATTCGTAGCCAATTGGGGTACACGCCCTTTTACAGGAAAGCTTGGATAGCCAAGTAGAAGGCGTTGGAAAAGTTGCATGGTCGGTGAGATGCTTCATATAATGAAGTGTGGCAGTGGTGTCAAGTGCTGGAGAGATATGTCCCAGGCAGCATAACAGACCTTGAAACGGAACCGGCGTACTATAACGATCGCTTGCTCCGTGGATGTGCAGTGTTCAAACGTCTTTTCTGGACATTTAAGCAATGCCGAGATGCATTTATATACTACAAGCTATTGGCACAAATTGACGGTACCTTAATGTATGGCAGATATACGCATCGGCTATTGCTAGCTGTGGCACAGGACGGCAGTCGGAAAATCCTTCCGATTACGTTCGCAATAACACCGGGGGAGTCAGCTGATGACTGGGATTTCTTCCTATTTAGGTTAAGGAGGCATGTCTGCCCCCAACCTGATATATGCGTTATATCGGATCGGGGCCCTGGAATACTAGCCGCAATAGAGCGCCAGGGAAGCCTGTGTCATCGCACACACCATCGATACTGCCTAAGGCATGTTGCATCCAACTACTACGGGCAACATCAATCTAAAAGACAGCGAGGGCAAGTGATCGATATGGGTATGTAATATCTATTAATATAATTTCGTTTGTAATATTCAATTTATTCTCAATTGAAGAGTGGTATGTAATATTCGCTATCAACGTATATTGGTAGGGTACGAGATCAGAAAGGACCGTTTTCAAGAGATGTTGGCGAGTTTGCGATCAGATAACGAAGAAGGCGCAAACTACCTGTGCAATATTCCTTTCGAACAGTGGACACAAGCATACGACGGCGGTCTACGATATGGTCATATGACCACAAACCTGGTAGAATGCATAAATTCTATTCTAAAAGGAACGCGTCATTGCCAATAACATCGGTTGTGCGAGAGACATATTTTCATTTAGCGGCACTATTTCCGAAGTGAACAGCGAGTTATAAAGGCCAAATGCAAGGAGGCCATGTATGGAGCGCGAAGGTCTTGCAAGAAATTAACAGGGGGAAGACACGGGCCAACACCATGCACACAGTGTGTCATGATCGCGACAACCTATGGTTTCGTGTGACGGAGTTTGACAGACCGAACCAAGGTATTGTTGGTGGGCAGTATCATGTGCACTTGGGGAATAGGACCTGCGACTGTGGGATATTTGATGCACTTCGTTACCCATGCGCTCATGTACTTGCGGCTTGTCAGAATCTCCGTCTTGATCCAATGAGTTATGTCGATGAAGTGTATAAAATAGAAAGCATGTACAACGTGTGGAGACACGTATTCCCACCAGTTCCAGATGAACGTAGGTGGCTGTTGGTATCGCTTGCACAGTATAAGCTGTTGCCGGATAGACAACTGAGGCGCAAACCAAAAGGTCGACCTTGCTCGACTAGAATACGCAACAATATGGATATCCGAGAAACATCCAACCAACGTAGGTTGTGCGGATGGTGTAGGAACCCAGGCCATACATCTCACTCGTGTCTAAATCGGAATAGTTGACAGCCTACTTAACTTTTTCTGTCTCTTGGTGTCAATGTAAATTCTATTTATTTGTTGATGAAAACGGTGAACTTTTGTAGAAGGACTAATTTGGAAAAAAAAAACCTTTAGGTTACAATAAAATTACAAATATTGGACTTTTATTTTTAAAAATAAATTTCAAAAAAATAAACAAATTCTATTTTATAAAAGATATTAAAATTAAATTACAAAAACATATAAGCAACTATTATTTTATTAAATATATTAAAACTAAATTACAAAAAAAAAAAAAAAGAAAACATCTTATTTATTAAATATATTAAAACTAAATTACAATAAAATAAAAAATAAAAAACTTCTTATTTTATTACATATATTAAAATTAAATTACAATAAAAAAATTAAACAATTTCTATTTTATTACATATATTAAAATTAAATTACAGTAAAAAATTAAACAATTTCTATTTTATTAAAGATATTAAAATTAAATTACAATAAAAAAATTAAACAGCTATTATTTTATTAAATATATTAAAACTAAATTAAAAAATAAAAAATAAAAACAACTTTTTATTTTGTTAAAAAAATTAAAATTAAATTACATATAAAAAATAAACAACTTCTATTTTAGTGAATATATTAAAATTAAATTACAAACACAAATAAAAAACAACTTTTATTTTATTAAAAAAATAAAAAATTTATTACAATTTAAAAAATAAAAAAACCCATCCGAATCAATGTTGATGCTGGTCGGAATCAGTGCCACACGGGGGTGGTCGGCGGTTACGCGCTAGATTCCTCCTTCTAGCTTCTAGCGGGGGTCGTGGAACCTCGGGCGGGGATTCCGATTCCTCCGGCAGTGGGTCTGGTTGTGGGTGTTGACCTTGATAAAATAACAACCCTAGAGGTGTTTGCATAAACCACGGCGGGGGTGTCTGAATCCCGTACGACGAAGGAGACTAGTAAAAAGAAGTGTTCCCCGACAGCGCCTCCTGTGATCCCTCAAGCGACAACGGCCTCAAGATCGGCTGCCCAGTCGAAGTAGTCGGGAACGGACTCGAACCTCACCATGCATTCCAACCTGGGGTGGGACTGGGAAAAGGAAACATATATGGGTTAGGGTACATATAAGGGGTAGGGTACGCACCTGGCATAAAGGGTAAAGGCTGTGATGTCAGTGTCGTCGACTGAACTGATGGGCCCGGTGACTGTGTCGGCGCTGTTGATGGCCCCGTCTCATCACCCCTTCTCCTTGGATTTAAAGGGCACCGTCGTTCCTTTTGTTGACGAAGTTACCATCGCCTCTCTTCTTCCGACAACAAATACGGCTTACCATGGATCCTAAACCATGGCATGTATTTCGGCACGCACGCTAACTCAGGAACGATGATCGGCTCCTAGATAGGTAAATAGTCATACCGGTTCTCCCACGTCTCGATATGTGCTGACCAAAATCTTGGCCAATCCATGTGTAACTGCTGTAAGTCCACTTAGTGCTCATCATCGAGTACCTCAGGTGGCACGGGAATCGGTTGCCGGAATCCAAATTGTCACAGAACCCGATCTGACTGGTGCATCTCCACGGTCACATAGGTGATCAATGGGACCTTCGCGTGCCAACATTTTGGATTTTGTAAGAACTCCTCCGGAATTATTGCCCGAATTGTCGGATCCTCGTACGGTGTCCATTGAAACTATATTAACATTACAAAAATATTATTTATATACATAATACTAAACACTAAATACGAAATACTAAATTATAAATACGAAATTCGAAACTTACTTGTAATTCCGACCGTTGGTCCAATAGAAGCCGTATATCTTCAAGCGAGGTAAGTATTCCAGCATAACTCGCCGAATGGTTCCACCTAATTAAATAAATTTTTAGCATACAATTATACTATAAAGCTACGTAATAATTGTAAAATATAACATTAAATTTACCTCGTTATCAGTGGGAATGAATATGGGTGATCGAGTCGAGGACGTAAAAATGGAAATCGAAACCGTGCCCATGACTGCAGTAGTGATAGGCAACCTCTGATTTTCGCTTTACTTGGCCGCGTCACCCCGCACATCTCCCGATATAACCTCGATAGCACGGCAGACCCCCAACTCAATTCACCGGCTGCTCTAAAATCAACAAGTTTTAGCAGCCATCTCAAGTGTACGAGGTTTCTAGAAAGGTCCGGCATCAGATAACCTCCAATTATATGAAGAATGTATGCCCGAACATACCGTATTCTTTCTATTTCGGTCGAACCCTCATTCGGCTCCGGGAATGTGTCTCGTAACCAGGCCATCTCGATCCGAGCTCCTTGAATGTTATCCGGAATGGCACCCAGAAGCTCGTAGCATATGGTTCCCCAATCTCCAGAAGTTGCGGACCCGGTGACTACCGACTCGTCCACCGGCAATCCCAACTGCAACTGCACATCTTCTAGAATGATGGTACACTCTTCGCATGGAAGATGGAAAATGTGCGTCTCGGGTCTCCACCTCTCTATCAACGCACTGATTAAAGGCAGCTCCAACTTGAACCCCCGACCTATCGTGGCCACGTGCTAAAAACCTGCTTCCCGCAGGTAATTCTCGATCAACGGCAATGGGGGACCATACATATTGCGAATATAACATTGCAACACTCGATCTACAGACTGTTTAAAAAATTATAAAATAAAAATTAATTAAAATTGCGTAATTGTAAAAAATATTAAATAATATTGAAAATTTAAAATTAAAACTTATCATTTGCATTTGATCGATGGAGATGTGCTTGTTGTCTAGACGAAGTAATTCCCCGGCTATTGTAATACGATAAAAAATTTTAAAATTTTCCAAAAAAATATATTAAAAAAATTAAAAAAGGGCTTTTTTTGTAAATAGTAAAGGACTATTTCGAAATTTCAGAGGAAGTTTGAAGGACTTTAAGAGAAATTTGAGAGGAATTTGAGAGGAATTTGAGTAAGGATTAAAGTGTGAAAAAAATAAAAGGGTTGGGGGTTTTTATAGGTTTTTTTTATCGTTGGGCCCCCAACGGTCAAAAAAATTTGACCGTTTTTTTTTACCGTTGCAGGCTAAAGCGCGCCCCTGGGGACGCGCTTTCCTGCCATTTCCCATCAAAACACGTTGACGTGGACGCGTTTTGAGGGGAAATGGCCCTTTTCCATAAATTTTCTAAAAACCGGCTCAATTCCGTAATTTTTTAATTTTTTGGTATATTTAGGTATTTTACCCGATATTTGTAGATATAATTGTTTATTTGTTTTCTTTAATTAGTCCTACAACGGTAAACTTCTACAAAATATTTAGGATTATCTTTGATTTTAGTCCATTAGAACTATTTCCTAATTATTTGCATATCCTAGCTTATATTTTTATTACTACTATGTTTTGTTTTATTTTATTTTATTAAATTAATTATATTTTATAATTTAATATTTTTTAAATGATTGTTTCCTTCTTATATTATAAAGTATTGAAAGTCAACAATTAACCTGCTTGCTAATTTTAATTGACTTTGCTATTAGCCAAACACTACTCAGGTCTCAAAAATCAAAATACAGTTATAAATACCTAAACAAATTAAAAATAAAAATTAAGGTGTATGTCAATTTTAGTCCTCCTCATTGATATTTTTATCCATTTGGCTCTTATTTTTCTTTTTAACTAAATTTAGTCATTAAGTTTTCAAAAAGAGTTAAATTATTTTTTAGTGGAAGTATTAACTAAAGCATTATTTTTTTTAACCATGTTGGTGTCACAATCTACATGATAATATAAATGTGTTTCATGCTAATATGATATTATTTGTTTTAAATGTCATGTCAGTAAATAATTTAAAAATAATAAAATATTCAAAAAATAAAAATTAAAAATTAAAAAAGTTGATAAAAATTTAAAATAATTAGTATGAAATACAAATAGATTGCTATGCAAGTTATTATGTCTAAAATTTTAATGTTTTAGTAAGTATTTTTGTTAAAAAAATTCAATTCCTTTTGTAAAGTTGATGAACAAATTTAATTTTTTTTAGGTTGAGGCCAAATTTAATTGAAAAAAAGAGGGGATAAATTTGGCATTATGCCTTAAATTAAACCTGCAGTCTATTCCGAAGTAGTTAACATTAGAAATATTAAATGAAAACGTAGCTTCGGTGTTTATGGCGGAGGCCCTTGCATTCATTCAGGGTATTCAATTGGGTCTGGATCTGGGGTTTACGGCAATCGAAGTTGAAGGCAATGCCCTTTTTGTTGTCAAAATACTACAAAAAGGATGGGATGATAAATCAGAAATTTGTGGTTATATTAGAGATGGGCAAGGGCTGAGTAAAAGATTTCAAACCTGTCAGTTCAAACATGGCCACTGATTCATGAATGCTGTTGCTCATTTGCTGGCTACAGAAGGTTTGACGAAAGGGGATCAAAGCTTGATGAGAAATGGGATTTCTGAATATGCTAAAGAAAAGGTGGAAAGTGATCGTAAAGGGATAATGCTGATGGACTAAGTTCTTCGCTTAGATTTGGCAACCTGGGGGAGAAAGAGCATCTAGAGAGGAGAGTAGCAATGGAAGATGGAAGGTTTTCACGAATCTGGAAAAAGAAAAGATTAATTAATGAGGGGTTTCTATCTAGTAGTTGGTCCTCAGGAGTTGCGTCCAATTAATTGTTTTGGCTGGTGGCTTGGATGGTTATAGAGCAAGCTGCTTCCCTTGCTAGATTATTGGGTTGATTGGGTTGGCTCAATTTTAATTGATTAGCTGGTTTATTGTCTGGGCTTTATTTTTGAATAAATGAATAAAATGTGATTTTATATTTAAAAAAAGAAAAAAAAAAGAAGAAATATAACTTGTAAATATTGTAGATATATTTCTCTAAAATCACCAAACTTATCAATTATATTAGATGCATTTGTTACAAATTGTAGATACTGCTATGGCAAATCAGATCATATATATCCTATAGTTATTTTATGTAAATTTATATAATCATATATTAATTAATACATATTGTTATCATTACACAATTATTTTCTTAAATTAATAGTTATGTATAAATTATTTATTTTAATCACAAGCATTTATTCACTTATTTAAATGAATAAACTTATTGTTAACTTTTTTTTCAAATTAAAATAATAATTCTCAAAATAAATAAACAGGAAAAAAAATTCGTTCATTCAATTAGAATAATCAATAGTATGTAAAATGAATTTAAGGCAATAAAATAAAGATTTATAACTTTTGTGAATGGGTAAATTCCTTTTAAACCAATCCACATTTTGTTAAATTATTTAAAGGTGCTCAATATTCCTAAATCACAATTTAAGTCCTCATTGTTTCCAACCTTTTAAAAATTTAAAAAATTCCCTTGTTAAAATCACAAAATTAGACCATATCATTTTCTTATTTGTTTTAAAAAACTACCATTTAGTCAAAAATCAAATAAATTATTTAAGTAATTATAAATTTTATTTTGTTGAAAATAATGATAAAAGAAAAATAAATTTATTATTGTTATGTTCTGAATTCCGATTTTATAAATAAACACGATAAAAAAATATAATTTTAATTTTTATTACAATTTTAGCAAAAAAGTTTATACATATTACAATTTTTTTTTTTAAAAAAGTAAATAATACACATGGTAAATCCATGCATCGCACAAGAAAAAAAAAATTAGTGTACAATATTAGTATTCCTGATTTTACATATTTAAAATTATTTCGGATTTTTAAAATAATTTTTTTTATAATTTTCAAACGAATTTAAAAGACTAAATATATGGATAATTTTGGAAGTTTTATTTCAACTCCTGATTTTCCATATGAAAAGTAATCAAAATAAATTATTTTTTGAATGATTTAAAATATAAAAGATAAGTATTCATGATTTTCCATATGAAGCTTGAACTATATGATGCTAAAAATAAAGAAGAAATATGATTTTTTTTTAGCATAAAAGTTACTAGTAAAATAAAGAATAAAGGAGAAATTAAGATAATATATATATAAGAAAATGAACAAAAGGGTGAAAGTTTGGCTTTTGTAGTTGGAGTTAATGGAGAATTGCAAAATAAGTCCCTCTGTGTTTTCCTTTTTTTTCTTAAGGCTTTCTGCCCGTTTTAATTACAACCTAAGTCCTTATTTTATATTTATTTGAAATTTCGAAATTCCAGCATAATTAATTGCAGCATTTGACCCTACATGTTTTTGAGGATAATTTTCAAGGGTTTTTGTTTTTAAATTTATAAGTTTAGTCTCCAAGGTTTTAAATGCTTTAGAATTTTGAAATCATGGCTTGATTATTTGGCTAATAAGTCCCTCTGTCTCCACATTTATCATAAAATTTGAAAGTTATCTCTTTCTTTTTTTCCAATATTCATTATTTTCAAACATTTTTGAATTTTTTTTGAGAATTTTACATGGATGTTTACTTAATTTTAAAACTCACTTATAGTTGAGCCAAACAATATACCTCTTTTTATAAGATAAATGCTTCCAGTAGGTAAGCTCAAATCTCAGTTCCATCCATGTCCGGGAATTGGATCTAATTAAAATTTGATGGTGCAGTAAAAGATAATTCTGGATTTGCTACAATTGGGGGAGTCTTGCGTGACAGGTACAGTAGATGGATTATTGGGTTTAACCGGTTTGTGGTAATTTTTTCTATTCTAAATGTTAAATTGTGGGGTATTCGGGAGGGTTTGGCGATTGCACTTGATAGAGGTTTCGACAGATTGATTATCTTCTATTACAATCAAGAGGTGGTACAAGTTTTATAGGGCAGTTCTACAAATGTAACACCTCAAACCCGGCTTAGACGTTATGGCCGAATCTAGAGTTGTCACAAAGAAGGGTTTTGAAAACAGAGTTATTTCGATAAAGCTTTGTAACACATATTCGTTAAAAACTATAACTGAAAGCGTTATTTAAATAATTCATTGTCAAAACATAATTTATAGCGGAAGTCTTAGAAATCGTTATACTTAATGATCTTGTCCGTAACCATTATTTTAGTAAAAACCATGTTTTTAGTCAACCGTCGCAAATAAAAAGTCAAATAAAAAATCCAAATCCAAATCCAAAATAAAACCAAATAGTCCAAAGAGTCCATAAATTATAAAATTCCCAGAAAATAATCCTTAATTAAATAAAAATCATAATCTTAATTAGTTTACGAACCCGTGGTCACCGTGAGGCTCCGTCACACCGATCCGCCTAAGTCTCTAGATTACCTGAACAGATCAAACAAACAAATGTGAGTTTTCGTAAACTCAGTGTGTAACCCAGCAGAAATAAACATGCAATACAGATAGAAATCTCATATACAGTCAGATACAGATTTGGACTTATGTCCATTTCAGATATAAATAACAGAATCAGATATACAGAACAGATATACAGAATCCTACCCCCATCCTCTACACACTAACTCCGACCATCCCATCACATCATGTGGGGTTAAAAACACCCACCCATCCCTACACACCATATCGTGTCATTACGACACATATCAGATAATATGCGGTCAAGATGCTAGAATATAGGCGAAAGTTGCCATACAGAACACTTTCTCCACATATACAATTCCCACCCCAATCATATATACAGAATATAGATACAGAAATATCATGCTTACATGCTTGTATACAGATAACATGTATATATTTAACAGAATAGTCAGGCATGCATAACAGTGTCCTACCCAGAGCAGAATATCAGATCACAAAATTTTAGGGTTTCGTTATCCCTTACTGACCCTACAATAGGCCCATAGTCGTTCGGAGCACCCGTGCAACACTAGGGAAAATTTCAGAATTATGAGCGCACAAGCTCGTGTGGCCCACACGCCTATATTGGCCTTGCTCGTGTGGGCCCACACGTCTAGATTGGCCTAGCCCGTGTGGCCCACACGGGCACACTCACACCAATACACGGCCGTGTCTTGCGCACGGCTGCACCTTTGTCAGACACACGATCATGTCTCGCACATGGCCAACCACACGCCTAGGCACACGCCCGTGTGGTGTCGACAGAATGCATTTTCAGCTTTCGTGGAAACCCAATTTTTTGCGTTTTGGAAACATACCTGGTATGGTTTCGATGCAAAAACACTCTCGAGCCGCACAACACCTAAAATCAATACAACAATCTCCTGGAATCGATCTAAATTCACAGTTAAACTGAACTAATGAAACCGACAAAGGCGAAATACAAGTGGTCATCACTTACCCGCTTTCCATGAACGATTCCAACTACAATTCAGCAAGAGAAAAACCATGTTCCTCACGATTCACTGCTGCCAAATCCAAAAATCAAACTAATGAAAAGCAAAATCGATTAAAATAACTTTAACCAATGCCCCAATCTAAGAAAAAACTCACCACTTTCACTTACTTAAACGCGCAACGCAATCAGAGGTTCGTATTATCAAAATTTCGAAAGGGAAATTTTAACAGAAACAAGGGAAAAGAAAAAAAATAGTTTTTGGTGGGGAAAGAATAGTATAATGTCATTAATTTCTGGGAAAATGAGAGGGAAAAAGAATCCCAACTCCCCACAACAATCACAGCCCATAAAATCCTCCACGCTAACCATATCCAACTACTTCAGACTCCCAACTCCACCGAACCTCTAACAGACAACCGGAGCAAAAATTATCACCCACACTCATGCAGGGATTTGAACATAGGACCTTTAACATCCTAACTCTTTACCACTCGAACCAACACACTCATTCTGATATGAATTAACGAACAATTTTATATAAGCCCACTCAACAAGGGTAGGGCTTGTATCTAAAATAACAAAGTTTTGCCAAAAGGGAGACTTGAACCCAAGACTTCATACACACACCCAAAACACTTAACCACTAAAGCAGATACACATTTGTGATAAAATTTATAAAAACAGGAATAAATTAGTCAGGGCGTTACAACAAAAGTATCAAATTTCGCTTTGGTTAGAAAAATCAAAATATTATTGGATAAAATGGTGCATTGGTCGATTCATAACATACCCCAAGAGTATAATAAAGAGGTTGATAGTCTAACTAAAATTACTATTGGTAATAGTGGTGGTATCCACATATTCAAAATGCCTCCAAGAGGCTAGGGTTTTAACTTTTAGTAATTTATTGTAATGTTTTTTATTCACCTAAAAAAAACTCGCATGCAAACATATAATATTTTTTTTAATCTAAAATGCTTAACAAAATTAAAAACAATTAAAACAGAATTATCACTTTACCAACAATATTAAAATTAATTTTTAAAAAAACATTAAAATTAATTTTTTGTATACATTTTTAAAACTTTTTAAAAATTTTAAAATTGATTTAAATTTGTCTCTAAACTGCTTTATATTTTACGCTCAAAAAATAATTTTTTTAATACAATCAAAAAATAATTTATCAAAGTCTTACACATTTTAAAAGAATCTTATTGAAATTTAAATATATTACTGTTTTAGTTATTGAAGTTTTTTTTTAATTTAGTCACTAAACTATTTGAAATATTTTTTTTGATCACCGAATGTCAATAGACATTTTAAATTAGATGAAAGTGCTGGTGTGGGCTTTTTTTTATTGGTCTAATAAAAATTTTAGCCCTCTAATGTGTACACATTCCATCAATTTTATCTTAAATATAAAAAATTCAAAAAAAACCATTAATATTTACAAAACTTTTCATTCTAGGTAAAATTCAAAAAAATTCAGTGAATTTAGCCATCAATATTTATAAAATGAAAATTTTTAATTTTTAATAAATTTGTAATTTTTTTTAAAAAGCCCAACACCCAAACTTCTATTTCTCCACCGTTCTCACCTCCATCAACTTACACTCCTAACAATATGCCATCAATAAAAAGATTATATGTCATCATGTCTGGCGAAACTCCAACGACTCTCATCAAATCTGCCATTAGCCATGCCTCCTCGACCTTCTTCTTCGTCAACACGTTTATGATCGGATGAAAAGGTGGTGACATTCAAGCCACAGTTTTCCCTTATAGTAAAAAAAAACCGATCCTTTTGATCTTGTAGAGACGTGTGATGAGCAAATCGAATGAGTGCTTGCGCGCGAGGCCTTTGTCTAAATGAAGTTGAAGGTTTTGATGGTGTTGAATGTAAAATCTAATTTATATAGGTTTTTTAGTAGTTTATAACGCTTTTTTACTTAAAATTAATATTAATCTCGAACATTTTATTATTAATTGAGTGAGTTTTGTTCATATTTCAATAATGGGCATGATTTAAGGAAGAATGTAATTTTATGTTATTTTGTATTAAATTATTGCATAATTTAATTGTTTTGCTACATATTATTTTTTTTTACTTTATTTAATGCAGTTGGACCAAGGAAATTATGCATGATTTATTTACAAAATAAAGTTACATGGACATGCCAAAATTCACTCAACATGGACGACAAACACATGTAAATGGGTCATGAAGAAGTTGCTTTTGATCCAATTGAACATGGATCAATTGATGGACAAGTCTGGTAAACGACTGGGTCACCAAACCGTCCAACAAGAGAAAAACAAGTCCAATTTGGCATGACACTTGTGAGCAGCCCAAAAACCAGTTTTTGGGAAATTTATTGGAGGTCCCTACAGTTGCAAATGAATTAGAAATCAACCCACAAGATTTGGCTTTGAAAACGTCCAACCCTTGCTTGATTTCCCTTCCACAATATGTGGCTAGCCAAGCAAAGGAGTAAATAGGAGGATTTTTCACACTATTTTTAGTAAACTCATCCACCAACCTTCACTATAAATACCCACCTCCATTCCCTATTTAAAAGCATCCCTACATCCCTTACTCATCTCTACATACATCCCTTATTCATTTATCTCATTCCCTCTCTTCATCTCCACACATATCATCCCATATTCCTTTTCTTTTTTTAGCTAGCAAAACCTTGAGAAGATTGTCTCTTGGCCGGCCACCTTGAGAAGCCATTAGCAAAGGAGAAACACGAGGATTGGAAGAAACTTCTTTAATCGTAGTTCGTGAGATTGTTGATTCAAACAAAGTTTATTTTTCCTTACTTTGTTAGTTTAATTAAATCATGTTTGCAATGTGCTTTGTTTTCTTGTCATCAACAATGGTAGCTTAAATCTGTTTAGCTAGGATGATTGCACCAATTCAGAGAAGTTTGTTTAAATCATGTTTATAGTGTTTTTGCCTCAGTCGTTCATGTTTTCAATTAAACTCAAGCATGTTTTTCATTCATATGAGATTGAATGCATTGGAATTAGTTGAGCAATCTAAACTAGACGACGACTAATATACACAATAATTGAAAATTGCATGCTTAATTTATATCCGACCTAGAATAAATTAAAGGTTCATAATAACATTACCGAGCTCTATTACCATGCATGGCTTTTAAGTTTATGTGATTAAATTGTTTCAAACCAACCCAGTCCTTGTTACTTCACATGAATTCTAAGAAACCCTTAGTTTAATATGATCAGTAAAATGCATGTTTTACTAAATAAAAGATTCCAAAAGGACTTAATTTGGTTTCAAGCCCATGAAAGATCGAGTTGCCATGGAATATTTTTCGAACACTGTTAAACATGAGAAAAATAAATCAGAATTGAATGATGTAATTATTCTAGCCTATTCATGTTATTGATTGTTGAAGTTTGTGTTTTTGCTACTAAACTCATCTCATACATTTCATTTCATACTTTGCATTTAGATTAATTTGCATTAGGGATCATCTTACATTTAGTAATTTATTTTTACATCAATCACTCAAAATTTGTAGTGTTTTTCTCACCAAATTGTTTACTTTAATTTTAAAATTAATTGATTAACATATACAGTCCCTGTGGAGACGATAACTCTTTTAATTATTATTTGATAATGATTGTGTAAACTTGCACAAACCACGCGTTACAAGTTTTTAGCACCGTTGCCGGGGACTGTTTCCTTAATCATTTTTGTGAAATTATTCTTTGCGATTTGGTTTTTATTTTATTTTATTTCTAACTTTACTAATTAATTCTTTATTCTTTAAATTTTATTTATTTATTTTATTGTGTTTATGAGCATATATCGAATCATCGATTTATTACCTGTAGATCCTGAAATCGAGCAGATATAAAAAAGACGTGAAAGATTAGTGATCGCTGCAAATCAGAGCTTTAAATATTTATAAAAGAATGATCAAACCTGGAGACTAACTCTGACAACGATATTAAGGCAAGTGTACCTATCGAACAGTAGTATAGCTTAGGCAAGACTGGTTATCGAACCCAAAGGAACTAAAAGTATTAATACTCACTTTCTTTTTATTATTTAGCCTTAAAGTTAAAGTGAAGATCACTTTTAAACTAAATTGACGACAACTAAACTAAGGACACAAAGACAAGAAGACGAATTGGAGAATAACTTTGAAGAAAAACTCAGTTGATTTTGATGATTCCTTCGGGAAGAATCCACCTAGACTTCACCTATTATCTAACCCTAAATTATATGATTTCTTTTACTTAGCTTGATCCGTGAGACTCCCTAACCTATATTAAACCTTCTCTCGAAGCGAATAACGTCTAACCCTAGGTTAATTAGTGGAACTCTCGTTTGCTTATAATAACCCCCTAGGATAGCGGTAAATTGATCAATGGACTCCCATATTAGGTTTCACCCTAATTCGGCAAAATCTCGTAACCCTATCTCTAGGCTTCCGATCAACTCCGCTTAATTATGTTAGATCTTCTCTTAGGCAGGGTCTATTCCTCCTCCACTTAAGCACATTAGATTTGGATCAAACAACATAATTAAGAACAAACTAAGTAATTTATCATATAACTTAAAAATCAAATAATAAAATCCATCTAGGTTTCATCCCCTTCAGGTATCTGAGGGGTTTAGTTCATAATGAATAAACAAACCATCGCAAGAGTAAAGATAAAACAAAACATAAGAAAAATCCTAAAACACCCTGAAGGAATTGAAGGAGAATTCCGTCGTCTTGAGTATAATTCTGGCTTCTCGGGATGGATCAATTGGCTATCCTTGCGTTTTTCCCTAACTTTGACCTTTTCGGTTTGGCTCCTTGGCCTAGCTCTCGACCCCCTCAAAGGGTGGTACTTGGGGGATATATATAGGCTCTTTGGAATGCGATTCTTTTTCCCCAAGTATCCTTTTCCGACTGAAATTGCTCTTTCCAGCGACAGAGGCAAGGCCATTGCACACGCCCGTGTGGATCGAGACCTGACCGTGTTCAGATTTCTCTTGAGGCACGACCGTGTGTGACAGGGTTGAGGCCGTGCTCTAGGTGTTCGTCGAGGCACGGCCGTGTGTGATTTGGGCCAAGCCGTGTCATTTTCGTGCTAAGGCCCATTTACTTCGTTTTAGGCTCGTTTTGTGTTCTTTTTATCCTTAGATGCTTTCCTGGGTATAAGACATGAAAAGAAAGGATTAAAAGCACCTTTTTATATAAATTGAGGGATAAATCATCCAAAAGCATACTAAATGTGGGATTAAAATATGTTACTTTTACGGTTTATCAAATACCCCTACACTTAAGCTTTTGCTTGTCCTCAAGCAAAATTCTCATCTTACAATTAAAACGAATTTTCCATGATTCACAATTTCTATCAATAATGTCTTATCATAATTCATAGATAATTTATACATGGATAATTTAACTCAAAGCGTCCTAAAGATTCAAACGAGATAAGTCATAATATTTGTACCTCGAAAACATAGGTGTCTTCCCTCTTTCAAATAACTACCTTTTTAATCCAAAATTATCAAGGATTGATATCCTCACTTAGGATTCACTCAAATCACTCTAAAGTGTTTAAGGTTCAAAATTAAGCACTCATAAGTCGAACATGAAAAGTTAATCCCATAGGCTTGCCTGAAAATCAAATCTCCACCACTATAAAATGAGATAATAAACAGATCAAAAGGTCTTTGACAGGGTTGTAACGGGGCTTAGGTTAGGGGTATGGATAAAGGCTGAATTAGAAGGTTAGAATCGAGATTGACCTGATAAATTTCCTAACTAGAAAAAAAATGAACTTAATCTTTCATTAATTAAAAACTAAATAAACGAGCTTTTTCGTTGAGAATTGGAATTTGAACATGCAAGCTCACTTAATCATAGAACTAATAATGAATATACTTTGTTTTTTTTTAAGAACAAACTAACATAATAATAAGGAAGAATTTTTACAACTGAAATATAGAACATAGTTAGGAAACTTGTTCAAAATCAAATCTTGACAAAAGAACGGGTAATAAAAAAAATGGTGATAACAAATACAAAGGGTTTTTGGTTACAATTAGTAGGTGAGTCAATAAAAAGGGTTGTTAGGCTCAACGGGGTTCACTAGGGGTTAATTGTGAAGGTAGGCTTTTAAGTGGAGTAAGTGGGTTAAAACCTAAGTGCCTTTATCATCTCGGTATATCAAATCATAATTGTGGTCTTGACATGTAAAAACGAGGCAAGTTCTAGAATAACAGTTCATAGCTGACACACTCATAATAAAAAAAATGAGCACGAAAAAGAATGTATGCTCTATAAGGTTCAAATACTCACAAAAATTATGGGTGTTTTGACATCATCCTTATAAAATTTGAATTTCAATGTGATATTCAAAATTGGATCAACAACCTAGCAGAAATTTTAATTCCTGAAAAATAGACTTATCATGCTTGATTCTATAGTATTTTTTAAATTTAATCATCAATGTGCAATTAACTATGACTTATTCTAAAACATGTTAATAATCATCACAAATCATCAGAAATTTCATCCTAATTAGTAATATGACAACTTTGCATAAAAACAAGACTAAATCAGAGATTTGAGAATAATGAAAAAAGTTAGGTTCTTTTACCCCCCCACACTTAAGATGTACATTGCCCTCAACGTACAAACATAGATAATAACATGTAATGGATAAATCAAAAGAGAAGGGGAAAGAATAACTCCCTAAATTGTGGATGTTTTCCCGGATGAGTGTCTTTGGTGGTGGTGATGGTCAGTCGAGATAACAAACCTGCACTAGATGAAGAAATTGGGTAGCGCCTTGAGAAGTAGCCAGG
The DNA here is from genome assembly GCA_005393395.2 of Gossypium australe. NCBI lineage: Eukaryota > Viridiplantae > Streptophyta > Magnoliopsida > Malvales > Malvaceae > Gossypium > Gossypium australe. The sequence continues at coordinate 88,516,184 of CM016619.1, read as the reverse complement.
CTTTATTAAGACCTAATAAAAATGAATTTAATATAAAATAATAGAATAACAAACTAAAGGGAAGGAAACTAAGAAGAAAACTAAAATGAAAAGAAAATATTAATGGACTGTGAAGTCCTTATTGAAGGATGGTTCGCAAGGTGGGTGTGACTTCTAAGGCTGGGGCGGTGCTGGCGGTGGCGGAAGTGAAGAGGTTATCGTGGTGGTCGGCGTGATTCCCTAGCAGCCTAGCGAACCTGACACTACGACATTAAATTAAGTTAAACTAAATTAAACATAAGATTATTAAAGAAAAGGAGAATGAAAGGAAAGAGAAATGAAAAATAAAAACTAATTGGTCTCAAAGATCCTTGGCTTGGTGTTGAGGCGAAGCTGCCGGCATGAACTCATGTTGATCGTTTTAAGGAGTCTATGCGTAGCTTCTTTTGCTTCTTCAGCGTGGTGTTGATTTGCTTAAGGATCTAGAGCCTTAGTAAGTGGAGAATCTGAGATGGAGGAGGGTGAGAAGCAAAGAAAATAATGAAGAAATCAGATGGGAGGAAGGGGAAGAGGTGAGGGGTTTAAATAGGAGTTCAAATTTTGTGCTCCCCCACGGCCGTGGTCCTAGGGTGTGTCAATTTACACGGCCACCTCGCACGGCCGTGTGTATGGGTGTGTTTGTACCCTACGCCCATGTCTTGGATTCCCACGCTCGTGTTTGACAAGTCAGTAGCTTTGCACAGTTTGTAGGCACGTGCGTGGTGTGCCTGTGGTGTGGAAGTCAGTAGCTTCGCACGGTTTGTAGGCATGGGCGTGGTGTGCCCGTGGTGTGGAAGTCAGTAGCTTTACACGGTTGAGGGGCACGGCCGTGCCTTTTCTGTCGGTGCCCGTGGGGAGGTTTGTTGGATCCGTGACATTGGGGAGGGTGGTTGGGCTGACTGCACGGCCTCCGCTCTGTCAGTGTGGTGGTTTCGGTGGTCCACACGGCCACGGACACGGCCGTGTGTAAGGCCGTGTGACCCGAAAAACCTGCGTTTTTGGTTAGTTTAAAAAGAATGAAAGGACAAATAAAAACAAATGTAAAAAGAAATATTGTTAGTATTCGGGTTGCCTCCTGAGAAGCGCTTTGTTTATAGTCTTAAGCTAGACTTTCCTCCTATTTGAAAGTTTTAAGGAGGTTTAAAAGTTTGAATATCTTCCCTTATGTCTACAGTTTTAGTTTTATGACAAAGTTGAAGTCGAGAAGCGTTTACCTTGAAAGTGCTGAATATTGGATTGCTTACCTCGACTATTCCCTGTGGGAAGATATCATGTACCTTAAAGAGGATTTCTCCCTTTTCCTTCAGGTCTATTGTGGGGATGTGAGACTGGCTTTATCTAACAGAACCTGGTTTCCTATTTTAAAGTGATTTGATGTCCCCACGAGCTCTTCTAGTGGTTCCTCCAGTTTTACCTTGTGTGATTTCGGTTCTTCCTCGTGTAACCCTTGTTTTTCCTTGAAGTGTGTTTCCCACTCGTCTAAGTCATTGGGTTGAATTCTTTGCTCCTCGTGGGTTATTTCTTTTTTGGCACTGAACTGAGGATCCAGTTCAATCGTTTCCTTTTTTGGTGGTTCCTGTAAAGATGGTGTAAATGAATGATTATCAAAAATTCTCACCTTGATTCTTTGATGATCTAGCTGAGTCGAGGGCTTGGAGATTGATCGATTCATCTCCTACACAAAGTATGAGCTCACCTGTAGCAATATCAATTTTAGTCCTGGCAGTTGCTAGGAATGGTCTTCCTAAAATTAAGGGTATTGAGTTATCCTCATCCATGTCTAAGACAACAAAGTCTACTGGAAAAACAAATTTATCGATTTTGACAAGAACGTCTTCAATAATGCCCCTAGGAATTCTAACAGTTTTATCAGCTAATTGAATACTCATCCTACTTTGTTTGGGCTTCCCTAGACCTAGTCGTTTAAACAATGTATAAGGCATGACATTTATGCTTGCCCCTAAATCAGCTAACGCATTATCAATATTTAAACTACCAATTAAGCATGAAATTGTAAAACTCCCTGGATCTTTTAGTTTCTGTGGTAGTCTATTTTGTAACATTGCTGAGCACGTTGTGTTCAGTTCCACGTGATGCTCTTCATCTATTTTGCGTTTGTTGGTCAAGAGTTGTCTTAAAAATTTTCTCGAGTCTGACATCTGAAAAAGAGCTTCAAGAAGAGGTAAGTTAATATGTAATTTCTTTAAGAGTTTGAGAAACTTACCAAACTGTTCCTCTGAATCGTCTCTTTATAAAGCTTCAGGATAAGGTATGCGAGGTTGATATTCTTTAATTACCAGCTTTGGCTTCTCTTGTGATACCTCTTTTTCACCTTCATCTACCTTCTTTTTCGGTATTGGAATCGGTTCAGTTAACCTGTTACTATCCTGAGCTGTGATTGCTTGAATTTGCTCCTTACGATTAACTTCAGTGTTACTTGGTAGACGTTCTTGCGGTCATTTTGACATCAGTTTTGCGAGTTGTTCTACTGCATTAGCCACTTCTTTGACTGATTTAGCAATTTCATCGAGTCGTATCTTTTTGCTTTTGACTGCTCTATCAGTTTCTTGGAGATGTTCCTCGATGGTTGGTTTCTTTTCTTGTGGATAAGGCTGATTTCGGAAGTTTTGAGGAGGTTGTTGCCTTTGATTCCCTTGGTTTCCTTGTCCTCCCCACGAAAAATTTGGGTGGTTCCTCCAACCTGGATTGTAAGTATTACTATAAGGATTATTGTTAGATCGGAAATTATTACCTATATAGTTCATCTGTTCATCTTCTGCTCCCGGTTGGTAGGGTGGGTACTTAGGATTCGCCACAGTTCCACTTGCGTCGCATTGCATGACTGGATGTACCTGTGAAGAACACAAATTATCAAGCTTTTTATTCATCATCTCTAGTTGTGTTGATAGCATGGTCATGGCATCGATGTTGAAAACTCCTGCTGATTTTGTCGGTTTAGTCCTTGAAGCTTGCCACTGATAATTGTTTAATGACATCTCCTCAATGAACTCGTAGGCTGCTTCTGGAGTTTTGTTGTTCAGTGTTCCACCGGCGGCTGAATCTATAAGTTGCCTCATTGAGGGGTTTACACCGTTATAGAATGTTTGGACTTGTAGCCACAAGGGTAAGCCATGGTGTGGACACCTCCTCAAGAGATCTTTGAATCTCTCCCATGCATCATATAGTGTTTCTAAATCCATCTGCACAAAAGAAGAGATATCGTTCCTTAATTTGGCCGTTTTGGCCGGTGGAAAATATTTCATTAAAAACTTTTCGGTCATCTGATCCCATGTAGTGATTGACCCTCGTTGTAACGAGTTTAACCACTGTTTGGCTTTATTCCTTAATGAAAAAGGGAATAACCAAAGACGTATGGCATCATCAGAAACGCCATTTATTTTGAAGGTATCACAGAACTCTAAGAAGTTAGCTATATGCATGTTTGGATCTTCGTCCTGCAAACCATCAAATTGAACAAACTGTTGAATCATTTGTATTGTGTTAGGCTTTAATTCAAAATTGTTAGCAGATATAGCAGGCCTAACAATACTAGATTCAGCTCCTATTAAATGCGGTTTCGCATAATCGAACATTGTGCGTGGAGCATTATTGTCCCCCACATCACATGGGGGTGGGTTGTTTTCGTCCATCCCTTCAGTAGGATTGGATATGTTTTCTTCCTCTCTCTCTGTGTAATCTAGGGCTCGCCTGGTTTCTCGACGATTCCTACGAGCGGTCGCTTCAATATCACTGTCGTATACTAAAGGTCCTCTCGGGTTCCTACTAGTCATAAAATAGCGGTTCCTACTAGAAAAAGAAGAAAGAAAAATTTCAGCAAAAACAAAAACAAAAATAGAAACGAAAAGAATAAATTGCGAAAAAATAAAAATTAGGGCTAAAGTAATAAAAATAGAGTTTTCTTAATATTCTAGTTCCCCGTCAACGGCGCTAAAAACTTGATCGCTGCAAATCAGAGCTTTAAATATTTATAAAAGAATGATCAAACCTGGAGACTAACTCTGACAACGATATTAAGGCAAGTGTACTTATCGAACAGTAGTATAGCTTAGGCAAGACTGGTTATCGAACCCAAAGGAACTAAAAGTATTAATACTCACTTTCTTTTTATTATTTAGCCTTAAAGTTAGAGTGGAGATTACTTTTAAACTAAATTGACGACAACTAAACTAAGGACACAAAGACAAGAAGACGAATTGGAGAATAACTTTGAAGAAAAACTCAGTTGATTTTGACGATTCCTTCAGGAAGAATCCACCTAGACTTCACCTATTATCTAACCCTAAATTATATGATTTCTTTTACTTAGCTTGATCCGTGAGACTCCCTAACCTATATTAAACCTTCTCTCGAAGCGAATAACGTCTAACCCTAGGTTAATTAGTGGAACTCTCGTTCGCTTATAATAACCCCCTAGGATAGCAGTAAATCGATCAATGGACTCCCATATTAGGTTTCACCCTAATCCGGCAAAATCTCGTAACCCTATCTCTAGGCTTCCGATCAACTCCGCTTAATTATGTTAGATCTTCTCTTAGGCAGGGTCTATTTCTCCTCCACCTAAGCACATTAGATTTTGATCAAACAACATAATTAAGAACAAACTAAGTAACTTATCATATAACTTAAAAATCAAATAATAAAATCCATCTAGGTTTCATCCTCTTCAGGTATCTGAGGGGTTTAGTTCATAATGAATAAACAGACCATCGCAAGAGAAAAGATAAAACAAAACATAAGAAAAATCCTAAAACCCCCTGAAGGAATTGAAGGAGAATTCCGCCGTCTTGAGTATAATTCTGGCTTCTCGGGATGGATCAGCTGGCTATCCTCGCGTTTTTCCCTAACTCTGACCTTCTCGGCTTGGCTCCTTGGCCTAGCTTTCGATCCCCTCAAAGGGTGGTACTTGGGGGATATATATAGGCTCTTTGGAATGCGATTCTTTCTCCCCAAGTATCCTTTTCTGACTGAAATTTCTCTTTCCAGCGATAGAGGCACAGCCATGGCACACGCCCGTGTGGATCGAGACCTGACTGTGTTCGGATTTCTCTTGAGGCACGGCCGTGTGTGACGGGGTTGAGGCCATGCTCTAGGTGTTCGTCGAGGCACGACCGTGTGTGATTTGGGCCAGCCCGTGTCATTTTCATGCTAAGGCCCATTTACTTCGTTTTAGGCTCGTTTTGTGTTCTTTTTATCCTTAGATGCTTTCCTGGGTATAAGACATGAAAAGAAAGGATTAAAAGCACTTTTTTATATAAATCGAGGGATAAATCATCTAAAAGCATACTAAATGTGGAATTAAAATATGTTACTTTTACGGTTTTATCAATTAGTCCAAAGACAAGTCAAAATGGACCTTGGAAATCAAAATGATGTTCAAGGGAATGGAGCTGCTAATGCTCGATATCCAATCCTTACTGCTAATGAAAGGGATCGAGCCATAAGACACTACGTTGTGCCACTTTTTAATGAGTTAAATTTAGGAATTAAGAGACCGAAAATTAAGGCACCGTAATTTGAATTAAAGCTAGTAATGTTTCAAATGCTTCAAACCATGGGCCAATTTAGTGGAATGCCCACAGAAGATCCACACATTCATCTTCGATTGTTCATGAAGGTGAGCGATTCCTTTAAGATAGCCGGTGTAACTGAAGACGCATTGAGATTGAAGTTGTTTCCATACTCGTTGTGAGATCGAGCACGAGCATTGCTTAATTCGTTGCCCCCATATTCAATTTCAACATGACAAGAATTAGCTGAACGCATTTTGGTAAAGTATTTCCCACTTAGCAAAAATGCTAAGTTGCGGAATAAGATCACCACTTTTCAACAATTGGATGACGAGTCCTAATACGAGGCGTGGGAAAGATTCAAATAGTTACTTTGAAGATGCCCTCACCACTTATTTTAATATAACAAAAAGAATATAACAAATCCCTACTTAAATTTGTAAAAATTATTTATAAGTCTTGAAAATTATTTTCAAAGTGTTGGACAAAATAGACTTTTAAAAAGCCTTGAATTAACTTGATTTTTAAAGAGTTTTTTGGAAGTCTGAAGGACTTCTATCGATACTTAGGTGGACAAGTATAGGTAGAACTCAAGAAGAAAATAACCTTGAAAAGGCTACAGGATTCTACCAATAGAACTAGAAGTTCTCCCGATATAACCCGGACTTCTATCGGTAGAACACACTCTAGTAAGCAAGGTAGTTTTGGCATGGGACTTCTATCAATACCCTGGTCAGATCTACTGATATCCTCAGAGTTCTACTGCTACCTTGAGGTCTTCTACTACAACAATTCAAAACAGTAGCTAAGGTTCAGCCTTTCCCGCATTTCTACCAAAACTCTAATGGCTTCGACTGATACGAGTTGAAACCACCAGAGTTCTACTGATACCTTGAGGACTTCTATCGAAACAAGTCAAGATAGTAGCCAAATTTCAGCATCCCTTGCACTTTTATTGATACTCTGATTGGTTCTACCGATACCAAATGAAACCCTCAAAGTTCTACCAATAGAACAAGTCCAACGATCATATTTTGGAAAGACTTCTATAGATACAAGATTCCTTCTACCGGTACAATAAAGCTGCAAACTGCATTTAATGATGGTTTTTATGGTTGCAACGACTCTAATTTATTTCTGACAGTTACAAATGTCCACAAGGTTATTAGAGGACTTAAATAAAAGGTCACGGCTCCCCATTGAAGTCAAGAAAAGACAAGAAACAAGTACCTAACTTTAAAGAACTCAATTTTCCAATCTTTGTCAATCTTTTACTAAATATTTCTTGTACCCACTTGTGGGTTAAGTTTTCTATCATTCTTTCAAGTGTTGTAAATTTGTGTGACAGTGCTTAATTATTGATTATCTACCTTTTAAAGGTATCATCTTATTCATCATTATTTTTTTTCTCATTTGTGAGGTGTTACTTAAGGTTTTGGGTAAAAAACCTTAAGGGGAAGTGGTTCTATCTTACCTTTGAAAAGATAGGGATTTGTAAGGTTAAACCTTGTCCTTAAAGGTTCAAATCTAGTGGATTTGAGAAATCTTTAGTTGAGGAAAGCTAAGGTAGTGGATGTAGGAAATTGAGGCCGAACCATTATAAATACTTGAGTCGTTTTATTTTTTTTCTTTCCAAAAAACGTTTAATAGACCAATTCACCCCCTCTTAATGTATTTTGATTTCAACAACTGGCATCAGAGTTAGAACTCTAGAGACAGTTTTACTACCAAGAGAGAAGATTCTCAAGATATCCAAGATGAAAGCCACAAGTCAAGAAATTTACTTCATGGCATTGGAGCCAAATTCCACCATATTGGGAGAAGGGCATTCCACCATGAGGTCTCCTTTATTTAATGGCACCAACTACTTATATAGCAGAACAAGAATGAAGCTATTCATCCAAGCTAACGACTATGAAGTTTGGAGGATAATTACAAATGGTCTATCCATTCTAATAAAGAGGGTCAAATATGTTATTGTCCTAAAGGAAAAGAGTGAATGATATGATAATGATATCAAGAAAGTGAAATTAAATGCAAAAGCTATGCATACTCTATTTTGTGCTCTTGGTCCAAATGAGTATAATGGAGTCTCCTTGTATGACAATACAAAAAATAATATGGGACAAGCTTGAAGTCACCCATGAAAGGACAAGTAGAGTTAAGGAGTCCAAGATAAGCCTTCTCACCATTGATTATGAGTTGTTTAAGGAAAAACCAGAAGAAGAAATTAAGGAGATGTCCAATCGCTTCACCAATATCATCAATGGTCTGAAAGCCCTTGGGAAGATCTATCCCAACAAGGAGATGGTGAAGAAGATGTTGAATAGTCCCAAAGTCTTGGGAACCTAAAGTGACGGTAATAGAAGAATTAAAGGATCTCAACTTACTTTCACTTGACGAGCTCATGGGTTCCTTGTTGACATATGAAATGAAGATCAACCATAATGCACAAGAAATTAAAGAAGCTCCAAAGATAGTGGGAGTTACCTTCAAATCAACAACTTGTGAGAATGATGAAAGCTCTAGTAATGATGATGATGAGGAGGAGATAGATATGTTTGCAAAGAAATTCAAAAAATTCATGAAGTTCAACAAAGCCAAAAGATTCCCAAGAAGATACATCATCAAGGGTGAACTAAGCAAAAAGGAAAAGGACTCTTTGCTATGAGTGCAAAAAGCTAAGTCACATTAAATTTTATTGTCCAAAATTGAAGAAGAAAGGGGCATTAAAACAAAAGAAGAAAGCCATGATGGCAACTTGGAGCGATGGCAATTCATCCGGTAGTGATGAGGATAATAAAGTTGCCAACCTATGTCTTATGGCTATTGAAGAACCAAAGGTAATCCTAAATTCTAGTGAATTAAATGAATATAAATTTGAAGAATTACAAGATGCATTTGATGAATTTGCTATAGATTTTGAGACTATGAACTCCAAATATAAGAAAATGATTTCAAAATTAAAGGAGGAAAATAAGTCTCTAATCATAGCTAAAGAGGAGATAGAAAATAAATTTAATGATATGCAAGCTCGAATTGATGATTTGATTTTAAAGAATTAGAACTTGCATAATTCATTTTCTATGTTTCATATGGGGCAACAAAAACTAAATGATATACTTGAATCTCAAAGAGCCTTATTTGAGAAAAGTGACTTAGGTTTTGTAAATTTACAAAGAGAAAGAAAATTTAAAAATTTCTTTGAGAAACCAAGCTATATTTATGATGCCTCAATCTCATGCACACATTATCACAAAAAAGGACATGATAGACAAGTATATTCTTTAAGAAAGCTCACATCTAAGAGCAAACTCAATAAGAGTGTGTGGATTCCAAAAGAATTAAGCACATCTCAAAATAAGGATGCTTTAAAGAAGTGGATTCCTAAGGGGACAAAAATAGTTAAGACTAATGTTAATGGACCAAGAAAGTTTGGGTACCAAAATCCAAAATTTAACTTTGTGCTTGTATGTAACACCCCTCGCCCGTGTTCGACGCCGGAACCGGATTTGAGGCATTACCTAACTTAACTCACTTAAACATCTCAAATCGGGCTATAAGATTTCATTTGAACCCATCATTTGCTCATTCTCGGCCCACGAGGCCCTAAACATACTTCCAAGAGGTTTGGGAACTTAATCTGGAACTTTTACAAGCTTGGAAAACTTTTCTTCAAAACAGGGGCCACACACCCGTGTTGGTCTAGGGACACACCCGTGTGCCCCTAAGACATGCCCGTATCTTCCACCCATGGTCGATCCTGACCAATTTCACATGACCAGACACACGCCCGTGTCTCTAGCCCGTGTCCGTCTCACGGCCTTGACATGCCCGTGTCTTAGCCCGTGTGCCAAAACCTTAACATACTGACTATGACGTCATCAACTCACTAAGGTCACATGGCCAAGGCACACGCCCGTGTCCTTAGACCGTGTCGAATTAAATTCTACAATTAATGTGCAGACTTCACACGGCCTGGGCACATGCCCATGTCCTAGGTCGTGTGGCCTGGGCACATGCCCATGTCCTAGGTCGTGTCTCCCGCACGGCTGTGACACGTGGTCGTGTCTCTGCCCGTGGAGCATCCTGACTTGCAAACCTAGCATGTCACGATCGATTCACATGCCCATAGGGCTGACCGTGTGTCACACACGGCCTAGACACACGCCTGTGTGTCTACGCATGTGGATAATTTGATGGCTATCTACCAAGCCTTTTGCCACCCTACATTACACACATACATACCCCACATAATTTTTAGCCTGAAGGCACATCTAAATACTCAATTCAACATGCATACACAAGGGCGTACATCTTAGCAATATCACTTTCTTTAAGCATAAGAGTTTACTAAGTATCGATCTAACTTATTAGACCATTACAAAAAGATCTCGATACCTTACAAAGCCGACACTTTGGCCAACAATTACGACCTAACAAAATACTCGAGTCCTATACATGCCATACTCAAAATAAGTCTAAATTGTTATACCAAAGTGGTGTCGATAGTGTGATTTTCGAACTCCTATGTCCACGTTCCTCGAGTTATCTTGGCAATACTACAAGGAAAAAGGGCAATGAAAGGGGGTAAGCACAAAGCTTAGCAAGTTTGCATGGAAATAAATAGCAACAATAAGCTCATAATATAATCCATCCATGGCAAGAACTAACCATACACAATTCATAGGCTTCTTGCCATACTTACTTACAATTGCCCTTAATTAGCACATACCGTGCCACACATTGAAATCGTTTTTTCGTGACTCATTTATGAGTACCTGTATTCACTCATTCACATGACTTTAGTACAATTCTCATTTCCACTTCGAAACTCATTTACTTATCCCATTAATCACTAGGGATAGTCAAAGACGTATATTCATCGTCATTCATGTAGGTACGAAGCCAATGCCACATCCCCGAAGTGGTCTTACATGGAGTCACTTCTAAATTCCAATGCCATATCCCGGATATGGTCTTATATGGACTTTCACATCAAGTATCGATGCCATATCCCGGGTATGGTCTTATACGATTTTCATATTCATTACTGAAGCCATATCCCAGATATGGTCTTATACAGGATCTCAACTCGGTGCCGAGGCCATGTCCCGAACATGGTCTTATACGGGACCTTATCTATCTCATCTCTCGATGATAGCATTTTCATATTCAATATGGTCCACTAGGACTTCATCATCTCATTCAACATTAACTACTCAATTTAGTAGAGCACCATGCATCAATATAATGTCATGCATTCTTAAACATGCTAACATAAATGTTGAATCTATCACATACAAACTTACCTCGATTTCAAAATGAGCTAGCTCGACGATTTAGTCCAAGACTTTGTTCTTTCCCTGATCGAGGCGGGTTCTCGGTTCTTCTTGCTCTATAAAAGCAATTTAGCTCATTTTAATCATCACATTAATAAAAACATTTCAATAATCATGCTTTGGCAAAATTACTATTTTGCCCTTAGACTTTGGCAAAATGACCATTTTGCCCCTAGGCTCGGAATTAAATTCTAATCACATTTTTACCTCCAACAAGCCTAGGCGAACATTTAATACTCTTATAGCTATCATCAAAACTCAACATTTCACATACTTACTACAAATTTTATAACCTTTACAACTAGGTCAAATTAGGTGTTTTCAAGACAACACCTTTCACAAGAGTTGTTCATCTAACAACTAAGACTCATCTTCTTCCATAAAAGTACATCAAATAACAATGATAGCTCTCATGGAAAAACTCTAACTCTTTACCATATTGCACATTAGACCCCTCATTTGAAAGCTTAAGCTTTAGAGGTATCAAAAGTACAACTATTTTCAAGAAAAGATCACTAGAACACTTACTAGAATGGAGGAGAGCTTGCTAAAAATTTTGAGCTTTCAACCCCTATTTTTCTTACAAATTTCAGTGGAGAAGATGGAGAGAAAAGATGATAGCTTTTCTTTCTTTATTCTAATATTAAACTAGTCAAATTGGTCACCAACTATCACCAACTTTGACCAACATTGTCCATCTTTGTCTCCTATGGCCAGCCATGCAAACATTGGGGGTCTAATTTCCTTTTAAAGACCTCCAATTATCAATCTATGGCTATTTGGTACCTTTATCTTATAGAATGGAACTTTCACACTTAATGCGATTTAGTCCTTTTTCGCGATTAATCAATAAATCGCTAAAATTAAAGTACCAAAATTCTCATGTACACATACTATCATGCTCTGGCTCATAAAATGATATGAAAATAGATTCCTCAAATCTCAGATTAGTGATCTCGAGATCACTATTCTGACTAGCCCCTAAATCGGGCTGTTACATTGTAGGAGGAAGAGCATTGCTTCAAGCAAAACAACTCTAAAAAGAACTCATGGTACCTTGATAGTGGATGCTTTGGACACATGATATGTGAGAAAAGCCATTTCATAGAACTAATGCCAAAGAATGGAGGGGAAGTCACATTTGGTGATAACTCCAAAAGGCCTATTGAAAGTATTGGTTCTATAGGAATAAATTCTTCCACTCTCATTAAAAATGTGCTTTATGTCAATGGTCTTAAGCATAACCTCCTCAACATTAGTCAACTGTGTGACAAGGGATTCAAAGTAATATTTGAGTTTAATGGGTGCAAAGTTATAGATATTGTAAATAATAGGATTCTTATTGTAGGACATAAGTAGGTAATATTTTTATGGTGCATCTTGATGACATATCTTCCTCTAATATTTTCTTTATGGCTCATAATGAAAAATATATGTTGGCTATGGCATAGAAGATAGGACATGTAAGAATGAGTGTTATTTCAAAGCTTATTAAAAATGAACTTGTTGTTGGCATGCCTAGCTTTCCTATTGACTTTAATAAAGTATGTGACGCACATGCTAAACGTAAACATAGGAGAGCATATTTTAAATCTAAAAATATATTTTCTACATCTAGACTAGTCCAACTCATTCATATTGACCTTTTTGGACCCACTAGATCTATGAGTTTAGGAGGTAAACAATATGGATTTGATATTGTTGATGACTATTCTAAATATACATGGGTTTTCTTTTTGTTTTCAAAAGATGAAACTTTAGAAAAAATTATTACTTTTTATAAAATGATTCAAAACCAAGTGGGATATTCAATTTCAAGTGTAAGAAGTGATCATGGAAAAGAATTTGAAAACCTTGGCTTTGATAATTTTTGTAACGAACATGGTATTAGGCACATTTTTTTGGCACCTAGAACCCCTCAACAAAATGGAGTTGTTGAGAGAAAAAATAGGACCTTAGAGGAAATGGCTAGAACCATATTATGTGAAAATAATTTGCCAAGATATTTATGGGCAGAAACCATAAACACTTCTTGCTATATTATATATAGAGCTATGGTCAGACCTATTTTGAAGAAAACTCCTTATGAACTTTTTAAAAGAAAAAAGTCAAACATAAGCCACTTTCATCCTTTTGGTTGCAAATGTTTTGTTTTGAATAATGGAAAAGAAAATTTAGGAAAATTTGATACCAAAAGTGATGATGACAAATTTTCTTGGTTATTCCACAAATTCTAAAGCTTATAGAATTTTTAACAAGAGAACCCTTGTTGTAGAAGAATCTATATATGTTATTTTTGATGAATCTAACTCTCATTCTAGAAAGGAATCTATTGATTTTGATGATGTAGAAATCTATCAAGTTGAACAAAATCAAGCATCACATGAAGATAAAGGCGTAAGTGAGTTGGTTCAAGAACTCAAAATTGATGAACTTCAAGAACCAACTCACGTTGAAAGAGAATCTAGCCACCCAAGAGAGCTTTTATATGTTAAGGATGGACACGTCATTGGTGATCCATCTAAAGGGGTAATTACTAGATCTTGAATTAGAAATACTTGTAATTATGTTGCTTTCATTTCTTGTATAGAACCTAAAAAAATTGATAATGCTTTAAATGATGAATTTTGGATAATGGTTATGCAAAAAAATTAAATCAATTTGAAAGAAATCAAGTAAGGAATTTAATTGATAGACTAGTGATCATCCAACTATAGGAACTAAATGGGTCTTTAAAAATTAAACTTGATGGAAATGGTAACATTGTTAGAAACAAGGCTAGATTAGTTGCCAAAAGATATAGCCAAGAGGAAGGTATAGACTATGATGAAAATTATGCATCGGTAGCTAGGTTAGAAGCCATTAGGATGTTATTAGCTTTTGCATGTTCAAACAATTTTAAAAATTTTCAAATGAATGTCAAAAGTGCATTTTTAAATGGTTTCATAAATGAAGAAGTTTATGTTGAACAACCTCCCGGTTTTGAAAATCTAAAATTTCCAAATCATGTTTTCAAATTTTCCAAAGCTCTATATCGTTTGAAGCAAGCTCCTATAGCTCAGCATGAAAGGCTTTTAAAGTTTTTAATTAAAAATGGCTTTAGAAGAGGCAAAGTAGACACCACCTTGTTCATAAAAAATAAAGACAAGTACATTTTAGTAGTACAAATTTATGTTAATGATATTATATTTGGTGCTACTAATGAACTTCTTTGTCAAGAATTTTCTAAGATTATGCATGGTGAATTTAAGATAAGCATGATGGGTGAGCTCAACTTCTTTTTGATGCTCCAAATCAGGCAAACTCAAAATGGCATCTTCATCAATCAAGCCAAATACTTCAAGGAAATGCTCAAGAAGTTTAAAATGGAGGACTTGAAGCCTCAACCAACACCAATGAGCACTTTAACAAAGCTTGATAAAGATGAATGAGGTAAATCTGTTGACACTAAACTTTATAGGTCTATGATAGGATCATTGCTTTATCTTACCGCAAGTAAATTGAATATAATGTTTACTGTTTGTTTAAGCTCTAGATTTCAATCATCCCCTAAGGAGTCACATTTACTAGCCATTTAGAGAATCTTTAGGTACCTTAAGGACACTCCAAATCTAGGACTTTGGTATCCCAAAGATTCATCATTTAGTTTGCATGCTTACTCCGATTCAAATTTTGGAAGATGCAAGTTAGATAGAAAAAATATTTTTGAAACATGTCAATTCTTGTCCACAACCAAAGTGGAATATATTATTGTGGGTAACTGTTGTGCTCAAATTCTTTGGATGAAGCAACAATTAGTTGACTATGGACTTGATATGGATCACATTCCTATAATGTGTGATAACACTAGTCCTATTTGCTTAACAAAAAAATCCCATCCAACACTCTAGAACAAAGCACATAGAGATAATACATCGTTTCATTAGAGATCATGTACAAAGAGGTGACATAGTTCTAGAGTTTGTAGAAATTTGCATCAACTAGCCGATATTTTTACAAAGTCTTTAGATAATGAGAGATTTTGGATAATTAGGGGAGAGTTAAGACTAATGAACATGCCTTAATAAGCTTATTGTATAATCTTTTTGACATTATTGGGCACTTGTATTTTTTATGCATGGTTTGTGTACATTACTTGATTATACTTGTAAACTTGTAAATTACTTGTTTCTCTTTATTCTCGCATGTTTGAAATGTTGTTAATATGTGATATAATTAAGTTAGATAGTATTTTAAATCATAGATTAAAATTTGAGTATGTTAGTAAATGTATTTTCCACATTTTGATTACCTCCAATCATGTTTTTACTTGATTTTCTTGTAGATATTGGTTTAAACATGGTATTATATGATTTTACATATATTATCAATTTGTTTTTTTTTACCTTTTTCCATTTATTTTTTCATTTTCTGATTGGTTGTTTGGTTGTCTTTCTTTGGATATCTGGGATATTAATATTGGTTGCTTCATTTTTCTTTTGTTTCTATTTTTTATTCTTAGGTATCCAAATATTTAAGTATTGTGCACTTATTCTCCTAGTTTTTTAAGCAAACATTCTTTTTGATATTACAAAAAGGGGGAGAACAATGCAAAATTGCTTCACAACAAATTCTTTCAACTTAATCTTAAAGCCAAATTCTTAAGTTGGAAATTTAAATGAAATGATGTCTAAATTATTTTTCTTCAAAAATGGAGCTTATTTTGAAAATAATGTTTAAGATAAGGGGAGTTAAAAATTGTTTTTGTTATATCAAAAAGGGGGAGATTGCTAGCTCTAGTTTTTCTAGTATTTTGATATAACAAAAAGAATATTAAAAGTCCCCTACTTAAATTTGTAAAAATTTTTTATAAGTCCTGAAAATTATTTTCAAAGTGTTTGACAAAACAAACTTTCAAAAAGCCTTGAATTAAATTGACTTTTAATGAGATTTTTGAAGTCTGAAGGACTTCTACCGATACTTGGGTGGACAAGTATCAGTAGAACTCAAGATGAAAATAACCTTGAAAAGGCTATA
Source organism: Gossypium australe (assembly GCA_005393395.2). NCBI lineage: Eukaryota > Viridiplantae > Streptophyta > Magnoliopsida > Malvales > Malvaceae > Gossypium > Gossypium australe. Next base: position 88,500,280 of record CM016619.1, on the reverse strand, counting down.
GAATTCTACTGGTAGAATTAGAAGTTCTATCGATATAACCCGGACTTCTATCAGTAGAATGCACTCCAATAAGCAAGGTAGTTTTGGCTTGGGACATCTATCGATACCCTGGTCAGATCTACTGATATCCTCAGAGTTCTATTGCTACCTTGAGGTCTTTTACCGCAACGAGTCAAAACAGTAGCCAAGGTTCAGTCTCTCCCTCATTTCTGCCGAAACTCTGATGGCTTCTACTTGTACGAGTTTAAACCACCAGAGTTCTACCAATACCTTGAGAACTTCTACTGAAACAAGTCAAGAAAGTAGCCAAAGTTTAGCATCCCCCACACTTCTACCGATACTCTGATTGGTTCTACCTATACTGAATGAAATTTTTAGAGTGTAACAGCCCGATTTTGGGGCTAGTCGGAACTGTGGTTTCAAGACCACTAATCCGAAGTGGAGGAAAATTATTTTGATATTATTTTATGTGCCGTGACATGTTTATAGGATGCATGAGAATTTTGGTACCTCAATTTTAACGATTGATTGCGTAATTGCGAAAAAAGGACTAAATCGCATAAAGTGTGAAAGTTTCAAATTTCAAGTTATAGGTGTCTAATTGTTAAAGGATATCAAAATGGAGGTTTTTAAAGTGAAATTAGGCCATTATATGTGTGTTGGCCGACCATATAAGCTAGGGAGACAAGAGCATTAGATTTTGGTCAAATTTGGTGATATAAAGTGGCTATAATGAATAAAATAAGATAAAGAAAAGAGGAAGCTATCATCTTTTTCATTCTCTTCTTCCTCCACCAAAAATTTCAGCAAGGAATAGGGGTTTTGAAGCATAAACTTTCAGCCACTCTAGCAAGTAAGTGATTTTAGAGGTTTTTCTTGGTGATTTTTGTGTTTTTGGAACCCCCAAAGCTTAAGCTAGCTAATGAGTGGACTAAATTGCATTATGGTGGAAGTCTAAGGACTTTCCATGAGAGAATTTATGTTGTTAGCTGAGTTTTTATTAAAGAAAATGAATGTTAGAGAGATAAGAAACAACTTTTGTGAAAGGTGTTTGCATGAAAACACCTAAATAGGACTTAAATGCAAAGAATGAATTTGTGTCATAAATGCATGAAATGGTGAGAATGGTGAGTAGTTGTAAGAGAAATAAATGTTCAGCTAGACTTATTTATTGAGAAAATGTGTTGAAAAATAAATTACGAGCCTAGGGGCAAAATCGTAATTTTGTCATAGTATAAGGGCAAAATGGTCAGTTTTGCCCAAGTATAGATTTTGATGTAATATGATCATATAATGATCTAAACGAATTGAATTTCATTGTTATAGATCAAGAAGAGCGTGGAATCAACCTTGACTGTGGAAAAGGCAAGGTGACGGATTAAATCGTTAATTAACACTTTTTGCACCGAGGTAAGTTTATGTGTAAACAATGCATATTTGTGTAAACATTATGTTGCTAATTAGTGTATGGCACGATTGAGAACATGTATGGTTCAAATGGATTGAATGTGGTAGTCATTGAATAATTACTGTGTGAACGAGGAAATAGTTATATAAATGTGTAATGACGACATTTGTTGGTGGGCTAAGTGCGATACCACTGTAATTAATCTTTTTGGTGGGCTATGTGCGATACCACCGTAACTAATCTTTTTGGTGGGCTATGTGCGATACCACCGAGTAATTTGACTATGAGTAATGGAATTAGAGATAGTGATGTGTTGTATTATGTGACTTTGTGATGCTAAGTGCAGGGAAACCTGTTAATGAAGGTATGTATTAAGCTTATGATATGGTTGGAATGTGAGAATGGAGAAAATGAGTAAGCGTGATCATGAATGTAGATTGTTTCTTACTTAGTATGTAATGCTATGTAAATGTTTAATACACGTTATAATGTTATATTGTTTACATGTAAACTTACTATGCTTAAAGCTTACTCCCCCTTCTCTTTTTCCCTTGTTTTATAGAGTTTAAGAGCCAAGTTGAGATATGAAGATATTCAGAAGATCGCCCACACTATCAGCTCACATCGGTATACCTAGTCTTAATGATTTTGTACATGGCATGTATAGGGGCTAGACTAGTTAGGATATTTTTTCATTTTGGCCAAGATGTATTGGCCCTTGTTAAGATAACTATTTTGTATATTGCCATGGTTGATGGCTCACCTTATCATTTATGAAATTACAAAATTATCTTTGGAAGTTTATATTGAAATTATGAGATGTTTATTATTGTGTTGAATGGGATCATGTAGTGTAAGCTATAGGGGTGCAAAGAGCTTGGCAAACAGCCTTGTTCTTGTCCACATGGGTAGGCACACGGGCGTGTGTCTAGGCCGTGTGTGACACACGATCAAGCCGTGGGCGTGTGCCCAGGCTGTGTGAAGTCTGCATCTTGAAATTAGAATTTGAATTGTCACACGGTTGAAGTACACGGGCGTGCCTAGGCCGTGGGGAAATAATCAGAGGCCAACACGGTCCAGCCATATGGGCGTGTGTCCAGGTCGTGCGACTCAAGTCAGTGTCGACCATGGGCATTGAACACGGGCGTGTGACCCCTGTTTAGGTGACATTTATCTAAATGTGTCAAAGTTTCTATTTTATGTCTGATATTTTCCGGTGGTTAGTATAGGGCCCTATAGGCCCATTATAAGGAAGTTAGATGTAAGATTGAAAATGTTTGAATTTGGAACAGAATTTGGAACAGAATTTGCTAACTCAAAGTTATATGACCAAGTGAGTCGAGCCCGGTAATGCCTCGTGCCCGATTCTGGTACAAGATACGGGTAGGGGGTGTTACATTTAGTGGTATTAGAGCTATGGTTTAGTCGGTTCTAGGACTACCGTAGCATGTGTAAGAGTCTAGCTATGCATGCCATAAGCGTATGATGATAGTGTGGTGGCTTCTGATGATTTTGAACAATTTTATGTAGTTTATGGATCCCGAACAATCGGCTGCTGAGGACACAGCTAGTAATGCACCGGCTCCTATGCAAGGGGCCGCGCTTGTGCAGAGTAGCTCTGAGACTAAGGGTCAAGGAGAAGAGGCTCAGGAAGCCTTTCTGCAAATGATGAGTAACTGATACACTGAGTATGTACGAGCAAACCCCAATGCTCAACCTCCTCCACCCCCCACCTATACCTCAGCCAATTCCTATGGCTCCCCAAGGTATAGAAATGGTGAGGACAACTAAGCCCTCGGTAGACAAAATTCGGAAGCAAGGGGCTGAGGATTTTCGAGCTAATATAGATGATGACCCTGAGCGAGTGAAGTTCTGGCTTGAGAACTCAATGAGGGTCTTTGATGAACTCTCCTGTACACCTGAGGAGAGCTTGAAATGCGTTGTGTCTTTGCTGAGGGACTCGGCATACCATTGGTGGAAAACGTTGACATCAGTGGTTCCTAAAGAGAGGGTAACATGGGACTTCTTCTTGGAAGAGTTCTGAAAGAAGTCTATAAGTCAATGGTTTGTAGACCAGAAACAAAAAGAATTCATTGAGTTAAAGCAAGGAAAAATGATTGTGGCGGAATATGAGCGCGAATTTGTTAGGCCCAGCAAGTATGTGCAAGAATGTGTATCTACGGAAGCTATCTTATGCAAGAGATTTGAAGATGGGTTGAATGAAGATGACAGACTCTTAGTCGGGATTTTAGAGCTAAAAGAATTTGTGGTATTGGTGGATAGGGCTAGTAAGGCCGAAGAATTGAATAAGGAAAAGAGGAAGGCCCTGAGTGAGGCTCGGGATGCAAGGAAGAGGCTGATGAGCAAATCATACCAAGCTCAATCGAAGAGGTCCTGGGAAGTGAACCCTCGGATGACTACATCAGTTGGGTATTCGCAAAGAGAGCGAGGCAACATGTATTCAGGTTCAAGAGTTCAGGCCACCTCAATGGCAAGTGTGGGCAATCCAAAGTCCAAGCCAGAGTGCCCAAGTTGTGGCAGACATCACACTGGGGAGTGTTGGGGAAGCAATCGAAATTGTTACAAGTGTGGATCCCCCGACCATCTCATCCGAAATTGTCCTGAAAGGGGTGACAAGGAGAGGAAGCAAGAGATAAGATCAAGCAGTGCATCCTTTAGAGGTAGACCACAAAAGAACCCGGGAGGTGGGACTAGTGGTAGAGGTGTATCGCGAGACACTACTGTGAGGCCAGAGGGCCGGGCGCCAGCAAGAACTTATGCTATTCGCGCTCGAGAAGAGGCGTCATCACCGGATGTAATAACGGGTACATTCTCTCTTTATTGCACCTCTGTTATTGCTTTGATTGACCCGGGGTCAACCCATTCTTATATTTGTATGAGATTGGCATCTAGTTTGAGTATGACTGTTGAGTCTACTAAATTTGTGGTAAAGGTGCCAAACCCACTAGGTAAACAAGTGTTAGTTGACAAGGTGTGTAGGAACTGTCCTTTGACAATTAGGGGTCATTGTTTCCCGGCAAACCTTATGTTGTTGCCGTTTGATGAATTTGATTTGGTTCTTGGTATGGATTGGTTGACTACCCATAGTGTTTTAGTGAATTGTGGTAGTAAATTTGTTGAATTGAAATGTGAAAATAGGGATGTTATTCGGGTTGAATCAGGTAAGTTAGATAGTTTACCGGTGATGATTTCTTCCATGATAGTTGAGAAATATCTGAGAACAGGGTACGAATCTTATCTCGCTTTCGTGTTAAACACTCAAGAGTCTGAAGTAAAGATTGAAACAGTGCCGGTTGTATGGGAGTATTTGGATGTATTCCTAGAAGAGTTACCCGGATTACCCCCAGTTAGAGAAGTCGAGTTTGGAATTGAGTTAATTCCAAGAATAGCATCCATTTCGGTTGCTCCGTATAGGATGGCCCCACTAGAGTTGAAAGAACTGAAAGTTCAGTTGCAAGAGTTGACGGATAAGGGTTTTGCAAGACCGAGCTATTCCCCGTGGGGTGCTCTAGTACTTTTTGTAAAGAAGAAAGATGGGTCGATGAGATTGTGCATAGACTACAGACAGCTCAACAAGGTAACTGTGAAGAACAAGTATTCTTTGTCGAGGATAGATGATCTACTTGATCAACTAAAGGGAGCTACGGTGTTCTCCAAGATCGACCTGAGGTCTGGTTATTACCAGTTGAGGGTTAAAGAGCAAGATGTACCTAAAACGGCATTTCGGACGAGGTATGGCCATTATGAGTTTCTGGTCATGCCATTGGGTTTAACGAATGCTCGTGCAGTTTTTATAGATTTAATGAACCGTGTCTTCCGACCGTATTTGGACAAATTTGTGGTTGTCTTTATTGATGATATATTGGTTTATTTTCGAGATGAGAGTGATCATACAGAACATCTGAGAATTGTCTTACAGACAATAAGAGACAAGCAGTTATATGCTAAATTTAGTAAGAGCGAGTTTTGGCTTCGAGAGGTAGGATTCCTAGGACATATTGTGTCGGACGAAGGTATTAGAGTTGATCCAGGAAAGATCTCGGCTATTGTGGATTGGAAATTGTCGAGGAACGTGTCAGAAGTTAGAAGCTTTTAGGGATTAGCGGGGTACTATAGGCAGTTTGTGAAGGGATTCTCTATGATTGCTACTCCGATGACGAAACTATTACACAAGGATGTTAAGTTTGAATAGACTGAAAAATGCCAACAGGGTTTCGAGAGATTGAAAACATTGTTGACGGAGGCACCAGTTTTGGTACAACCTGAGTCGGGAAAAGAGTTTGTGGTCTACAGTGACGCGTCGTTAAATGGTCTCGGTTGTGTGTTGATGCAAGAGGGTAAGGTAGTCGCTTACGCCTTGAGGTAGCTAAAACCACATACAAAGAATTATCTGGCTCATGACTTGGAGTTGGCCGCAATTGTTTTCGCGTTAAAGATTTGGCGACATTACTTATATGGTGAGAAGTGTCGAATCTTCACGGATCATAAGAGTTTGAAGTATTTGATGGATCAAAAGGAATTAAATTTACGGCAACGATGGTGGCTCGAATTATTGAAGGATTATGAGCTAGTGATTGATTACCATCCGGGGAAAGCGAATGTAGTTGCGGATGCTCTAAGTAGAAAATCCTTGTATGCTTTGAGAGCTATGAGCACGAGTTTGTCATTGTCTGCTGATGGTGCTATACTGGCCAAGTTGAGAGCTAGACCACTATTGGTTCAACAAATATGTGAAGCTCAAAGGAATGATAGTGAGATACTAGCTAAAAGAGCTAAGTGTGAATCAGGAACTAATTCTGAATTCCGGGGTGAGTTCGGATGGTTGCTTAATGTTCCATAATAGAATTTGTGTAGCCAGAAATGACGAGTTGATCCGAGAAATTTTACAAGAGGCACATAGTAGTTATTTGTTGGTACACCCGTGCAGTACGAAAATGTACAATGATCTAAAGAAATTTTATTGGTGGTCGGGAATGAAAAGAGACATTTCGGAATATGTAACAAGATGTCTGATTTGTCAACAAGTGAAAGCTGAGCATCAAGTGCCTTCGGGATTACTTCAGCTAGTGATGGTTCCCGAGTGGAAGTGGGATCAGATTACCATGGATTTTGTTACGGGCTTGCCTATGACTCCGAAGAAGAAAGATGCTGTGTGGGTTATTGTTGATATATTAACGAAGTCGGCTCACTTTATACCTGTGCGTATTGATTATTCACTAGAAACGTTAGCTGAGTTGTATATTGCAGAGGTAGTAAGATTACATGGAGTACCTATATCTATTATCTCGGACAGAGACCCGAGATTTACTTCGAGGTTTTGGAAGAAGTTACAGGAGGCCTTGGGTACAAGGTTGAATTTTATTACTGCATTTCATCCTCAAACTTACGGTCAGTTTGAGAGAGTCATCCAAGTTCTTGAGGATATGCTCCGATGCTGTGTGTTAGAGTTTGAAGCTAGTTGGGAAAGATATCTACCCTTGGTTGAATTTGCTTACAATAACAGTTATCAATCGAGCATACTGATGGCACCATATGAAGCCTTATATGGTCGTAAGTGTCGGACTCCCTTGTATTGGATCGAGCTGAGTGAGAAGCAAATTCATGGGGTTGATTTGAGGAGAAAGTGAAAGTGACCCGGGGTAGTCTGAAGGCTGCTTCAGACTGACAAAAGTCGTACGTGGATTTGAAAAGAAAAGAAATTGAGTTTCAAGTGGGCGACAAGGTATTTCTGAAAGTGTCACCGTGGAAGAAAATATTGAGATTTGGTCGAAAAGGTAAATTGAGTCCGAGATTCATAGGGCCGTACGAGATTACTGAAAGGATTGGGCTAGTGGCATATCGATTGGCTTTACCGGAAGAGTTAGAGAAAATTCACAATGTGTTCCATGTATCAATGTTAAGGCATTATCGCTCCGATCCTTCGCATGTGATTCCTCTAACAGAAATTGAGATACGACCGGATATGACATATGAGGAAGAACAGATTACAATCTTGGCTCGAGAAGTGAAACAGTTGTGAAATAAGGACATAGCCTTAGAAAAAGTGCTGTGCCAGAAACACGATGTAGAAGAGGCTACGTGGGAACCGGAGGAAGCCATGAAAGAGCAATATCTAAACCTCTTTACCGGTAAGATTTTCGAGGACGAAAATCTCTAAAGAGGGGGAGAGTTGTAACAACCTTTTTTTGGGACTAGTCGGAACAGTGGTTTCAAGACCACTAATCCGAGGTGGAGCAAAATTATTTTGATATTATTTTATGTGTCGTAACATGTTTATAGGGATGCATGAGAATTTTGATACCTCAAATTTAACGATTGATTGCGTAATTGCGAAAAAGGACTAAATCGCATAAAGTGCGAAAGTTTCAAATTTCAAGTTAGAGGTGTCTAATTGCTAAAGGATATCAAAATAAAGGTTTTTAAAGTGAAATTAGGCCATTAGATGTGTGTTGGCCGGCCATATAAGCTAGGGAGACAAGAGCATTAAATTTTGGTCAAATTTGGTGATATTAGGTGGCTATAATGAATAAAATAAGAGAAAGAAAAGAGGAAGCTATCATCTTTTTCATTCTCTTCTTCCTCCACTAAAAATTTCAGCAAGGAATAGGGGTTTTGAAGCTTAAACTTTCAGCCAAGATATCTTCAAGCAAGTAAGTGATTTTAGAGGTCTTTCTTGGTGATTTTTGTGTTTTTGGAACCCCCAAAGCTTAAGCTAGCTAATGAGTGGACTAAATTGCATTATGGTGGGAAGTCTAAGGACTTTCCATGAGAGTATTTATGTTGTTAGCTGAGTTTTTATTAAATAAAATGAATGTTAGAGAGATGAGAAACAACTTTTGTGAAAGGTGTTTGCATGAAAACACCTAAATAGGACTTAAATGCAAAGAATGAATTTGTGTCATAAATGCATGAAATGGTGAGAATGGTGAGTAGTTGTAAGAGAAATAAATGTTCAGCTAGACTTATTTATTGAGAAAATGTTTTGAAAAATAAATTACGAGCCTAGGGGCAAAATCGTAATTTTGTCATAGTACAAGGGCAAAATGGTCAGTTTTGCCCAAGTATAGATTTTGATGTAATATGATCATAGAATGATCTAGACGAATTGAATTTCATTGTTATAGATCAAGAACAGCCTTGTTCTTTTCCACATGGGTAGGCACACGGGCGTGTGTCTAGGTCATGTGTGACACACGATCAAGCTGTGGGCGTGTGCCCATGCCATGTGAAGTCTGCATCTTGAAATTGGAATTTGAATTGTCACATGGTTGAAGCACACGGACGTGCCTAGGCCGTGGGGAAATAATCGGAGGAGACCGCGGTCCAGCCGTATGGGCGTGTGTCCAGGTCGTGCGACTCAAGTCAGTGTCGACCACGGGCGTTGAACACAGGCTTGTGAGATGATACACGGGCGTGTGTCATCTAGTCCACGGGCGTGTGACCCCTGTTTAGGTGACATTTATCTAAATGTGTCAAAGTTTCCGTTTTATGTCCGATATTTTTTGGTGGTTAGTATAGGGCCCTATAGGCCCATTATAAGGAAGTTAGATGTAAGATTGAAAATGTTTGAATTTAGAATAGAATTTGCTAACTCAAAGTTATATGACCAAGTGAGTCGAGCCCGGTAATGCCTCGTGCCTGATTCTGGTGCAAGATACAGGTAAGGCGTGTTACACTGAGTTTTTCCGATACAAGGGAACTTCTATCGATAGAACGAGCCCAACAGTCATATTTTGGCAAGACTTCTACCGGTACAAGATTCCTTCTACCAATACAACAAAGCTGCAAAACTGCATTTAATGTTGGTTTTTATGGCTACAACTACTCTAATTTGTTTCTAACGGCTACAAATGTCCACAAGGTTGTTAGAGGACTTAAATACAAGGTCAAGGATCCCCATTGTAGTCAAGAAAAGACAAGAAACAAGAAAAGACAAGAAACAAGTTCCTAACTTCCAAGAACTCAATTTTCCAATCTTTCTCAATATTTTACTAAATATTTCTTGTACACACTTGTGGGTTAAGTTTTCTATCATTCTTTCAAGTGTTGTAACTTTGTGTGAGAGTGATTAATTTTTTATTATCTACCTTTTAGATGTATCATCTTAATCATCATTATTTTCCTCTCATTTGTGAGGTGATACTTAAGGTTTTGGGTAGAAAACCTTAAGGGGAAGTGGTTCTATCTTACCTTTGAATAGATAGGGATTTGTAAGGTTAAACCTTGTCCTTAAAGGTTCAAATATAGTGGATTTGGGAAATCTTTAGTTAAGGAAAGCTAAGGTAGTGGATGTAGGTAATTGAGGCCGAACCATTATAAATACTTGAGTTGTTTTATTTTTTCCCTTTACTGAAAAAGTTTTAATAGACCAGTTCACCCCCTCTTGGTGTATTTCGATCTCAACAGGTCTCAACGCATACACAAGGTTGGTGGTAGATGCTTCTGTGATTGGTGCTCTCTTGTCGAAGTCATATAATGAGGCTTACGAGATCATCAAGAGAATAGCCAGGAATAATTACCAGTAGCCGACAAATCGAGCAGCTTCAAGAAAAAAAATATCCAAAGTGTATGAAGTTGATGCCTTTACTTCACTCTCCGCTCAGGTATCTTTTATCTCTCCAGTGTTGAAACAGTTTACTACTAACAGTTTTAATTTTGTTGCAACCCAACCACCTAGTCAATTCGAGGTTATATCCTGTGTATATTGTGGGGGTGGTCATTCTTTCGAGAACTATCCATCAAATCCCGAGTCAATTTACTATGTGGGGAATCAACGCCAAAATAGAAGTTAACAAGGACCACAGTCCAACTTCTATAGTCCTTCACGGCATAACCATCCAAACTTTTCTTGGAGTAACCAAGGAGGAGGATCGAACAACTACATGCTTCATAGACTAAATCAACCCTAAGGGTTTAGTCAGGAAGCTCAAAAACCATCACAAGTTGAATCATCCAATAGTTTGGAGAACTTGTTGAAGGCATACATGGTGAAGAATGATGCCTTAATCCAAAGTCAAACAAAAATACTAAAAATTTGGAGAACCAAATGGGTTAGTTAGCTATGGAGCTTCGTAATAGACCGCAAGGAGGCTTGCCGAGCGATATAGAAAATCCAAGAAATTTGGGTAAAGAACATTGCAAGGTAGTTGCTTTACGAAGTGGTAAAACTTTGGAACCCAAGGAAGCTGTGATTGAAGATGAACCTATTGAGAAGGAGGAAAGTCAACCAATAATTGAAATTCCTACACCAGAAGAGCCAGAACCTACAAAATATGATGAGGTGAAATCTAAATAAAGGAATTCTAATAAGCTACCATCTTCTTTAGATGCAGATTTATCTTTTTAGAAAAGTTGTCCAGTCCAACCCAAAGTTCCATCACCCCCGTATCCTTATAAATTTCAACCAAATAAGAAGAAATAGGAGGTACAATTCAAGAAGTTTTTGGACTGTAACACCCATAACCCATATCTGTCACCAGAACAGGGTTACAAAGCATTAACGAAATTTACAAACTCAAATACATACATTTCATATAATTTTAAATTCATATCAGAAAACAATCATAACCACTCATATCGTCCTTTATATGAGCCCTCGAGGCCCAAAATACACATTAGAATTAAATCGGAACCAAACTGGAAACAGAAAATTTTTTGAAAAATTTCAAAATTTTCCAAGGTGCAAGGGACACACGCCTGTGGGATAGACTGTGTGTCACACACGACTGAGACACACACCTGTGTGGACAAAATTAGGCCATTTCCAAGGCCACATTTCTCACTCAATTTGTCTTTCACCTACATTAACACTTTAACACATTCACAAGCCAATACAAAACATTCGAATATGCATGACATATAAATTATCAAAACATATGTTTAACTATCCAATTTACTAAAATAACCATACATACATATTGGCATATTTTACCATTTATACCATCACAAACCAATCACTAACATGTCTATATGATTTTCTACATTCATCCATTTCAAATACACATCAAACATATTAATGCCATTTTTACATATCAAAACATACCATTTACAAGCCATACCAATGGCTAGTTTTCAACCAAACACATACATATATACATGCCATCATTGGCTAAATTTAGCCTATACATGCCATTATAAGTAAAAGTAATTTAATATTTATACCGAAATGAGCTGAAGGATAGTGTGATGATGCTTTGACCAGCTTCCAACCAATTTGAGCCTCCGAATTACTATAAAACAGGAAAAATAAAACAGAGTAAGCTTTTAAGCTTAATAAGTTCGTATAACAGGAAATTAACTTACCATTCTTTTACATCTAATGTAAGCATACAAAATACATCCAAAGCAATTTGGCTAATAGCCTAAACACATACTTCATCAAACATGTTAGTCGTTTATTTCACATGAATATCAAGAAACATGTATGCGCTCATCAAATATCAAATTTCCATTTATTTCGTGTATATACGGATAATGATTCATTTCAAACTCATATATTTTCTCATGTCAGGATTTTTCTCGTTGAATCATTTAAAATGTTGATGGATACACGGGTAGTACACACAAGGTGTACAAAACTATAATTCGTTAATTCATATACATGAATGCTCATGCAAACATGTAAACGGGAAGCTCTTGTGAGCCATATAACGGGAAGCTCATGTGAGCCATATAACGGGAAGCTTATCCGAGCCATAATTGGGAAGTTCAAGCAAGCCAATATTGAGAAGCTTCGGAGAGCCAATTAATCTGGAAGCTCATGAAAGAGCATTTAATCAGGAAGCTTCAAAGAACCATATATTGAGACGTTCATAAGAGCTACAGTGTGTCCACAACACATGCAGGATCACAACCAACCGGGATGCTCTGAAGAGCTATCAATGGGAAGCTCGCAAGAACCATTTAACGGAAAACTTATAAGAGCTAATAACGGGATGCTCTTTTGAGCTGTGGTGTGTCTGCAACACATGCAGGACCACAACCAATACGAGAACCCTATATCCATCGAATTTCATTTATTCAAATGGGACTTAATGCTTGTCGGTCATCGTCGGATATGTGATTACTTTTATATACAAAGCAATAATACAATCACATACATACAATTCAATTTAACATTTAAACATACAATTTAATTATACGAATTTACCTCGACAAGTGTTCGTGTACGCAAAATCTACAAATCTGACACTTTTTCTTTTCTTCGATCTAACTTTGTATTTGGTCTATTCGGATCTATATGAATGAATTTAACATCAATTTAATACAATTCGTATTCAATTCAATCCAATACACATATTTGGAAAAATAACCATTTTGCCCTTATACTTTTAATTAATTATGATTATGTCCCTAGGCTCGGAAAATGAAATTCATGCAATTTAATCCTTATTCCAAGCTTAACAAATTTATATATATCAATAGCAACCCATGAATTCCATAAAATTTCAAAACTTTCCATGAATTCATCATCTTTTCAATTTAATCCCTAAATCATGATTCCATTAAAATTCTTTAATAAAATATTTTTAAATACCCATCAACATCTCAAATTCATCATATAATAACTAAATTCATATGAACTCATTAATGGTAACTTCCAAAATTTTCAAAAAAATAAAAAATTATGGTAAAGGTTAATTGGACCTAATTGCAACAATCTCAAAAACATAAATATTTCAAGAAATGGGTAAGAATTGAACTTACATGAGGCAAAAATTTTAAACCAGCCTAAATCCTCTTCAATATCTAGAACCGGAAATGATAATGAAATGTCTAGAGATCTTTAAATTTTCATTTGTTATAATTTAATTTGGAAAAATTTACAATTTTACCATTAATTGATTTATATTTTATTAATTTCCCAAGTTATGCTACCTCATCCACCCATTTTAGGCATATTTATGCCTTAAGTCCTCCTCTATTTACTAGTTAAGCTATTTAATCCCTTTACTATCATAGTTAGCAAGTTTTGCACCTTTTTAATTTAGTCATTTTTAACTAATTAGACATGTAATCGGTAAAATTTCTTAACGAAATTTTCATACGACATTCCTATTATACCATAGACCACAAAATAATATTAAAATAAATTTTCTTCTGACCACGAATTTGTAGTCCCGAAACCATTGTTCCGATTTCACTAAAAATGAGCTATTACAACTCTCCCCCTAAAGAATTTTCATCCTCGAAAATCTTACAAGTAAAGAGGTTTGTTTATTGCTTCCTCATTGTTTCCTCCGGTTCCTAGGTAGCTTCTTCTAATCCCCGTCGTTTCCAGAGAACTTTTACTAATGCCACGTTTTTATTTCTCAGTTCTTTTATCTTTCGTGCCAGAATTCTGATTGGTTCCTCACTGTAAGTCATGTCAGGCTGAATCTCAATCTCTATCGAGGAGATAACATGTGAAGGATCTAACAGGTATCGTTGCAATATAGACACATGAAAAACATTATGAATTCTGTCAAGCTCTGGCGGTAATGCCAATTGGTACGCAACAGGTCCGATTCTTTTAGAGATCTCATATGGCCCGATAAATCGTGGACTTAGTTTTCCTTTATGGCCAAACCGAAGAAATTTCTTCCAAGGTGAAACTTTCAGGAATACTTTGTCACCAACTTGAAATTTTATTTCTTTTCGTTAAGTTCCGCATAAGATTTTTGACAATCAGAAGCTATTTTCAAACTATCTCGGATCACTTTCACTTTTTATTCGATTTCATAAATCATATTAACTCCATGTATCTTTTTACTCACTAAGCTCAATCCAATACAACGGAGTTCTACATTTACGACCATACAGAGCTTCATACGGTGCCATCTTTATGCTTGACTGATAGCTATTATTATATGCGAATTCGACCAATGACAAATATTTCTCCCAATTGCCTTCAAATTCTAAAATACAACACCAAAGCATATCTTCTAGAATCTGTATTACACGTTTGGATTGGCCATCAGTCTCTAAATGAAATGCAATACTAAAATATAATTGCGTACCCAGAGCTTCTTGCAACTTATTGCAGAATCGAGATATAAAACGTGATCTCTATCTAAAATAATGGAGGCTAGTACTCCATGTAGTCTGACAATCTCATAAACATATAATTTAGCCAATCTATCAAGTAAGAAATCCATACATACCAGAATAAAATGTGCAGACTTTGTTAAACGATCAACGATTATCCAAATGACATCTTTCTTTTTCGGAGATAGGGGTAACCTGTAATATCCCGGGTTAGGGGCTATTTTTTTTATTGTGACTTTGTTGCATGTGTATGGCTTGCTATGTTGTTGTTTGTGTGGTTTCGGGACTTAGTTGTAGGCTAGGGCTATGCCTGAGTAGGTGGGAAAATTTCAGTTTTTGGGCTTTATGTGGGAGGAGCTGAAGGAGCTAGGTTATATGTATTTTATTTGGTGTTTTTGAGCACAAGAGTTGAGCCAGCAAAGTGGCAGAGCAAGGCACCACTTGGGGCTTGGATTGGCGTCACTTGCAGGTGGGAGAGGTCCTGAGTTCAAGCTGCAGGATGCTCTCATTTTGGTTTCCATTTTGATGCCAAGGTGGTTGGACTTGGACCAAGTCAAAATATTTAAAAGATGGGTGGAGAGTGAATATAGGAAGGAGACTTGTTCAAAGCAATTTGAATGAGTGGCCATGAGCACTTGTGGGGATTGTGGCCGAATTTTAGGAGAGGAGTTGTGGGGGGAGTGGACGGTTTGGTATGGGGTTTGGGTGTGCCGAATTTCATTTTGGCATTTTGGTTGTTTTCGGTCAAGGGTTAGTAAGCTAAGTTCTTCTCTTTTTGTCAATTGTAGCCGAATTCTCAAGTGAGTATTTCTCGTTTTTTCTCTTTTGAAACCGAAAGTCAAAACCTCCCTAAGGTTACCGAAAGTTGCCTTGTTTCTTTTGATCTTGTGTGTGTGGCCGAATGCTCATCTCCATTTCTTCTCTTTTGTTCATTTTGTGTTAAGCCGAGTTAGCCATTCTCTTCCTCTCATTTTTTTTTCTTAAAGTCTTTCATAAGTGCCGAAACTTACCATTTGACTCTAAAACGAATTCTTCACTCATTTTCTCCATTGCCATTAAGCCGAAACCATATTATCTTGTCTTCTTAAACTCTCATTTTTTTTCTTCTTTTCTTTTTCAAAACCTTCTAGCCGAAACTCTACCTATTCACATTTTCTTCCACTCTTTTCTCACTCAAAACCGAACTCAAGGGTGTTAAACACCTAAAAGCCGATTTCCCTTTTCTTTCTTTTAAAAGTTTTGGCCGAATCTCTTTTCTCTCCTAGTAGCTCTCTTTTGGCTGAATATCAGTGAAGGGTTGATCTTGGTTGGTTGTTCAATCATTGAACAAGGTAAGTGGGTGGCCGAATGGCCATTTTCCCCTCTCTTGTTCTCTATTGATTGTGGTTGGTCAATAGCCGATTTTGGGCATGTGTTGAAGGGGTTAATCTTTTGTGTTGAACCGTTTTTCTGCTAGGGCCTTGGATTGTGGTGGTGATCAGGTGAAGCAGTCAATTGAAGCCTTGACTGCGAGTGACCGATTGGTAAGTTAGGGGTAAGTGATTGGTATTATTATTATTAGTTCAATCTTTTGGTTTCGATTAAGCCTAAGGGTGCAAAGAATTAACCGTTCTCTTTTTAAGGTGTAGCCGATTGTTGGAAGAGGAACCATTGTTGGTTCGGGTTTGGTAGGAAACCAAACGTTTGCAAGGTAAAGGGTAATCGATAAACCCTTTTGGATTAAATGGTTTTGGCCGAATGGTTTAAGTGATTAACTCTTAGTTGGCCGATTGTTTTAGGAGCAAGAGGATCGAGGGTTTTAGATCGGGTTCGTTGGGTTTAGGCTTGCGATATACCAGGTGTGTAACTAACACACTCCATACTTAGTAATACTGTTAATAACTCTGATTGCCTTGTTAAAACCAAAACAGTATGAGGGATTATTTGGTACCCAAATGGGGTATATGTACGGATCCGGGTAAGTCTGTAGCATTACGAGTTTTATTGTTGATATATCTAATATTATGATCTATGCTATGTATGCTATGAAAGGTAATGCTAGGCATGTTGGCATGATATGCATGACTTGTATGATATACATAATTTACATGAGTATGGCATGATGACGGGTGAAATGAGAGGAGGGGGATTATGATATCCGTGTCTTTGGGACACTGTGTCTTTGGGACACCAGAGGTTTGGCACCTCCAGTGGTTTGGTACCACAGTTATATTTTGTGACTTTGGGTCACCAGAGGTTTGGCACCTCAGCGTCTCGTCCCAGTGGCTTGGTACCACGGTGGGTTGGCCCCACAGTTGACTATACGGGATTGACGCCAGTGATTTGGTATCACACGATGGGTTGGTCCCATCATCGGATTTGTGACTGCGGTCACCAGTGATTTGGTATCACATGTGTCTTTGGGACACCAGAGGTTTGGCACCTCATTGCGACTCGTCCCTGTGGTTTGACACCACCGTGGGTTGGCCCACTTATGAGATACGGGATTGTCGCTAGTGATTTGGTATCACACGATGGGTTGGCCCCATCATTGGATTAATCGTGACTTTGGGTCACCAGTGATTTGGCACCACACTTATGGATATCATGACTTTGGGTCACCAGTGGTTTGGCACCACCAGTGGTTTGGTACCACACGGGGTAGAAAGGTGATATGGATGGTTAGGATCGGGGTGCATTAACTATGTTGCTATGATATGATGTGTGTTAGCATGTTGTATTATCGGGAGTGGGATTTATGCACTGAGTCTTGCGACTCACCCTCTCCTTTGACATTTCAGGTGATACTTAGACGCGGACATGGAGCCAGGATGGACTCGAGGTGCTCATGCCAAGCTAAAATAAAGATTTGCTCAGACTATATAAATTTGGTACTCTAGCTTATTTATTACTATTTGGTTTTATTCTGGATTGTAAACGGCCTCTAAACTTATGTTTTACTATGTTTATGCTTAAATTAGATTTTTAATATGCCTTAATAAATTAATTGGGTTAAGATTTACTAAAACTTGGAAAGACAACGATTTCAAAACCACAAAGCGATATGTTTAAACGATACCATCGGGTATCACACTATGACTCTAGACAAAGGGAACTCAAATATTTTCTCCTAACTTAAACTCGATTTTCTATTAAGTAAAAATGTTTTAGTAACAATAAGGAACAACTTGAATCTATAAATGAGATAAACTCGATTTTCTTAACTGAGTGAGTTTTCGAAATTTCTGAGTTTTCAAACAAAGCATCAGATTTCAAACAATCATGCCCAAGATTTCTGCAAGTACAAAACTCATCAAACTGTTTTATCAAACCTTTTAAACGGAAAACCTAAACCTCTCAAATACATTTTCTCCGTAACATACCAGATTCGGTCGTGGTGTGTGGACCGGGTTTGGGGTGTTACAATTGTGGTATCAGAGCTAAGTTCAAAGGCTCGACTGTGGGCCGGAGGCCCAAAATATTTTCAAAAGTCTGTTTTAAGTGTTTTGGTTGAAATATATGATTTGAAAGGCATGACACCGAGTCTCCGGCACCAGTTCGCCCAGGTAAGTACCCCTTACTATTGCTTGTGATTTGTTGGATATAATGTGATTGGATGATTAGCAATAGTGTATTACTTTAGAGATTGAAACTGATAGGATTCTCTGAACTCGCGAAAACAAAGCTTCTTTACTATTCATAAGACTTTGCTTTAAAACAGTAGAATAAATACTGATGCATAAAACTCCTAAATCAGATACGTAGAGAATTTAGTCATGAGCGCTAGAGGTGGACGTGGTCGTGGACGAGTTCGTGGTAGGATGACGGTTTCTGAACCCGTAGGATCTGGTCAGGGGTCAGAAAATGAGATACCGGTACCGCCACCAGCTGGAGGTGGTGAGTTTCAAGATCAGACTGGGGATGACGCAGTGTCACAGGCGATGCTGCGAGTGTTGGAAAGGGTAGCTGGAGTAGGTGGTGGTGCAGGAGCTAGGAAATCTGTGCCTGAGCGACTTCGGGCAAATGGGGCTGAATTCTTTCGAGGTGTTTCTGGTGTTGCTCCCAACACTGCTGAGTATTGGCTGGAGGCAACGGAGCGGATCATGGATGATCTGGACTTGACTGCTGAGGAGAAGCTGAAGGGCATAGTATCGCTTCTTCGGGATGAGTCATACCAGTGGTGACGGTTCGGGACAGTGTGGCAGCAGAGGATCTGACATGGGATTTATTCAGGGCTGCATTTCAGAAAAAGTATATTGGAGCTAGCTACATCGACGCGCAGTGAAAAGCATTTCTGAGGCTAGTTCAGGGGAGTAAGTCTGTTTCCGAGTACGAGGCTGAGTTCTTGAAGCTGAGTCGGTATGCTAGGGGCATTGTGGCTACTGAACACGAGAGGTGTGTTCGTTTTGAGGATGGTCTGAGAGACGAGTTGAGGCTGCTGATTGCTCCTCAGTAGGAGCGTGAGTTTGCTGTCCTGGTTGAGAAGGCTAAGGTAGCCGAGGGTGTTAAGGAGTCAGTGAGGCAGGGCATGGACAGGAACTGGCATAAGAGGAGCTTTGGGTCTTCTGGATCGTCGGGTAATCCTCAGAAAAGGGCTAGATCGAGTGGGCCGAATCAGTCTGGTAGGTTTGTTGCTACTAGGCAGGGACGGCCGCAGTGTAACCAGTGTGGGAAATCTCATTGGGGAGGTTGCTGGATCGGTGGAAAAGGTTGTTTTGAGTGTGGTTCTCTGGAGCATCGAGTGAGGGACTGTCCGCGTAAGTCAGCCAGGATTCAGTCTGAGAGTCAAGGCCGTACTCAGTTCAGGAATAATGGACCGCCACCGCAGAGAGGTCGTGGTAATGGCAGAGGTAATGGTTCTGGTCGGGGCCGTGGAGCACCGGGAAGAGGTGCGGGTAGTTCTGAGGCCAGACAGCCTGGGTTAGTGTATGCTGCGAGGCGCCGAGAGGAGGGCGACGCACCGGACGTCATAACCGGTACGTTCTTGATCTTTGGTTATTCTTTTACTGCTTTGATTGATGTGGGTTCGACGTATTCTTACGTGGCTAGTAGTATAGTAGAGACCATGGACTTAGACTCTGAGATATCTTCTAGGCAGATGACTGTGATTAGCCCTCTAGGTCACTCAATAGTAGTAGATAAGCTGTTTAGAAATGTACCCCTAGAACTCCAAGGGGTAGTGTTTGCTGCTGATCTGATGGAACTGCCGTTTGGGGAGTTCGATCTGATTCTTGGGATGGACTGGTTGGTCAAGTACCAGGCGAGGTTGGATTGCGCGGCTAAGCGCATGGTTCTTAGGACGTTTGAGGGTGATGAGGTGGCTATGATAGGTAATAGGAGGGATTACTTATCTAATGTGGTATCTGCTCTGAAGGCTGAGAAGATGGTCAGAAAGGGCTGTGAAGCGTATGTGGTTCATGTGTATGCCTTGGAGGCTAAAGAGTCTGCTGTAGGGGAAGTTCGGACAGTTAAGGAATTTGCTGATGTGTTTCCTGAGGAGCTTCCGGGTTTGCCGCCAGATCGTGAGGTAGAGTTCAGAATAGATTTGTTACCCGAAATTGCGCCAGTGTCTATTGCTCCGTATAGGATGGCGCCAAAGGAGTTGGTGGAGCTTAAGGCTCAGATCCAAGAGTTGTTGGATCGCGGTTTTATCAGGCCAAGTGTTTCGCCTTGGGGAGCCCTGGTACTCTTTGTCAAGAAGAAAGACGGTACGATGCGGATGTGCATAGACTACTGCCAGTTGAATAAGCTGACGATTAAAAACAAGTATCCGTTACTACGGATAGATGACTTGTTTGATCAGCTGAAGGATGCAGCGGTATTCTCTAAGATTGATTTGAGGTCTGGGTATCACCAGTTGAAGGTAAAGGAAGCGGATATCCATAAGACAGCGTTTCGGACTCGGTATGGGCACTACGAATTCCTGGTAATGCCGTTCGGGTTGACTAACGCACCGGCAGCATTTATGGATATGATGAATAGGGTGTTCCAGCAGTATTTGGATCAGTTCGTTGTGGTTTTCATAGACGACATCTTGGTGTACTCAAAGATAGAAGAAGAGCATGATGCGCATTTACGAGTGGTGTTACAGATTTTGAGGGAGAAGCAGCTCTATGCTAAGTTCAGTAAGTGCGAGTTCTGGCTTAGAGAAGTGACTTTCTTGGGTCATGTAGTGTCAGCTGAGGGGATTAGAGTGGATCCTCGGAAGATTGAGGCAGTTTTGGATTGGAAGGCGCCGAAGTCAGTGGCTGAGATTCGGAGTTTCCTGGATTTGGCAGGATACTACCGAAGGTTTGTAGAGGGTTTCTCGTTGATCGCAGCACCGATGACCAAGTTGTTAAGAAAAGAGGTTCCGTTTGTTTGGACTGAGAAATAGCAGGAGAGTTTCGACAAGCTTAAGAAGATTCTAACAGAAGCTCCGGTTTTGATTCAACCTGAGGCTGGTAAGGAATTCACAGTTTATTGCGATGCATCACATACGGGATTGGGTTGTGTGCTGATACAGGAAGGTAAGGTTGTGGCTTACGCATCTAGGCAGCTGAGGCCACATGAGGTCAACTATCCGATGCACGATTTGGAGCTAGCAGCTGTAGTCTTCGCTTTAAAGATTTGGAGGCACTATTTGTACGGAGAGAGATCGATAGTCTACACGGATCATAAGAGTCTGAAGTACCTTTTGACTTAGAAAGATCTGAATTTGAGGCAGCGTAGATGGGTCGAGTTGCTAAAAGATTACGACTGTTCGATTGAGTATCATCCGGGCAAGGCTAACGTGGTGGCAGACGCGTTGAGCCGTAAGGTAATTTCGGACCTAAGAGCGATGTTTGCCCATTTGAGTCTGTATGACGACGGAAGTATTCTGGCAGAATTACAGGTTAAGCCTACTTGGGTTGAGCAGATTAGAGAGAAACAGTTAGAGGATAAGGTTCTGAGTGCGCAGAGGTTGCAGGTACAGGATGGTGGTTTGGAGGGTTACAGCTTGTCTAGTGATGGGGTGCTATGTTTTCAAGGTAAAGCTTGTATGCCTAAAGATGTTGAGCTGAGGCAGAAGATTCTTCAGGACGCACATAGCAGCCCTTATGCTATGCATCCTGGAGGTAGTAAGATGTATAGGGATCTTAGAGAGCAGTTTTGGTGGTCTGGTCTGAAAAGGGAAGTGACAGAGTTTGTAGGTAAGTGTCTGACTTGTCAGCAGGTCAAGGCTGAGCATCAGTTGCCGTCAGGGTTGCTTCAGCCTGTGAAGATTCCTCAGTGGAAGTGGGAAAGGATAACCATGGATTTCGTCAGTGGATTACCACTTACGCCAAGCAAGAAGGATTCAGTTTGGGTGATTGTGGATCGACTGACTAAATCAGCTCACTTTATTCCGGTGAGGGTTGACTACTCTCTTCAGAAGTTAGCAAAGCTGTATGTATCAGAGATAGTGAGGTTGCATGGTATGCCAGTGTCGATCATCTCGGATAGGGATCCCAGATTTACGTCAAGGTTTTGGAAAGCGTTGCATCAGGCTTTGGGTACTCGGTTGGATTTCAGCACGGCTTTTCACCCGCAGTCTGACGGGCAATCGAAAAGGGTCATTCAGATCTTGGAGGATATGCTAAGAGGTTCTGTTCTGGATTTCAGAGGTAGTTGGGAGGAGTTCCTACCATTAGCTGAGTTTGCCTACAACAACAGTTACCAAGCGAGTATCAAGATGGCACCATACGAGGCGTTGTATGGTAGGAAGTGTCGCTCACCTACGTGTTGGACGGAGTTGGGTGAACGTCAGTTGTTGGGACCAGAGTTAGTTGCAGAGACCGAAGACAAGGTTAAGTTAATTCAGGCTCGATTGAAGGAAGCTTCGGACCGGCAGAAGTCTTATGCCGATCTTAAGCGAAGAGATATAGAGTTTGCTGTGGGGGATAAGGTTTTTCTGAAGGTCTCGCCGTGGAAGAAAGTGTTAAGGTTCGGGAGGAAAGGTAAGCTAAGTCCGAGATTTATTGGGCCGTACAAGGTTTTGAGACGAGTAGGACCAGTGGCGTATCAGCTTGAGCTGCCTGCAGAGCTAAGTCAGATTCATGATGTATTTCACGTTTCGATGCTTCAGCGTTATCGTTCGGATCCATCGCATGTGGTAGCAGTGGAAGAGATCGAGGTAAATCCGGATTTGACCATGGAAGAAGAACCTGTGCAGATTCTAGATCGGGATGTGAAGGTTCTGCGTAGGAAGTCTGTGCCTTTGGTTAAGGTACTTTGGCGGAATCATGGCGTGGAAGAAGCTATGTGGGAACCCGAGGATGTGATGAGACAGCAATACCCGCAACTCTTCTGATCAGGTAATTTCGAGGTCGAAATTATTTTAAGGGGGTAGAACTGTAATATCCCGGGTTAGGGGCTATTTTTTTTATTGTAACTTTGTTGCATGTGTATGGCTTGCTATGTTGTTGTTTGTGTGGTTTCGGGACTTAGTTGTAGGCTAGGGGTATGCCTGAGTAGGTGGGAAAATTTCAGTTTTTGGGCTTTATGTGGGAGGAGCTGAAGGAGCTGGGTTATATGTATTTTATTTGGTGTTTTTGAGCACAAGAGTTGAGCCAGCAAAGTGGCAGAGCAAGGCACCACTTGGGGCTTGGATTGGCGTCACTTGCAGGTGGGAGAGGTCCTGAGTTCAAGCTGCAGGATGCTTTCATTTTGGTTTCCATTTTGACGCCAAGGTGGTTGGACTTGGACCAAGTCAAAATATTTAAAAGATGGGTGGAGAGTGAATATAGGAAGGAGACTTGTTCAAAGCAATTTGAATGAGTGGCCATGAGCACTTGTGGGGATTGTGGCCGAATTTTAGGAGAGGAGTTGTGGGGGGAGTGGACGGTTTGGTATGGGGTTTGGGTGTGCCGAATTTCATTTTGGCATTTTGGTTGTTTTAGGTCAAGGGTTAGTAAGCTAAGTTCTTCTCTTTTTGTCAATTGTAGCCGAATTCTCAAGTGAGTATTTCTCGTTTTTTCTCTTTTGAAACCGAAAGGCAAAACCTCCCTAAGGTTACCGAAAGTTGCCTTGTTTCTTTTGATCTTGTGTGTGTGGCCAAATGCTCATCTCCATTTCTTCTCTTTTGTTCATTTTGTGTTAAGCCGAGTTAGCCATTCTCTTCCTCTCATTTTTTTTCTTGAAGTCTTTCATAAGTGCCGAAACTTACCATTTGACTCTAAAACGAATTCTTCACTCATTTTCTCCATTGCCATTAAGCCGAAACCATATTATCTTGTCTTCTTAAACTCTCATTTTTTTTTCTTCTTTTCTTTTTCAAAACCTTCTAGCCGAAACTCTACCTATTCACATTTTCTTCCACTCTTTTCTCACTCAAAACCGAACACAAGGGTGTTAAACACCTAAAAGCCGATTTCCCTTTTCTTTCTTTTAAAAGTTTTGGCCGAATCTCTTTTCTCTCCTAGTAGCTCTCTTTTGGCCGAATATCAGTGAAGGGTTGATCTTGGTTGGTTGTTCAATCATTGAACAAGGTAAGTGGGTGGCCGAATGGCCATTTTCCCCTCTCTTGTTCTCTATTGATTGTGGTTGGTCAATAGCCGATTTTGGGCATGTGTTGAAGGGGTTAATCTTTTGTGTTGAACCGTTTTTCTGCTAGGGCCTTGGATTGTGGTGGTGATCAGGTGAAGCAGTCAATTGAAGCCTTGACTGCGAGTGACCGATTGGTAAGTTAGGGGTAAGTGATTGGTATTATTATTATTAGTTCAATCTTTTGGTTTCGATTAAGCCTAAGGGTGCAAAGAATTAACCGTTCTCTTTTTAAGGTGTAGCCGATTGTTGGAAGAGGAACCATTGTTGGTTCGGGTTTGGTAGGAAACCAAACGTTTGCAAGGTAAGGGGTAATCGATAAACCCTTTTGGATTAAATGGTTTTGGCCGAATGGTTTAAGTGATTAACTCTTAGTTGGCCGATTGTTTTAGGAGCAAGAGGATCGAGGGTTTTAGATCGGGTTCGTTGGGTTTAGGCTTGCGATATACCAGGTGTGTAACTAACACACTCCATACTTAGTAATACTGTTAATAACTCTGATTGCCTTGTTAAAACCAAAACAGTATGAGGGATTATTTGGTACCCAAATGGGGTATATGTACGGATCCGGGTAAGTCTGTAGCATTACGAGTTTTATTGTTGATATATCTAATATTATGATCTATGCTATGTATGCTATGAAATGTAATGCTAGGCATGTTGGCATGATATGCATGACTTGTATGATATACATAATTTACATGAGTATGGCATGATGACGGGTGAAATGAGAGGAGGGGGATTATGATATCCGTGTCTTTGGGACACTGTGTCTTTGGGACACCAGAGGTTTGGCACCTCCAGTGGTTTGGTACCACAGTTATATTTTGTGACTTTGGGTCACCAGAGGTTTGGCACCTCAGCGTCTCGTCCCAGTGGCTTGGTACCACGGTGGGTTGGCCCCCCAGTTGACTATACGGGATTGACGCCAGTGATTTGGTATCACACGATGGGTTGGTCCCATCATCGGATTTGTGACTGCGGTCACCAGTGATTTGGTATCACATGTGTCTTTGGGACACCAGAGGTTTGGCACCTCATTGCGACTCGTCCCTGTGGTTTGACACCACCGTGGGTTGGCCCACTTATGAGATACGGGATTGTCGCTAGTGATTTGGTATCACACGATGGGTTGGCCCCATCATTGGATTAATCGTGACTTTGGGTCACCAGTGGTTTGGCACCACACTTATGGATATCATGACTTTGGGTCACCAGTGGTTTGGCACCACCAGTGGTTTGGTACCACACGGGGTAGAAAGGTGATATGGATGGTTAGGATCGGGGTGCATTAACTATGTTGCTATGATATGATGTGTGTTAGCATGTTGTATTATCGGGAGTGGGATTTATGCACTGAGTCTTGCGACTCACCCTCTCCTTTGACATTTCAGGTGATACTTAGACGCGGACATGGAGCCAGGATGGACTCGAGGTGCTCATGCCAAGCTAAAATAAAGATTTGCTCAGACTATATAAATTTGGTACTCTAGCTTATTTATTACTATTTGGTTTTATTCTGGATTGTAAACGGCCTCTAAACTTATGTTTTACTATGTTTATGCTTAAATTAGATTTTTAATATGCCTTAATAAATTAATTGGGTTAAGATTTACTAAAACTTGGAAAGACAACGATTTCAAAACCACAAAGCGATATGTTTAAACGATACCATCGGGTATCACACTATGACTCTAGACAAAGGGAACTCAAATGTTTTCTCCTAACTTAAACTCGATTTTCTATTAAGTAAAAATGTTTTAGTAACAATAAGGAACAACTTGAATCTATAAATGAGATAAACTCGATTTTTTTAACTGAGTGAGTTTTCGAAATTTCTGAGTTTTCAAACAAAGCATCAGATTTCAAACAATCATGCCCAAGATTTCTGCAAGTACAAAACTCATCAAACTGTTTTATCAAACGGAAAACCTAAACCTCTCAAATACATTTTCTCCGTAACATACCAGATTTGGTCGTGGTGTGTGGACCGGGTTTGGGGTGTTACAATTGTGGTATCAGAGCTAAGTTCAAAGGCTCGGCTGTGGGCTGGAGGCCCAAAATATTTTCAAAAGTCTGTTTTAAGTGTTTTGGTTGAAATATATGATTTGAAAGGCATGACACCGAGTCTCCGGCACCAGTTCGCCCAGGTAAGTACCCCTTACTATTGCTTGTGATTTGTTGGATATAATGTGATTGGATGATTAGCAATAGTGTATTACTTTAGAGATTGAAACTGATAGGATTCTCTGAACTCGCGAAAACAAAGCTTCTTTACTATTCATAAGACTTTGCTTTAAAACAGTGGAATAAATACTGATGCATAAAACTCCTAAATCAGATACGTAGAGAATTTAGTCATGAGCGCTAGAGGTGGACGTGGTCGTGGACGAGTTCGTGGTAGGGTGACGGTTTCTGAACCCGTAGGATCTGGTCAGGGGTCAGAAAATGAGATACCGGTACCGCCACCAGCTGGAGGTGGTGAGTTTCAAGATCAGACTGGGGATGACGCAGTGTCATAGGCGATGCTGTGAGTGTTGGAAAGGGTAGCTGGAGTAGGTGGTGGTGCAGAAGCTAGGAAATCTGTGCCTGAGCGACTTCGGGCAAATGGGGCTGAATTCTTTCGAGGTGTTTCTGATGTTGCTCCCAACACTGCTGAGTATTGGCTGGAGGCAACGGAGCGGATCATGGATGATCTGGACTTGACTGCTGAGGAGAAGCTGAAGGGCATAGTATCGCTTCTTCGGGATGAGTCATACCAGTGGTGGCTCACGGTTCGGGACAGTGTGGCAGCAGAGGATCTGACATGGGATTATTTCAGGGCTGCATTTCAGAAAAAGTATATTGGAGCTAGCTACATCGACGCGCAGCGAAAAGCATTTCTGAGGCTAGTTCAGGGGAGTAAGTCTGTTTCCGAGTACGAGGCTGAGTTCTTGAAGCTGAGTCGGTATGCTAGGGGCATTGTGGCTACTGAACACGAGAGGTGTGTTCGTTTTGAGGATGGTCTGAGAAACGAGTTGAGGCTGCTGATTGCTCCTCAGCAGGAGCGTGAGTTTGCTGTCCTGGTTGAGAAGGCTAAGGTAGCCGAGGGTGTTAAGGAGTCAGTGAGGCAGGGCATGGACAGGAACTGGCATAAGAGGAGCTTTGGGTCTTCTGGATTATCGGGTAATCCTCAGAAAAGGGCTAGACCGAGTGGGCCGAATCAGTCTGGTAGGTTTGTTGCTACTAGGCAGGGACCGCCGCAGTGTAACCAGTGTGGGAAATCTCATTGGGGAGGTTGCTGGATCGGTGGAAAAGGTTGTTTTGAGTGTGGTTCTCTGGAGCATCGAGTGAGGGACTGTCCGCGTAAGTCAGCCAGGATTCAGTCTGAGAGTCAGGGCCGTACTCAGTTCAGGAATAATGGACCGCCACCGCAGAGAGGTCGTGGTAATGGAAGAGGTAATGGTTCTGGTCGGGGCCGTGGAGCACCGGGCAGAGGTGCGGGTAGTTCTGAGGCCAGACAGCCTGGGTTAGTGTATGCTGCGAGGCGCCGAGAGGAGAAGGACGCACCGGACGTCATAACCGGTACGTTCTTGATCTTTGGTTCTCCTTTTACTGCTTTGATTGATGTGGGTTCGACGCATTCTTACGTGGCTAGTAGTATAGTAGAGACCATGGACTTAGACTCTGAGATATCTTCTAGGCAGATGACTGTGATTAGCCCTCTAGGTCACTCAATAGTAGTAGATAAGCTGTTTAGAAATGTACCCCTAGAACTCCAAGGGGTAGTGTTTGCTGCTGATCTGATGGAACTGCCGTTTGGGGAGTTCGATCTGATTCTTGGGATGGACTGGTTGGTCAAGTACCAGGCGAGGTTGGATTGCGCGGCTAAGCGCATGGTTCTTAGGACGTTTGAGGGTGATGAGGTGGCTATGATAGGTAATAGGAGGGATTACTTATCTAATGTGGTATCTGCTCTGAAGGCTGAGAAGATGGTCAGAAAGGGCTGTGAAGCGTATGTGGTTCATGTGTATGCCTTGGAGGCTAAAGAGTCTGCTGTAGGGGAAGTTCGGACAGTTAAGGAATTTGCTGATGTGTTTCCTGAGGAGCTTCCGGGTTTGCCGCCAGATCGTGAGGTAGAGTTCAGAATAGATTTGTTACCCGGAATTGCGCCAGTGTCTATTGCTCCGTATAGGATGGCGCCAAAGGAGTTGGTGGAGCTTAAGGCTCAGATCCAAGAGTTGTTGGATCGCGGTTTTATCAGGCCAAGTGTTTCGCCTTGGGGAGCCCTGGTACTCTTTGTCAAGAAGAAAGATGGTACGATGCGGATGTGCATAGACTACTGCCAGTTGAATAAGCTGACGATTAAAAACAAGTATCCGTTGCCACGGATAGATGACTTGTTTGATCAGCTGAAGGGTGCAGCGGTATTCTCTAAGATTGATTTGAGGTCTGGGTATCACCAGTTGAAGGTAAAGGAAGCGGATATCCATAAGACAGCGTTTCGGACTCGGTATGGGCACTACGAATTCCTGGTAATACCGTTCGGGTTGACTAACGCACCGGCAGCATTTATGGATATGATGAATAGGGTGTTCCAGCAGTATTTGGATCAGTTCGTTGTGGTTTTCATAGACGACATCTTGGTGTACTCAAAGATAGAAGAAGAGCATGATGCGCATTTACGAGTGGTGTTACAGATTTTGAGGGAGAAGCAGCTCTATGCTAAGTTCAGTAAGTGCGAGTTCTGGCTTAGAGAAGTGACTTTCTTGGGTAATGTAGTGTCAGCTGAGGGGATTAGAGTGGATCCTCGGAAGATTGAGGCAGTTTTGGATTGGAAGGCGCCGAAGTCAGTGGCTGAGATTCGGAGTTTCCTGGATTTGGCAGGATACTACCGAAGGTTTGTAGAGGGTTTCTCGTTGATCGCAGCACCGATGACCAAGTTGTTAAGAAAAGAGGTTCCATTTGTTTGGACTGAGAAATAGCAGGAGAGTTTTGACAAGCTTAAGAAGATTCTAACAGAAGCTCCGGTTTTGATTCAACCTGAGGCTGGTAAGGAATTCACAGTTTATTGCGATGCATCACATACGGGATTGGGTTGTGTGCTGATGCAGGAAGGTAAGGTTGTGGCTTACGCATCTCGGCAGCTGAGGCCACATGAGGTCAACTATCCGACGCACGATTTGGAGCTAGCAGCTGTAGTCTTCGCTTTAAAGATTTGGAGGCACTATTTGTACGGAGAGAGATCGATAGTCTACACGGATCATAAGAGTCTGAAGTACCTTTTGACTCAGAAAGATCTGAATTTGAGGCAGCGTAGATGGGTCGAGTTGCTAAAAGATTACGACTGTTCGATTGAGTATCATCCGGGCAAGGCTAACGTGGTGGCAGACGCGTTGAGCCGTAAGGTAATTTCGGACCTAAGAGCGATGTTTGCCCATTTGAGTCTGTATGACGACGGAAGTATTCTGGCAGAATTGCAGGTTAAGCCTACTTGGGTTGAGCAGATTAGAGAGAAACAGTTAGAGGATAAGGTTCTGAGTGCGCAGAGGTTGCAGGTACAGGATGGTGGTTTAGAGGGTTACAGCTTGTCTAGTGATGGGGTGCTATGTTTTCAAGGTAAAGCTTGTATGCCTAAAGATGTTGAGCTGAGGCAGAAGATTCTTCAGGACGCACATAGCAGCCCTTATGCTATGCATCCTGAAGGTAGTAAGATGTATAGGGATCTTAGAGAGCAGTTTTGGTGGTCTGGTCTGAAAAGGGAAGTGACAGAGTTTGTAGGTAAGTGTCTAACTTGTCAGCAGGTCAAGGCTGAGCATCAGTTGCCGTCAGGGTTGCTTCAGCCTGTGAAGATTCCTCAGTGGAAGTGGGAAAGGATAACCATGGATTTCGTCAGTGGATTACCACTTACGCCAAGCAAGAAGGATTCAGTTTGGGTGATTGTGGATCGACTGACTAAATCAGCTCACTTTATTCCGGTGAGGGTTGACTACTCACTTCAGAAGTTAGCAAAGCAGTATGTATCAGAGATAGTGAGGTTGCATGGTGTGCCAGTGTCGATCATCTCGGATAGAGATCCCAGATTTACGTCAAGGTTTTGGAAAGCGTTGCATCAGGCTTTGGGTACTCGGTTGGATTTCAGCACGGCTTTTCACCCGCAGTCTGACGGGCAATAGGAAAGGGTCATTCAGATCTTGGAGGATATGCTAAGAGGTTGTGTTCTGGATTTCAGAGGTAGTTGGGAGGAGTTCCTACCATTAGCTGAGTTTGCCTACAACAACAGTTACCAAGCGAGTATCAAGATGGCACCATACGAGGCGTTGTATGGTAGGAAGTGTCGCTCACCTACGTGTTGGACGGAGTTGGGTGAACGTCAGTTGTTGGGACCAGAGTTAGTTGCAGAGACCGAAGACAAGGTTAAGTTAATTCAGGCTCGATTGAAGGAAGCTTCGGACCGGCAGAAGTCTTATGCCGATCTTAAGCGAAGAGATATAGAGTTTGCTGTGGGGGATAAGGTTTTTCTGAAGGTCTCGCCGTGGAAGAAAGTGTTAAGGTTCGGGAGGAAAGGTAAGCTAAGTCCGAGATTTATTGGGCCGTACAAGGTTTTGAGACGAGTAGGACCAGTGGCGTATCAGCTTGAGCTGCCTGCAGAGCTAAGTCAGATTCATGATGTATTTCACGTTTCGATGCTTCGGCGTTATCGTTCGGATCCATCGCATGTGGTAGCAGTGGAAGAGATCGAGGTAAATCCGGATTTGACCATGGAAGAAGAACCTGTGCAGATCCTAGATCGGGATGTGAAGGTTCTGCGTAGGAAGTCTGTGCCTTTGGTTAAGGTACTTTGGCGGAATCATGGCGTGGAAGAAGCTATGTGGGAACCCGAGGATGTGATGAGACAGCAATACCCGCAACTCTTCTGATCAGGTAATTTCGAGGTCGAAATTATTTTAAGGGGGTAAAACTGTAATATCCTGGGTTAGGGGCTTTTTTTTTATTGTGACTTTGTTGCATGTGTATGGCTTGCTATGTTGTTGTTTGTGTGGTTTCGGGACTTAGTTATAGGCTAGGGGTATGCCTGAGTAGGTGGGAAAATTTCAGTTTTTGGGCTTTATGTGGGAGGAGCTGAAGGAGCTGGGTTATTTGTATTTTATTTGGTGTTTTTGAGCACAAGAGTTGAGCCAGCAAAGTGGCAGAGCAAGGCACCACTTGGGGCTTGGATTGGCGTCACTTGCAGGTGGGAGAGGTCCTGAGTTCAAGCTGCAGGATGCTTTCATTTTGGTTTCCATTTTGACGCCAAGGTGGTTGGACTTGGACCAAGTCAAAATATTTAAAAGATGGGTGGAGAGTGAATATAGGAAGGAGACTTGTTCAAAGCAATTTGAATGAGTGGCCATGAGCACTTGTGGGGATTGTGGCCGAATTTTAGGAGAGGAGTTGTGGGGGGAGTGGACGGTTTGGTATGGGGTTTGGGTGTGCCGAATTTCATTTTGGCATTTTGGTTGTTTTAGGTCAAGGGTTAGTAAGCTAAGTTCTTCTCTTTTTGTCAATTGTAGCCGAATTCTCAAGTGAGTATTTCTCGTTTTTTCTCTTTTGAAACCGAAAGGCAAAACCTCCCTAAGGTTACCGAAAGTTGCCTTGTTTCTTTTGATCTTGTGTGTGTGGCCAAATGCTCATCTCCATTTCTTCTCTTTTGTTCATTTTGTGTTAAGCCGAGTTAGCCATTCTCTTCCTCTCATTTTTTTTCTTGAAGTCTTTCATAAGTGCCGAAACTTACCATTTGACTCTAAAACGAATTCTTCACTCATTTTCTCCATTGCCATTAAGCCGAAACCATATTATCTTGTCTTCTTAAACTCTCATTTTTTTTTCTTCTTTTCTTTTTCAAAACCTTCTAGCCGAAACTCTACCTATTCACATTTTCTTCCACTCTTTTCTCACTCAAAACCGAACACAAGGGTGTTAAACACCTAAAAGCCGATTTCCCTTTTCTTTCTTTTAAAAGTTTTGGCCGAATCTCTTTTCTCTCCTAGTAGCTCTCTTTTGGCCGAATATCAGTGAAGGGTTGATCTTGGTTGGTTGTTCAATCATTGAACAAGGTAAGTGGGTGGCCGAATGGCCATTTTCCCCTCTCTTGTTCTCTATTGATTGTGGTTGGTCAATAGCCGATTTTGGGCATGTGTTGAAGGGGTTAATCTTTTGTGTTGAACCGTTTTTCTGCTAGGGCCTTGGATTGTGGTGGTGATCAGGTGAAGCAGTCAATTGAAGCCTTGACTGCGAGTGACCGATTGGTAAGTTAGGGGTAAGTGATTGGTATTATTATTATTAGTTCAATCTTTTGGTTTCGATTAAGCCTAAGGGTGCAAAGAATTAACCGTTCTCTTTTTAAGGTGTAGCCGATTGTTGGAAGAGGAACCATTGTTGGTTCGGGTTTGGTAGGAAACCAAACGTTTGCAAGGTAAGGGGTAATCGATAAACCCTTTTGGATTAAATGGTTTTGGCCGAATGGTTTAAGTGATTAACTCTTAGTTGGCCGATTGTTTTAGGAGCAAGAGGATCGAGGGTTTTAGATCGGGTTCGTTGGGTTTAGGCTTGCGATATACCAGGTGTGTAACTAACACACTCCATACTTAGTAATACTGTTAATAACTCTGATTGCCTTGTTAAAACCAAAACAGTATGAGGGATTATTTGGTACCCAAATGGGGTATATGTACGGATCCGGGTAAGTCTGTAGCATTACGAGTTTTATTGTTGATATATCTAATATTATGATCTATGCTATGTATGCTATGAAATGTAATGCTAGGCATGTTGGCATGATATGCATGACTTGTATGATATACATAATTTACATGAGTATGGCATGATGACGGGTGAAATGAGAGGAGGGGGATTATGATATCCGTGTCTTTGGGACACCAGAGGTTTGGCACCTCCAGTGGTTTGGTACCACAGTTATATTTTGTGACTTTGGGTCACCAGAGGTTTGGCACCTCAGCGTCTCGTCCCAGTGGCTTGGTACCACGGTGGGTTGGCCCCACAGTTGACTATACGGGATTGACGCCAGTGATTTGGTATCACACGATGGGTTGGTCCCATCATCGGATTTGTGACTGCGGTCACCAGTGATTTGGTATCACCTGTGTCTTTGGGACACCAGAGGTTTGGCACCTCATTGCGACTCGTCCCTGTGGTTTGACACCACCGTGGGTTGGCCCACTTATGAGATACGGGATTGTCGCTAGTGATTTGGTATCACACGATGGGTTGGCCCCATCATTGGATTAATCGTGACTTTGGGTCACCAGTGGTTTGGCACCACACTTATGGATATCATGACTTTGGGTCACCAGTGGTTTGGCACCACCAGTGGTTTGGTACCACACGGGGTAGAAAGGTGATATGGATGGTTAGGATCGGGGTGCATTAACTATGTTGCTATGATATGATGTGTGTTAGCATGTTGTATTATCGGGAGTGGGATTTATGCACTGAGTCTTGCGACTCACCCTCTCCTTTGACATTTCAGGTGATACTTAGACGCGGACATGGAGCCAGGATGGACTCGAGGTGCTCATGCCAAGCTAAAATAAAGATTTGCTCAGACTATATAAATTTGGTACTCTAGCTTATTTATTACTATTTGGTTTTATTCTGGATTGTAAACGGCCTCTAAACTTATGTTTTACTATGTTTATGCTTAAATTAGATTTTTAATATGCCTTAATAAATTAATTGGGTTAAGATTTACTAAAACTTGGAAAGACAACGATTTCAAAACCACAAAGCGATATGTTTAAACGATACCATCGGGTATCACACTATGACTCTAGACAAAGGGAACTCAAATGTTTTCTCCTAACTTAAACTCGATTTTCTATTAAGTAAAAATGTTTTAGTAACAATAAGGAACAACTTGAATCTATAAATGAGATAAACTCGATTTTCTTAACTGAGTGAGTTTTCGAAATTTCTGAGTTTTCAAACAAAGCATCAGATTTCAAACAATCATGCCCAAGATTTCTGCAAGTACAAAACTCATCAAACTGTTTTATCAAACCTTTTAAACGGAAAACCTAAACCTCTCAAATACATTTTCTCCGTAACATACCAGATTCGGTCGTGGTGTGTGGACCGGGTTTGGGGTGTTACATAACCCCAATACAAAGTCCATAGTAACTCTTTCCCATTTCCATTTCGGTATCGCCACTGGCTGTAAAAATCCTAAAGGTACTTGATGTTCAGCTTTAACTTGATGACATATCAAACATTTAGATATGAATTCAGAAATATCACGTTTCATTCCTGGCCACCAGTACATCTTTTTCAAATCATTGTACATTTTATTACTCACCGGATGAACAGACATAGTACCATTATAAGCTTCGTTCAAAATCTTCTATACAAGCTCTGAATTCTTCGGTACACAAACTCTACCTTTGAATAATAGACTATCATTGGGTCCTATTTAGAATTTTGAATCAGAAGTAGTTTCACACTAT
Source organism: Gossypium australe (assembly GCA_005393395.2). Lineage (NCBI taxonomy): Eukaryota > Viridiplantae > Streptophyta > Magnoliopsida > Malvales > Malvaceae > Gossypium > Gossypium australe. The sequence continues at coordinate 88,465,822 of CM016619.1, read as the reverse complement.
AAATTACGAATTCCTTACCCGATTCAGGCTAAACTAGAACTGTGCTTCAGCCAACAGGACTTTCAATCGGTCAAAACTTTGCTGACATTTATCAGTCCATTCAAACTTTACATCTTTCTGTAGTAGCCTTGCCATCGGTGAAGCTTTCATCAAAAACCATTTTACAAATCTCCGATAATATCTAGCTAATCCCAGAAAACTTCTGACTTTAGATACATTTTTCAGTGGTTTCCAGTTAACAATAGCTGAAATTTTATTCGGGTCAACTTTAATACCTTCACCAGATACTATATGTCTAAGAAAACCAACTTCCCAAAGCCAAAATTCACATTTGCTAAATTTAGCATACAATTGTTTCTCATGCAGAGTTTGCAGAATAATTCTCAAATGATCAGCATGTTCATTTTCATCTCGGGAATATACCGGAATATCATTAATAAAAACTATAACAAATCTATCCAGATACGGTCTGAAAATTCTATTCATCAAATCCATAAATACCGCAGGTGCATTTTTCAAGCAAAACAGCATCACAAGAGATTCATAATGCCCGTACCTAGCTTTGAAGGTTGTTTTGGGTACATCCGAGTCTTTCACTCGTAATTGATAATAGCCAGAATGAAGATTTATCTTCAAAAACACTGTAGCATCCTTTAACTAATCAAACAAGTCATCAATATGAGGCAGTGGATACTTATTCTTAATTGTGACTTTGTTGAGCTGTCGATAATCAATACACAATCTCAACAATCCATCTTTCTTCTTAACAAATAAAATCGGTGCACCCCAAGGTGATGAGCTAGGTCGAGCGAAGCCCCTGTCATTCTGTTCTTGCAACTGCACTTTTGACTCTTTTAATTCTTTAGGGGCCATTTTGTATGGTGCTATGGATATCGGTGTTGTCCCCGGAACAAGATCTATAGAAAATTCAACCTCTCTAACTGGTGGTAATCTGGGTAACTCTTCTGGAAACACATCAGGATACTCATAAAATACTGGCACTAACTTAATCTTCAATTCAGACACTTTAGTATCCAATACATAAGCAAGATAAGCATCATAACCCTTTCTAAAATATTTCTATGCTGATATGGCTGATATCACATTAAACAACGCATCCAATTTATCTGATTCAATACAGAGCATTTCACCATTCTGACATTTCACTATAATATGCTTACAATTTACTACGACATCATGCTGTGTTAACCAGTCCATACCCAAAATCACATCAAACTCATCAAATGGTAATAACAACAAATCAGTCGGGAAATAGTAACCTCGTACCATTAACGGAAAATTCTTACAAATTTTATCCACCATCACACACAGGCCTCGAGGGTTTGAAACTTTAACCACAAATTTAGTGGACTTGACAGGTAAATTTTTAATAGACACTAAATTCGTGCAAATATATGAATGAGTTGAACTGAGATAAATTAAAGCAGTTATATCAGAATCAAGAAGAGAAAAAGTACCAGTAATAACGTCGGGTGCAAAGGCATCCTCACGTGCACGAATAACATATGTCCTTGCTGGTGCTCGTGCTTTAGATTTGACGGTCGAATCTTTTGTCGTACCTCGGCTACAATTGACATTGCCAGGGTTACGAGGTGGTCTACCTCCTGTGGCAGGGTTGCTCGGCCTTGAAGTCTGTACAGTATCTTTCTCAGGCTTTTTCGGGCAATCTTTGAGATAGTGGTCAAAGGAACCACATCCAAAGCAAGCTCCGCTTTTCATACGACATTTAAAATGCATTTTATTACAGTGCTTACATCAGGGTTTGGGATTTCTCACATTACCTGCACTTGTTACAGTTTTAGACTAAGATATCAGATTGGAGCGTTGAATACCTCGATCTCTCCCAGAGTACCCTGTAGAGGTGGTAAAATGATAATGATATTTCTTCAATTTCTTTGAAGTCGATTGTTGTGACTTTCCCAAAAATCTTTTACTTGAAGTCTTGGCTTCCATCTCTGTATGTCTCTTTTCTTTACTTAGTTAAATTAAATCTGTCTAAGGAGATTGGGACTTAAGCGAGACCAATTGTGACCCCTCCAACCTTTCTTGGGATATTAATTTGATGTAATTCTTCGAGAAATTTTTTTCTAAGTAATCCAAAATTTTTAATTTTAGTTTTTATTTTCAAATTTCAATTTAGTTGTTTATTTTAATAAGAGGGTCAAATTGGCCTAAGTACTAATCATTTTATTTTTTTAGTTCAATTTAATTTTTCAGTACAACAAATAATTGCAATTTGTGCTTGAGGCCCAGAATAGTGAAGAGGAGAAATTTACCCATGTAAATGCTATCCATACCTTTTCCCAAAACCTTAATTTTTACCGCCACTTTCCTTCCCTCCTTACCTTGCCTCCCAAGCATACTTTATAGCTAAATTTTTGCTACAAATTCACCCTAATTTAATACTATATAAACCCCTCTCTACCATCATATTTTTCACACCATTCAAGCAATTGGTTTAAACCCTAGCTACATACTTTTCTTCTCTTTTTCGTCGGCCTCAAATTCTGAAAGATCTCTCCAATTTTCTTTCTTTTTTGTAAAACCCTCCTATTGCGACAGCAAAATTGTCGCCAAAGCAACCTTATCGCTGCCGCAATACCGTCACTATTGCAACATCGTCGCCGTTATAATTCCATCGCCGTCGTAATCTTTTACATTTCCAATTCTTTCTTCTTTCTCTATCAGAATTCTCTTGTTTTTTTGGGAAAAGTTACCATGTCTCGCAAAAGAACTAGATTTTCCAAAACTTCTGCTGAAAACTCAATTGTGATTCAAGATAAAGAAGTAAGGGAAATATTTGATTCTATCTTCAAAAATCAACCTGGGATGCCAGAAAAAGGTTTCAATTTGGAAAGAAATGAAAACATGGTCATGCCTTTGTCGATTCTGTAACAGCCTATTTTCAGTCAAATTGGAACAGTGGTTTTGGAACCACAAATCCAAGGTTAAAATATTTATTTTATTATTATTTTAATGTCTACAGCATGATAATAGAGTTATATAAAAATTTCGTTAAGAAATTTTATCAATTGCTTGCTTAATTTGATAAGAAAGGACTAAATCACGTAAAGTGTAAAAGTTGTGTTCTATTACCTAAAAGTGTCTAATAGCTATAGAAATTTAAGTAGAGGTCCTTATGTGGTAAATAGACCATTAAAATTAATAGTGGACAAAGATGGACATCATATAATGGTTAATTAAAAGGTTAAATAAGTAATTTAGTAAATAAGGATAAATTAAGTAAAAATAACATGGTCATCATCCTTTTTCATATTCTTCCATCGATTTTTGCATAGGAAAGAAAGCCATTAAACCTTGCTAAGTTTGGCCATGGTATTTTTGAGTGCATGGTATCTATTTTTACTCGGTTTTTAATGATTTCTTTGTTTTTAGAGTCGTTGTAGCTTAATCTAGCTAGCCTAAGGGCTAATTTGCAAAACTGTTAAAGAGTTAGGATTTCACCATTATTGAATGTGTATATGTGTTGAAGTTTAATGGTAGAAAATGAATGGTTGTTGTTAGATAAACAACATTTGTTAAGTGATTTTCAATGAAATTGCAAATTAAGGGGTTAAATTGAGAAAAATGAAAATTGTGGTAAATGTGCGAAATAATGAAAAATATGAGCTGCTATGGGCTTAGGTGAAATTCGGCTGGCATGGGTATAAGTTAGATTGCATGAATTTGTATTTTTATGAGCTAGGGACTAAATTCTAAAGAAGTTAAATGCTTAGGGATAAAATAGTAAATTTTGTCATAACATGAATTTTTGGATTGACTTGAATAGAATGAGATGTAAAGTGGTTAAATTTGATTATATAGATCAAGAAAAGCCACGTTTGGAATTAGATCGGGGGAAAACAAAGGGTTAGATTGATCAATCAATTTTCTCCATATAAATTCGAGGTAAGTTCGTATTTTAATAAGTTTTAAATTGTATGTGTTTACATGCTTAATTTATGTAATTGGGATGATAAGACATTATGGAAATTCTAGACGAGATATTGGAAATTGTATGGATCCCGGTTGAATATTATGAATAGATAGAATACAAATGACATGTCAGTAGGGGTTACCGTGTTTTGGGTGCTGGTCCTGTACGTTCTACCGGTGGCTGAGTTTTTCGACATGTGTTGCGGTTACTCGCCAGCTTGTGTGAGCAGCACCGTATAGTTCCGTCCGGACCGTGAGCTTGTGTGAGCGGACCCCGTGATAGCTTGAGAGTGAGCATATATATATGAGATATGGGATAGTGATGATTTCGACCATACATTGGCACTTAGTGTGCTAGATACCCGAGTATCCGATATTATTCCAAATGGTTCAACGGGCATAGTGATATTACGAGAATGTATGAGTTCGATATGAACCAGTACAGGTATGCACGTGAATCATGTGGAAATTTAATCTATGAGATTTGTGATTTCAAAATTAACTTTGTTGGTGATTTTATATTAAGCTATTGACACCAAATTGAATTGCATTATGATTTAAATTAATTGCTTAATTGTGGTTGATTGGTAAGTTATATTTGTAGTTATACGAACTTACTAAGCTTAATTTCTTACTTTGTTTATTTTTCTGTGTTTTATAGTGATTTGGAAGCTCGCTCGTTTTGGAAGTTGTCAGAGATTGCATCACACTATCGAACTCTTATTTTGGTATTTTTGGACTTAATGTATTTTGGTTATATGGCATGCATAGGTTAACTGGTTAATGGAAGCCTATATGTTTTGTTATGTTTTAGCCATTGATGTGGCTTGACAGTGGTATATGCTTTGATATGTAATTATGTGTAAATGGCCCTTTGATATGTGGTATATAATTGCTATGTGAATGTCTTGTTGTGAATTGGTATTTAAGGTAGCAAATGGTTGAAATTGAGAATGTATTAGCATGCTAAGTATTAGGCAAGATAGCACATATAGAAAATTGACCATTTAGGTGAATTCTTGAAAGTGATATTGGTATGTCTTTAAATGGAATATTGTGATGTTTATAAGCATTATGGCTGTTGGTATGGGTATTGCATGATTTGGACTTGGTTGAGATTGGTTTGGATGCCTATTGATGATATGGTCATATGCTATTTAGTATGTGTAGGTTGGTGTGTAACACCCCTTACCCGTGTCCGACGCCGGGACAATATACAAGGCATTACCGTACTTAACCCTCCTTGAACATGAAGTATTGGGCTATAAATTTCCTTCCAACTTAAAACTTCTCCTTCTTAATCATATCATACATACCATGGGCCTACAAGGCCTTAAACATACATCCGAAAGGTTTCGGAGTTCAACCGAAAACTTTTACATTCTTTGAAAATTTTTGCCTATACAGGGGTCACAGGCCCGTGTGACCTAGGACACGCCCGTGTGGGCAGGCCGTGTGGTTGCACACGCCCATGTCCCTAGCCCGTGTAGAATTTATTTTTATTTTGAACCTACAGGGGTTTTCATACGGCCGGACACAAGCCCGTGTCAATGGCCTGTGTCCTTCACACGGCCTAGACACGCCCGTGTCCTCACCCGTGTGAGAAAACTAGGGGGATTCTGTTTATGACGTCAGCAACCCCTTAAGGAGCACAGGGCATAAGCACACGCCCGTGTGATGAATTGAATTCCCGCAATTAAATGCAGGGGACAGACGGCCTATCAACACACCCATAGAGGTTGACCGTGTGTTATACACGGCCTAGACACACTCCCGTGTGTCTACCCGTGTGGACACTTAGAGGCTATTTTCCAAGCCAACTGTTACCCTGAAACATCAACACACTTATACCAACTCAAGTAATACATAACACGGCCTTTATACGCTATGAATAACCCTTGAAACATCACTTGTCGAATTCATGAAAGTCATCATCAATAAGATATGAAACTTAACAAATATTAACCAATTTCTTTGGCTATTTACCAAAAAGGATAGTAACCTTAATAGCCAACACTTTGGCTCCCAACATGATATAACTCAAAATGACACAATCCATATACATGCCATACTTAAAACAAAACAACTTGGCTATACCAAAATAATGATTGATAGTGTGATCCGAGCTCCAACATCTATGATCCCCGAGCTAGCTTGGCGAAACTACAAGGAAGAAAGAAAAGAAAGAAGTAAGCATATAGCTTAGTAAGTCTGCAAGAAATTCATATAGCAACATATTTGCTCATAATAACTCATCCATCATGAAACAAGAACAACATAAATCTCAAGTGTTTGAGCTTACTTACTCATGCTTACCCTTTCTTATCACATATTACATAATAATTTCATACTTGTATTTTAATCATGGAACCTGTATCACATAATCACATAGATTAGCACTTTCGCTAATATAAACATAAACTCAAGTATACATCTTTCTTAATTTAAATAAAGCTCTTTATCAACCTTGAATAACTTAAGTTATTACTATCTTTACTTGCTTAGCTTTCTCGTTACCTCTTTCATACTTGGCTCTTTTGCCTGTGAATGACTCGGAATATTAGAGGATACTAAATCTCACCAAACATGTGTCTCAATCCCAATGCCAAATCCCAAAAATGGTCTTATATGGGATCACCTCATGAATGCCGATGCCATATCCCAAATATGGTCTTACACGGGATTTCTTAACTCGATATCGATGCCATGTCCTAGACATGGTCTTACATGAGATCTTCCTTTGGTGCTGAAGCCATGTCCCAGACATGGTCTTACACGGGACCTTCCTTGTATGGTGTCGATGCCATGTCCCAGACATGGTCCTACACGAGACCTTCCTTATTCGATGCTGATGCCATGTCCCAGACATGGTCTTCAACAAGATCTATGTTTGGTGCCGACGCCATGTCCCAGACATGGGCTTATACGGGACCTACATTCCTTGGGTGCCAATGCCATGTCCCAGACATGGTCTTACACGGGATTTCCTTATCTCATGTTGTGACATAGGTATCCTCATTATTCTGAATCTTTAACCGGGATTTTTACTTACATGTTCTCATTGATTTCCTTATTAGACATTGATAATCAACTTCATGGAAGTAATGTACATTATTCAACATAATAAGTAATTTTAAACATAAAAACATATGTAACCTTAAATTCACACAAACCTACCTCAGTACTCCAAAATATGTGTAGAAGTGCAATTTAGTCCACAACTTTGTTTTTGCCTCGGTTTCAATCCGGGCTTCATGTTTCTTGATCTATAATAGCAAATTCACTTGTTTAATACTCACATTAACTAAATCGACTCATGAATCATACTTTGGCAAATTTATGATTTTGCCCCTAAACTTTCTCTTAATTACACTTTTGCCCTTAGGCTCGTAAAATGATTTTCATTCAACTTTTTTGCATTTCAAGCCTAGCCGAATTATATTCTCAACTATAACAACATTCAATTTCCACTATTTGACTCATGTATGACCATTTCTATAACTTTTACAATTTGGTCCTTTTATGCATTTTTCATGAAAATCACTTAGAAAAAGATGTTTATCATACGTCAAACTTTCTTATTCTTCCTTAAAACATCAAAATACATGCATTTCATACATGGGAAAATTTTTAAACATAAACCCTAACTCAAAATATAGCTAGAAATTGTAACACCCCAAACCCAGTCTATACGTTACGACCAAATCTGGTATGTTACATGAAAGGTAGTTTTGAAATTTTGAAGGAACATCGCAATTTAAAAAACTATTCGATTGGTGTTTCCATTTTAAGGATAATTTAAAATTTTGTTTGAAGGTTTCTTACCAATTTCTTATTAATATGAACTAAGAGTCGTAAACAGGTTTGTTTTACGAAAGCCAAAAATTAGGGAATTTTATAAAACGCGACATTTGAAAACAGTGCCGAGGTTTTAAGCAAAGTTCTGAATTAACTAGTTATTCGTTTGTCATCCTTTGTTAACACTTTAAAAATAAACGATTGTTTATATTTTTATTTTAGAAAAATTCTCTATTTGACATTCCATATAATATGTAATAAAAGAATTAAATCAAAACCCAAATTAAAGTAATGGAGGCCTTATTACATAGCAAAAACCCAAAGTAAAAGTAAGTTTAAAGAAGGAAATGAAATTTACGAAGAAATAGTGCATGCCCACCTCAAAGTCTACCTCGGCTCCAAATCCGCAACTAGGGGTTACCTGCAAAATTAAGCAGAGGGGTGAGTCACCGAGACTTAGTGTGTAATTCCCCTCATGAAAGCAATCTGGGCCTAAGCCCACATAACACATTGGGCCTTAGCCCTCACAACATGGCATATTAAAAATTATATGCAATGCAACCCAGCCCAACCTAGTTTTCCATCCTCTACATCACCTGAACCAGCCGAACACCTGTGGCACCAAGCCACTATGGTACCAAACCACTGTGACAGAGTCATTGATAAATGTATAGGTGGGGCTAACCCACTATGGTACCAAACCACTGTGACAATCACTGATAAATATATGTGGGGCCAACCCACTGTGGTACCAAACCACTGTGACAATCACTGATAAATATATATGTGGTGCCAAACCACTATGTAACAATCACTGATAAATATATATGTGGTGCCAAACCACTATGGTACCAAACCACGATGACATAGTCACTGATAAATATATGTGGGGCCAACCCACTGTGGTACCAAACCACTGTGACAGTCACTGAATCACACTTCCCCTTTCAATCATATCCCAAACCCATGCAAGCATATTATCAATATGTGATGAATACAATCATATTTCAAATGTAAGCAGATAATCAAATTATACATAAATTTAGATTATGCTATTCGTAAAACAAAGTTATACAGGTACTTACCTGGTATCTCCAACCTCACCCACAAGGGTATATCGACTGTCTATACAGTCGTTCCGGCTTTCAACCAACACAGTTATTAATGCAAAATAATAAAGAAAAGTGTGATCATTACACACCTGATTACGCGAAGAACTAAACACTCTATATCGTTGACACTCCCACTAGTAGGAATAATAATGATTTGCCTATCCCAAGCCGATGTCGGCTCTCTACCACAACCCGACGAAAAGTCTCGAACTACCGACACAGCACGTCGTTTAAACTAAGGGGCAGAGACTACGAGTCCACTCCCCTCCTTAGTTTGACTGACACTTGCATCCATGAAGAGACTTGATCAGTACTCAGAGTGAAACATTGATTGTCTATTAAGAGAATTTGATTAAGGCATACTAAAAACGAAAAGGATGTAATAGCCAAGAAACCGAGAAGATGGCTCCTTACCTTAAGAATCCGAATGGAATGGTAAGATTTGGCAATCAACAGGCCTTCAGGCTTCGGACTACAAAACGTTCGACTACTGGGGTTTCCTGGAGTAAACGTTCCAAAACGAGTGAAGAAAAGGAGGGATTAGCCGAAATTTAAACATTAAAAGAGATAGCCACTTCGGCTAAGAACAACCCAAGACCGGAAAGGGAAATAAAAGATGAACAGAATCGCCCTTACTTTGCGTTTACTAATGAGTTGAAGGAGAAAAGAGATTCGGCAGAAAATAGCTCTTTACGAATTAGGCTTCTCGAGTAGCATCGATTCGAGATGAAAAAGAAACAGAGGTTCGGTTAGTGAAGAAGGAGATAAAGGAGCAGAGAAGAAAAGAAGAAGAAGATTTGGCTTTTAAGAAAGGAGAGAAAAGAAGAACATATGTGCCAAACAAGATATAAAAAGATCATTACCTTCAATAATCAAATAAACAAGGTGAATCCGATTCACTTGGGACCAAATGAATTATTCGGCTTGAGTTGAGAAATAAAAGGATGACAATAAAGGAGCAGCAAGGTTTCAGCTATGAGAAGAAAAGAGAAGACAGTTGGTAGGTATATATGAAGAGAAAAAGAAAGGCACAAATGGTCACTCTCAAGATTCGGCCACCAGAGAGTCAAGAAGAACTGAAGAAATGAAGGAAAAGCCACTCCAAAGAGTTAAGTTTCGGCAAAAGAAAATGAGACTAGAATTGAACCCAAACGATAAAAAGAAAAGAAAGCTCACACTTACACTAATGTTCAGAAAATATGCTCCAAAATTCGGCACACACACAATACCTCAAAACCGAAAATACCAAGATGGAAAAGCCTAAGACTAAAGAGAATTTCAGCATACCTCTAATAGCTAAACTGAAATGCTCCCACACTAGACCCCTTTCATGACCGAAATTCACCCCTCCAAGACCCCCACGTTCGGCCAACACCTCCACCACAACCCATTCAAATTGGTTTGACTAATTCAAACTTCTCCAAGCTCTCTTGTCCATCCATTTGAATACATTTGACCCATTCAACAACCACCTTGAAGAGTCCCAGCCGAATGCCACTTCTTCCTCTCCTGGAGCACAAAAATAAAGTTCCACATGCTGCAGATGAGACTTGAACTCCTTCCCCCTCCTGCTCCCTTGTGACGCCACTCCCTTGCTCCTTAAGTGGCGTCACCTTGCCACCACACCACACTCTTTTTGGTGTCAACAAACACAAGTAAATATTCTTAAAGCCTGCTTCTACTAGCTTTCCCCCCTAAAGTGCCCAAAAAGCAAAATTTTTCTAAAGCTCTGGCTCCACCCTGAGCCTCCCCAGGACCCCCAAGCACACCAAAATAACATGCTAAACAAACCAAACACAAACAATAGCATAAAATGCAGAACCCCTAATTCTAGGATGTTACAGTTCTACCCCCTTAAAGAAATTTCGGCCTCGAAATTTACCTGATCAAAAGAGGTGAGGGTATTGCTGTCGCATCACATCCTCTGGCTCCCACGTGGCTTTCTCTGAACCGTGATTCCGCCATAAAACTTTGACCAACGGAACTGACTTTCTTCTCAACACCTTAACATCCCGATTTAAGATCTGCACTGGTTCTTCTTCAAAAGACAGGTCAGGTCTTACTTCAATTTCCTCCACCGGCACTATGTGAGATGGATCCGAACGATAGCACCTTAACATCGAGACATGGAATACATCATGTATCTACTTCAATTCCAGAGGTAACTTAAGTTGATAAGCTACTGGTCCCACATGTTTCAACACCCGATAAGGCCTGATGAATCTGGGGCTCAACTTGCCTTTCCGTCCAAATCTTAGGACTTTCTTCCAAGGTGAGACTTTCAGGAAGACCTGATCACCCACTGAAAATTCTATTTCCTTACGCTTCAAATCTGCGTACGATTTCTGTCTGTTGGAAACTTCCTTCAACTGAGCCCAAATCAACTTACCCTTTTCCTCCGTCTCTGAGACCAATTCCGGACCCAACAACTGTCGCTCACCCAACTCTGTCCAGTAGGTAGGAGTACGACACTTACGACCATACAACGCTTCATAGGGTGCCATCTGAATGCTGGATTGATAGCTATTGTTGTACGCAAACTCTGCCAATGGTAGAAAATCTTCCCAACTACCCCTGAAGTCAATTACACAGCCCCTTGGCATGTCTTCTAAAATCTGAATTACCCTCTCTGACTGACCATCAGTCTGTGGATGAAACGCCGTGCTGAAATCCAGTCTTGTACCCAACACTTGATGAACGCCTTCCAGAATCGCGATGTAAACCTAGGGTCTCTGTCTAATATGATAGACATTGGTACCCCCTGTAACCTCACAATCTCTGCTACATACAGCTTAGCTAACTTCTGCAATGAATAGTCGACTCGAACGGGTATGAAGTGGGCGGGCTTTATCAACCGATCGACAATCACCCACACCGAATCTTTCCTAGTAGGCGTAAGAGGTAGCCCACTAACAAAATCTATCGTTATCCTCTCCCACTTCCAAAGTGGAATCTTTACTGGCTGTAGCAACCCCGAAGGCAACTGATGCTCTGCCTTCACCTGTTGACACGTCAAACATTTACTCACGAACTCGATAACTTCTTGCTTTAGACCTGGCCACCAAAACTGTTCATGCAAATCTCGATACATCTTACTCCCGCTAGGATGCATAGCGTATGGACTACTATGCGCCGCCCGTTGAATCCTTTGTCTTAACTCAGAATCCTTCAGCATACAAACCTTCCCACGAAAGCATAATACTCCATCACTGTTCAGACCAAAATCTTCTGTCCCACCGCCTTCCACTTGCTGAAGTCGAGGACTTAACAATTCGTCTGAAAATTGTTTTTCCTTAATCTGACTCACCCATGAAGGCTTCACTTGAAGTTCGGCCAACAAGCTTCCATCTTCATACAAACTGAGATGAGCAAACATCGCCCTCAGATCCGATATCACCTTACGGCTCAACACATCTGCCACCATATTGGCTTTACCTGGGTGATACTCAACCGAGCAGTCATAGTCTTTCAATAATTCAATCCACCTCCGCTGCCTTAAATTCAACTCCTTCTGGGTAAGGAGATATCTCAGACTCTTATGATCGATGTAGATAATAGACTTCTCCCCATACAAGTAGTGTCTCCAAATCTTCAGAGCGAACACTACCATAGCTAACTCCAAATCATGAGTGGGATAATTCACTTCATGTGGTCTTAATTGCCGAGATGCATACGCTACTACCTTCCCTTCTTGCATCAACACATATCCTAACCCCATGTATGACGCATCACAATAGATGATAAACTCTTTCTCAGCCTCAGGCTCAATCAACAGTGGTGCCTCAGTCAAGATCCTCTTTAGCTGCTCAAAGCTTTCCTGCTGCTTATCAGTCCAAACAAACGGTATCCCTTTCCGTAATAGCTTGGTTAAGGGTGCAGTAATCAACGAGAATCCCTCAACGAACCTTCTGTAGTACCCAGCTAACCCAAGAAAACTTCGAATTTCTGCTACTGACTTCGGTGGTTTCCACTCCAACACAGCTTCAATCTTTCGGGGATCAACCCTAATTCCCTCGGCAGACACAACATGTCCCAAAAGGGTAACCTCCCTCAACCAAAATTCACACTTGCTGAATTTGGCATACAGTTGCTTCTCTCTCAAAATCTACAGAACTATCCGAAGATGCGAATCATGCTCCTCTTCCGTCCTTGAATATACCAAGATATCGTCTATGAACACCACGACAAACCGATCCAGGTAGGGTTGGAATACCCGGTTCATCATATCCATAAACGCAGCTGGTGCATTCGTCAACTCGAACAGCATCACTAAGAACTCGTAGTGGCCATAACGAGTTTGAAAAGCAGTCTTATGAATATCCGCCTCCTTGACCTTAAGCTGATGATAACCTGACCTCAAGTCTATTTTCAAGAAGACCGAAGCGCCTCGCAGTTGATCGAACAGGTCATCAATCCTTGGCAACGGGTATTTGTTCTTAATCATCAACTTGTTCAATTGCCTATAATCAATGCACATCCGCATCGACTCGTCCTTTTTCTTAACAAATAACACCGGTGCTCCCCACGAAGACACACTTGGTCAGATAAAACTATGGTCCAACAACTCCTGAATCTGAGCTTTAAGTTCTACCAGTTCCTTCGGCGCCATCCTATATGGGGCCACGGACACCGGAGCTGTTCCCGGAATTAAATCAATACAGAACTCCACCTCACGATCCAGAGGTAACCCTGGAAGCTTTTCTGGAAAGACGTCCAAGAACTCTTTCACCATTCTAACATCTTTTACAGTCAATTCTTTGGCCTCCAAAGCACTGATGAAAGCTAGAAAAGCCTCACACCCTTTTCGCACCATCCTTTCAGCCTTTAATGCAGACACCACATTGGACAGGTAATTCCTTCTCTCACCTATCGCCAGCACCTCCTTATCCTCAAGAGTTTTCAATACCATGCGCTTAGCAGCACAATCCAAGTTTGCTCGATACTTAACTAACCAGCCCATGCCTATAATCAAGTTGAACTCGCCGAACGGAAATTCTATCAAGTCGGCCGGGAAAACAATCCCTTGCACTTCTAAAGGCACATCCCTAAATAGTTTGTTCACTACTATAGATTGTCATAAAGGGCTAATCACTATCATTTCTTTAGAAGCAATCTTAGATTCTATACTTAAAGTCTCAGAGACATTACTAGCAACATATGAATGTGTAGACCCAATATCTATCAAAGCTGTAAAGCGCACACCAAAAATAAAGAACGTACCGGTTATGATGTCTAGTGCATCGCCGTCCTCTCGTTGTCTAGTTTCATAAACAATCCAGGCTGTCTTGCATCTGTGTTACCGGTACCCCTGCCCGGTGCTCGACGACCTCGACCAAAACCATTTCCTCCTCTGGCTGGTCCACGACCTCTTGGCGGCTGCTGACCACCTCTTCTAGCCTGTGCATAACGCTGACCCACTGGCTGCGCCCTGTCTGACTCTTGTGGACAGTCCCTTATCCGATAATCCATAGATCCACACCTGAAGCATCCTCTATTACCTACCCAACACTCCCCCGAATGGAATTTCCCACATCGAGCACACTGTTGAGACCGACCAACAGCAACAGGCTTCGCAACTCGACTCGATCCATCAAACCTAGGCCTCTTTTGGAAACCCCAGCAGATCCTGACGACCCAAAGTTCCTCTTATTGTTACCTCCATCCTTATCCCGATTCTGTCTCTCAGATCGCTTTACCTCTTCAGTTATCTTTGCTTTCTCAACCAGAATAGCAAACTCTCTTTCCCATTGCGGAGCTATCAGTACCTGCAACTCATCCCTCAGACCATCCTCAAATCAAACACAGCGCTCTTAATCAGTTACGACGATACCCCGAGCATAGCGACTTAAACGCAAGAACTCCGCCTCATACTCATCCACCAACTTATTCCCCTGAACCAAGTTTAGAAATGCCTTCTTCTGTGCGTCCACATAACTTGCCCCAACATACTTTCCCTGGAATACTATCTTGAAGAAGTCCCAGGTAATACGGTCCGCTGATGTACCATCCCTTACCGTGAGCCACCATTGGTATGCCTCATCTCGAAGAACGGACATTACTCCTTTCAACTTTTCCTCTGCGGTATAATCAAGATCGTCCATGATTCGTTCAATCGCTTCCAGCCAGTATTCAGCTACATTAGGAGCCACACCAGAAATACCCCTAAATATCTCAGCCCCATTTGCTCGAAGTCGCTCCGGAATAGATTTCTGAGCTATTGATCCCGTGCTAGCTCCAGCGACCCACTCCAGAACATGCAGCATATCTTGGGACAAAGCATCCTCCCTTCCTGATCGATACTGAGACCCCGCTTCTGCTACTGGTGATGCTAGCACTTCACCTTCCGGCCCATGTCCTGATTCCGAGGGTCCAGCCTCAACACCCCGGCCTCTACCACGGCCACGTAAACCACGTCCACATCCTCTAGCGCTCAAGATTATAGAATCGACTTAATCTGATTAAAATTTTATGAATTAGTGTATCTTCCACTGTTTATTACCGGATAGCTTATGAAGATAGAATTTAGAAGTAGTTTTTTCGCAAAACATATTTCCAAAGGTCTCAATCTCTAAAATTGAATCCCCTAAAACTAGCAATCACAACATAATATAATCTTTTCATAAGAAATCAAGCAGTAGTCAGAAGACTTACAGTACAGATTTGTGCCGGAGACTCGGGTGCCATACTTCCAGAAAACATATATTTTTTTCTAAACCATATTTCAACCCAATTTTGGAAGACGTTTTTGAACCCGTTCCACAGTCGAGTTTTGCAACTGGGCTCTGATACCAATATTGTAACACCCCAAACCCGGTCTATACGTTACGACCAAATCTGGTATGTTACATGAAAGGTAGTTTTGAAATTTTGAAGGAACATCGCAATTTAAAAAAATATTCGATTAGTGTTTCCATTTTAAGGATAATTTAAAATTTTGTTTCAAAGTTTCTTACCAACTTCTTATTAATATGAACTAAGAGTCGTAAACAGGTTTGTTTTACGAAAGCCAAAACTTAGGGAATTTTATAAAACACGAAATTTGAAACCAGTGCCGAGGTTTTAAGCAAATTTTTGAATTAACTAGTTATTCGTTTGTCATCCTTTGTTAACACTTTAAAAATAAACGATTGTTTATATTTTTATTTTAGAAAAATTCTCTATTTGACATTCCATATAATATGTAATAACAGCATTAAATCAAAACCCAAATTAAAGTTATGGAGGCCTTATTACATAGAAAAAACCCAAAGTAAAAGTAAGTTTAAAGAAGGAAACAAATATTTACGAAGAAATAGTGCATGGCCACCTCAAAGTCTACCTCGGCTCCAAATTCGCAACTAGGGGTTACTTGTAAAATTAAGCAGAGGGGTGAGTCACCGAGACTCAGTGTGTAATTCCCCTCACAAAAGTAATCTGGGCTTAAGCCCACAGAACACATTGGGCCTTAGCCCTCACAACATGGCATATTAAAAATTATATGCAATGCAACCCAGCCCAACCTAGTTTTCCATCTTCTACATCACCTGAACCAGCCGAACACCTGTGGCACCAAGCCACTGTAGTACCAAACCACTATGACAGTGTCACTGATAAATGTATATGTGGGGCCAACCAACTGTGGTACCAAACCACTGTGACAATCACTGATAAATATATGTGGGGCCAACCCACTATGGTACCAAACCACTGTGACAATCACTGATAAATATATATGTGGTGCCAGACCACCGTGGTACCAAACCACTGTGACATAGTCACTGATAAATATATGTAAGGCCAACCCACTGTGGTACCAAACCACTGTGACAGTCACTGAATCACACTTCCCCTTTCAATCATATCCCAAACCCATGCAAGCATATTATTAATATGTGATGAATACAATCATATTTCAAATGTAAGCAGATAATCAAATTATACATAAATTTAGATTATGCTATTCGTAAAACAAAGTTATACAGGTACTTACCTGGTATCTCCAACCTTACCCACAAGGGTATATCGACTGTCTATACAGTCGTTCCGGCTTTCAGCCAACACAGTTATTAATGCAAAATAATAAAGAAAAGTGTGATCATTACACACCTGATTACGCGAAGAACTAAACACTGTATATCGTCGACACTCTCACTAGCAGGAATAACAGCGATTTGCCTATCCCAAGTCGGTGTCGGCTCTCTACCACAACCCAGCGAAAAGTCTCGAACCACCAACACAGCACTTCGTTTAAACTTAGGGGCAGAGACTACGAGTCCACTCCCCTCCTTAGTTTGACTGGCACTTGCATCCATGAAGAGACTTGATTAGTACTCAGAGTGAAACGTTGATTGTCTATTAAGAGAATTTGATTAAGGCAGACTATAAACGAAAGGGATGTAATAACCAAGATGTAACATCCTGATTTAGTGGGCCTGTGCATTTTGTGTGTTGTAAGTTTAATTTGTTAATTTAAGGGTTAGGGGTCCAGATTGGGCTCGAGAATGGGCTGAGGTCTTGACTAAATATTTTGTTTAGACACTTTAGGGCTTAAAATGTTGTATCCATAGTTTAAAATATCAAGTTGGGCTTGTGGCCCAGTGGCAAAATGGCGCCACTAAGAGGGAAGGGAGTTGGGGTCATTGGTAAAGGAGGAGGCCCAAGTTTTGGCCATTTGGAGCCCATGTTTTGGGCCAAATTCGGCACTTATAAAGGGACTAAGGAGGGGATGACACAAGGCTAAAATATAGGGATTTTTAATGTTTTTAATTTGTGGATAATAAGCTGATAAAGGAGGGAGGAAGTGGTGTGATGTAGGACACTTTTGGATAGGTGTTTTGATAAAGATAAGGAAAGGATGAGGAGCTATCTAGGATGATATAGGTGGCCGAATAAGGGACTGTATGTGAAAAGGGGGGACGGCTAGATAGAGTAAGAAAAAAGCTGAATTTTGTCAGTTTTTCCCTTTCTTCTTCGTTTCTCTGAAGCTCTCTCTTAGTTTTCTCTGTTGCCGAAACTTCTCTTTTCTTTTTCTTCTTCTGTCGAAATTACTTCCTAGCTGAATTTCCTAAGGCTCTCTTTTGTTTACTTTTCTAAGCCAAAACCGAAACTCCCTATTCAATTCTTCTAAAAAGCTGAAAAACACATCTAGATCATCTTTCTGGGATTTCTTTAAAAAGCCAAAACTCCTAGATCTCTAATCGTATATGCTTCGATCCTCTTCTGTGATTGTC
Source organism: Gossypium australe (assembly GCA_005393395.2). Taxonomy (NCBI): domain Eukaryota; kingdom Viridiplantae; phylum Streptophyta; class Magnoliopsida; order Malvales; family Malvaceae; genus Gossypium; species Gossypium australe. Next base: position 88,447,746 of record CM016619.1, on the reverse strand, counting down.
GAATCTTTGTGCAAGGGATAGTCGAAACCTTCTATAGAGGTAAGTATCGATTTGGGTTTTCTTTTGATCTTTTTAGGCTTTTGGAGACTATAGCCGAATGGCTAAATAGTTGGCTAATCTCGTGTTTTCTCTCATTTGCGGTATTCCAGAATTTGAAGTTGATTCAGTCACTTAGATTTCTAAGCCAAAGTTCAGTAGCACTTGGATCGTAACACTTTCGAGATTTCAAGGTAAGGAGATCTGCTAATTTAAAACATATAATCCGGGTAAAACACTAACCCTTGGCCGAATATAGGAAAGGCCCTATCTTCACGTTCTTCCGGCTTTTGAGCAAAGTTGTAGACAAAGGGCATTAGATCTGATTAGTGAGGATATCGACATAGAGAGTAGTACTACGCATTAATCAGGTGTGTAACTTCTCACATCATTTAGATTGTCTGCTAATATAAGTTAGTAAATCTGCTGATACTCTGTTAAATGCCGAAATCCCGGCATAACGTTTGAAAACCCGAGGAGGGTAAAAGCGAATCACCAGGTTAGTGATCTCTGTCATTCATAAGTGAATGTTTCTGCTAATGATATGTTTTTGTGATTGCACGGGGTTGGGTAATTGATGAAAGGGGAAGTATTCTGTTGTAGTGGCTTTTTGCCATGATCTGTTGTAGTGGCTATTGCCATGATCTGACGATGTGCAGCTAACTGCAGCATGACTGCCATCGATGGTGTGTAGCGGTGTAGGTTGATTGTAGAAATCCTCAATGGTGTGTTCGGCAGGTAAGGGTGGTGAGTAGCGGATGGAAACCTAGGATTGGGTTGGGCTTTGCGTAATTCCTGTTATTTCATGTTTTGATATCTGTTCTGTGGGGCTAAGGCCCAATCTGATGGTGAATGAGGGTTGCACACTGAGTCTTGTGACTCACCCTGTTATTTAACACTTTTCAGGAGACACGTAGAGCATCGGACCGGGCTGGAGAGGAACGCAAGGTGGCTATGCATGAGATTATTTTGGATACTGCGATAGCCAATATTTTGTTTATATTTATTACTTTGGATTAGTTGGGTTTTTATTTCATTGTAATAAGGCCATGGGCCATTAGATTTTCTTTTATTATTCGGGTTTTATTTTGGGCTTTTATTATTATTAAATATTTGGATTTTACGTTTTATTTAAGCTAAGGCATGTACCAAATTTCGGTTTCTAAATCACTAAGGCATTAATTTAAAATGTATATCTTTTATAACCTATTCAACCATTTAGTTTTTCCGATTAAAAGGTTAAACTCAAGAAAAATATTTCCCGAAATTACGATAACTTTTAAAATCTCTTTAGTGACATGCTAGATCCGATCATGGTGTTTGGGCCGGGTTTGGGGTGTTACAAATTGGTATCAGAGCCAGGTTCAAAACTCGGCTCTGGGGGTTTTTGGGCTCAAAACGTTTTCTAAAGTTGGGTTTTCGAAACATGCATATTTATAAATGATACAGGTCTGTTAGTTCGGTATGGCACCTGCGTCTCTGGCCCAAGTCTGCCAGGTAAGTATTCTAAACTATTATGTGACATATATATGTAGGCTTGATGGGCTTATGGGACGTAGACTATTTAGATTAGAACTTGATGGACTCTAGGCTTAGCTGAAACAACTCCTTAAAACTCATAAGACTTAATTTCACTAAACAAACCCGTGAACAAGTCGCACGACTAGGGTGTGGCAACAGGCATGCGCATGTCTAGGATTGGATCCGGAAGAGCTTGGTACTTAAGCAGTCCTAGTGACTCACCTCCTCTTCGCTGGAATCTTACCTGGTGCGTAGTGACTATTCACCCTAGCCACGCGGATTTGTTGACGGACCAAAATCTATAATTAAAACCTGAAAGGGACCAGCCACCTTATTTCTACAAAATTACTGAAATACCCTTATTTTGAAAAAAAATACCAAGATACCCACGATTTGCAAATATAACCCGATTTACAAAGTCAACGGAATTTTTCCCTAGAAAAAAAAAACACACAACACACGACAACAACCAAAAACCCACAAACACCTGAACACTACTATTATTCCTTTGAAATCAAATTCTCCAAGATACCCCTGTTTTAAAAAAAACCGCTTAGCTTTGTAAAATTTTTGAAAATACCCTTGATTTGTAAAAAAAATTTCCCAAAATATCCTTGATTTGTAAAATTACCAAATTACCCCTGACTCGTAAAATGACCAAATTACCCTGGATTGCAGAAAGTTACCAAAATACCCTTATTTCATGAAATCAACAAGGAACTCTATTTTGAAAATTACGAAAATACCCTTGTAGGATAAAATTACGAAAATACCCCTGGTAGTGGAATAACGAAAATACCCCTATGTATTGAATGTGGGTGTACGAATGTTGTCTGTATGTTGGTTGTTGAATGTAAGTAGTTCCTGGAACTAGGAGATGTGAACTTGAGACTGAATTGTAGAAATAATTGCGAATTCGAAAGAACTACTCTTAAAATTACTATTCATAAGACTGTTCGTGGTTAATCAGTGGAAAAAATTAATGATTCATAAAATTCTTAATCAGATAAATGCCAATCAAAAGAATGAGTACAAGGGGTCGAGGACGTCCGCCGCGTGGACGCGGTAGGGGTAGAATAACCTTTTCTGAGCCAGTAGGGTCTGGCCACAGATTAGGAAACGAGATGCCGGATTCGCCAGCTGTGAAGGGAGAGTTACGGGATCAGGCAGCCGGATATGATGCGGTATCTCAGGCGATGTTGCGGGTCCTCGAAAGAGTTGCTGGGGTAGGCACGGGTTTAGGAGCCCGAAAGTCTGTATCTGAACGACTCCGAGCCAACGGAGCGGAGGTGTTTAGGGGAGTTTCTGGCGTAGCCCCTAACACAGCTGAGTATTGGTTAGAGGCAAGTGAGCGTATAATGGATGACCTTGACTTCACTGTAGAGGAGAAGTTGAAGGGGGTCGTGTCTCTTCTTCGAGACGAGGCTTATCAGTGGTGGCTTACGGTAAAGGAGGGTACCGCCGCAGACCGGATTGACTGGGATTACTTTAAGGAAACGTTTCAAGGAAAGTATGTTGGGGCCAGCTATGTAGACGGCTAGAGGAATGCATTTCTGAATTTGGTGCAGGGAAGTAAGTCTGTATTTGAGTACGAGGCGGAGTTTCTGCGGTTGAGCCGTTACGCTCTCGTCAATTGCGGCACCTCTAACTAAGTTGTTGAGGAAGGGAGTATCGTTTGTATGGACCGACAAACAGCAGGAGAGCTTTGAGAAGCTGAAGAGAATCTTGACGGAAGCGCCAGTGTTAATTCAGCCAGAGGCGGGAAAAGAATTTACCGTCTACTGTGATGCGTCACACACGGGTTTAGGATGTGTGTTGATGCAAGATGAAAAATTTGTTGCATATGCGTCTCGGCAGTTGAGACCGTATGAATTGAACTACCCTACGCATGATCTAGAATTGGCGGCGGTAGTGTTTGCTCTGAAGATTTGGAGGCACTACTTGTATGGGGAGATGTCGGTTATTTACACGGACCATAAGAGCCTGAAGTATCTCCTTACCCAGAAGGAGTTGAATCTGAGGTAACGTAGGTGGATTGATCTCTTGAAGGACTATGCTGCTCAATCGAATATCATCCGGGTAAGGCTAACGTGGTAGCAGATTTGAGGGTGATGTTCGCTCATCTCAGTTTGTATGAGGATGGCAGTTTGGTAGCTGAACTCCAAGTGAGACCAACGTGGACAAGTCAGATTAAAGAGAAGCAGCTTCTAGATGATGTTTTGAGTGCTCGACGCCGGCAAGTGCAAAGTGGTGAAGGAGAGGACTATAGTGTGAATGGTGATGGAGTTCTGTGTTTTCGTAAAAGAATATGTATGCCAAGGGATGTGGAGTTAAGGCAGATGATTCTACAGGAGGCACATAGTAGCCCATACGCTATGCATCCTGGTGGGGTTAAGATGTATCGGGATTTGCGAGAGCAATTCTAGTGGCCAGGTTTGAAGCGAGAGGTAACAGAATTCGTGGGTAGATGTTTGACGTGCCAGCAGGTGAAGGCAGAACACCAGTTGCCTTCAGGGTTGTTGCAGCCGGTAAAGATTCCACAGTGGAAATGGGAAAGAATCACGATGGATTTTGTTAGTGGGTTACCTTTTACGCCCACTAAAAAGGATTCGATTTGGGTAATTGTGGATCGATTGACGAAGTCTGCTCACTTCATACCGGTTCGTGTGGATTATTCTCTACAAAGGTTGGCCAAGCTGTGTGGCTGAGGTGGTGAGATTGCATGGTGTACCTGTGTTGATCATATCAGATAGAGACCCTAGATTCACGTCACGATTCTGGAAGGCTCTGCATCAGGCAATGGGAACAAGGTTAGACTTTAGTACTACTTTTCATCCACAGACTGATGGTCAGTTTGAGAGAGTAATTCAGATCTTGGAGGATATGTTAAGATGTTGTGTCATCGATTTTAGGGGTAGTTGGGAGGAGTATTTACCTTTGGCAGAATTTGCGTACAATAACAGCTATCAATCCAGTATTCAGATGGCACCTTATGAAGCGTTATATGGACGGAGATGTCGTACTCCTACTTGTTGGACAGAATTGGGTGAATGTCAGGTGTTGGGTCCAGAACTAGTTTTAGAGACGGAAGAAAAGGTGAAGTTAATACGGTCTCGGTTGAAAGAAGCGTCTGATCGACAGAAATCTTATGCGAATTTAAAATGAAAGGAGATGGAATTTGCAGTGGGAGACCAAGTCTCTCTGAAATTATCACCATGGAAGAAGGTAATGAGGTTTGGTCGGAAGGGCAAGCTAAGTCCTCGGTTTATTGGACCTTATCGGGTACTAGAACGTGTGGGGCCAGTAGCGTATCGATTGGAGTTACCTTCAGAGTTGGAATGGATACATGACGCATTTCATGTCTCGATGCTAAGACGTTATCGTTTTGATCCATCGCACGTGGTGCCGGTGGAAGAGATTGAAGTAAGGCCAGATTTGTCTTTTGAGGAGGAGCCAGTGCAAATCTTGGATCGAGACGTAAAGGTGTTAAGGAGGAAGTCTGTCCCTTTGGTCAAGGTTTTGTGGCAGAACCATGGCGCGGAGGAAGCGAAGTGGGAGCCAGAGGATGTTATGCGACAACAGTACCACCATCTCTTCTGATCAGGTAACTTTTGAGGCCGAAATTTATTTAAGGGGGGTAGAACTGTAACATCCTGATTTAGTGGGCCTGTGCATTTTGTGTGTTGTAAGTTTAATTTGTTAATTTAAGGGTTAGGGGTCCAGATTGGGCTCGAGAATGGGCTGAGGTCTTAACTAAATATTTTGTTTAGACACTTTAGGGCTTAAAATATTGTATCCATAGTTTAAAATATCAAGCTGGGCTTGTGGCCCAGTGGCAAAATGGTACCACTAAGAGGGAAGGGAGTTGGCGTCAATGGCAAAGGAGGAGGCCCAAGTTTTGGCCACTTGGAGCCCATGTTTTTGGGCCAAATTCGGCACTTATAAAGGGACTAAGGGGGGACGGCACAAGGCTAAAATATAGGGATTTTTAATTTTTTTTAATTTGTGGATAATAAGCTGATAAAGGAGGGAGGAAGTGGTGTGATGTAGGACACTTTTGGATAGGTGTTTTGATAAAGATAAGGAAAGGATGAGGAGCTATCTAGGAGGATAGAGGTGGCTGAATAAGGGACTGTATGTGAAAAGGGGGGGACGGCTAGATAGAGTAAGGAAAAAGCCAAATTTTGTCAGTTTTTCCCTTTCTTTTTCTTTTCTCTGAAGCTCTCTCTTAGTTTTCTCTGTTGCCGAAACTTCTCTTTTCTTTTTCTTCTTCTGTCGAAATTACTTCCTAGCTGAAGTTTCTAAGGCTCTCTTTTGTTTACTTTTCCTAAGCCAAAACCGAAACTCCCTATTCAATTCTTCTAAAAAGCCGAAAAACACATCTAGTTCATCTTTCCGGGATTTCTTTAAAAAGCCGAAACTCCTAGATCTCTACTCTTTTACGCTTCGATCCTCTTCTGTGATTGTCGAATCTTTCTACAAGGGATAGCCGAAGCCTTCTATAGAGGTAAGTATCGATTTGGGTTTTCTTTTGATCTTTTTCGGCTTTTGGAGACTATAGCCGAATGGCTAAATAGTTGGCTAATCTCGTGTTTTCTCTCATTTGCGGTATTCCAGGATTTGAAGGGGATTCAGTCGCTTAGATTTCTAAGCCAAAGTTCAGTAGCACTTGGATCGTAACACTTTCGGGATTTCAAGGTAAGGAGATCTGCTAATTTAAAACATATAATCTGGGTAAAACACTAACCCTTGGCCGAATATAAAAGAGGCCCTATCTTTGCGTTCTTCCAGCTTTTAAGCAAAGTTGTAGACAAAGGGCATTAGATCTGATTAGTGAGGATATCGACATAGAGAGTAGTACTACGCATTAATCAGGTGTGTAACTTCTCACATCATTTAGATTGTCTGCTAATATATGTTAGTAAATCTGCTTATACTCTGTTAAACGCCGAAATCCCGGGATAACGTTTGAAAACCCGAGGAGGGTAAAAGCAAATCACCTGGTTAGTGATCTCTGTCATTCACAAGTGAATGTTTCTGCTAATGATATGTTTTTGTGATTGCACGGGGTTGGGTAATTGATGAAAGGGGAAGTATTCTGTTGTAGTGGCTTTTTACCATGATCTGTTGTAGTGGCTTCTGCCATGATCTGTTGTAGTGGCTTTTTTCCATGATCTTTTGTAGTGGCTATTGCCATGATCTGACGATGTGCAGCTAACTACAGCATGACTGCCATTGATAGTGTGTAGCGGTATGGGTTGATTGTAGAAATCCCCAATGGTGTGTTCAGCAGGTAAGGGTGGTGAGTAGCGGATGGAAACCTAGGATTGGGTTGGGCTTTGCATAATTTCTGTTATTTCATATTTTGATATCTGTTCTATGGGGCTAAGGCGATATCTGATGGTGCATGAGGGTTGAACACTGAGTCTCGTGACTCACCCTATTATTTAACATTTTTCAGGAGACACGTAGAGCATTAGACCGGGCTGGAGAGGAACGCAAGGTGGCCATGCATGAGATTATTTTGGATACTGCGACAGCCAATATTTTATTTGTTTATATTTATTACTTTGGATTAGTTGGGTTTTTATTTCATTGTAATAAGGCCATGGGCCATTAGATTTTCTTTTATTATTTGGGTTTTATTTTGGGCTTTTATTATTATTAAATATTTGGATTTTACGTTTTATTTAAGCTAAGGCATGTACCAAATTTCGGTTTCTAAATCACTATGGCATTAATTTAAAATGTATATCTTTTACAACCTATTCAACCATTTAGTTTTTCTGATTAAAAGGTTAAACTCAAGAAAAATATTTCCCGAAATTGCAATAACTTTTAAAATCTCCTTAGTGACATGCCAGATCCGGTCATGGTGTTTGGGTCGGGTTTAGGGTGTTACACAAGAAACCGAGAAGATCACTCCTTACCTTAAGAATCCGAATGGAATGGTAAGATTCGGAAATCAACAGGCCTTCAGGCTTCAGACTACAAAACGTTCGACTACTGGGGTTTCCCGGAGTAAACGTTCCAAAACGAGAGAAGAAAAGGAGGGATTAGCCGAAATCTAAACATTAAAAGAGATAGCCACTTCGGCTAAGAACAACCCAAGATTGAAAAGGGAAATAAAAGATGAACAGAATCACCCTTACCTTGCGTTTACTAATGAGTTGAAGGAGAAAAGAGATTCGGCAGAAAATAGCCCTTCACGACTTGAGCTACTCGAGCAGTATCGATTTGAGATGAAAAAGAAACAGAGGGTCAGTTAGGGAAGAAGGAGATAGAGGAGCAGAGAAGAAAAGAAGAAGAAGATTTGGCTTTTAAGAAAGGAGAGAAAAGAAGAACATATGTGCCAAACAAGATATAAAAAGATCATTACCTTCAACAATCAAATAAACAAGGTGAATCCGATTCACTTGGGACCAAAGGAATTATTCGGCCTGAGAAGAGAAATAAAAGGATGACAATGAAGGAGCAGCAAGGTTTCAGCTATGAGAAGAAAAGAGAAGACAGTTGGTAGGTATAGATGAAGAGAAAAAGAAAGGCATAAATGGTCACTCTCAAGATTCGGCTAACACCAAAGAGTCAATAAGAACTGAAGAAATGAAGGAAAAAGCCACTCCAAAGACTTAAGTTTCGGCAAAAGAAAATGAGACTAGAATTGAACCCAAACGACAAAAAGAAAAGAAAGCTCACACTTACACTAATGTTTAGAAAATATGCTCCAAAATTCGACACACACACAATACCCCAAAACAGAAAATACCAAGATGGAAAAGCCTAAGTCTAAAGAGAATTTTGGCACACCTCTACTAGCTAAACCGAAATGCTCCCACACTAGACCCCTTTCATGACTGAAATTCTCCCCCCCAAGACCCCCACGTTCGGCCAACACCTCCACCACACTCCAAATCCCTTATTTCACTCCACAATTTGCTCCCCATCACCCATTCAAATTGGTTTGACCAATTCAAACTTCTCCAAGCTCTCTTGTCCATCCATTTGAATACATTTGACCCATTCAACAACCACCTTGAAAAGTCCCAGCCGAATGCCTCTTCTTCCTCTCCTGGAGCACAAAAATAAAGTTCCACATGCTGCAGATGAGACTCGAACTCCTTCCCCCCTCCTGCTCCCTTGTGACGCCACTTCCTTGCTCCTTAAGTGGCGTCACCTTGCCACCACACCACACTCCTTTTTGTGTCAACAAACACAAGTAAATATTCTTAAAGCCTGCTTCTGCTAGCTTTCCCACCTAAAGTGCACAAAAAGCAAAATTTTTCTAAAGCTCTGGCTCGACCCCGAGCCTCCCCAGGACCCCCAAGCACACCAAAATAACATGCTAAACAAACCAAACACATAGAATAGCATAAAATGCAGAATCCCTAATTCTAGGATGTTACAGAAATAGCTAAACCGAGCTACGAGGGTTTCAAAAATACGAAGAACATTAAAAACGGGGCTAGGATGCACTTACTATCAAGCTTGGAAGTTGAAGAAACCCTAGCTATGGAAGGCTTGTAAAATTCGGCTATGGCAAGAAGAAGATGGACACAATTTTGACTTCTTTTTCCCTTTTAATTCATTTAATAACCCAATGACAAAAATGCCCTTAATGGCCATTTCTTGAGATTTTTTCTTCCCATGTCTATTTTAGTCCATCTTAATATATAATGGTCTAATTGCTAAATAAGGACCCCTAATAATTTTTATGATTCTATTTCATACTTAAATCTTCTAGAAACTCAGATTTTCTAATCTTTACAATTTAGTCCTAATGGACAATTTATTCACTAATTAATAAAATTTCTTTATGGAAATTTCACACAATCATGCAAACACCTCATAAGCCTTATAAAAATCATTTAATCATATATTTCTACTTCGGATCTGTGGTCTCACACCACTTTCTGACTAGTAATCGGGCTATTACAATTCTCGCCCCTTAGGGATTTTCGTCCCCGAAAATCTTACCATTAAAAAGGTTTGGGTGCTGGTTCCTCATATCCTCCTCGGGCTCCCATGTAGCCTCTTTTACGCCATGTCTTTTCCACAATACTTTTACAAGGGATGTACTTTTATCTCTTAATTGCTTGATTTCTCAGGCTAGAATTTTAACTGGTTCCTCGCCATAAGTCATGCCTGGTTGAATTTCAACCTCTGTTGGTGTAATCACATGCGAAGGGTTTGATGGGTAGCGTCGCAACATAGACACGTGAAACACATCATGAATCTTCTCTAACTCAGATGGCAAGGCCAACCGATAGGCTACCGGCCTAATGCTATTAGTGATCTCATATGGTCCAATAAAACACGGACTCAATTTGCCCTTTCGGCCAAACCTAAGTACTTTCTTCCATGGCGATACTTTTAAGAATACTCTATCATCGACTAGATACTTAATTTTCTTTCTTTTTAAATCTGAGTAAGATTTTTGTCTGTCAGAAGCAGCCTTTAAATAATCTTGAATCACCTTTACCTTCTCTTCAGTTTCTCTAACCCAATCAACCCCGTGGATCTGGTTTTCCTTAAGTTCAGTCCAATATAAAGGCGTTCGGCACTTATGCCCATATAAAGCCTCATAAGGCGCCATCTTTAATCTTGACTGAAAACTATTATTGTAGGTGAATTCCACCAACGGTAGGTATTTTTCCCAGTTGCCTTGAAATTTAAGAACGCAACATCGAAGCATATCTTCAAGCACTTGTATCAACCTCTCCGACTGACCGTCGGTTTGGGGGTGAAAAGCCATACTAAAGTTTAACTCTGTGCCCAAGGCCTCTTGCAACTTTTTCCAAAATCTGGACATAAATCTCGGACATCTATCCGATATAATCGATAAAGGCACTCCATGAAGCCCTACTATCTCTGAAACATATAAGTTCGCCAACTTGTTGAGTGAGTAGTCAACTCGTATATGTATGAAATGGGCTAATTTCGTAAGTCTATCAACTACAGCCCATACAACATCTTTCTTACTCGGTGTTGACGGCAAACTTGTTACAAAATCCATGGTTACTTTGTCCCATTTCCATTCGGGTACCATAATGGGTTGAAGCAAACCTGAAGGTCCTTGATGTTCGGCCTTTACTTGCTGACAAATCAAACATCTTGAAACATACTTGAAAATATCTTTCTTCATACTCGGCCACCAATACCATCTCTTCAAGTCATTATACATCTTAGTGCTACCCGGATGTACAGATAAGAATCCACTATGAGCCTCATGTAAAGTTCTACGAATGAGCTCATCATTTCTTGGTACAGAGACTCTGTCTCTGAACATCAAACATCCGTCAGAATTGATCCGAAAGTCGGACTCAACACCTGACTCACACTGAATTCTTTTGGCTTGCAATTTACTATCATTTTTCTGAGCCTCATAAATCTCTTGAAGAAACATTAGTCTAGCCCTCAACTCAGCTAGAATGGAACCATCATCGGACAAAGTCACCTGTGTATTCATAGCCCTCAAAGCAAATAGGGATTTCCTACTCAAAGCATCGATGACTACATTCGCTTTTCCCGGGTGGTAGTTAATTACTAACTCATAATCCTTTATCAACTTTAACCATCTTCGTTGCCTTAAGTTAAATTCCTTTTGAGTCATCAAGTACTTCAGGCTCTTATGATTGGTGAATATCCGACATTTTTCGCCATACAAATGGTGTCTCCAAATCTTCAATGCAAAAAAAAAAAAAAAATAGTAGCCAACTTTAAATCATGCGTCGGGTAATTCTTTTCATGTGGTTTTAATTGTCTGGAAGCATACGCTATCACTTTGCCTTCTTGCATAAGTACACACCCTAATCCATTTAAGGATGCATCGCTGTAGATCACAAATTCTTTTCTCGACTCAGGTTGTACTAGAACTGGAGCCTCTGTCAATTTTACCTTTAATTTTTCAAAACTCTGTTGGCACTTTTCCGTCCATTCAAGCTTTACATTTTTCTGTACCAGTTTCATCATTGGAGTAGCTATCATGGAAAAACCCTTAACGAACCACCTATAGTAGCCAGTTAAGCCCAAAAAACTTCTAACTTCAGATACATTTTTTCAGGGGTTTCCAATCAACAATGGCTGAGATCTTACTTGGGTCAACTCGGACACTATCTCCTGAGACAATGTGTCCCAGAAACCCAACTTCCTTGAGCCAAAATTCACTTTTTTTGAACTTGGCGTACAACTGGTTATCTCGTAGAATTTGTAAAACTATCATTAAGTGCTCAGTATGCTCCAGCTCATCTCGAGAATATATCAATATATCATCAATAAAAACAACCACAAACTTATCTAGGTATGGCCGAAAGATGCGATTCATTAGATCCATAAACACCTCCGGGGCATTAGTTAAACCAAAAGGCATGACTAAAAATTCATAGTGCCATACCTCATCCGAAATGCAGTCTTCGACACATCTGAGTCTTCTACTCTCAATTGATAGTATCCCGACCTCAAGTCTATTTTGGAGAATACAGTGGCTTCCTTCAATTGATCAAACAAATCGTCAATCCTTGGCAATGGGTACTTGTTCTTCACTGTTACTTTATTAAGCTATCGGTAATCTATGCAAAATCTCATAGAGCCATCTTTATTTTTCACAAATAACACTGGAGCACCCCACGGAGAGCAACTCAGTCTAGCAAAACCTTTGTCTGTCAACTCTTGCAACTGTGCCTTCAATTCCTTCAACTCAGTTGGAGCAATCCTGTAAGGAGCAATCGATATCGATACAGTACCGGGAGCTAACTCAATACCAAATTCAACCTCCTAACCGGAGGCAATCCTGGCAATTCCTCATGAAAAACATTTGGGTACTCACATACTATCGATATTGATTCCATCTTTAACTCGGTTTCTTTAGCATTCATCACAAAAGCAAGATACGCCTCATACCCTTTTCTTACATACCTCTGAGCTGACATGTGAGAAATCACTACCAGTGACCTGTCTTGTTCATCTGATTCAACACGAAGAGTGTCCCCATTTTCACATCTCAACTCAATATATTTCTTTCCACAATTTACTGTCACATCATGAGTGGTTAACCAGTCCATACCAAGAGTAATATCGAATTCATCAAATGGAAATAGCATGAGATTTGCCTTAAAATAATAACCTCTAATCATTAATGGGCAATCTTTGCATACTTTATCAACTAATACACTTTTGCCTAAAGGATTAAACACTTTTATTGCAAACACCGTAGACTCAACAGGTATGCTCAAGATAGATGCTAATTTCATACAAATATATGAACGAGTAGACCCCGGATCAATTAAAGCAACAACATCAGTGTCATGAAGAGAAAATGTACCCGTAATTACATCGGGAGATGATGCCTCTTCCCGAATGCGAATGGCGTAAGTCCTTGCAGGCACTCTACCCTCAGATCTTGCAGCCTCCTCTCGGGGTGTATTTTTACTACTCGCCCCACTTCCCGGGTTCTTTTGTTGTCTTTCTCTAGTAGTGCTCTCTGCTCTTGCACTCTGAACTTGGTCTTTCTCAACCATTCAGAACATTCTCTGATGAAGTGATCTCGGGAACCGCACTTAAAACAAGCACTCTCATGTGCACGACATTCACCGGGATGTCGTCTGCCATACTGTGGGCATTTTGGTCTATTAGATCGAACGTTCCCGACACTAGCAACTGAATTAGTCTGAGACTTATTCCCCGAATACTGTTTACTTGTAACATCCTAAATTTTTGGGCCTATACGTTTAATGGGTGGATATGTTTAATGTGTTAATCTAAGTGTTAGGGGTCCAAATTGGGCTCAGGAATGGGCTGAGACCTCAGTTAAAATATTCTGTTTGGGCATTATAAGTTTTAAAGATAGTTATCTATGTTAAAAATATCAAGATTGGGCTTGTGGCCCAGTGGCAAAATGGCACCACTAAGAGGGAAGGGAGTTGGCGTCACTGGAAAATGAGGAGGCCCAAGTTTTGGCCACTTGGAGCCCATGTTTTTGGGCCAAATCCGACATTTAAAGAGGAGCTGGGGGGACGGCACAAGGCTATTATTTAGGGATTTATTTCATGTTTTAATATATATGGATAATTAAGCTGATAAAGGAAGGAAGAGTTAGAGATAATTAAGTCTCTTTTAGATGAGTTAGTAGATTAAGATAAAGGAGAAAAGATAGGATTTATCTGCAAGGTTAGGTAAGTGCCGAAATTTCTATAAATAGGGGGGATAGCTAATCAATTCTGGCATTGGAACCCTACTCTTTCTTCTCTTCCTGTGCCGAAAATTTGAAGGCCATCTCACTTGTTTTCTTTTCTCATCTTTTCTCTTCAAAAAGCCAAAAATCACCATTGTTTTCTCACCTTTTCTTTCTTTTTCTTTGAAATTTCCTTTTAGCTGAATCTTCTAATCTCCATTGTTCTTTTGCTCCCATTCACTAAAAACTCTTCATTCAATTCTTCTAAAAGCCGAAAAACACATCTAGTTCATCTTTTCAGGATTTCCTTAAAAAGCCGAAAACTCCTAGATCTCTAATCTTCTACGCTTCAATCTTCTTCTGTGATTGCCGAATCTTTCTACAAGGGATAGCCGAAACCTTCTATATAGGTAAGTATCGATTTGGGTTTTCTTTTGAGCTTTTTTGGCTTTTGGAGACTATAGCCGAATGGTTAAATAGTTGGCTAATCTCGTGTTTTCTCTCATTTGCGGCATTCCGGGATTTGAAGGGGATTCATTTGCTTAGATTTCTAAGTCAGAGTTCAGTAACACTCGAATCGTGTTACTTTCGGGATTTTAAGGTAAGGAGATCTATTGTTTTTAGCATGTAAATTCGGGTATTTATTAATCATTGGCCGAATGTAGGGGGAACCCAAATCTTCGTATTCTTTCGGCTTTTGAGCAAGGTTTTAGACTAAGGGTTGTAGATCCAGATAGTAAGGATTTAACTAAGGGAGTAAAACTACGCGATATCAGGTGTGTAACACTTCCACACCATATAGATTGCCTGTTAAAATATGTTTATTAATCTGTTATATTCTGGTTAATGCCGAAATCCCGGCATAACGACTGAAACCCAAAGAGGGTAAAAGCAAATCACCAAGTTAGTGATCCCTGTCATTCTAAGTGAATGTTCTGATTAAATGATATGAATATACCAATTTTCTGTGATTGCATGGGGTTGGGTTTGATGAAAGGGGAAGTGTTCTGTTGTAGCGGCTGTTGCCGTGACCTATTGTAGCGGCTTTTGCCGTGACCTGTTGTAACGGTTTTTGCCGTGACCTGTTGTAGCGGCTTTTGCCGTGACCTTTTGTAGCAGTTTTTGCCGTGACCTGTTGTAGTGGCTTTTGCCATGACCTGTTGTAGTGGCTACGGCCATGATCTGACGATGAGCAGCAAGACTGCCATCAATGGCGTGTAGCGGTGTGGGTTGATTGTAGAAATCCCCAATGGTGTGAATGGCTGGTACGGGTGGCGTGTAGCGGATGGAAACCTAGGATTTGGGTTGGGCTTGCATAATTTTTGTTATATATATATATATATATATTAATCTGTTATTATGTTCTGTGGGGTTAAGGCCCAAATCTAATGGTGCAAGAGGGTTGCACACTGAGTCTCGCGACTCAACCTATTATTTAACAATTTCAGGTAGCACTTAGTGCATCGGACCGGGCTGGAGAGGAGCGCAAGGTGGCCATGCGAGAGAGTACTTGATCCAGCAGAAGATTTTACTTAGAATATTGTTTTTAATATTTTTGATTAAGGGTTTTGAATTTCGTTGTAATAAGGCCTTGGGCCACTAGACTATTATTTATGTTTTGGTTTTATGTTGGGCTTTTATTACTGGGCATTTACATTTTATGTTTAAATTAAGCTAAGACATGTATAAAATTTCGGTTTTCATTTAAAATTCACCAAGGCATTTTATAACTTTATATCCTATATGACTTAATAAATTATTGAGTTTTCGGTATAAATACTTAAAACCTGATAGTTGTTTTCCAAAGTGCCACATCCTTTTATTAAATTTCCTTAGTGACATACCAGATCCGGTTGTAGTGTTTGGGCCGGGTTTGGGGTGTTACATTACTCTTGCCTCTGCTTGAGAACCCGTCTAAAGTAGCTGATCGGGTGGAGAAATCTCTTGACTTCTTGGACGAGGACTGGAAGGACTTACTCCACTGTCTCTTTCTCGAGTCACGAGACTCCATCTCAGTTTTTCTTTTCTCTTTTACTAATTTTTCAGCTTTACAAGCCCGATCCACCAACACAACAAACTCTTTCAACTCTAGGACAGCAATAAACAATTTAATGTCTTCATTTAGCCCGTTCTCAAATCTCTTGCACATGACGACTTCAGTGGAAACACACTCTCGAGCGTATTTACTGAGTCTTACAAACTCGCACTCATACTCTGTTACTGACATTTTACCTTGTTTCAGTTCCAAGAATTCCTTCCTTTTCTGGTCGATGAATCTCTGACTAATGTACTTCTTCTTAAATTCTTCTTGGAAAAACTCTCATGTGACCCTTTGCCTTGGTACAACCGACACAAGGGTAGTCCACCACTGATATGCAGAATCACTTAAGAGAGAAATTACACACTTCATGCACTCTTCAGGTGTGCATGACAACTCATTAAATACCCTGATGGTATTTTCGAGCCAAAACTCTGCCTTTTCAGGATCGTCATCTTTACTAGCCTGAAATTCCTCTGCTCTTTGTTTCTGGATCCTATCAATCGGAGGCTTTTCTCTTCTTACCACTTGAGGGGCTACAGGGGTAGGCTGAGGAATAGGCGGGGGTGGAGCATTCGGGTTCGTGCAAACTAACTCTGTATACCAAGCATTCATCATGTGGAGAAAGGCTTCCCTATCCTCTTCTCCTCCTCTTTTACTTACTGTCGTGGGTCTATTCTTATTTTCATTAGGCATCGTCCTTTCGGCGGAAGCCGACGTGTTACTTTCTACATCATCCACCATAGCTCTTTCGATATTTATTTACTATATGAAAACACAATTTGAATTGTCAGGAGTCATCACACTATCATTATATAAATACTCTTATGTATGGCAAGTATAGTTAGACTCCAACTTACGCTACCTTAGTCTGAGAATCGACTAAACCATAGCTCTGATACCACTAAAGGTAACACCCCTTACCCGTGTCCGACGCCGGAACGGGATACAAGGCATTACCGTACTTAACCCTACTTGAACATGAAGTATTGGGTTATAAATTTCCTTCGAACTTAAAACTTCTCCTTCTTAATCATATCATACATATCATGGGCCTACGAGGCCTTAAACATACATCCAGAAGGTTTCAGAGTTCAACCGGAAACTTTTACATTCTTTGAAAATTTTTGCCTATACAGGGGTCACACGCCCGTGTGGGCAGGCTGTGTGGTCGCACACACCCATGTCCCTAGCCCGTGTAGAATTTATTTTTATTTCGAACCAACAGGGGTTTTCACACGGCCAGACACACGGTCGTGTCAATGGCCCATGTCCTTCACACGGCCTAGACACGCCCGTGTCCTCACCCGTGTGTGAAAACTAGGGGTATTCTGTTTATGACGTCAACAACCCCTTAAGGAGCACACAGCCTAAGCACACGCCCTTGTGCTGGCCCATTTGATGAATTGAATTCTCGCAATTAAATGCAGGGGACACACGGCCTATCAACACACCCATAGAGGTTGACCGTGTGTCACATACGGCCTAGACACACGCCTGTGTGTCTACCCGTGTGGGCATTTAAAGGCTATTTTCCAAGCCAGCTGTCACCCTGAGACATCAACACACTTATACCAACTCAAGTAATACATAACATGGGCTTTATACACTATGAATAACCCTTGAAACATCACTAGTAGAATTCATGAAACTCATCATCAATAAGATATGAAACTTAACAAATATTAACCAATTTCTTTGGCTATATACAAAAAGGATAGTAACCTTAAGAGCCAACACTTTCACTCCCAATATGATATAACTCAAAATGACACAATCTCTATACATGCCATACTTAAAACAAAACAACTTGGCTATACCAAAATAATGATTGATAGTGTGATCCGAGCTCCGACGTCTATGATCCCTGAGCTAGCTTGGTGAAACTACAAGGAAGAAAGAAAAGAGAGAAGTAAGCATATAGCTTAGTAAGTCTGCATGAAATTCATATAGCAACATATTTGCTCATAATAACTCATCCATCATAAAACAAGAACAACATAGATCTCAAGTGCTTGAGCTTACTTACTCATGCTTACCCTTTCTTATCACATATTACATAATAATTTCATACCTGTATTTTAATCATGGAACCTGTATCACTTAATCACATAGATTAGCACTTTCGCTAATATAAACATAAACTCAAGTCTACATCTTTCTTAATTTAAATAAAGCTCTTTATCAACCTTGAATAACTTAAGTTATTACTATCTTTACTTGCATAGCTTTCTCGTTACCTCTTTCATACTTGGCTCTTTTGCCCGTGAATGACTCGGAATATCAGAGGATACTCAATGTCACCAAACATGTGTCTCGATGCTAGTGCCATATCCCAGATATGGTCTTACATGGGATTGCCTCATGAATGCCGATGCCATATCCCAAATATAGTCTTACACGGGATTTCTTAACTCGATGTCGATGCAATGTCCCAGACGTGGTCTTACACGAGATCTTCCTTTGGTGTCGAAGCCATGTCCCAGACATGGTCTTACACTAGACCTTCCTTGCATAGTGTCGATGCTATGTCCTAGACATGGTCCTACATGAGACCTTCCTTATTCGATGCTGATGCCATGTCCTAGACATCGTCTTAGACAAGATCTACGTTCGATGCCGACGCCATGTCCCAGACAGGGTCTTATACGGGACCTACATTCCTTCAGTGCCAATGCCATGTCTCAGACATGGTCTTACACGGGATTTCCTTATCTCATGTTGTGACATAGGTATCCTCATTATTCTGAATCTTCAACCGGGACTTTTACTTACATGTTCTAATTTATTTCCTTATTAGACATTGATAATCAACTTCATGGAAGTAATGTACATTATACAACATACTAAGTAATTTTAAACATAAAAACATATGTAACCTTAAATTCATACAGACTTACCTCGGTACTCCAAAATATGTGTAGAACTGCAATTTAGTCCACAACTTTGTTTTTGCCTCGATTTCAATCCGAGCTTTGTGTTTCTTGATCTATAATAGCAAATTCACTTGTTTAATACTCACATTAACTAAATCGACTCATGAATCATACTTTGGCAAATTTATGATTTTGCCCCTAAATTTTCTCTTAACTACACTTTTGCCCTTACGCTCGTAAAATGATTTTCATTCAACTTTCTTGTATTTCAAGCCTAGCCGAATTATATTCTCAACTATAACAACATTCAATTTCCACTATTTGACTCATGTATTACAATTTCTACAACTTTTACAATTAGGTCCTTTTATTCTTTTTTCGTGAAAATCACTTAGAAAAAGATGTTTATCATACATCAAACTTTCATATTCTTCCTTAAAACATCAAAATACATGCATGTCATACATGGGTAAATTTTTTAACATAAACCCTAACTCAAAATATAGTTAGAAATAGCTAAACCGAGCTACGAGGGTTTCAAAAATACAAAGAACATTAAAAACGGGGCTAGGATGCACTTACTATCAAGCTTGGAAGTTGAAGAAACCCTAGCTATGGAGGGCTTGTAAAATTCGGCTATGGAAAGAAGAAGGTGGGCACAATTTTGACTTCTTTTTCCCTTTTAATTCATTTAATAACCAAATGACAAAAATACCCTTAATGGCCCTTTCTTGAGATTTTTCCTTCCCATGTCTATTTTAGTCCATCTTAATATATAAT
Source organism: Gossypium australe (assembly GCA_005393395.2). Taxonomy (NCBI): domain Eukaryota; kingdom Viridiplantae; phylum Streptophyta; class Magnoliopsida; order Malvales; family Malvaceae; genus Gossypium; species Gossypium australe. The sequence continues at coordinate 88,428,329 of CM016619.1, read as the reverse complement.
GGTCTAATTGCTAAATAAGGACCCCTAATAATTTTTATGATTCTATTTCATACTTAAATCTTCTAGAAACTCATATTTTCTAATATTTACAATTTAGTCCTAATGGACAATTTATTCACTAATTAATAAAATTTCTTCATGGAAATTTCACAAAATCATGCAAGCACCTCATAAGCCTTATAAAAATCATTTAATCATATATTTCTACTTCAAATCTGTGGTCTCGCACCACTTTTTCGACTAGGCCCTAAATCGGGCTGTTACATTGTGCCACTTTGGGTTAGAAATAAGGCTTGGAAAATGGCCTATTTTTGTCCACACAAGACTAGACACGGGCGCGTGTCTCAGCCATGTGTGACACAAGGTCAAGTAACATGGCCGTGTGTCCCCTGATACTTCTTTAGAAATCAAGTCAGTAGCTTCACATGGCCTAGCACATGGGCGTGTGGCTTAGCCGTGTGGTTCAAGCCAGTATACTCATCAGTTTTTGTACGACCTAGCACACGACCTGGCACACGGGTGTGTGAGGCCACTTCGAAGGGTATGCGGCCTGGCACACGAGCATGCAGTCTAGTCGTGTGACTCAAGTCAGTGAGTTACAGGGCCTTGTGATCCCATTTTGAATGTCCACACGGCCCGTGACACGGGCGTATGTCCCCTGCACTTTGAAAATTTTCCACGTTTTTTCTAAAAATTTCTTAAGTATTTGATTTAGTCCCATACCACTTCTAATGTTTGTTTAAAGCCTTATGGGCTCGTGTTAGGAATTATATGACTGAATTTGAATGACTTTTTTTTGGATACAAGATATGGATATGAAATGTACGATTGTTTATGAGATTAGTCTGATAATGCTCCGTAACCCTATTAAGGTGACGGATACGAGTTAGGGATGTTACAGATTCGAAAGACGATTAATGCTATAAATTTGAGTCAATTTTATGATGCATGATCAATGCTTGATGAGGATTTAGTGCGAGAGTTCTATGCCAACTTGACCACGTTAGACATTACTAAAATAAGCTCAATGCCTCTTCTTTAATAAATAGCAAAGTAATGTGGTAATGTGAATGAACATGTCTAGGATTGGATTCTTGATAAAGATTTGGTATTTAAACAGTCATCATGACTCACCTCTCTTTCTTACTATCCTACATGGTGTTTAGTTCTCATTCATTACTTTACTTACACAATGAGAACATTGCTTTTTTTTTTAAGGTGGGGGTAGGGCAATATTAACATGAATTTTAATTTTTTTCTTATGTATGTTTCAATGCTTTCACATGAGTATGCTGAAATAAAATAATGTTCAGAGAGAATTTTTGTTCATAAGTTAGCTCAAATGCAAGTATGTTTTACTAATTTTATCTAAGTTTTTTTATGTTATCTTGAGTTATGAAATGCTTGTATGTTCTTAGGTCTTATGAAATGCTTGTATGTTCTTAGGTCTTATGTTTAAGTCTTTAGAATTGACTTAGTAACTTTCTTGAGGCGAAATCCTAGAAGGTATAAGAATCTAAACATGATTTAGGCATATTTTCTTTGGATCGTTTGAGCCTTTCAAGCCTACCATATGAATTTGACCTTTGAAACCTTAATTTGAGCCTTTAAGCCTATTTTATTGTCAATTACCAACATCATAAGGCATGCTACCATTTTTTAAAAATTTTATCTTATTTTTGCACCCATCTTTACTATACTTGTCTTGGTGACAAAATATCGACAAAAAATTCAAAAAGATGTACATATTCTTCGTTTCTTTTTTTTTTTTTTAAAAAGCTTTATTCAAATGTCAAGCAAAAAGAGCAAAATAAATACTCAAAGTATTGAGAAATATTGTTGGGCATACGCTTCAAAATTAAGTTTAGGGGGTAAAACCCATTAGTAGGAATAATGTACCTCAAATTGATCCAAGGCTAAGTTAAAATTAAGATTACTAAACATAAAATCCACTTCTCTTTATCCCTACCTTGAGCCTAGCCCCATTACAACCTTATAAAAGACCTATTGATTTTGATAATTATGTCGACTACATTAGTGGAGAGGAATTGCTAAGTTTAACATATGAGGACCATTAATTAAACCTTGTGATTGTTTAGTTTGATTGATAATGAAACTTTGATTGAATGGTGAATGTTATGTATGATCTTGAAAAACATGCACTCTATGACTTATGCTAGCATTTTTCCGCACTTAGAATAAAATTTTTGAAATAATGTTTGCATATGAACGACTTATCAATTAAAAGAGTTTGTGAGCATGATTTTGTTGAAGTATGTGTATGTGTAAAACTTGTTTCTGCTTAATGATTTTATTTAAACTTATTGTGAGATTGCTCTATCGAAATTTTTGCTTTGCATTACTCGGGACGAGCAATGGATTAAGTTTGGAGGTGTCTAAACTCTAATTTATATAGGTCTTTTAGTAGTTTATAACACCTTTTTACTTAAAATTAATATTAATCTCAAGTATTTTATTATTAATTGAGTGAATTTTGTTCATATTTCAATAATGAACATGATTTAAGAAAGAACGTAAATTTATGTTATTTTGTATTAAATTATTGCATAATTTAATTGTTTTGCTACATGTTAATTTTTGACTTTATTTTATATAGTTGGATCAAAGAAATTATGCATGATTTTATTTACAAAATAAAGTTACATGGACATGCCCAAATTCACTCAACATGGATAGCAAACACATGCAAATGGGTCATGAAGAAGTTGCTTTTGATCCAATTGAACCTGGATCAATTGATAGATAAGTCTGGTAAACAACTAGGTCACCAAACCATCCAACAAGAGAAGAATAAGCCCAATTCAGCATGACACTTGTGAGCAGCCAAAAACCATTTTTTTGGAAATTTATTGGAGGTCCTTTGATTTGACTTTGAAACCATCTAACCCTTGCTTGAATCAATCAACCAACATCCATTCCTTTCCACAATATGTGACCGGCCAAACAAAGGAGTAAATGGGGGGATTTTTCACACTACTTTTAGTAAACTCATCCACCAACCTTCACTATAAATACTCATATCCATTCCCCATCTGAAAGCATCCCTACATCCCTTACTCATCTATACATACATTCCTTATTCATTTATCTCATTCCCTCCCTTCATCTCCATGCATAGCATCCCATATTCCTTTTCCTTTTTAGCCAGCAAAACCTTGACAAGATTATCTCCTAGCCAGCCACCTTGAGAAGCCATTAGCAAAGGAGCAACACGAGGATTGGAGGAAACTTCTTCAATCGTACTTTGCGAGACTGCTTATTCGAACAAAGTTTATTCTTCCTTTACTTTGTTACTTTAATTAATCATCTTTGCAATGTGCTTTATTATCTTGTCATTAACAATGGTAGCTTAAATCTATTTAGCTAGGATGATTGCATCAATTCAATGAAGTTTGTTTAAATCATGTTTATAGTGTTTGTGCCTCAGTCGTTCATGTTTTCAATTAAACTCAAGTATATATTTCATTCATACGTGATTGGATGCATTAGAATTAGTTGAACGATCCGAACCAAACAATGACTAATAGAGAAAATAATTGAAAATTGCATGCTTAAATAATATCCGACCTAGAATAAATTAAAGATTCATAATAACTTGATCGAGCTCTATTACCTTGCATGGCTTTTAGATTTATGTGATTAAATTGTTCCAAATCGACCTAGTCCATGTTACTTTACATGAATTCTAAGAAACCATTTGTTTAATATGATCAGTAAAATGCATGTTTTACTAAGTAAAAGATTTTGAAAGGACTTAATTTGGTTTCAAGCCCATAAAAGATCGAGTTGCCATGGAATATTTTCCGAACACTGTTAAGCATGAGAAAAAGAAATTAGAATTGAATGATGTAATTATTCTAGCCTATTCATGTTATTGGTTGTTGAAGTTTGTGTTTTTGCTGCTAAACTCATTCATACATTCCATTTTATACTTTGCATTTAGATTAATTTGCATTAAGGATCATATTACATTTAGTAATTTATTTTTACATCAATCAATAAAAAATTTTTGTGTTTTTCTCACCAAATTGTTAACTTTAATTTTACAATTAATTGATTAACGTACACAGTCCCTATAGAGACAATAACTCCTTTACTTACTTATTACTTGATAACGATTGTTTAGACTTGCACAAAACACGCGTTACATTGAAGCACCTATCTTTCACACACTTATTCAAGGAGGTAGCTTAATGTTTCCATATATCCATTTTGGTCAGCTTTGTGAACTTGCATGTTGTAGTCGATCAATGTGGGCTCGTTAAGTCAAATGGGCCAGGACAGAAGGGAAGCTCGTAAAGAAGAAGCAGATGAGTTTTTAGAGAATCGACATGTTATTATAGATGAAGGTTGGAGAAATAGGTTTGGGTGGTTTTTTTAATTTACAAAAAAGTTTAAAATTTAAAATTTAAAATGATCATTTTATAAATGTTGAGGTTAAATTTATTAATTTTTTTTAGAATTTGAACTAAAATGACAAATTTTGTAAACATGGAAGGCTAAATTTATTGAAAATTTTATATTTGGGATCAACTTGATAGAATGTGTAAACATTAGAGAGCTATATTTGTTATTATACCAATAAAAAAAATCTATATCAAAACTTCCGTTAAATTTCAAACATCTTATAATGTTTGGTGACCAAATAATTATAAGTTCAGTGATCAAAATAGAACACAACTTTATAAATATAAGTTTTAAATAATAAATATTTTCAATAATATTTATAAATCTTTATCATATTACCGTAAACAATTGTTTCCTATTTTTTTGGTAAAAATGCGATAAAACGAATAACCAATGGCAGAGCCTAGTAGAGGCCCAGGGGGCCATGGCCCCCCTAAGTTTAAAATTTTTGCAATTTAGTCTTTTGTAAATATACTATGGCCCTTCCAAAAATATAAGTGGGCCCCTAAAGTTTAAGATTTCTACAATTTCCCCATTTATATATATACTTATTTTTGGATGATCAAATTTGGTTGATTGTGGATTGTTAGGATCGACTCGATTAAGCAACAAGAAAAAATAGCTGAATAAATTGAGAAATTGAACACACACAAATTTAACGTGGAAAAACCCTTCCAAAGAGGATAAAAAAACCACAGACAAAGATAATTTTACTATAATGGCAAAAGAACAAAGAGTACAAAAGATGGAGATAAAAAACTAAACCCCGAAAACCCGAAAACAAAGAACCTTCAAAACGTAAACACAAAATTCTCTAAATCTGTTATGAGTTCTAATATCTAATGGGTGTATTTTCTAAGGTTGTAAAAGAGCCTATTTATAGGCTAAATTCATAGGTAAAATAATAATAAAATAATCTAAACTAATCAGTGTTTGATTCAAACAAATAAACAGAGTTTAACTAGAAAATTACTTCTCAAATTTGACTGAAATAGGAGTCATACTTAATAAATCTCCACCTTGACTCATATTTCCACAACGCCATCTTTGCTAAAGCCCGCACGAGCCTATCTTGAACCATGCAGGGAATTAACTGAGTCGAATCTGTGCTTAGAAACTGGAAAACTTCTAGCCTTCGACTTGTACACTACCAAATCAAAACTAACCCGAGTTTGATTTTCACAAACACAGTGTCCTAACTTTTCAAAACCTGCATCCAAAAGAGAACCTCTCTTCAACGAAATAGTCATACCATTTTCCCTCCTATGACCAAGTTGCCTCTGCTCTAAATGAGTTAACTTTGACTCTATAACGGACGAGGGACATCCGATTTCACTGGTCACTGTAGACCTTCCAGAGTATAAAGACTTCCAGTTCTTTTACCTTTTAACAAAACAAGAGCTCCACGAGATACTTTAATGCCGCTCGACTCGATGTTGATTCTGCATCCTTTCAAGTCTAAAATACTCAAGGAGATGAGATTCTTTTGTAAATCAGTTACATACCTGACATCTGAGAGTGTCCTAATCATCCCATCGTGTATCCTAATTTTAACAGTACCAATACCAATTATCTTACTAGATGAATCATTTCCCATGCACACAACTCCACCTTCAATCAAACTGTATGTGGAGAACCATTCTCTATTGGGACACGTGTGGAAAGAACATCTCGAATCTAGGATCCACTCGGACATGAGCTTGGAGTTATCGCTTGCTGACACTAACAAGAAATCATCACCGTTTTCATCGACCAAATTAGCACCAACTACATCTTCCTCGTTACTCTCAGCAGCACTTCTATTTCACAGTTTTTAACAATCTGCTTTTGTATCACCCCTTATCGTATCCTACGCCGGAACCGGGTACGAGGCATTACCAGACTTAACAATACATTCTACCAAATTCCGAGCCACAAAATTCCACTTATAATTTAAACTTTAAGAAACACATGCATACACAAGCATTATAACTCCATGACCAATATGATCCACAACTCGTGGCCAAATACAGAATAATCCTTATTACCGTTATGAAGCAATACATTTGGTCAAATTAATTAACACATATACAAAATGACTTAGTCAAGCCCCTATACATGCCATAACATAAATCATTTACAAAATAAAGATACCCATAGATAGCTTGATAGTGTGAAGCGATCTCCGACGACCTCTAGCCCAAGCTTGTTTAATAGGACTCTGAAACATGGGAAAGAAAAAGGGGTAAGCTTATAAAGCTTAGTAAGTTCACATGTAAAAATAATAAGCATTAGCAATGAATTTAGCTTACTACTAAACTGTCATAACTTGCATAAATAATGCTAAGTTCTTACTTTCTCAACTTACTCATTTGTAGCCTTACCAAAGCCTTAACGAGACAAATTCTCACAACAAGTTCTCAAATTGATACAATCATTAAATCACATGCTTATACCTTATTACTCATGTTCACATTAATCTGTCTACTTGAATCGCTGTCACTAAATTATTTATTTCTTGAGCTACAGAGCTCTGAATTACAAACCGCTAATTCTCCCTAGAACTAGACTCATATATCTTCGTACCATAAAATTTCTAAAATTTTTGGTTTTGCCAATTAGTACAGTTTATTCATTAAAATTTCCCCTATTTCACTATTTGACTATTCTGACCTCTCTTCCCTACGAATCAATTTCTCATCTTACAAAATTCAAATGACCTTCTTGTTTAGTTCATTTGAAACTAGACTCATGCAGGATTTCAGGCATATAAATTTTATCCCATAATTATTTTTTGTAAAAGTTTTAATGATTTTTCTAAGTTAGAATAGGGGATCACATAATCATTCTGAACCAGTCTCACAAAAATTTAAATATCTCAAAATATACAAATCCTTTGTTTTCTCTATTTCTTTTATATGAAAATAGACTCAATAATCTTTAAATCAATATCTCATCCAACCTATAATTCAATTTCTACTATTTTTGGTGATTTTTCAAATTCACATCACTGCTGCTGTCCAAAACAGCTTTATTATAAATTTCTGCTCTCTCTCACTTTAGTTGTATTCATTACTTACCTATAACAATCTTTCCAATTTTCGATTACTTATCAAGCATATTGCTCTTACGTTACACATGCATATGCCTACACTTATCATTACAAAGTCACACATAATTTCACTTAATTGATTTTCCCGTTGAACGTTTTAGAATAATAACGGATATGCGGTGGTTTCGCACACAGCCTACCATTGAAGTTGAAGCTCTCTTGTACACATAATGGCCTTCACTTAGTACCACTCATGTGACCTGGCTCAATTGTACACATAATTCTGGCTCTCTTGTACACATAGTGGCCTTCACTTAGCACCACTCATATGACCTAGCCATCTCGTAGCTCTCTTGTACACATAGTGGCTCACACTACATACCACACATGTGACCTAGCTACGTATAGCCTTCATGTACACATGGCATACTCTCGGTACCACACATGTGGCCTAGCTATGTATATATATGTATCTTGTAGCTCTCTTGTGCACATAGCGGCCTACACTTAGTACCACTCATGTGACCTAGCTACATACCATTTATATCTTTCAATTTCGAAGGTTCAAACGGGAAGTATCTCACTTTCTAATACTTTATTCCATTCCTTCAATAGTCAATTATGATTCAAAAATCAGCTACAATACATAAAATATGCTGAAATATAAAAACATCAATAAAAATAATGAATTATTTACATACAACTTACATAATTACATTCTCAATCTCATCACATCATCAATTTAACTCATCCTCCCCAAATTATTATATTCCATACATTCTTGATATTACACAAAGCCATCTTCCTAATTTGGTCTTACATGTAAACTTATACCAATTCTCATTAAAATGTCGAGTCATTATCGAACATTATAATTATATTGGAAAATCAATACTAAAGTATTCATAACTAAAATTTCAATTTAACATTCAAACTTGCATCATTAAATGCTTATTAAACATATGAACTTACCTCAATACCAAAACGGACATTTTACCAACTTTCCTGATTTTTTATTTTCCTCTCGTTCTAGGTACAAATCTCGTTTTTTTGGGGTCTAAGACATCACATTTCACTTATTTAATTAATTTACTACTCAAAACAGTCCCTAACTCAAACTTTGGCAAAATTACAATTTTGCCCCTAAACTTTTACATAATTATGATTTTGCCCCTAGGCTCGAAAATTAAACTTCATCCCTTATTCTTATGTTTTATAACATGCTGATCATTTTTCCCTTCTATGGTAACATCAAATTCTTGCTCTAACATGCACTTATGTACATTAAGTATTTTCGCCGATTATGTCGTTTCACTCGTTTTCACTTAAAATAGCTTAGTAAAAGTTGTTCAACATAATTCTAAGCTTCATATTCTGCCATAAAACATCAAAATAAACACATTTCACCTATGGGTATTTTTCCAAATATGAACCCTAGGTTAAATTATTGCTAGAATAAGCTAAATCAAGTTACCGAGGACTCCAAAAACGTAAAAAACATGAAAAACGGGGCTAGAATGGACTTACCATGAAGCTTGGAAAGCTTAAAAACCCTATCCATGGCTTCCCACATGTTAAATTCGGCCTAAGCTTGAAGATGGACAAATTTAGCATTTAAATTTTGTTTTTAATTCATTTAATTCACTAAATTATCAAAATGCCCCTTAAAAAAATCTTTTGAAACATACCCATCCATGTCCATTTTTGTCCACCAACTTAACCAATGGTCTAATTTCATTTAAGGACCTCCAACTTAAAATTTCATAACAATTGGGCACCTCTAACATGTAGAATTCAGCTTTTACACTTTTTACAATTTAGTCTTTTTTACTAAATTGAGTGCCCAAACTTCAAAATTTTCGAATGAGATTTTCATGAAATCGTTCCGTGAAATTGTAGACCATAAAAATATAAATAAAATAAATTTCTCAACATTGGTTTTATGTTCTCAAAACCACTGTTCTGACAAAGCCCAAAATCGGGCTGTTACAACTCTCCCCCCTTTAGGGGTTTTCGTCACCGAAAATCTCACCAGTTAATGGGTTTAGGTCTAATTTCACAAGTCACTTTCAGCTTCTCATATAGTCTCGGCATCTTCAACATCTTACTTCTTAAACTAAGATTCAGAACTGTACTCTCTTATCATGAACATAAAAATCATATTACTGATCTTCTTAAATTGTGACTAAAAATCCCACTAATAAGTAACTGGCCTTATTCTATCAATAATCTCATACTCTTCGATGAACCACAACTCACATGTCTTTACTTATCTAGATGAAAAATTCTCTGTTAATGAAATACTTTCAGAAGCACTTGGCACTCATCTAAGTTCAATACTCTTACCTTTCGGTTCTATATACAATTTCTGATAATCTGTATTTGATCTTGAAAATCAATCTTCACTTCCACTTTTTTTTTCTAGTCTTTTAGCTCAATTTTACCCCATGAGTTCCTTTTCCTCAATTGCTTTCAATATTTAAAACACAGAATCACACATACCTTTCTGAGAATCTGGATCACTTCCTCAATATAACTATCAGTACAAAGGTGACATACAATAATATTTAACAATCTCATACTCAAGACTTACTATAGCTTTCTTCTGAAGTCACAATACAAATTTTGGTTTCCAATCATGAACAATGAAAATAACTCCGATAACCCATCAATAAAAAGACTACTTAGTACTGAGAAAAGTGCACAGACTTCTTCAAGCAGTCAATAACTCAAATAACATTTACTTTCTCTCTTTTTTTTTACTGATGTAATAGCCTCAGTTCACATTTCCTCAGAAAACCATCACATTTTCACACAGATATCAATACTGACTGTAATAGCTTCTGAGATACTTGAAAATCAACTCTAACCCATTAAAAGTTCAGACATCAGGTTCAAAGTCTGGTACATAACATTTCATACTCTTACTAGTGTAACTGCCTCGGAGTATCATCCATCTCTGTACTTCTCAAATAAATAGATAATTATCACTGTGCTAGACATCATAACATTCTATCTTTAACTCGCTGATATATGTATCAAGATCATTTGAAAAGTGAAAACCAATACACAGGTCTAAGTTGAACTTCCTATCATTCACACTTTGCCAACTTCAATTTCTTCTCAAATCTAGAGAAAGATTAAACTTATAATAGAATTTACTTCAACTGTTACTTGTCAAAGCACTTAACCATATTGATGCCACAATATTCATACAGCGTAAAAATCATAGTGCCATAATAAGACTAACTTCTCAATTACTTTAGTAGATAATGTCCCGGCTGAAAACAAAACATCTCGATCATCAGAGAAATTTAAACACAAATTTCCATAACAACCAATACAAAAGCACAATCTTTATACCTCTAGTAACTGTATCAAAGTACTCTCGCCATCAAGTCAAAACTTATAATCATCGTAAGCATTTTAATAATAATAAGAAACCATTTTCATCAATAGAACATTTCCTACTTATATCTAATGGTTGATACTTTGAACAATAATTTATTAAGGAAACAGAAATAACAAAATCTCAGAACATGGAGCTACACAGAAAATATTCATAAGTACTGAAAATAATCTTAACAAAAGCCACACAATCTTCCTTTATTTTCATTGAGCAATAGTTAGTAAAATGGGACGCTAACATCATACGAACCTTACCGTCAACTTTCTATCTGTGCATGATGAAGAAAACCAGAAAAGATAGAGCAATTTCGATCACAGCTCAAATAGACTACAATGCTTTCATCTACCTGTAAATTTAGCTGACATTCTCATACTATAGGAATTTCATTCGAAATCTTGCAGATATATATACCTCTGAGAGTAAATGGACACATATAATAGTCGGAATAGATTGCTGTAATTTCTCAACCATAAACATTACATTCAGTCATTAATACATCTCGATCATGATTGCACTATCTAATTCTGTCATTACTAATCTGATATTATTCCAATTATAAACAGAAATAAATTCAGAATAAATTCCAGCAATCACATTGTAACACCCCAAACCCGGCCCAAAACACCATGGCCGAATCTGGAATGTTACTGGAAAGGTGTTGAACAGAGTTCTGTTTTGAAAATGAGAATTAAGTTTAAGTTCTAAAACAATTAGTTCGTTAAACAGGGGTTGTCATTTCTTTGTAAATATTAATTTGCCAACGAATAAAAACTTTCGGGTTGTAATAGGTTCAAATCGTTATTTGAATGGGATTTAAGAAAAACGAGTTGTTTACAAATGATCCAGAATTTTATCAAAACTTCATTTGCAACCTTTATGTTAAATATATCTTAAAAACCACTTTTTAATTATCTGACTGATAATAAATCCGACTTAAAACCATAAAATTCTCAAACCATTTAAAGTGGCCTTATTACACAAAAATATCCCAAAAAGCAATTAAAAGTTTATTATGAACTTAGAAATAAAAACAGCTTCTGCATGGCCACCTCGGATCCACTCCAGCCCGGTCCAATGCACTACGAGTTACCTGCATTGTTTAAGAACAAGGTGAGTCACCAGACTCAGTGTACAATTAATCCACACAAATCCACAAATGGGCTTGGCCCAAATCCACACAACCCACATACCACGCATAATGATGCAAAATGTTAACCCAACCCAACCTAGTATCCAACCGCTACACACCACCCTTATATCCATCCACCACACACCAGGGGATTACTAAATCGACCCTCCATCCGCTACGCACCTCTTTGGCAGTACACTGCTCAAAGTCTACTTAGTGATCTAGCCACTGATCCACGTGATTAAATCACAAATGTCCATGATGAGACTCAAGGTCATCATCAATCCACGATGAGGCTCAAAGCCAACATCAATCCACAATGAGGCTCAAGGCCAACATCAATCCACAGTGAGGCTCGAGGCCATAACTAATCCACGTACATAAATGTACACACTTCCCCTTACACAATATATCCCGAACCCCATGCACATGTAACATAATATGATGAAATGGCAATATTTCATATGATCATACCAAATATGCATATATAACATGCTTACATAGATCTACAATTATTATCCACACCCTCAACATAGGTAGTATACTAACCTGGTTAACGGATTACCTAATATGGGTAATAGCACCACCACAGCCACTGTTTCGGCTACCACACACAGTACACATATATTTTAATTAAAGCAAATAAATAAACAGTGTGTTAATTACACACCTGAACACTCGCAATACCACGCCCTCAATGTCGACACTATCACTAATCGACACTACCGCTATTTGCCTACGATCCTGCTCCGAAGCTGGCCCACACCCCGGTGGCCAATCCTGAACCGCTGAAACTGACCGCTTCTTGAATTTAGGGGTAGGGACTACGTGTCCAACCCCTTTCTCTCCTTGGCTGCTACCCGAATCCATCAAACAAAGCCTTTGGTCAGAAGACCCAGGTTAAAACGTTAAATTAGATCTAAACGAAACCAAATAAGATCTTAATCGAATGTCCTTACCAAAGTCGACCCAAAACCCGAAGGCTCTCACTTGAACTTGGAAGTTGTCGAAATCCCTACATAAGTCATGTTAGATTCAACTCTAACACTTATGGACAAAAGAAGTGGCCTTTGGCCGAACCAAAAAGTACATCCTCCCTACCTAGATTGATCAAATCCCGAAAGATCCCTTACTCCCTTAATGTTGGCCTACATAGAGAACCCGAAACCATCCTTCATAGATTCGGCCACACACAAAAATACAGAGTTAGGCCTCTTAGTTTCGGCAAACCAAAGAGAAGGAAGAAATATTCAAATAAAAGAGGAACCCCTTACCACAACACTAGAACCGATTGGGAGAGTTGGCACTAGATAAACGACGGCACCCCTACAGATCACACTCGAAAAAGAGTCACCACTTCAAGAGACGTTCGGCACTGATGGATTCGGCAAGAGGTGAGGCTTGAAAAACAATCAAAGTAAAAGAAATGAAGAAAGAGTAAGAGTGAACAAGAAAGAAGTAAAGGTGAATGGGAGGTTCGGCCAAAGCATAGAAGGGCTATTCGGCTTTTGACGATGAGGAAAGAAAGATGAATAAAAGTGACCCTAATGGTCCTCTAAGTTTCGGCTAAGAGTCAAAAAGAAAGAAAAAGAGTTGAGATGCTAAGCGTTTTTTGGTCAAAAGAGAAAATGAGAGAAAAACTACCAAAAATATGAAGCACCAAACAAATGCCGAAAAGAAAATACCCACTATACTAACACCAAACTTTGGCACCCTCTCCTTAAGCTCAAAACCGAATGCTCTCCCCCTCTCAACCCCTCAAAAATTCAGCTAACAACCAACTAGCCAACACCTCCCATGTTTTCCTCCTAAATTCCCTCTACATCACTCATTCAAATGAGTTTGAATGATTCAAACTTCACAATTAACTCTTCACCCCTCATTCAAAATGCTTGACCCACTCAAACTTCCAACTTTCAAGTGCCCATGCCGAAACCACTACCTCATCCCCCCTTGATGCAAAAATACAACCCAAAATGCTGCCCATGCTGCTCGAACCTCCTCCCCCTTGGAACTCCCCTTGACGTAACTCCCTTGCACTCCAAATGACGCCTCCTTGCCACTCCACCACTCCCTTCCTTGTGTCCACAATCACCACCTTAAATCCCTTAAGGCCTAGCTCCCTTAGCTCTCCCCTTATTAGCTTCAAACCAAAATTCCACCAAGGATCCTACCTAACCCCAAGGTTTCCCGAAGCCCCCAAACACACTCAAACAACCATGCACCACACAAGAACACACAATTACGAGATAACATGCAAGACCCTAAATCCTGGATGTTACAGTTCTACCCCCTTAAAGAAATTTTGGCCTCGAAATTACCTGGTCAAAATAGATGAGGATATTGCTGTCGCATTGCCTCCTCTGGCTCCCACGAAGCTTCTTCTGAACCATGGTTCCGCCACAACACCTTGACTAGAGGAACTGATTTCTTCCGTAGCACCTTCACATCTCGCTCCAAAATCTGAATTGGCTCTTCCTCATAGGACAAGTCTGGCCTTAACTCAACCTCCTCTACTGGCACCACGTGAGATGGATCCGATCGGTAATGTCGTAGCATCGAGACGTGAAACACATCATGCATCTACTTCAATTCTGAAGGCAACTCTAACTGAAACGCCCCTGGTCCAACCCGCTTCAAAACCCGATAAGGCCCTATAAACCTGGGACTCAGCTTACCCTTACGTCCAAATCTCATCACCTTCTTCCACGGCGAAACTTTCAGAAACACCCAATCACCCACTGCAAACTCTATCTCTTTCTGCTTAAGATCCGCATACGACTTCTGTCTGTCAGATGCCTCCTTCAACCGTGCTCGGATTACCTTAACCTTCTCTTCTGATTCTGCCACTATCTCCGAACCTAAAACATGACGTTCACCCAGTTCTGTCCAACAAGTAGGAGTGCGACACTTCTGCCCATACAATGCTTCATACGGCACCATCCGAATACTAGCTTGATAACTGTTGTTGTAAGCTAACTCTGCCAAGGGCAAGAATTCCTTCCAACTACCCCTGAAGTCGATAACACATCCTCTCAACATATCTTCCAACACCTGAATTACCCTTTCAGACTGGCCATCCGTCTGCGGATGAAATGCCGTGCTAAAGTCCAACCTGGTGCCCAATGCTTGATGCAATGCTCTCCAAAACCTCGACGTAAATCTAGGGTCCCTATCTGCTATGATCGATACTGGCACCCCATGTAGCCTTACAATTTCCGCTACATACAGCTTTGCCAACCTCTGCAGAGAGAAATCAACACGAACATGTAAGAAATGAGCGGATTTTGTCAACCGATCCACAATCACCCATACCGAGTCCTTCTTAGTAGGCGTAAGAGGAAGCCCACTAACGAAATCCATTGTGATTCTCTCCCACTTCCACTGCGGAATCTTCACCGGTTGTAGCAATCCCGAAGGCACTTGGTGTTCAGCCTTGACTTGCTGACACGTCAAGCACTTCCCCACAAATTCCGTAACTTCCCACTTTAATCCAGGCCACCAAAACTGATCCCGTAGATCCCTATACAACTTACTCCCTCCAGGGTGCATAGCGTAAGGGCTACTATGCGATTCCTGAAGAATCTTCTGCCTCAACTCCACATCTTTCGGCATACAAACCCTACCACGGAAACACAACACTCCGTCGCTGTTCACACTGTAGTCCTCTAATCCCTCATTCTGAACTTGCAGAAGTCTAGCACACAAAACATCATCCACCAACTGTTTCTCTTTTACCTGACTTAACCATGTTGGCTTCACCTGCAGCTCCGCTAACAAACTTCCGTCATCATAAAGACTAAGATGAGCGAACATCGCTCTCAAATCCGACACTACCTTCTGGCTTAATGCCTCTGCCACCACATTCGCTTTACCCGGGTGATATTCAATCGAGCAGTCGTAATCCTTCAACAGCTCCACCCACCTTCGCTGTCTCAAGTTCAGCTCCTTCTGAGTCAGCAGATACTTTAAACTCTTGTGGTCAGTGTAGATCACCGACTTCTCTCCATACAAATAATGCCTCGACACCTTCAAAGCGAAAACCACCGCAGCCAGCTCTAGGTCATGCGTCGGATAGTTGACTTCATGTGGTCTTAACTGCCGGGACGCATAAGCAACAACCTTCCCTTCCTACATCAGTACACAACCTAACCCTGTATGAGAAGCATCACAATACACCACAAAATCTTTCCCTACTTCAGGCTGAATTAAAATCGGAGCCTCAGTCAAAACCCTTTTCAGTTCCTCGAAACTCTCCTGCTGCTTGTCTGTCCACACAAAAGGTACCTCCTTTCTCAACAACTTAGTCAAAGGTGCCACTATCGAAGAAAAACCCTCGACAAATCTTCTGTAGTAACCTGCTAACCCCAAGAAACTGCGAATCTCTGCCACTGACTTAGGTGGATTCCAATCCAGTACTGCCTCAATCTTCCGAGGACCCACTCTTATCCCTTCTGCAGATACTACATGACCCAGAAAAGCAACTTCTCTTAACCAAAATTCGCACTTGCTAAACTTGGCATACAACTTCTTCTCCCTTAAAATCTGCAGCACTACTCGAAGATGCACGTCATGCTCCTCCTCCGACTTAGAATATACCAGAATGTCGTCTATGAACACCATGACGAACTGATCCAAATAGGGTTGAAAAACCCGGTTCATCATATCCATGAACGTAGCTGGTGCGTTCGTCAACCCGAACGGCATTACCAAGAATTCATAGTGCCCGTATCGAGTCCGGAAAGCCATCTTGTGAATATCTGCTTCCTTCACCTTAAGCTGATGATATCCCGACCTTAAATCTATCTTCGAAAAGACCGCAACCCCTTTAAGCTGATCAAACAAGTCGTCTATCCTCGGTAGCGGGTACTTGTTCTTGATCGTCAGCTTATTCAACTGGCAGTAATCTATGCACATACGCATAGATCCGTCCTTCTTCTTAACAAATAAGACCGGTGCTCCCCATGGAGACACACTGGGTCAAATGAACCCGCGATCTAACAACTCTTGGATCTGGGCTTTAAGTTCAACCAACTCCTTCGGAGCCATCCTGTAAGGAGCGATGGACACCGGCGCTGTGCCTGGCAGCAGGTTGATTCCAAACTCCACCTCACGATCCGGAGGCAACCCTGGAAGTTCTTCCGAAAAAACATCCACAAATTCCTTCACTGTTCTAACCTCCCCCACAGCTGCTTCCTTTGCATCCAAAGCATTAACAAACATCAAGAAAGCCAAGCACCCCTTCTTCACCATCCTCTCCGCCTTAAGAGCAAACACTACATTAGACAGGTAGTCTCTCCTCTCACCTATCACCAAAACCTCATTGTTCTCGGAAGTCTTCAATGACATGCGCTTAGCAGCACAATCCAAATTCGCACGATACCTTACTAACCAGTCCATGCCTAAGATCAAGTCAAATTCCCCAAGCGGCAGCTCCATCAAGTCAGCCGAAAATACTGACCCCTGAACTTCTAAAGGCACATCTCTAAAAAGTTTATCTACCACTACTGATTGCCCTAAAGGACTAACTACTGTCATCTTCCTAGAGACAATTTCAGGATTCACATTCAAGGTTCCAGACACCATACTAGCAATATAGGAGTGAGTCGACCCAACATCAATTAATGCAGTAAAGGGTAACCCAAAAATGAGAAACGTACCCGTGATAACATCTGGTGCATCCCCCTCCTCACGACGTCTGGATGCATAAACCAACCCAGGCTGTCTTGCATCTGAGCTCCCAGCACCTCTGCCCGGTACTCCGCGACCTCGGCCAGAACCATTCCCTCCTCGGTTCAGACCACGACCTCTTGACATCTGTTGACTACCCCTTCCTGGCTGCACATACCCCTGTCCTACTATCCAAGTCCCAGCCATCTCCTGAGGACAGTTCTTAACCAAATGATCCTTCGACCCACATCTGTAACACTCTTTACTCCTTCCCCAGCATTTTCCTACATGAGACCTTCCACACTGAGCACACGGACAAAACTGATTCCCAGCAGCTGGCATAGAAATGCGAGCAGGACCCTCAACCCTAGGCTTTTTCTAAAAACCCCCCGATGATGCTGACGGTCCAAAACTCCTCTTATTCCTACCTCTGCCCTTATCTCTGTTCTGCCTCTCAGTTCACTTAACTTCCTCGGCTATCCGAGCTTTTTCTACCAAAGTAGCAAAGTCCCTTTCCCACTGAGGAGCTATCAACATCCGTAGCTCATCTCGCAGCCCATCCTCAAATCTCACACAGCGCTCGTAGTCAGTTGCAACCATCCCTCTAGCGTACCGGCTCAGTTGTAAGAATTCTGCCTCATATTCCGCTACTGACTTACCCCCTTGCACTAGGTTCAGGAATGCCTTCCTCTGTGCGTCCACATAACTAGCCCCGACGTACTTCCCCTCAAACTTCATCTTAAAGAAACTTCAATCTACTCGGTCTGCCGGAGTACCCTCTCTGATAGTGAGCCACCACCGGTAGGCCTTATCCCGAAGTAAAGAAACAGCGCCCTTCAACTTCTCCTCAGCTGTGCAGTCCAAGTCATCCATGATCCTCTCAACTGCCTCTAACCAGTACTCCGCCACGTTCGGAGCTACCCCTGAGACACCCCTAAATATCTCGGCTCCATTCACTCGGAGTCGCTCCGACACGGACTTCCGGGCCCCAGTACCCATATTCGCTCCCGTAACTTTCTCCAAAACCCGCAGCACAGCTTGAGACATTGCATCGTCTCCATCCGTCTGATCTTGAAACTCAGCTTCCACAGCTGGCAGTGGCGCCTCATTCCCTGAACCATGACCAGACCCAACTGGTTCCGATATAGCCATTCTGCCTCTACCACGCCCACGCGCATTACGACCACGTCCCCTAGAACTCATGTCTATCACCGCGTTTCAATCTAATTTAAGAAATTTTATGCATTAGCTTTCTTTCCACTTATTGATTAAAGGAGTAGTTTTATGATATAGAATTTCAAGTTATTCTTTCGTAAAGAGCACACATCCCTAAAGGTTTCAGTCTCTAAAGAGAATATCTTAAATCCTAGCATCCACAACAATGCACCACATAACCACTTTCATTCATTTCATTCAACAGTTAGAAGACTTACCTGGCGGACCTGGGCCGGAAGATTCGAGTGCCATGCCTTCACGAATCCATTCCACGAAAAATTTCTTTCAGCTAACTTTATATACTAATTTTGAAAAAGTTTTGGGCCTCAAAACCCATAGGCTGAGTTTAAAATCTAGGCTCTGATACCGAATTGTAACACCCCAAACCCGGCCCAAAACACCACGGTCGAATCTGGAATGTTACTGGAAAGGTGTTGAAAAGAGTTCTGTTTTGAAAATGAGAATTAAGTTTAAGTTCTAAAACAATTAGTTAGTTAAACAGAGGTTGTCGTTTCTTTGTAAATATTAATTTGCCGACGAATAAAAACTTCCGGGTTGTATTAGGTTCAAATCGTTATTTGAATGGGATTTTGGAAAAATGAGTTGTTTACAAATGATCCAGAATTTTATCAAAACTTCATTTGCAACCTTTATGTTAAATATATCTTAAAAACCACTTTTTAATTATCTGACTGATAATAAATCCGACTTAAAACCATAAAATTCTCAAACCATTTAAAGCGGCCTTATTACACAAAAATATCCCAAAAAGTAATTAAAAGTTTATTATGAACTTAGAAATAAAAACAGCTTTTGCATGGCCGCCTCGGATCCACTCCAGCCTGGTCTAATGCACTACGAGTTACATGCATTGTTTAAAAACAAGATGAGTCACTAGACTCAGTGTGCAATTAATCCACACAAATCCACAAATGGGCTTGGCCCAAATCCACACAACCCACATACCACGCATAATGATGCAAAATGTTAACCCAACCCAACCTAGTATCCAACCGCTACACACCACCCGTATACCCATCCACCAATCACCAGGGGATTACTAAATTGACCCTCCATCCGCTACACACCTCTTTGGCAGTACACTGCTCAAAGTCCACTTAGTGGTCTAGCCACTGATCCATGTGATTAAATCACAAATGTCCACGATGAGACTCAAGGTCATCATCAATCCACGATGAGGCTCAAAGCCAACATCAATACACAATGAGGCTCAAGGCCAACATCAATCCACAGTGAGGCTCAAGGCCATCACTAATCCACGTACATAAATGTACACACTTCCCCTTATACAATATATCCCGAACCCCATGCACATGTAACATAATATGATGAAATGGCAATATTTCATATGAACATACCAAATATGCATATATGACATGCTTACATAGATCCACAATTATTATCCACACCCTTAACATAGGTAGTATACTAACCTGGTTACCGGATTACCCAATATGGGTAATAGCACCACCACAGCCACTGTTTCGGCTACCACACACAGTACACATATATTTTAATTAAAGCAAATAAATAAACAGTGTGTTAATTACACACCTGAACACTCGCAATACCACACCCTCAATGACGACACTATCGCTAATCGACACTACTACCCGAATCCATCAAACAAGGCCTTTGGTCAGAAGACCTGGGTTAAAACGTTAAATTAGATCTAAATGAAACCAAATAAGATCTTAATCGAATGTCCTTACCAAAGTCGACCCAAAACCCGAAGGCTCTCACTTGAACTTGGAAGTTGTCGAAATCCCTACATAAGTCAAGTTAGATTCGGCTCTAACATTTATGGACAAAAGAAGTGGCCTTTGGCCGAACCAAAAAGTACATCCTCCCTACCTAGATTGATCAAATCCCGAAAGATCCCTTACTCCCTTAACGTTGGCCTACACAGAAAACCCGAAACCATCCTTCATAGATTCGGCCACACACAAAAATACAGAGTTAGGCCTCTTGGTTTTGGCAAACCAAAGAGAAGGAAGAAATATTCAAATAAAAGAGGAACCCCTTACCACAACACTAGAACCGATTGGGAGAGTTGGCACTAGATGAATGACGGCACCCCCTACAGATCACACTCGAAAAAGAGTCACCACTTCAAGAGATGTTCGGCACTGATGGATTCGGCAAGAGGTGAGGCTTGAAAAACAATCAAAGTAAAAGAAATGAAGAAAAAGTAAGAGTGAACAAGAAAGAAGTAAAGGTGAATGGGAGGTTCGGCCAAAGCATAGAAGGGCTATTCGACTTTTGAAGATGAGGAAAGAAAGATGAATAAAGTGACCCTAATGGTCCTCTAAGTTTCGGCTAAGAGTCAAAAAGAAAGAAAAAGAGTTGAGATACTAAGCGTTTTTCGGTCAAAAGAGAAAATGAGAGAAAAACTACCAAAAATATGAAGCACCAAACAAATGCCGAAAGAAAATACCCACTATACTAACACCAAATTTCGGCACCCTCTCCTTAGGCTCAAAACCGAATGCTCTCCCCCTCTCAACCCTTCTAAAATTCGGCTAACAACCAACTAGCCAACACCTCCCATGTTTTCCTCCTAAATTCCCTCTACATCACTCATTCAAATGAGTTTGAATGATTCAAACTTCACAATTAACTCTCCACCCCTCATTCAAAATGCTTGACCCACTCAAACTTCTACCTTTCAAGTGCCCATGCCGAAACCACTACCTCCCCCCCCTTGACGCAAAAATACAACCCAAAATGCTGCCCATGCTGCTCGAACCTCCTCCCTTTTAGAACTCCCCTTGACGCAACTCCCCTGCACTCTAAATGACGCCTCCTTGCCGCTCCACCACTCCCTTCCTTATGTCCACAATCACCACCTTAAATCCCTTAAGGCCTAGCTCCCTTAGCTCTCCCCTTATCAGCTTCAAACCAAAATTCCACTAAGGCTCCTACCTAACCCCAAGGTTTCCCGAAGCCCCCAAACACACTCAAACAACCATGCACCATACAAGAACACACAATTACGAGATAACATGCAAGACCCTAAATCCCAGATGTTACACACATACTTTAGGACTCATACCTAGATGAGTTAATTAGTTGAGCCTGACCTTTCTTTAACTATAACATTTCGGAATCCAAATGATCTTCATATTAATCTGACATC
The DNA here is from genome assembly GCA_005393395.2 of Gossypium australe. Lineage (NCBI taxonomy): Eukaryota > Viridiplantae > Streptophyta > Magnoliopsida > Malvales > Malvaceae > Gossypium > Gossypium australe. The sequence goes on along the minus strand of CM016619.1, from coordinate 88,406,287 downwards.
TTTTCTACAACTGTGTTCATTTACTAAACCATTCCCAACTCTGATAACGTTGTCAATTAATCTTCAAGTCAACTCTTTAGTCTTCCACTTGTAAACCCATTCGATCTGAATTTTATGAAATTTCTTTATAACATACCTTATTAGAAGGGGGTGAGGTTGTAACGCCTCTGACTTGCCTCTTATATACTCATGCATATAACTTAACACTCATCAATATATATATATTTTTTGTTTCAAGTAACTTAAAATGCATACTCATTTTACACAACCTTCCTATCATCTTATACAAACAATTGCACTTATACTTTCATTCACAAATCTCGAGTAAAATTACTCATAACATTCACTTAGTTTCACAAGTTATACTCATAGCATCATACAAATGCTAATCAAACATGAATACTTATCATAGTATAAACTTTCCTTTCATCTCATTTTTCATATCTCAAGAGAAATTCCCATCTATAATTTATTCATCATCACATAAACATCATAAACTATTATTCTTACTTTTTACGAGTCTCAACTCATCATAAACACACTATTTACACTATCAAATTTAGCTCGGTTGAAGTGCGCATCTGTCAAATAAAACAATTTACATCAGGGTCGGGAGTCGTCACACTATCACAGTTCAATATGGCATGTATAGCTAGACTCTCACACTCACTATGGTAGTCCGAGAACCAACTAAACCATAGCCCTGATACCACTAAATGTAACATCCCTTACCCGTGTCCTACGCTGGAACCAGGTACGAGGCATTACCAGACTTAACAATACATTCTACCAAATCCCGAGCCACAAAATTTCACTTATAATTTAAACTTTAACAAACACATGCATACACAAGCATTATAACTCCATGACCAATATAACACCCCTAACCCATATCCGACGACAGATTAGGGTTATGAGATGTCACTCCGCTATCCATAAATTTTCTTAGTCATATGAATCTTAATGTCTACGAAAATGATAATACAATTTAGAAGTCATCCTAGAAATGTTATCGAAATCATCAATACGCAATAAAATAACTAATCATGACCAAGATTAATAACACACTATTCATTAAGTCACTTTTACAAGAACATGACCGGATATGGTTTTATTCCACAAGAACTTATTACGGCAAATCATCCATTACCAAATCATACATAAAGTATCTATATGCAACTACCAATTTCTATAGCAAACTAATAAGCATTTAATCATTTCCTATTAACTCTTAAGTGTTAAACTTACCCCTTACTAACCAAAATATGTATATCCAATTCATTTCTTATTTTATATAAAAATACAACATAGTCAAGTATCGAATCTATACTTAGCTTATAATTCTATCAAGTTGATATACCAAATTTCGAACAACATGACATGAAACCGTCCACTATCCAATTTATATCAAAGCCTAACCTAATCAATTCATAGCATTTTGTGCATGAATAAATAAACTCAAACTTAAACATTCCACCATTTTTCAAATCATCAATCATGAAAACGTAATACACATATCTCACAATGCATTTAATAAGATAATCGAGTATACGAAACAAGTAATTAGGATCTTTTTTGAGTTCATTCATTATTTCGTACCTAGCCACAATGTGAAATATTCTTTCATGTTATATATATATATATATATATATATATATATATAACACAAGTTGCACATATAATATCACCAACTCAAACATGATCACGCCATATTTAAGCATATAAGCATAGCCATTGTAGCATGGCTTACATACATTATAAGTTTATTTTTATACAAAACTCAAAGAAGTAAATTAGCTTATACATGCCATAATTATCATAGATTAATCTACCAAAAGGGGTAGCAAGATAGATGATAGTATGACAAACTTCCAAGTTGATCCACAAGCTTAAGCTGAGCCTTCAAAAGTGATCTACAAATTCCAGGAAAATAATCGAGAGAAGGTAAGCTTCACAGCTTAGTAAGATTTCAGCTCTTTACACTTATGAATATAAATAACTTATTTAAATAATCAGTATCTACTTCACATATAACAGCAAAATCGAACATTCAAAACTCCAAGATTCAATTAATGAATACCTTATAAGATAATTAGTGAACATGCCTCACTACTAATAAATTTCCAACTCACATTACAACTCCCATTCATCTTAAGTCAATATGAATGAAACATACCTCTAGTTTACTTACCACCCGAAACTTAGTCATTCCTGCCTAAACATAGGATAATATACTCAATCATTCATGTATACTTAGTACCATTTATAATAGAAGTCTTTTAAACGAGCCCTATACCTGCACATTGTTAATAAGGTTTAGTAATGTCTCGTACACTTAGTACCATTACTCAATATCACTCGTAACGTATCGCTCACATAGAGCCGTTACTTAATACACTTCGTAACGTATCGCTCACTTAGAGCCGTTACTTAATACACCTCGTAACGTATCGCTCACTTAGAGCCGTTACTTAATACTTCCGCACACATAAATATATTCAAGATCACCTCCTTATTAATCATGTAATCGCACATACATGTAAGCAAAAAGAAATAAAATATTTACTCATACTCAATATAAATCCCATATTCGGCCACATTATTAACATGTAATATTCTCATTTTGAACACGTTCATACCATCATTCAATACCTTACATATTTGCTTGCATCAAGACATAAAAATATATATATATACAATTTCTACTACTCAATTCAACTACCGAATCAACCTCACTTTACACAAATTTTCAATCAACTTTAATAACACATTCGACATATCCTAGTTCAATAAGCTTATTATTCTTAAACATTTCCATATTATAAATAAATATTCTAATTAATTCGATTTCTTGAAATCTTACCTCAAATATCAACGGATTAGGGTTTCCCGGCTACTCGTTCAGTTTCGCCTTTCCTCGATCCAATCCCGTCTCTTTATGATCTTGATCTAAATTTAATTCAAATTGAACACATTCAAATACATTTTATTCAATTTAATACAAATACACAAAAATTATGTTATTTACCATTTTACCCCTGACATTTACAACTTTTTCAATTTAGTCCCTAATGCACCAAACACGAAATACACACAATTTGGGATCACCCCTCAAGGGTCGAATGCTTAATAGGTCCATACAAGTCCCCACAAGCCATCCATATAACATTTTAACCCATCAATTATTTAATTTATGCAATTAAACCCCTACTACTTAATTAAATCAAGATCTCCAATTCAAAACATGTCAATTTATAACCTATCTTTAATATTCTATCATCAAACACTTCAAAACATGAATATTCAACAATGGCCGATTATTCATCATACCTCAAATTGAAAAATTACAACATGGGTCAAGTAATATTCAAAGCAACCATATCAAAAATGTGAGAATTAATAAAAACCAAACAATTTACATAGCTAAATTTAGCAAAATCTCAAGGCCGAATGCTAAGCTTTCTTCTCCTCTTTCTTTTGTGAATTTCGGTCAAAAGAGATGAACACTTTGCATGGCTTTCTATTTGGTGTTTTATTTAATTTCACATTATTTAATTACTTACTATTTTGTCCTTTACTAACACATTATAACAAACATAATAATAAGGTCAATCTTGACCTTTTGCCGTCCACTATTATGAATAATGGACTAATTTCTCTCAAGGGTCCAACATTTAAAAACCACTCTTAATTCGGCACTAATGCAACTAATCACCTCACTTTCATTATTCTACAATTACATCCCTTTATTAAATTAAACATCCAAACATTTAAATTATACTACGATATTTTTACCCATGCACAACTACATCACATAGATATCAAAAAAATAAAAATAAAAATAAAATATTTTTCTAACTCGGATTCGTGGTCCCGAAACCATCGTTCTGATTAGGGTCAAAACCGGGCTGTTACAACCAAATGAGCCACGACTTGTGGCCAAATATAGAATATTTCTTATTACCGTTATGAAGCAATACATTTGGTCAAATTAATTAACACATATACAAAATGACTTAGTCAGGCCCCTATACATGCCATGACTTAAATCATTTATAAATAAAGATACCCATAGATAGCTTGATAATGTGAAGCGATCTCCATTGACCTTCAGCCCGAGCTTGTTTAATAGGACTCTGAAACATGGGAAAAAAAGGGGGTAAGCTTATAAAGCTTAGTAAGTTCACATGTAAAAATAATAAGCATTAGTAATGAATTTAGCTTACTACTAAGCTGTCATGACTTGCATAAATAATGCTAAGTTCTTACTTTCTCAACTTACTCATTTGTAACCTTACCAAAGCCTCAACGAGACAAATCCTCACAACAAGTTCTCAAATTGATACAATCATTAAATCACATGCTTATACCTTATTACTCATGTTCACATTAATCTATCTACTTGAATCGCTGTCACTAAATTATTTATTTCTTGATCTACAGAGCTCTGAATTGTAAACCGCTAATTCTTTCTGAAACTAGACTCATATATCTTCATACCATAAAATTTCTAAAATTTTTGGTTTTTCCAATTACTACAGTTTATTCATTAAAATTTACCCTATTTCACTGTTCGACTATTTTGACCTCTCTTCACTATGAATCAATTTTCTCATCTTACAGAATTTAGATGACCTTTTTGTTTAGTTCATTTGAAACTAGACTCATTCAGGATTTCAGGCATATAAATTATATCCCATAATTATTTTTGTAAAAGTTTTAATGATTTTTCTAAGTCAGAATAGGGGATCACGTAATCATTCTGAACCAGTCTCACAAAAATTTAAATATCTCAAAATATACAAATTCTTTGTTTTCTCTATTTCTTTTATATGAAAATAGACTCAATAAGCTTTAAATAAATATCTCATCTAACTTATAATTAAATTTATACTATTTTTGGTGATTTTTCAAATTCACATCACTGTTGTTGTCCAAAACAGTTTTATTATAATTTTTTGCTCTCTCTCACTTTAGTTGTATTCATTACTTACCTATAACAATCTTTCCAATTTTCGATTACTTATCGAGCATATTGTTCTTACGTTACACATGCATATGCTACACTTATCATTACAAAGTCACACATAATTTCACTTAATTGATTTTCCCGTTGAACGTTTCGGAATAATAACGGATACGTGGTGGTTTAGCACACAGCCCACCATTGAAGTTGAAGCTCTCTTGTACACATAGTGGCCTTCACTTAGTACCACTCATGTGACCTGGCTCGATTGTACACATAATTGTTTTACAATTTTTATATTAAATTATTGTATTTTTATATAAATTTTAAATAATTTTTTTTATTTTTAAGTAATATTTAAAAGAATTAGATAAAATTATAACTTTTATATAATTTTTTATGTAACAAAACAAAAACAAAAATAAAAAAATCCAAAATATGAAAAAAAGCTTTAAATTTTTTTTCTCTTTTTGTAATTATATATTCTTTCAATATTTTAGGAATATTATGTACGTCAATATTTGTATTTGTAATATACATACATTAGTCGGCATGTAAGGGTAATGTATTTGTATCTTTTTTTTTTCATTTTAATACTTATTTTATTTTAGTTAAAGTTCACCTCAAGTTTTTAAAATTAATTTAAAAAACAAAGTTGAACTGTTATTTTTTAAACGGAACTAATGACTAAAACTTTTTAAGTTTTTAGACATAACAACTTATACGACAATTTACATGTATTTCATTTTTTTAATTTTATAAACTTTTTATTTTTTGAGTTTTACTTTTCTTTATTTTTTGAATATTTTAAAAATTTTCATTATTTAACAAATCTCAAGTAAACCTTAAATCCTAAACCATTTAATATATATAAAGTTTATCTACTTATCTCTTAAATAATTTACACTATAATCATAATTTCAATATATTAAAATTAATATTATCTCTTTTTCAATTATATAAGAAATTATTTAATATATAAATTAAAAAACACTAATTCAACTAAACCCCTAACCCTAACCCCTAACCCATAAACCCCTAACCCTTAACCCTTAACCCTTAACCCCTAAACTGTAAGAGTATGCCCAAAGATCAATCATGAGATGGTTGTAATAACATACTTAATTTACCATGTTTATTAATATAAAACGTTGTCATTATTATTTCAGTTTTTCTTTCTGTGTGTATAAATAAACTGTTTTATAATAATGTCTTGAGAATAATATGATTATTCTTAAAAGATCCTTAGTCGAGTATTATTGTTGACTAGGACAACAATAATGCATTAAGACTAACATGTAGCTGATTGATGATAAAGAGTTGTCATTGATATGGAGTGTCAAAATCAATGCATGAATATGTGTGTTAGAGAACAACATATTGGATTGACCCGCTATGAGTATGTTTCTTGGATTATTATGTAATTGTCACAACATTACTCATAGTGATTAATATGTATATGATCCTCAGACTTGAGATCATTATTATCCGAGCATCGTGAGTTGTATATTTTGATACAGTCAAACGTACACCGTAACAGGTTGTTCTATAAAGGCTGATGTTGAATATACCACAATCTATGTAGAGGGATATGGTTGATCAATAAAGGATAAGTCCCTCCTACATAATAGGAGTAATATCTTAGGCCACTTGATTAAGTGAGACTAGAAATGCATGGCCATGCTCAAATAAGTTGATATGAGATGTCATACTAATTTGTATATCATAGTCTACTCAAGATATCAAGAAACATGGGATGGACTATGCAAGTGTGACTATCCCATGACTTGTATCCGTTCCAGAGATAAAGGACTTAAGGATTAATGCATGAAAGGTTAATTACAAAAGGTTATGTCGAATCATGACTTCTTGTAACTTAGGTAGCAATGATGCATTGCTAGATGCCACTCATTGTTTGTGACAATAGAATCGTTCTAGTATTACTGCTAACGTTGCAAGAACCTACAGGGTCACACCCTATGGTTGAAATGAACGGAATAAAATATAGTTGGTATTGTGTTTGGTTGTCACATGAATTAAATTAATTAAAGAATTAATTTAATTGGGCAATCAAATATTGAACATATTATATGTACAAGGATGTGGTACACATAATGATAACATAATTTTATTAATATATGAATTTGATTCATATATAAATTTAAATAAATATAGTTTACCGAAATCCTTATTATAATTAATGTAATTATAATATTCGGATATAATTAATGTAATTATAATTTCGGTTAAAAACTTTATTGTATTTATTTAATCTTATAATACATTCAAGAGATACCAATTATAAAAGGCCCAATTAAAAGGATACCAATTATAAAAGGCCCAATGAAAAAGACACCCATTATAAAAGGTATTAAAAGGAGACAAAGCAAAAAAAAAAAAAAGAAAACCCTAAGTGATTGCTTGTTAGGTCTAGCAGCCGTCAAGCAAATAAACCTCCAAAACAGTTTTGGAGATTTCTTCCGTTCATAGTCAAACCGGGTGGATTACGTAGAGGCTGACATCGGAAAAGGTTGTGGCTTGATTCGACAGTAGATCAAAAATCTTGTTGCCAAGGCGTCGCTATCTACTCAGATTGAAGTTTTGGTAATTTCGAAACCTTTATTTAACCCCGATTCGTTCCTCACACATGGATTCATGGTTTGGATCACCGGATCTAATTTTTTTTGCTGCGTCATGGGGCACAGGAGTTCCAACAGTGGTATCAGAGCCACTTGTGTGATACGAACTCGGGTTTAAATACTTGGGTGATGCAATTGTATGAGATCCATGTTTTGATTTTGTTGTATTTTCGATTGTTTAAATCGTTTAAGCATAACCTGATAGTTGTTCCTTTCGATAATTGATTAAATGTTAATCATGGTGTTGTGGCCTATTCACTTTATGTTATTATTATTAACTATTAACAAATCTGCAATAATATGATGCTGGTATTTACAGTTTCCAGTAAGAGTTAACTGGCTATCGGAACAAGTGTTGTTCCGATATGAAACCTCAAGGATTAAAATCCTAAAGACACGATTCTGTTGATAAAAGTTATCAAATCGTGAGGTTTCATTTGACTGGGGCATGCGATTACTAGGACTTCGCTTTGGCAGAACCTACATAGTATTGATCGAGGCCTTAACGAGGGAAAAATTGGAAGGCCATATTGACTTAATATTTTAATAGAGGGATTTTATTAAGGTTGTTGCATCTCACCAATTACGGTCTACTTTAGCCCATTTAGTCTTCTAATCGATCTCATCAATTAATAGGGTTTATTATCATCAAGTTTTAATATATATATAATTGGTATGCTTTAGACATCCATAGCATCTCATACATGAATAAATAAATCAATAAATAAATGCAATAGTTATAGCCCATAAACTAAGGTGGTTCAACCCAAGCCAATGGGAAAACCAAAAAGAAACCTAAAGGTGTAAGCCATTTCACAAGCTATCAATCCACAATAATTGTCCCACCTTCCTTCTCGTTTGGCCCACAGCAACTCTTGCAAATTACAATATGCAGAAACTCGTTTTACATACGAGGGAATAAGATGAAAAGAGAAATACAAGAGAATAGTAGTAAGGCACGACACGCAGGCCGTATTTATAAAAAAAAATACAACCTTTTATCGAATGGGTCATTGGGCTATAACTATGCATTTCAAACACCATGCATGTCAAAAATAGCATACCTTCCTCCGACCGCCTCAGACCCCATCTTATTATTATGGTAAGTTTTGTTAATAAAAGAAATTTATAAACTTGATGGGCCACAAAAGGTTGAAAGGATATTTTATAATTCACCTTAGCAAAAAAAAAATTAAATTATGTATGCTATTTTTGACATGCACGATGTTTGAAATGCATAGTTATAGCCCAATGACCCATTCGATAAAAGGTTGTATTTTTTTATAAATACGGCCTGCGTGTCGTGCCTTACTACTATTCTCTTGTATTTCTCTTCTCATCTTATTCCCTCGTAAGTAAAACGAGTTTCTGCATATTGTAATTTGTAAGAGTTGCTGTGGGCCAAACGAGAAGGAAGGTGGGACAATTATTGTGGATTGATAGCTTGTGAAATGGCTTACACCTTTAGGTTTCTTTTTGGTTTTCCCATTGGCTTGGGTTGAACCACCTTAGTTTATGGGCTATAACTATTGCATTTATTTATTGCTTTATTTATTCATGTATGAGATGCTATGGATGTCTAAAGCATGCCAATTATTATATATATATATATATATTAAAACTTGATGATAATAAACCCTATAATTGATGAGATCGATTAGAAGACTAAATAGGCTAAAGTAGACCATAATTGGTGAGATGCAACAACCTTAATAAAATTCCTCTATTAAAATATTAAGTCAACGTGGCCTTCCAATTTTGCCCTCGTTAAGGCCTCGATCAATACTATGTAGGTTCTGCCAAAGCGAAGTACTAGGATTTATCTTGGTTAAACGCGAAGAATAAACAAGTGATATTCGCTGGTTAAAAAAAATTGGTTAATGACTTAACTAGGTTACTCTAATAGGATTAGAAACCTAGAGGCAAGTAAATTGGATAAATCATAGATGATTAGAACAAATATTAGGAGTTACATATGATGTAATTAGCAAATGTTGCTTACCTAAATAACCATAATCTTAAGAGTAAAGCCAAAGCTGACTTAAGAGGTGGTGAAATATGGATCCTTAACCTACTAGAAATACTTTTGAGAAAGTTTTTCTGAAATTAATATACGAGGGTTATTAATTTTGAAATAAAATAGTGGGAATATCATTTAATAAAGTCTTTTTAATGATTGATATAAAATTGGTAAATTTACTCACATGCATATTTAATTGTTGTAGATATATTATGGCTGCAAACACTAGCACACTCTCATTGCGATCGGTCCTTGAGAAGGACAAATTGAATGGTTTGAATTTTCTTGATTGGTTCCGTAACTTGAGGATTGTCCTTAAACAAGAACGGAAATTATATGTCATTGAACAACCACTTCTTAATGAACCACCCGCTAATGCCTCGAGGACAGATAGAGATGCTTACAAGAAGTATCTCGATGACATGATAGTGTTGGATGTCTTATGCTTGCCACTATGAATCCTGAACTTCAGAAGCAACATGAGGACAGGTTGCTTATGATATGATCGAGCACCTGAAAGAACTTTATCAGAGGCAATGTAACAACCCAAACCCGGCCCAAACGCTATGACCGAATTTGGTTTGCTACGGAGAAAACATTTGGAAAACGTTTCGAAAATCCCTTTAAGTCGAATCAACTTTTTGATGAGAGATGGTTATTTTGTTTAAAACATTTGAGGTGTATAAAACCCATACTTAGATTTATTTTGAAAATATTTATTAAATCAAGTTATTATATATATATTTTAAGATGTACCCGAGGGTACTAAAACATTTTTTTGCTTTGGTTTAAAAAAAAACGTGTGAACTTATTACCATAATTAAATAGTTTAAACTAATATTCAAGGCAGGTAACAAAATAATAAAAGGAGTTATGGAGGCCTTATTACAACCCAATTAAAATTTAACCAACAATAAAATAAAATAAATAAACTAAAATTTAAGGTTCATTTAAATCAAATGTCTATTGCATGGCCACCTCGAGTCCATCCGGTCCACATCCGCAATCTACATGCCACCTGAAAAATATAAAGGAGAAGGTGAGTCACCAAGACTCAGTATGTAACCCTTCCCCCGGTTTAAACAATTTCATACACAACGTATAACAATTAACATGCATCAAATCATATACCCAACCTAACCATCCATATCACCTTTCTCTACCCCGTCTGGTACCAAACCACTGGTGGTGCCAAACCACTGGTGACTTAAAGTCACAGATGTGATGCCAAATCACTGGAGGTGCCAAACCTCTGGTGTCCGAAGACACAAATCGGTTGATGGGGCCAACCCATCGTGTGATGCCAAATCACTGGCGTCGATCCCGTATTATCATCTGTGGGGCCAACCCACTGTGGTGCTAAGCCACTGGGACAAGACGCGATGAGGTGCCAAACCTTTGGAGTACCAAACCTCTGGTGACCGTAGTCACAGTGTGTTACCAAAACACTGGTGTCCGTCGACACAATATCTCTGCCCCCTCCACTCATCAACCCATATCAAATCATTATATAACAAATCTCATGCCATCAGATATTTAAGTTACAACTAGAAATCATGCCATGCTTCCCAAAAGCATCAAAAGCAATTCACATTAACAGGTACTTAACTGAATCGTCACTTATACCAATATGGTATTAAATCCAATGCTAAATCCATCAGAGTTAGCATTCACAATATTTAGTACAGTTAATAAGTCATAACGTGTGTATGTACACACCTGATGTCGATGAGAAGTCTAAATCCCGAAAAGAGAAGTCGGCCTCCCTAGATCTCTCTGCACCTATATTCGGCCAACCTCAGGATTAGTATTATGGCCTATTCGGTCAACCCAAAATAATTAAAAGGGGTCATCTTTGAACCCGAATCCTTACCTTTTCTCTTTGGCTACTAACCACCGTACTTGATAACGAATCTGTTTTACCAAATAGTCGGTCAAATGACCATGTCAATAACTTTCGGCTTTCAATCACTTACAAGAATAATCTATTAAAAGTAAACCCTCTATCACCACTTACCACAACCGAATGCTAGAGATTGGAGAGTTAGATCTACTGCTTGAACGATCCCGAAATTCCTAGATGACATCGATTTCAAAGAAAGATTAGCCGAACTATCACCAAATGCCAAATTTCGGCTTTTCCTCACATCCAAATCGACAGGACACAAGAGAAAGTATTAAAACATTCGGCTAATGCCCCTTACCTACTGAAACCGATTGCAAGAAAAGTCCCGAAGAGTCTTATACCACCTTAAGTGTTCGGCCAAAGAGCTTCCAAAGAGGAGAAGGGAATTTCGACACTCTAGAGAGGTATATTCGGCCAAAACTTGAAAATATGAGAGGGGAAATTCGGCTATGGCTAGGGAGTAGGTTCGGCTAACTAAGAAAAGGGAAGAGGAAGGATTGGGGATTCGGCAAAGAAGAGAGTAGAGGAGAGTTTCGGTTCAAGGAAGAGAAGAAAAGAGGAAAGAAATGGAAAAGAGTGAGAGAGTTTCGGCAAAAATCTAAGGAAAGGAGAATGGTTTTTAGTTTTTTGCTTGAGAGAGCTTGAAGAACAAAAAGAGGTGCTAGCCGAAATTATCAAGAAGACTAAAAAGAATTCGGCCCCCTTTCACTCATGGTTGCCGTCCACTTCACTCCTTGAAGTGTTTAAAATTCGGCCAACTCCTTGTTTTTCTCTTGGCCACTAACTTGAACTAATTCAAAATAATTTGAATTAGCCACATGCCTATTTTTCCTCTGCCAACTATTTAGATTATTCAAGTAATAATCCAAATAAAAATTCCTATTATCCACCTTATTAAAAGAGTTTAAACTGAGGAAAACTCCCCCTATTGCCGTCCCACTTAAAAGCAAAAAGGGGATTTTGTGACTCGAACCAAGGCTCTCCCTTATCCCTTGTGGCGTCACATGTAGCTCCTAAGTGGCCCTCCTCTTGCCACTTATCCTAGGCTCATTTTATGAAAATAAATCCCTTATTTATTCTTGTAACCCCTACCTGCTAAGGCTCCTTACCTTTAAAGTTCCCAAATAAAATTTTCTACTAAACTGAGCCTACTCAAGACCTTTAATTAAGTCTTAATACACCACAATCAATATCATAACAATTCAACACAAGGAAAACTTTTAATCACAATAGCCCCGGTTTTAGGATGTTACAGTTCTACCCCCCTTAAAAAGAATTTCGTCCTCGAATTACCTGATCAGAAGAGGTGGGGGTATTGCTGCCGCATAACATCCTCGGGTTCCCACGTAGCTTCCTCTGCACCATGGTTCCGCCATAGCACTTTCACCAAGGGTACTGACTTCCTACGTAGAACCATATCTCGATCCAAGATCTGAACCGGTTCTTCTTCAAAGGACAAATCCGAGTTGACCTCAATTTCTGCCACAGGCACTACGTGCGAAGGATCTGATCGGTATCGCCTAAGCATTGACACATGAAAAACGTCGTGAATCTGACTCAACTCTGCCGGCAGTTCGAGCTGATAAGCTATCGGTCCCACTCGCTTTAACACTGTATATGGGCCAATGAACCTTGGCTTAGCTTCCCTTTTCGCCCAAACCTCAACACCTTTTTCCAAGGTGACACCTTCAGGAAAACCTTGTCTCCTACATCATACTCCATTTCTTTGCGCTTCAGGTCGGCATAAGACTTCTGTCTATCTGACGCTTCCTTAAGACGAGCCCGTATCACCTTAACTTTGTCCTCCTTTTCTGTAACCAACTCTGGACCCAAGACCTGCCTTTCACCTAACTCAGTCCAACATGTAGGAAACGGCATTTCCGTCCATACAATGCTTCGTATGGTGCCATCTGGATACTCGCTTGGTAACTATTGTTGTAGGCAAATTCCGCTAATGGTAGAAATTCTTCCCAACTACCTCGGAATTCCAAGACACAACCCCTCAGCATATCCTCTAAAATCTGTATGACCCTTTCTGACTGCCCGTCTGACTGCGGATGGAAAGCTGTACTGAAATCCAATCGCGTACCCAAAGCTTGATGCAACGCTTTCCAAAACCTCGATGTGAACCTTGGATCCCTATCTGAAATAATTGATACCGGCACACCATGCAATCTGACTATCTCGGCCACATACAACTTTGCTAGCTTCTGGAGTGAGTAGTCCATTCTCATCGGTACGAAGTGAGCTGACTTAGTCAAACGGTCCATAATTACCCAAACTGCATCCTTCTTGCTGGGCGTAAGGGGTAGCCCACTGACGAAATCTATAGTGATCCGCTCCCATTTCCACTGAGGAATCTTTACTGGTTGAAGTAGTCCCGATGGTAACTGATGTTCAGCCTTGACCTGCTGACATGTCAGACACTTCTCCACGAACTCAGTCACTTCCCGCTTCAACCAGGCCACCAGAACTGTCTCCGCAAATCTCCGTACATTTTGCTACCTCCAGGATGCATAGCGTATGGGCTACTATGTGCATCTTGGAGAATTCTTCGTCTTAGTTCTACATCTTCGGCATGCAGGGCCGTCCTTGAAAACATAATACCCCATGATCAGTCAAACTATACTCTTCCAAACCACCATTTTGGACTTGCAATCTCTTTGCATTCAATCCCTCGTCTACCAACTGCTTATCCTTAATCTCCTCGATCCATGTTGGCGTGACTTGCAACTCTGCCAAAAGACTTCCATCGTTATATAGACTCAAACGAGCAAACATTACTCTTAAATCTGCCACAACCTTCCGGCTCAACGCGTCAGCCACCACGTTAGCCTTACCCGGATGATACTCGATCGAACAGTCGTAGTCCTTTAACAGTTCAATCCATCGGTGCTGCCTTAAGTTCAAATCCTTCTGAGTCAAGAGATATCTCAGACTTTTCTGATCCGTATAAATTATCGACTTCTCTCCATAAAGGTAATGTCTCCATATCTTCAAAGCGAAGACCACCGCTGCTAACTCTAAGTCGTGCGTTGGATAGTTTACCTCGTGCGTCGTAACTGACGGGATGCATAAGCCACTACCTTCCCTTCCTGCATCAACACACATCCCAACCCAGTGTGGGATGCATCACAATAAACCGTAAACAACTTTCCTGCCTCAGGCTGTACCAAAACCGGAGCTTCCGTCAGAATCTTTCTCAGCTTATCAAAACTTTCTTGCTGCTTTTCCGACCAAACGAATGGTACTCCCTTCCTTAATAACTTAGTTAATGGTGCTGCGATTAACGAGAATCCTTCCACAAACCTTCGATAGTACCCTGCCAGACCCAGAAAACTTCGAATTTCGGCCACTGACCTAGGCGGTTTCCAATCCAACACCGCTTCAATCTTACGGGGATCCACCCAATCCCTTCGCTGACACCACGTGACCTAAGAAAGCCACTTCCCTTAGCCAAAATTCGCACTTACTAATTTGGCATATAACTGCTTTTCCCTCAGTACTTGCAGAACTATTCGCAAATGCTTGTCATGCTCCTCCTCCGTCTTTGAGTAAACCATATGTCGTCTATGAACACCACGACGAATTGATCCAAGTACTGCAAAACACCCTATTCATTAAGTCCATGAATGTCGCCGGTGCATTGGTCAACCCGAATGGCATCACTAAGAACTCGTAATGCCCATACCAAGTTCAGAATGCCGTCTTGTGAACATCAGCCTCCTTCACCTTAACTGATGATAACCCGACCTAAGGTCAATCTTTAAAAATACCGACGCACCCTTCAGTTGGTCAAACAAGTCATCGATCCGAGGCAACGGATACTTGTTTTTGATCGTTAACTTGTTTAACTGACGGTATTCGATGCACATTCGCATAGAATCGTCCCTTCTTGACAAAACAACAGGGTGCTCCCCACGGAGATATACTTGGTCGGATAAACCCTCTATCCAGGAGCTCCTGAATTTGAGCCTTCAGCTCCACCAATTCCTTTGGTGCCATTCGATACGGTGCTATAGATACAGGTGCCGTTCCAGGTAGCAAATCTATACCGAATTCGACTTCCCGATCCGGAGGCAAACCCGAAGTTCTCTGGGAATACATCAGCGAATTCCCCTACTGTTCGGACCTTTCCGCTGACTCCTTAGCCTCCAAGGCACAAATTCGACTATAAACGCCTCATACCCCTTCCTGACCATTTTACGGCTTCAAAGCTGACACCACATTAGACAGGTAATTCCTTCGATTACCGATCATGACTACTTCATCCCCTTCGGCCATTTTAAGAACCATGCGCTTAGCAACGCAATCCAACCGCCTGGTACTTAACCAACCAGTCCATCCCGAGGATCAAATCGAACTCCCTAAACGGTAGTTCCATCAGATCAGCTACAACACGACCCTTGGAGTTCTAGGGGTACATCCTTATAAAGCTTGTTCACAACTACAAAATGGCCTAAAGGGCTAATTAGTCATCTTCCTAGCAGCAGTCTCAGAGTCTAGGTTCAAAGTCTCTACCACACTACTAGCTACGTATGAATGCGTCGAATCCACATCAATTAATGCAACATAAGGAAGACCGAAAATTAGAAACGTACCGGTTATCACATCCGGTACGTCACCCTCCTCGCGACGCCTTGCCGCATAGACTAAGCCAGGCTGCCGCCTCTGTATTGCCTGCGCCTCTGCCCTGAGTTCCGCGACCACGATTAGCACCATGGCCCCCTCTACCATTACCACGACCTCTTTGTGGTCCCACACTTCTATCCTGAGTACGGTTCTGCCCCTCTGACTGATTCTGAGCTCGCTTCCGGGGACAATCCCTTACACGTGATCCAAGGACCCACATTCAAAGCAGCCCCTCTCACCGATCCAACAACCTCCCCAATGGGATTTTCCATAGCGGTTGCACTGAGCCGATCTCTGATTAGCAGTCGTGGGCCTTGCTGCCTGATTTGGCCCACTTTGTCTAGCCTTTTTCTGGACATTACCACCTGACCCAGATGACCCAAAACCTCTCTTCTGCCTGATCCTATCGTAGTTTTGCCTCACAGATTCTTTGATCCCCTCGGCTACCTTAGCCTTTTCCACTAGAGATGAAAACTCACGAACTTGCTGCGGAGCAATCAGCAACCTCAACTCATCTCTAAGTCCATCCTCGAAGCGGACACAGCGCTCATGTTCGGTAGCCACAATGCCTCTAGCATATCTACTCAGCCTTAGGAACTCCGCCTCATATTCCGATACTGACTTAGTTCCTTGCACTAATCCCAAAAAGCCTTTCTCTGCGCGTCAGTGTAGCTGGTACCCACATACTTTTTCTAGAACGCAGCCTTAAAGTAATCCCACGTAAGACCATCTGCCGTGGCCCCATCTCGGACAGTGAGCCACCACTGATACGCTTCATCCTTCAGAAGCGACACGGCTCCTTTCAGCTTCTCCTCATTAGACAGGTCAAGATCATCCATGATCCTTTCTGTAGATTCTAGCCAGTATTCCACTGCACTGGGTGCCACTCCCGACACGCCCCGGAACACCTCAGCTCCGTTGGACGAATTCGCTCGGGAACAGATTTCTGAGCTCCCAGATTTCCACTAGCCCCCCACCAACTCGAGAACTCGCAACACAGCTTGCGAAACTGCCTCACCTCCGGTCTGATCCTGCTCCTCAGCTCCAAAAGCTGGAGGTGTGGTGGCGGTGGTACTCATTTTCAGAACCTTGACCCGACCTGACGGGTTCAGATACGGTCATTCTTCCCCTACCATGTCCACGTCGGCCACGTCCTCTAGAACTCATTCTATCTAACGCGCTTTAATCTGATTAAGAAAATTTTTATGGATTAGCAAGTTGTTCCACTTGATTATCCGAGACGAAATTTTATGAAGAAGTTTAATAAGGATTCTTTCGATCAAACATGTTTTAAGTCTTCTACCCTAGTTCACACAAAAGGGCACATCCATTCCCTAATACTTTCCATACTTAATCACTCTTTGGACATTTCTGTCCTGTTTCTATCCCAGGGGTATTTTCGTCTTTTTCCTACAGGGGTATTTTTGTAATTAAAAACGAGAGATTTCAAACTTTAATAAAGCAGGTCGCTTTGAAATTCCCAAAACTGGAGAGTATTTCTGAAAATTTGTAAAATTTGAAGTTATGGCATCATTTTAGAAATCAGGGGCATTTTGGTAATTTTGTCAATCGGGGGTAATTTTGTAATTTTAATAACTCCGGGCTATTTTAATAGTTGTAAAACTCTGAGGGTTCCTTTTGCGAGTTTCTCCTTTTAAACGATGATGTTGCAAAAATTTTGAATTCGAGGTCATTTTGGTAATTTTGCAAGTTGAGGGCATTTTTGTAATTTTCGAAATCCAGAGTATATTGGTGATTTGCAAAGTAGAGTTTTTGGGTATTTATAAAATAACGAAATTTTTGGCCACAACCATTGAATTAATATTTTATGAGTCAAGGGCGTTTTAGTAATTTCACCCCTAAGGGCATTTCTGTAATTTTCACAAATCAACTTTTTCGGGGAAAACATTGAAAAAAAATGGTTGTTCTCATATTTGAAAGAGTGATTTTTTTAGAGTTTTGAAAACCAAGTTTTTGTTGTTCCCTTCTTCTTCGAAAACATGGCTAGTTCCCTTTCGGGTTTTAGTCGTTATGTTTAGCCTATGACCGAGCCCTCTTGGTCAGGGTGAACCAAAGCTACGCACCAGGTAGGATTCAAGTGGAGAGGAGGTGAGTCACGCGGACTGCTTAAATACCAAGCTCCCACCGAACCTTTCTAGACATGCGCACAGAGGTTGCCACACCACTGAGCCCTTTGAGTTAGGGTGAACCGAAGCTACGCACCAGGTAGGATTCCTGCGAAGAGGTGAGTCACTAGGACTGCTTAAATACCAGGCTCTCCCGGATCCAATCCTAGACATGCGTACAGGGGTTACCACACCCTAGCTCAGTGACTTAGCCATAGGTTGGTTTAATTTATTAAGTCTTATGTCTTGTCTGTGTGTTTGAGTAATCTAATCCTAGGGTTCAAGTTCCTATGAGTCTATTCTACGCTCCATGCTTCCTACCCTTCTATAGAAAATAATTCATACAAAAGTTAGAAACACTTACCTGGGCGGATTGGTGCCGGAGACTCGGGCCATGCCGTTCAAAACCCAAAAACATTTCAAATTCTTTAATAAGGCCTACTAATCATAAAACAGAACCTTTTTGGGCCTTGCACCCCCACAGCCGAGCTTTGAACTGGGCTCTGATACCAATTTTGTAACAACCCAAACCCGGCCCAAACGCTATGACCGAATTTGGTTTGCTACGGAGAAAACATTTGGAAAACGTTTCGAAAATCCCTTTAAGTCGAATCATCTTTTTGATGAGAGATGGTTATTTTGTTTAAAACATTTGAGGTGTATAAACCCATACTTAGATTTATTTTGAAAATATTTATTAAATCAAGTTATTATATATATATTTAAGATGTACCCGAGGGTACTAAAACATTTTTTTGCTTGGTTTAAAAAAAACGTGTGAACTTATATTACCAAATTAAATAGTTTAAACTAATATTCAAGGCAGGTAACAAAATAATAAAAGGAGTTATTGGAGGCCTTATTACAACCCAATTAAATTTAACCAACAATAAAATAAAATAAATAAACTAAAATTTAAGGTTCATTTAAATCAAATGTCTATTGCATGGCCACCTCGAGTCCATCCAGTCCACATCCGCAATCTACATGCCACCTGAAAAAATATAAAGGAGAAGGGAGTCACCAAGACTCAGTATGTAACCCTTCCCCCGGTTTAAGCAAATTCATACACAATGTATAGTAATTAACATGCATCAAATCATATACCCAACCTAACCATCCATATCACCTTTCTCTACCCTTGGGTACCAAACCACTGGTGGTGCCAAACCACTGGTGACTTAAAGTCACAGATGTGATGCCAAATCACTAGAGGTGCCAAACCTCTGGTGTCCGAAGACACAAATCGGTTGATGGGGCCAACCCATCGTGTGATGCCAAATCACTGGGTCGATCCCGTATTATCATCTGTGGGGCCAACCCACTGTGGTGCTAAGCCACTGGGACAAGACGCGATGAGGTGCCAAACCTCTGGAGGTACCAAACCTCTGGTGACCGTAGTCACAGTGTTTACCAAAACACTGGTGTCCGTCGACACAATATCTCTGCCCCCTCCTCTCATCAACCCATATCAAGCAGTTATAAACAAGGTTTATGTCAACATACATTTATCACATGTATCAAATAAGCCATGCTTCCCAAAAGCATTATAATCAAACCCATATTAACAGGTACTTACCTGATTCGTCACTTATACCAATACGGTATTAAATCCAATGCTACATAAATCAGAGTTAGCATTCACAACATTTAGCACAGTTAATAAGCCATAAAGTGTGTATGTACACACCTGATGTCGCTGAGAAGTCTAAATCCCGAAAAGAGAAGTCGGCCCTCCCTAGATCTCTCTGCACCTATATTCGGCCAACCTCAGGATTAGTATTATGGCCTATTCGGCCAACCCAAAATAATTAAAAGGGGTCATCTTTGAACCCGAATCCTTACCTTTTCTCTTTTGGCTACTAACCACCGTATTTGATACACGAATCTGTTTTACCAAATAGTCGGTCAAATGACCATGTCAATAACTTTCGGCTTTCAATCACTTACAAGAATAATCTATTAAAAGTAAACCCTCTATCACCACTTACCACAATCGAATGCTGGAGATTGGAGAGTTAGATCTACTGCTTGAACGATCCTGAAATTCCTAGATAACATCGATTTCAAAGAAAGATTAGCCGAACTATCACCAAATGCCAAATTTCGGGTTTTCCTCACATCCAAATCGATAGAACACAAGAGAAAGTATTAAAACATTCGGCTAATGCCCCTTACCTACTAAAACCGATTGCAAGAAAAGTCCCGAAGTGTCTTATACCACCTTAAGTGTTCGGCCAAGGAGCTTCCAAAGAGGAGAAGGGGATTTCGACACTCTAGAGAGGTATATTCGACCAAAACTTGAAAATATGGAGAGGGGAAATTTGGCTATGGCTAGGGAGTAGGTTCGGCTAACTAAGAAAAAGGGAAGAGGAAGGATTAGGGATTCGGCAAAGAAGAGAGTAGAGGAGAGTTTCGGTTCAAGGAAGAGAAGAAAAGAGGAAAAGAAATGGAAAATGAGAGTGAGTAGAGAGTTTCGGCAAAAATCTAAGGAAAGGAGAATGGTTTTTAGTTTTTGCTTGAGAGAGCTTGAAGAACAAAAAGAGGCGCTAGCCGAAATTTTCAAGAAGACTAAAAAGAATTCGACCCCCCTTTCACTCATGGTTGCCTTCCACTTCACTCCTTGAAGTGTTTAAAATTCAGCCAACTCCTTGTTTTCTCTTGGCCACTAACTTGAACTAATTCAAAATAATTTGAATTAGCCACATGCCTATTTTTCCTTTGCCAACTATTTAGATTATTCAAGTAATAATCCAAATAAAAATTCCTATTATCCACCTTATTAAAAGAGTTTAAACTGAGGAAAACTCCCCCCTATTGCCGTCCCACTTAAAAGCAAAAAGGGGATTTTGTGACTCGAACCAAGGCTCTCCCTTATCCCTTGTGGCGTCACATGTAGCTCCTAAGTGGCCCTCCTCTTGCCACTTATCCTAGGCTCATTTTATGACAATAAATCCCTTATTTATTCTTGTAACCCCTACTTGCTAAGGCTCCTCACCTTTAAAGCTTAAAATAATATTTTCCCACTACTCGAGCCTACTAAAAATCCATAATTAAGCCTTACTACATAATTAATAACAGTAGCTCAAGCACATAACAAAAATAATTCAATCACAAATAGCCCCCATTTTAGGATGTTACAGTGGTCTTACGTGGAGTCATTTCTAGATGCCGATGCCATATCCAAGATATGGTCTAATACGGGATATCATATCGATTGTCAATGCCATATCCCAGATATGGTCTTATACGTTTCTCATATTTAATGTCGATGCCATATCCTAGATATGGTCTTTACGGGATTTCAATTTGGCGCCGAGGCCATTTCCCGTACATGGTCTTATACAGAACCTTACCCATCTCAAGTCTTGATGATATTGTTCTCTCATTTATTTAAGTCCAATTGAGACTTTAACATCAAAATTCTCATCATTTTCTCATACAACACCATTATTCAAATTCATAGGCATATCATACATCTTCACAAATATCAAACATTTAAAATCAGACTAACATGGCATTGAACTTATTACACGCAAACTTACCTCGATTTAAAATAGGCTACTAGTTCGATACTTTGCCTTTTCCTTGGTCAAGGTTAATTCTTTGCTCTTCTTGATCTATAATAAAAAAGCTCATTTAATCGCCACATTAATTAATACATTTCAATAATCATAATTTTGACAAAATTACCATTTTGCCCTTAAGCTTTCACAAAATGACCATTCTACCCCTAGGCTCGGAAATCAATTCAAATCAAATTTCTTTCTTTAACGAGCCTAGGTGAACATTTATTACTCTTATGGCAGCCCTCAATACTCATTATTTCATACATTTACGACATTTTACAATCTTTATAGAAAGGTCCTTTTCGGTGTTTTCATGGTAAGACCTTTCACAAAAATTGTTTATCTAACAACTAAGACTCATTTTCTTCCATAAAAAATGCTGCAAACAACTTAAAAGCTCACATGGAAAAACTCTAAACTTTCAACCATTTTGTAAAATAGTCTCCTCTTTAGCTAGCTTAAGCTTTAGGGGTTCCAAAAGTACAAATATTATCAAGAAATGATCACTAAAACAATTACTTGTAAGGAGAAGAGTTCGCTAAAATTTTTAAGCTTTCAAACCCCTATTTGTTGCTAATTTTCGATGGAGGAGTGAAGGAGAAAAGTTGATATCTTTTCTTTCTTTATTTTCTGATTAAAAATCAATTTAATCACCAAATTTTCACCTAACCAAAAGATAAAGTCTTTTCTTTGTCCCTATGGTCGGCCACCTCTAGAAACAAGGCCTAATTGCACACTAGGGACCTCCAAATAATATTCCTTAGCTATTAGACACCTTTAGCTTGTAAAATAGAACTTTCGCACTTTGTGGGATTTAGTCCTTTTTCGCAATTAAGCATGAAAGTGCTAGAATTAAAGCACCAAAATTTTCATGCACGTATATAATCATGTTCTAACTCAGAAAATAACCTAAAAATAATCTCCTTCATCTTCGGATTAGTGGTTCCGAAACCATTGTTCCGACTAGCCCCTAAATTGGGCTGTTACAATTCTCCCCCTTAAGGATTTTCGTCCCCGAAAATCTTACCGATAAAAAGGTTGGGATATTGGTTTCTCATAGTCTCATCGGCTCTCATGTAGCCTCTTCTACTCCATGTCTTTGCCATAGCACCTTCACAAGGGCTATACATTTTTTCTCAATTGTTTGACCTCTCGTGTCAAAATCTTAATCGGCTTTTCGCCATAAGTCATGTCCAATCGAATTTCTACCTTTGATGGTACAATCACATGCGAAGGGTCTGATCGGTAGTGACGTAACATAGATACGTGGAAGACATCATGAATCTTTTCCAACTCTAGTGGCAAGGCCAAACGATAAGCTACCAGCCCTATCCTCTCGGTAATCTCATAAGGTCCAATAAAACACAGACTCAATTTGCCTTTCTAGCCAAATATGAGGACCTTCTGCCATGGTGATACTTTCAGAAACACCTTATCATCGACTTGAAACTCAATCTCTTTCCGTTTCAAGTCCGCATAGGACTTTTGTCTATCTGAGGTAGCTTTAAGCACTCACGTATCACTCTTACTTTCTCTTCGGTTTCTCTAACTAAGTCGACCCCGTGAATCTGATTCTCTTTGAGTTCGGTCCAATACAGGGGCATTCGACACTTACGTCCATACAATGCCTCATAAGGTGCCATCTTCAAACTCGACTGAAAGCTGTTATTATAGGAATTCCACCAACGGTAAACATTTCTCTCAATTACCTTGGAATTCCAAAACACAACATCGAAGCATGTCTTCAAGTATTTGTATTACTCTCTCCGACTGCCCATCAGTTTGTGGATGGAAATTTGTACTAAAGCTCAATTTTGTGCCTAATGCCTCTTGCAACTTTTTCTAAAACCGTGACGTAAATCTCGGATCTCTATCTGAAATAATTGACAACGATACTCGGTGAAGTCTCACAATCTCTGAAATGTACAATTCGGCCAACTTATCGAGCGAGTAGTCGACCCGTACTGGTATGAAATGGGCTGACTTCGTGAGTCTATCCACTACGACCCATACAGCATCTTTGTTTTCGGCATCAACAGTAAACTCGTCACGAAGTCCATAGTAATACGGTCCCATTCCACTCGAGAACCATAATAGGCTGAAGTAGACCTGAAGGTACTTGATGTTCAGCCTTCACTTGTTGACAAATTAGGCATCTCGAAACAAACTCAAAAATGTCTTTCTTCATACACGGCCACCAATACCATTTCCTCAAATCATTATACATCTTCGTGCTGCTTGGATGTACAGACAAACATTCACTATGAGCTTCATGCAGAATCTTCCGAATAAGTTCATCATCTCTGGGTACACAGACCCTATCACGAAGCATCAAACATCCATCAGGACTTATCTGAAAGTCTGACTCAACATTTGACTCACATTGAACTCTTTTAGCTTATAAATCATTGTCGCCTTTCTGGGCTTCATAGATCTCTTGAAGAAACATTGGTCTAGCCCTTAACTCGGCTAGAATAGAACCATCATCTGCCAAAGCTATCCATGTATTCATTGCTCTCAGCGCAAACAATGATTTCCTACTTAAGGTATCGGCGACCGCGTTCGCCTTTCCTGGATGGTAGTCAATAACTAACTTGTAATCCTTTATCAACTCTAACCATCTCTGTTGCCTAAGGTTCAACTCTTTTTGAGCTTCTCTGTCCATTCAAACTTTACATTCTTTTGTAGCAACCTCGTCATTGGAGTAGCTATCATGGAAAATCCCTTGACAAAACGTCTATAGTAGCCAGCTAAGCCTAGAAAACTCTTAACCTCAGTTACATTCCTTGGTGGCTTACAATCTACAGTTGCTGAGATCTTACTCTGGTCGACTCTGATTCCATCTCCCGAGACAATGTGCCCCAAAAACCCAACTTTCTTAAGCCAAAATTCACTTTTACTAAACTTGGCATATAATTGTTTATCCCTCAAAATTTACAAAATCGTTCTCAAATGCATAACATACTCGTTCTCATCCCGAGAGTAGATCAATATATCATCGATGAAGACTACCACAAATTTATCCAAATACGGGCGAAAGATAATATTCATCAAATCCATGAAAATTATAGGGGCATTGGTTAAACCAAAAGGCATTACCAAAAATTCATAGTGGCCATACCTCGTCCGAAATACGATTTTCGGCACATCCGAGTCCTTGACTCTCAACTGATAATCCAGAACTTAAGTATATCTTGGAAAACACCGTGGCTCCCTTCAATTGGTCAAATAAATCATCGATTCTTTGCAATGAGTACTTATTCTTCACATTTACCTTATTGAGTTACCGATAATCTATACATAACCTTATGGAACCATCTTTCTTCTTCACAAATAGTACGAGAGCACCCCATGGAGAATAACTCGGTCTGGAGAAGCCTTTATCCGTTAACTCTTGCAACTGTGCCTTCAATTCTTTTAGCTCGGTTTTGAGCCATTCTGTATGGAACAATAGAAATGAGGGTAGAACCAGGAGCTAACTCAATCCCAAATTCGACTTCTCTAACTGGAGGTAACCCTGGCAATTCCTCTGGGAAAACATCTTGATATTCACATACTATGGGTATTGATTCAATTCTTAACTCAGTCTCTCTAGCATTCATCACAAAGGCAATGTAAGCTTCGTACCCCTTTCTTAAATACTTTTGAGTCAACAAGGAAGATATCACTACTGGCAATCTATCTTGCTCATCTGATTCAACACAAATAAGATCCCCACTTTCACATTTTAGCTTAATAAACTTCCTTCCACAATTCATTATCACATCATGAATAGTTAACCAATCCAACCCAAGGATGACATCAAATTCATCAAACGGCCATAGCATGAGCAGGAAAACAATGACCCCTAATCATTAAAGGGCAAGCTTTGCATACTCTATCGACCAACACACATTTGCTTAGGGGATTTGACACTCTCATCACAAATTCAGTAAACTCTACACGCATACTCATGCTAAAGACTAATTTCATGCAAATATATGAGTGGGTAGACCCCGGATCATTTAAAGCTACAACATGAGTATCACGTTAGGGGAGGACACCTCTTCGTGGGCGCGAATGGCAAATGTTCTCGCTGGTGCTCTACCCTCAGTTCTTGCAGTCTGCTTTCTAGATGAATTATTGCTACTCATTTATTTCCCGAGTTTCTCTGTGTTCTTCCCCTAGCAGTACTTTCTGGCCTTGCATTCTGAGGCTTCTCTTTCTCACCCACCTCAAGGAAATCTGATAAAATGGTCTAGAGATCCACACTTAAAACAAGCCTTGCGGGCATTCTGGTCTACTAGGTCGAGCGTTGCCAACACTGGCAACCGAAGTAGTCTGATCCTTAGACCCTTGGTATTGTCTACCTTTACTTCTGTTTGAAAACCTAGCTGAAGTAGTTGATCGAACAGTAAACTCTCTTGACTTCTTGGACAAGGATTGGAATGGATTACCTAACTATCTCTTCTTCGAGTCGCGAGACTCAATTTCAGCTTTCTTTTCCTCTTTGACTAGTTCCTCAGCCTTACAGGCTCGATCTACCAGCACCACAAACTCTTTTAGTTCGAGGACACCAACAAACAAATGGACATCCTCATTTAACCCATTCTCGAATATTTTGCACATGATGGGTTTTGCCGATACGCACTCTCGATCGTATTTGCCGAGCCTTACGAACTCTCGCTCATATTCGGTCACCGCCATTCAACCTTGCTTTAGCTCCAAGAACTCCTTTCTTTTCTGGTCAATGAACCTTTGACTAATGTACTTCTTTCGGAAATCTTCTTGGAAGAATTCCCAGTTAACTCTCTCCCTTGGTACCACCGACCCAAGGGTGTTCCACCATTGATAGGCCGAATCTCTCAAGAGAGATACTGCACACTTTATACACTCTTCAGGCGTGCATGACAAACTCATCGAATACCCTGATCATCATCCATACTAGCCCGAAATTCTTCGACTTCTTATTTTTCGGATCTCATCGACTGGAGGCCTTTCTCTTCTTACTACTATACCACTTGAGGAGCTACAAGAGTGGGCTGAGGAATAGGTGGAGGTGGAAGGGGTTGAGCATTAGGATTTGCTCGAATATACTCGGTGTACCAATTGCTCATCATATAGAGAAAGGCTTCTCGAGCCTCTTCTCCCTGACCCAAAGTCTCGGGTCTACTTTCTACTGGCGCAGTCCCTTGCACGGGAGCCGGCGTATTACTTGCAGTATCATCGGTTACAGTTCGATCGGGATCCATTTACTATAAAAACACAATTCAAATTGTCAGGAGTCGTCACACTATCATTATAAATACTCATACATATGGCATGTATAGCTAGACTCATACTGGCACTACGTTAGTCCGAGAATCAACTAAACCGTAGCTCTGATACCATTAAATGTAACACCTCTTACCCGTGTTCAAAGCCAGAAACAGATACGAGGCATTACTGAACTCAACTTGCTTAAAGATACAACATCGGGCCATAAAATTTTATTTCAACTTAAAACTGTTCATTCATACTCATAATGTCCCTATTATGGGCCTACAAGTCCCAAAACTTACAAACGGAGTGGTTCGGGACTAAACCGAAAACTTTCGCATGGTTAGAAAATTTCTGCTTAAAACAGGGCCATACGCCCGTGTGGAGGAAGGGATACGCCCGTGTGGCATATCGCATGCCCGTGTTCCACACCCGTGTGGAATTATTTTCTAATTCAAACCTACAAGGGTTTTCACATGGCCAGACGAGCGCCCGTGTCCCTTACACAGCCATGACACGCCCGTGTCCTCGCCCATGTGTGAAAACCATGACATTCTATTATGACGTCATCATCTCAATAACGTCACACGGCCAAGACACACACCTGTGTCCTTAGACCGCGTGTCGAATTAAATTCCTAATTTCAGATGTAGAATTCACACAGCCTAGGCACACGCCCATGTCCATGGTCATGCCTCTTACACGGCTGAGACACATGTCCGTGTCTCTGCCGTGTGTTTACTACTGAGCATGCTGACTTGTAATCCTAGCATGCAAGGGGACACATGGCTAATCAACACGCCCATGGGGCTGACCGTGTGTCACACCCGTCCTAGACACATGCCCGTGTGTCTACCCGTATGGCATATGGAAGGTT